>OY019134.1:7840423-8440423 GCA_955652365.1 Eristalinus aeneus
TTTCACATTTCTACCCCAATCAGCTATCTTTTCGTTCATTCCCTTTAATCCGCCACCATCTCAACTTTAAACTGCGGCCACCTCCAGTTCTCCTCTGCTCTGCATACAGCCATAAATTAAGTGTCCACCCCCCACCCACAGTGACCACCATGCAAACTTCCGATAAGATTCCCGCACAGCTCTGTTTATCCGCAACCGCGGCGATAAGCCGAACGATAAATCTTATCGATAACACTCGTATTAATAAATATCAAACGGTTTGCGGTGCAATTAGACACTCAGCTGAGCGCGTAATTTCGCCATCCTTCCTGGCCGTCAAAACTGTAAGCACAGCAGAAGCAGATACCACCCCGCCAGCGCCATTATCCTTGTCGACAATGCCGGCCCCATATGCTCCTCTCTCGGTTGTGTGAGTGTGCGTTTGTGGAGCATCCTTGAGATACAATGCTCTCGAATCCACAATGCCATTGTGTTCCTCTGTAACACTGGATCCGCTCACTCGTCGCTCGTTGTTGTTATTATTTTGCTGGTTTTTTCTCGTTTCGCCGGTTTTTCTGCGCCCCGTCAGCTGCGGTACGGCATACTGCACGGATTTGGCTGAAGGTCCCCAGAGTGATGTGCTTCCGGGCGTATGCTGCTCTGTTACCCGTGTACCAGAGAATCCGGACCCCACCGCACCCGACGGTGGTGGTGTAGCTGACGATGGGGGTAAACTGCCGAAAAATGTAACCGTTAGAAAATTCGATTTCATATGAACGGCAAACCGCCCGGAGACAGATAGCGCGCGCTTCGTTGCTGTGCTGTTTCTGTGCCTGCACTTGGGCCCACACTGTATCGATATTCGATATTCGCCGCCGAACAAAGGACTCAGCATGTGGTCGGGGGTTGTGCCGCGGCAGGTGTATCGTAGCACGCTCCATTAGGTATGCACCATATCGGGTACATGGGTACAAAGCAAACATTTCGGGGGGGCACGAGGCACACAAAAAACCGTCAAACAAAGGAGCTATTGGTTGCAGTGTAGAACACAGAGAGCGGGGCGCTTTGCAGTCTCCAAAAGACGCTGCTTCAGAGGTTTAACGAAAAGCGATTGTCATCGCGACAAGGTTTTGAAATTGAGTGCCGGTCTGGTGGGCACTGTGCGGCTGAAAAGGGGATGGTGTGGAATGTGAATTGAGAGATTCTTGAATGAGAAATGTTTGTAGGGAGGAGGGAGAGGATGAACGCACAGTTCGTTCGTTTGCTCAGTGAAGTACCTTCAAGATGGATAGATTTTCAAAATTTACAAAGCGCACAACTTTATCACGTAAGCTTCAAACCTTCAAAAGTTTCCTTAGGGGCTTTCGAAAACCTGAGAAACCCTTTGATCGAAGGCCTGAATTTCCAATATTATTGGTATTTAAACGAATCCGGAAAAGAATCGTTGTACGTTGAGTCCCGACGGGAAATTTGGAACAAGGAGAGAACCGCCTCTGGTAGTGAAGTAGGTTCTGCTTCTATGGTAGGCTTACAACCAAGGTATGTGAAAATAAGAGCTTTGGGTCATTCTGGTGCCTCCAATAAAAATACGATCATCACGGGATACTATCAGTCTATATGGCATGCTACCAAGTATACCAGAATGAAGTGAGCGTCAAGATACAAATGTGTCGATAGGAAACATTTGTTGTGAACGAGTCCTTATTTTTTTTTTTTGTGTTTTTGTTATGACATCTGTGAAAAATATTTAGTATACATCAAGTCATGGAACAGACAACATCATATTTTTTCTTAGTGTTAAAAATGTCGAATTTTGTACCAGAAAGTGATGATTAGCGGAAAGCATTAATTTTTTGTTTTCATTTGAAGAAAAGTGCTGCGGAGTCGCATCGAATGCTTGTCGAGGCATATGGTGATCACGCTCTATCAGAAGCAACATGCGAAAGATGGTTTCAACCGTTCAGAAATAATGATTTTGATATTAGAAATGAAGAACGTGGAAGACCGCCAAAAAAGTTTGAAGACGCCGAATTGCAAACGATACTGGATGGAGATGACACTTTGAGTCAAAAGCAAATGGCGGCAATGTTAAATGTTGCACAACAAACAATTTCTGACAGTTTAAAACTATGGGAAAGATCCAAAAGTGTGGAAAATGGGTGCCACATGAATTGAATGAAAGACAGACGGAAAACCGAAAAAACACTTGTGAAATTTTGCTTCAGAGACACGAAAGAAAATCGGTTTTGCATCGGATTGTTACTGGCGATGAAAAATGGATTTATTTTAAGAATCCTAAACAGAAAAAATCATGGGTTAATCTGGGACAACCATCAACATCGACTGCAAAACCAGATCGAAAGGTGAAAGGTGTGCTGTACCACGGACTCCTAATACCTGATGAAACCATTAATACTGATCGCCACCGACAACAAATGATCAATTTGACCATGCATTGATCGAGAAACGACAAGAATGGGCCAGAAGACACGGCAAGGTAATTTTGCTCCATGACAATGCACCTGCACACAAAGCAAAACCGGTTCAGGATACAACCAAAACACTTGGCTGGGAGCAGCTACCCCACCCGCCGTATTCACCAAACTTGGCTCCTTCCGACTACCATTTGTTTTCATCGATGGGACACGCATTGGCTGAGCAGCACTTTGGTCGAAAATTGGGTGTCTGATTGATTTGCTTTAAAAGACGAACAATTTTATTGGCGTGGTTCTCAAATTTCCAGAAAAGTAGTCAAAATGTGTAGAAAACAACGGCCAATACTTTGAATAAAATGGCTTTACTTTCCCATTAATAAGTAGTGTTTTATTTTCAAAAAAAATGAAATGAAAGAAAAATATTACAGGGAGTATGCCCTGACAGCCGACAAATTGGCCCTAGACAAATTAGCTAGAAGCTCGTTTTAGATGTCGCCTAGATCAGATGGGATAAGATCTCAAGAACGGCAATCGCAAACTCCCCCATCGTACTTCACTGAAAAATCATTTCGGGTTTTCGCGACACTTCAGCAAAAAACTCATCACTTGGACCACAAAATAGTTCGTCGACTAAAGGACCTCGCAGTGGTGTTGAAAGTTACTTTGACATGCTGGCGTTAATTGTGGTCGAAACTACATACTAACCTGCCGAAGTCAAAAGCATTGTTAGACATCGAGAAGCAATAAAAAGCGTATCCCACCCGCTCTGCTCGACACGCCTAACACCCTTCCCCCAAATTCGATCTGTTCTCATTCATTTTCGACTTGTGATCCAGCAATTTATGTCAAAAGATCACCACCGAAGAGAAGGAGATCGGTCCGGAATCGACCAACAAGCCGATAAAAAGGACAAAATTGAATAATCCAATTCTTCACAAAGAAAGGCGGTGTTCGGGTCTGCAAACAAGCTCGCAGACGTCTTGACACCACGGACACAAAGCCAATAAAATATGTCCGAAAGTAATTTTGCCGGGACATGTTAATGCTCCTTTTCCTCGTCATGCAAGGGGGCTTCTTGCCTCTCGTCATCGAATTTTACAAGGAGCCACGTATGCGCTCAGGATGCACGCAGTTTGAGAAACACGAACACTGCAAGGTCCAAAAGTATTGCAAGCAGCATCTTGGTAACATAGGCATGCCTGGACTTTAATTTTTTCTAAGTGCCTCGATGCAGGATGTCCCCAATAACGTCTTAGGCAGCCGTTCGAAATCAACTCAAAAATAACAACTGATATGGTCCTTCAAGACCGAGCAAGAGTCATGCAGAAGTCGTGACACAGAAGACTGCCCAGATTGAAAGTCAACTTGGAAAGACAACGGAAGCGAGAAGGCTGCAGTAGGCAACTGGTACATGACAGGGTTAGACCTCAAAATTATAACTTTCAACTACTTTACCCAGATTTGAACTCAAACGCATCCTTCGCATGACCAAAGTCCTCTAAGATCATCGAGCTGTCATACAGTTGCTTTGGTCGTTGGATCTTCGATTGAAGTATTACAAGAATTCTTACTGAAGACAGACACATCTCCGTAAGGTCTAGCTCTAAATAGTGGCGACACGTAAGTGCAAAGACCAAATATTCCAGGATCCCGGCTGGAACGATCTTAACTGCTCTGTGCCGAAAGTGCGACTTCAATCTGGCCATCTTAGTCTAGAGTGCAACAAAATTTCTAAGGAATTCCCTTCAAAAGCGTCAGATCTGATCACAGCCGAAAAGATCAGAAGTGCTATGAATGCAGATCTTGGCACACTTAACAGGAGCCGCAGTCCAAACCTTTGGCAAAACGGAACAAACACCTTGAAGATCGAGATGGAGGTCAGAACAGATTCAAGGTGATCTTCTCAAGAAACCCAGTTGTCCATCGTATCAAGTGACTTTAAAGACACAGCCGGTGGATGCTTTAAAGGCACAGCCGCTGCATGCCTTAAAGGCAAAGCCCCTGCATACCTTAAAGACACAGCCGCTGCATATTCTCAAGGCACAGCCGCTGCATGCTTTAAAGTTACAGTCGCTGCAAGCCTTAAGGACAGAAATGCTGCATCCTCTCAAGGCACAGCCGCTGCATGCCATAAAGACACAGCCGCTGCAAGCTTTAAAGACACAGTCACTGAATGCTTTAAAAACACAGCCGCTGCATGCCCTAAAGGCGGAACTGCTGCATCCTCTCAAGGCACAGCCGCTGCAAGTTTTAAAGGCACAGCCGCTGCATGTCTTAAAGATACAGCCGCTGCATGCCCTAAAGGCGGAACTGCTGCATCCTCTCAAGGCACAGCCGCTGCAACCTTTAAGGGCACATTCGCTGCATGATTTAAATACATAGCCGCTGCATGCCCTTAAGGCGGAACTGCTGCATCCTCACAAGGCACAGCCGCTGCAACCTTTAAAGGCACAGTCGCTACATGCTTTAAATACACAGCCGCTGCATGCCTTAAAGGCACAGCCGCTGCATCCTTCAATGGCACAGCCGCTGCATGCCTTAAAGGCACAGCCGCTGCATCCTTCAATGGCACAGACGCTGCATGCTTTAAAGACACAGCCGCTGCAACCTTTAAAGGCACAGTCGCTGCATGCTTTAAATAGACAGCCGCTGCATGCCTTAAAGGCACAGCCGCTGCATCCTTCAGTGGCACAGACGCTGCATCCTTTAAAGGCACAGCCGCTGCATACTTTAAAGGCACAGTCGCTGCATGCTATAAATAGACAGCCGCTGCATGCCTTAAAGGCACACCCGCTGCATCCTTCAATGCCACATACGCTGCATGCTTTAAAGACACAGCCTCTGCATGCCCTAAAGGCGGAACTGCTGCATCCTCTCAAGGCACAGCCGCTGCATCCTTCAGTGGCACAGACGCTGCATCCTTTAAAGGCACAGCCACTGCAGACTTTAAGGGCACAGTCGCTGCATGCTATAAATAGACATCCGCTGCATCCTTCAATAGCACAGACTAAAGGCGGAACTGCTGTATCCTCTCAAGGCACAGCCGCTGCATACTTTAAAGGCACAGCCGCTGCAAGTTTTAAAGGCACAGCCGCTGCATGTCTTAAAGATACAGCCGCTGCATGCCCTAAAGGCGGAAATGCTGCATCCTCTCAAGGCACAGCCGCTGCATGCCTTAAAGACACAGCCGCTGCAAGCTTTAAAGACGCATTCACTGTATGCTTTAAAGACACAGCCGCTGCATGCCCTAAAGGCGGAACTGCTGCATCCTCTCAAGGCACAGCCGCTGCATGCCTTAAAGACACAGCCGCTGCAAGCTTTAAAGACGCATTCACTGTATGCTTTAAAGACACAGCCGCTGCATGCCCTAAAGGCGGAACTGCTGCATCCTCTCAAGGCACAGCCGCTGCATGCCCTTAAGGCGGAACTGCTGCATCCTCTCAAGGCACAGCCGCTGCAAGCTTTAAAGACACAGTCACTGAATGCTTTAAAAATACAGCCGCTGCATGCCCTAAAGGCGGAACTGCTGCATCCTCTCAAGGCACAGCCGCTGCAAGTTTTAAAGGCACAGCCGCTTCATGTCTTAAAGATACAGCCGCTGCATGCCCTAAAGGCGGAACTGCTGCATCCTCTCAAGGCACAGCCGCTGCATGCCTTAAAGACACAGTCGCTGCATGCTTTAAATACACAGCCGCTGCATGCCCTAAAGGCGGAACTGCTGCATCCTCTCAAGGCACAGCCGCTGCATGCCTTAAAGACACAGCCGCTGCAAGCTTTAAAGACGCAGTCACTGTATGCTTTAAAAACACAGCCGCTGCATGCCCTAAAGGCGGAACTGCTGCATCCTCTCAAGGCACAGCCGCTGCAAGTTTTAAAGGCACAGCCGCTGCATGTCTTAAAGATACAGCCGCTGCATGCCCTAAAGGCGGAACTGCTGCATCCTCTCAAGGCACAGCCGCTGCATGCCTTAAAGACACAGCCGCTGCAAGCTTTAAAGACGCAGTCACTGTATGCTTTAAAGACACAGCCGCTGCATGCCCTAAAGGCGGAACTGCTGCATCCTCTCAAGGCACAGCCGCTGCATGCCTTAAAGACACAGCCGCTGCAAGTTTTAAAGGCACAGCCGCTGCATGTCTTAAAGATACAGCCGCTGCATGCCCTAAAGGCGGAACTGCTGCATCCTCTCAAGGCACAGCCGCTGCATGCCTTAAAGACACAGTCGCTGCATGCTTTAAATACACAGCCGCTGCATGCCCTTAAGGCGGAACTGCTGCATCCTCTCAAGGCACAGCCGCTGCATGCCTTAAAGACACAGTCGCTGCATGCTTTAAATACACAGCCGCTGCATGCCCTAAAGGCGGAACTGCTGCATCCTCTCAAGGCACAGCCGCTGCATGCCTTAAAGACACAGCCGCTGCATGCCCTTAAGGCGGAACTGCTGCATCCTCTCAAGGCACAGCCGCTGCAAGCTTTAAAGACACAGTCACTGAATGCTTTAAATACACAGCCGCTGCATGCCTTAAAGACACAGCCGCTGCAAGCTTTAAAGACGCATTCACTGTATGCTTTAAAGACACAGCCGCTGCATGCCCTAAAGGCGGAACTGCTGCATCCTCTCAAGGCACAGCCGCTGCATGCCTTAAAGACACAGCCGCTGCAAGTTTTAAAGGCACAGCCGCTGCATGCTTTAAATACACAGCCGCTGAGTGCCCTAAAGGCGGAACTTCTGCATCCTCTCAAGGCACAGCCGCTGCACCTTTAAAGGCACAGTCGCTGCATGCTTTAAATACACAGCCGCTGCATGCCCTAAAAGCGGAACTGCTGCATCCTCTCAAGGCACAGCCGCTGCATCCTTCAGTGGCACAGACGCTGCATCCTTTAAAGGCACAGCCACTGCATACTTTAAGGGCACAGTCGCTGCATGCTATAAATAGACATCCGCTGCATCCTTCAATAGCACAGACTAAAGGCGGAACTGCTGTATCCTCTCAAGGCACATCCGCTGCATACTTTAAAGGCACAGCCGCTGCATACTTTAAAGGCACAAAGGCACAGCTGCTTTGTCACTTAAATGCACGCTCGCTATCGATTTAAGGTTTTCAAACCCCTCTGCTATGATCACCCCAGTTGATCACACCCTTCCAGTTTCTGGAGCCGCTTTTCAATCGCCATAGTTCCCCGCCTTCAAACCCGCCGTACTACCGATTCGAGTAAACAGTCTTGTAGGTTTTGCCTCGCTCGGTCCCACAGAGCGGTCAGTCCCTCGTCGGGCATTATGCATTGATACTTTCAAAGCGGCTGGCTGCCTGCTGCATGCACGTGGGCGAGGAGCACTTGCAGAAACGCTCGCTCCAAGTAATTCCCCACTTTGCCAGTTGTTCCGACGTTGGCACAAAGCTGTGATATCGTTCAGTTTCAGGACTTCCTCGTCATTCCCTCCCCCGATGCGTGCTGCGGCCGAGGCGGCATCTGCGGAGTGCAGCGTGTGATAGTCGAGGGTGCAGCGGTCCAGGATGATTTAAATTTCAAATCTGAGCACAGATACGGCAAACAATCCGACGATGCGGTCTAAAATTCAAAATGCATACGACCAGAGAAGCTTTGGGGGATCCTTCATCCTCGACTACTCTGATTATTTTCTTTTCCTCCTCAATCTCTCTTTCTCTCTCTCTCTCTCACTGGACTGGGTGGCTGTCTGACTAGTTGGTTGGCTTGTTCACCTTCATTCCGGAGCAGCGTCGTCATTCGTTTCGTCTCTCCGTGAGTGGTGAGCGGTGGTTGAGAGTGTTCCTGGATGCCGCACCAGACCGTACCGACCGCAGCACCAAGTAGTTTCGAAGTGCAGGGCGAACAGACATTCATCGTTCATGTCTGCCTCAAAAGGGCGGAGCCGAAGAGGGATCCTTTATGGTCGAGAATGATTCAAATCATGAGAGGACGACTATGATGACGGCAAGTGCAGCATAAATACAAGAGTAATTGCATACACGTTTTCGGGTGCTTTCTGAACAGGCGTGTAATTCAACCAGACTCGCTTTGGAATGCCACAAGGCTGGGCGGTGATCACAGAGTGAGGCGGGATGGAGTCAGTTATGTAATGAATTCCAAGAGACAGGGTGGTTGTCATCGTTATCGTCGTCGTCGTCGTTATTCCTCTTCACCGATTTTTTGCTCGAGTGATGTCTCTTTGAACACGAAATATGATATGTCAACCCTTGACGGAGACAGCCCGCCAGCCATGCAGGCAGCCACACACAGGCATGTTGTCTAATTATATGATTTACCTGGAAGCTAAGAAAAACGAGCCAAATTCAAAGCAGTCCCCTGCCGGTGCTGGTCTGCCAGGGATGCACGCAGCTGGAGAAAAGAAAAACGTATCCCTGCTCATCGTACTGTCGGTTTCCTTGTTTCGAGGCACTTCTGCGCACGGACCCGGCCATGTGTGAAAGCCGGAGATACTGAGTCGGGAAATAAACTCGTTGTTTCGGTTTAAATCTCCGCTCGGCGGATATCGTGTTCTTGCTGCGAAGTGCCTCCAGTGTTCGCCAGCCAGCAGTGTTCACTGGCTCGCATGCGTCGATTGTGCTTTCACTCTGTGTCCTTTTGTGATGCTTTGCGTTATGTGGAGGGTTTCTATTAAGTTGGCTTTGTAGCAATCTTGTGGTAAGTTTTGAAAGAGGCGAAATCGGATGGCAACAGAGAGGAAGTCTTGGCAGATTTTTTTGTGTGGGGGGATTTCGCTTGGATAAATCTAAACGCCTGTGAGTCTTTTGAGGGCTTTGTTGCTTGAGAGATGTTGAAGCGGAAGTAGAGTCCCTTTGAGGAGCGCTTTCCCGTTTTGGAAACGACCGGTGTGGCTTTATCGCAGGAAAATCTACCACTGATCCGATTTTCATTCCAATGATGGCGGAACAAGTATGTTGTTCGATGTTCTGTCTGTTTGAGCACCTGTTTAAGAATTTAAAAGTCGCCTACGACAGCGAAGGGAGACTGTATAGGGCCATAAAGCAAAACAAATTGGCACTACTCGGTGGGTGGAGCTTCTTTGAATCACAGCCATTGGGACAACGCAACAGAGGACGGCCTAGGCTAAGATGGCGCACACAAGTGGAGAAGGACCTCAACCATATTGGAGTGCGCAATTAAAGGCCGCTAGCGAATGGTAGTGCTGGCTGGAGAGGCATGTTGGTTGAGGCCCAGGTCCACCCCGGACTGTAGCGCCACAAGAAGAAGAAGAAGTGGTTGGACCATGCCCATGGAAATAATTCATGTTAAGAAAGCCGAGTTGCTACCCAGGGAAAATTAACTTCTCATATGGACTCTGACAGAGGGACGGTCCGGACTGTATCCTCTCCAACCTGACATTGGTAGAAAGAGATCCGTTAGCCTGGGACATGGACAAGAGTAAGGAAGATCGACAACAGGGACCGCCACCATAATACGACGTTGACATTTTCCGAAGAGCACGGATTGCAAATGAGGCCCTGAGCCAGCTCGAGCGGGCGGCAAGAAACCTGGAATTCAACATCTGTGAGGGGGAAATGGAATATACGGTGATCCGGATTGGAGTTTATGTTGTTGGGAAATTTGTTGAAAGTCTTAGAGAACATATTTGGTTTTCACGAGGAGAGTTCCTCTTGCTAGGAAAAGTGCACAAACGTGGAGTTCAAAGCAACAATTAATTTCTTCAGACAGGCCGCGACGTAGTTTGAGGGCAAAAAGGTCGTTTAACAATTGTACAGGTTGGAGAGGGAAGAAGCAGAGCACACTTTTATTCCAGGCATTGATCAGTACTGATATTGTGGCACTGATACAGTATTTGATGTACATGGTGTCATCGTTGGGAGAACAATAGTTGATCTAACGCTCAATTAGTGCATTCCTTTAGAAGCCTTAGTCTAACAGGTGAGCGGCTGCCTTAATCGAACAAAGCTTTCAAGTCTCTTTAAGGCGAGAAAGCTAAGTATCGCCTGGAAACCGTATGATCGCAGAGAAACATTTACATCGCCGAGAAACCCCACTCTATGATCGCCAAGAAACCTTAACATCACCAAGGAACCCCAAAATCGCCGAGAAATCTTTTCATCGCCGGAAAACCTCACCATCGCCGGAAAACCTTACCATCGCCGGGAAACGTTTTGATGGCGAGAAAATTGAACATCGCCGAGGACCCCAACCACCGCCGGGAAACCTCATCATCGCGGGAAACCTTACCATTGCCGGGAGACCTTACCATTGCCGGGAAACGTTTTGATCGCCGAGAAAATTGAACATCGCCGAGGAATCCCACCATTGCTGAGAAATCTCTTCATCGCCGAAAAACCTCACTATCGTCGGGAAACGTTATGATCGCCGAGAATATATAACATCACCGAGGAATCCCACCATCGCCTAGATACCTCACGATCGCCGGGAATTCTTACGATCGTCGAGAAACCTTAACATCGCCGAGGAACCCCAACATCGCCGAGAAATCTCTCCATCGCCGGAAAACCTCACCATCGCCGGGAAACGTTTTGATCGCCGAGAAAATTTAACATCGCCGAGGAACCCCACCATCGCCTAGAAACCTCAAGATCGCCTGGAATTCTTACGATCGTCGAGAAACTTTAACATCGCCGAGGACCCCAACCATTGCCGGGTAACCTCATCATCGCCGGGAAACCTTACCATTGCCGGGAAACCTTTTGATCGCGGAAAAACCTTAACATCGCCGAGGAACCCCACCATTGCCGAGAAATCTCTTCATCGCCGAAAAACCTCACCATCGCCGGGAAACGTTATGATCGCCGAGAATATATAACATCGCCGAGGAATCCCACCATCGTCTAGAAACCTCACGATCGCCGGGAATTCTTACCATCGTCGAGAAACTTTAACATCGCCGAGGAACACGACCATCGCCGGGAAACCTCATCATCGCCGGGAAACCTTACCATTGCCGGGAAACCTTATGATCGCCGAGAAAATTTAACATCACCGAAGAGCCCGACCATCGCCGGAAAACCTTATCATCGCCTAGAAACCTCACGATCGCCGGGAATTCTTACGATCGTCGAGAAACTTTAACATCGCCGAGGAACCTAAGCATTGTCTATTGAAGCAGCTGCTGTACTACAAGATCGTCTTGCCAGTACATTCATGTGGAGTGCCTATCAAAAGGCACTCTGATCACCAATCTGCGTTCAGGAAAAAAATGTACTGATCGTTGTTGGCCCTGTATGAGAGAAAGGCTTATTCTGGAGACGCTAACGAGACACGGATTTATAGAGAACCACTTCGAAGTTGAACTCCGGAGGGCGGGATACAAATCGAAGAGGAATCAATGCCGAAAAGTTTTCTTTAACTTGCTAAGTAAACGAAAGTGTAGGAGACCATGGTCTTGCTGGAGGACTTGTGTAGATCTTGACTCCTTGCGGTACAGTGCTGGATGTCTGCAACACTTGACAGAGTGGAAGACGCTTGTTGATAGAGAACAGGACCGGATCCTGGTTGTCGGGCAGATGCAGATGATGATTCCTTCTTTAATTTCTAGGGAGGGAAGGGAAATATACTAAGGGCTGGTAAGCATTTTTGTTTTTCGGAGACGTGTAGTTTGTTTCATTAAGTGGACAGAGGAGCTTTGAAAGAACAGACTGGTGTAAACAAAAGCTTCTCTTTCTTGCCCTTTGCCCTACTTCAAAAGAAGAAGACTTCCTGGCGCAGGAAAGTGAGTTCCATGGTTGTGAAAAAACACCACCCTAGCACGCAGAACGGAAGGACTGTAGCACCATTGCTATTGGTTCCAAGACTCGACAACTCACCAATTCAATTTTTCATATATAGGCCAACGTCGTCTGATGAACGATGCAATGGGCACACAAGAAATCTGCCACATTTTATGTCCATTGCATTAACCAACAGACACTATCATTTCTCTGCAAGAGCACAATAAGAGTTCGAAGTTTACAAGCTAAGGGCAAAAGCCTCTGTTGAAAAGACTCGCCATTCAAAGGAGAAATGTGACGACTACTTCCTCTCGAGACGGTCAGTCAAGTTGTGATGGCAGTAACGGGGCACGGAAAGAGGTTTGGGAAAAGGTACAGGTCCTGCATCTGTTCGCTACCTGTCTGACTTCATTTGGACAACTCAGTTTTGACGTGGGGAATTATCTGCAATCGTCAGGGAACCGGAAAAGATCAGCTGTGGGCAGATTTTCTGCATAGCCGTGGAAACCATCAAAAGGGGAGTCTCATGAGTGTCTAACACATCACTCAATAAGTCCAGAGAAATATAGGGGGTTCCGGGGATATATAGGAGGCGCCACTTATAAAAATTATTAACTTAATATCAATTTTGTTTTTGTTAGTGGCGCCCCCTATATGTCCTTGGACGCATTGGGTGATGTGATGGATTGGGTGATGTCCAAGGACATAAAGGGAGCGCCACTAAAAAAAAAATAATATTAAGTTAATAATTTTTGTAAGTGGCGCCCCCTATATGTCCCTGGACTCATTGGGTGATGTCTTAAACACTCATGACACTCCCCTTCGGATGGTTTCCACGGCCTTACAGAAAATCTACCCTCAACTGATCTTTTCAGGTTCTCTACAGACTGCAGAGGGGTTCCCCTGGCTGAGATTGGGTTGTGCAAGTGGGAGTAAGAGCATACTCTGTACCATCTTAGCCTACCAAAGCCTGGAACACGCCATCGGCCCATTTAGTACAACACAGGAAGTGAAATAAAGTGTCTTTCAAGTGACTGCTCGGAAGGGCTCCACAGCAGCCTGGCTGTAAACTCCATTTGTCAAGATCTTGTCGATGGTTACGGAATCTGGCCAATCGATGGGCAAGATTCAGGAACCAACGATTTCTTTGATGAAATTGGCCTTAGCGTGCTTAGATCTATTTCGGGTTGTAGGCTAACAACGGTCCTTTAGAATTCAATTAACAATGTCCAAGAGAAAGATGCCAAGATTCGGGAATTTGATGCCCAAAACATCGATTGTGGGCTGTGGAGCGTGCTGCGGCATCCCGTAGGAGATCTTCAAAAAAGAGAAAGTGACTCTGTGATGGCACCAGTTGAGAAAAAATGCCTTCAAAAGCCGCAGTTTCTTAGAAGGAAGGTCTACAGATACCATCAATCCTCGCAACCGCAGGTTTTCCAAGGCCCAGGCGACGGAAGTTCGCTTGATAGCTGTTGGATGAAAATGGTCCTTTGACAGCGAAGTTGATTCTTAACTCTGAATCGTTGTGAGATGAAAGATGCTTGAACTAGGACGTAAAAACGATGCCCATCGTTGCGGTTCTTCAAGCGCTGAGTCCTCTGGACCTTATCTGTGAACACTCCGACGTCTTAGCTCAGACTTCTAGTCAGCCTTGTAGGTTGGCCGTTGAGCAGCTGAGAAGTATGGCCAGTTCTGGTGGGGCTTACTGTATTACCGGATCCTCCATCTTGATGTTCACATCATGAGATGCACAATCAGGGCCGCCTTTCAGCTAAAAAGATGCGGCCATTGGCTTTATAACCTTGCGTACTGCATCTCATATGACATCAGTCTGACGGCCATGCAAGGACTGGTGCCCTTAAAGCTGCGTTTAAGTTCACATTACTTGTGCCCAGGACTGGTTTCAATCAGAACCTGGGTCAGGAGGAGAATGTACCCGTATTTCTACGGGCAGCTCCAAAGAGACGGAGGGGTCTGGAGCTGGTCCCGTCGTCGTAGAAAACTACAGCCATCGAGTTCACACTTCTTTAGGTAACTTCATATCCTTTTTCAAAGAGGAAGCCTTTTGCGTTTCTACTAACAAGCTCTTGCGCCTGTATTTTGGACCTTATCCATCCGTCTAACCACTCTAAAGGTGGTTGGGGAAGGCAAGTGTTCCTTGAGTTTGGTTCGCACACCGAATTCACTAAATTTTGTCCGTATCCTGAGACACTACGGGATCACGGGAAACGAGACTGCCGATGAATCAACGATCAAAAGGGGATCAAAAGAGGGACTTATATGGGCCAAACCTATCTTGGAACTGCATGCATCCTGGGTCAGGGCTTTTATCGACTGTAGGGTCCCTCGTCTGCACAAACAGAGATGGCATAACTCACCAGGATGCAGACTGAGTAGGTGCATGCTCCCATCTTCAGTGAGAAATTCGCTGGATTTCCGTTGTCTGCAGAGAGATTTCAGATGTCTTGTTGGCGTGATATTCCATAGGCCTGTCTGGCACTTTTCAGCTGAGACAATGGATGCTAGTACTTATAGGTGAAGATAGATCTTCCTCGGGAGACACTTCCTTTCCTCGAATTTTTGCCAAAACGACCAACGTAGCCTTCGACGCCTAGTGCTACGCTTTGGTTGGGCAAGCAAACCAAGCGTGCTTCCAATGCCGCTGTCGCCGCTTAGACCGATCCGTAATACGATAGACTCGTAGACAATTGCTTGCTTCCGAGACTCTCGAAAAAATTCTTTGACCGAAGACCGTACTCCGCAATCTCCCACAGCCCACAACTTTCGCTTGCTGTGAGACTGCCTTTTGCAGGATCCCCGGGAACTGCCTACCACCCGACAGCACCTAAGAAAGCCCACTCTTGACAAACTGTCAAGGCATTCGGACGGATCCCCATCCCCACCACACGCCGTCTGTCGTCACACACATGTGCGTCTGACAGGCAGAGGGGATCAACATTCATTCCGAAGCCAATTTTCTTGAAGTATGTAACCCCTCCCTCCGAGATATTCCATTCTTTAATTACACATCCTTGCCGCCTAGCCCCCTCAGCCAGTTGGACCCTCACAAGCGCACACTCCACACTCCACGTTCAAGGCTCAACATAAAATGCCTCAAAAGATAAAAAGCTACAGAATCGAATATTCGCCCTCGGCCACGAGCTACGAGCACCCACCCCTCCCCCACCAGCGCTGCTCCGTCAAAAGAAAGCAACGAGCATAAAACTGAAATATGAAAGGTCCTCTTGCGTTGTGGGGACTTGCTCCTTTACAAAAAAATTTTTGCCTACACGCTTCGGTTGGTTGCTCTTGTGCAAATTTCTATTTACTACCTTGCCTTGGTCTGCCTCAGTTCTGTGCGGCACCACCACCCCCTCCCCTCAACTGATCCCATATCACGCCTCTGTGTGTGCTTGTCGCTGTCGTCGTCGGTGCTTTTGCTATTATTGTGCGACACGCGGTCAAAGGCGGAATTCCCAGAATTTCAGTCCCGGACGGCATAGCGAGGCGAAATGAAATGCGCGCATAAAGCCGTGGCAAGTTCAGCGCGTAGGGACACAGCGGGCGTGCGGCAAAGCAAAAGTTTTAACTATTCACAGCGCAGTGCTCGAATGGAAGAAAGGAAAACTCAAGCCGGGCGGCTTAAGGGAGTCACACCTAGGCGCAGCGTTCGCAAGTCTGTCTGGAGGACGTCCAGGTGGAGGTGCGAACAATGGCCGGTCGTGAATCTAGGTCCCTCTCTGTGGCCTCCGCACGTACCAGCGTACATTTAATTTCGAGAACCTATGTATCTCGCAGTTCTGGGGTTCCGCTGCTCCTCACTCCTCCCTAAGACCCGGATTTAATATGAATTGCTGAATTTATTGATTTTCATTTGAATAAGCAGATTAAGGCAGTTGGCGGAGGGCGAGAGGCGGAAGGCGTGCCGAGGCCGTGGCCACAGTGACGACGGCAACGACGACCAGTGACCATGAATTCGCACATTCCATTCAAATGCCTTCTTGGTTTCTTTCCCCGCCTTCCGAGATTCGGCTCGTTGCCGTCCTCCTCGTTCTAATTGTTGCCGCATGCTGGAGTTGTAATTTATTCAACTTGAACCAAAGGAATCTATCACGGAGCGATAGAAAATGTATCTACGCACATTTCGGGGGCTGCCTGGCATTGGGCGACAAGTGACGCGTTAATTTTTCGTCGATCCCAATGACGAACGAACGAGCCAGCGAGCGACGTCCTTCTTTCCGCGGATATTCCCGCGTCGACTTGCCGGAGTGAGACGTCCCAGCGAACTGGGTCTGGGTTTGTGCTGCCTGCCGCTGTTCATTCGACGGGTAAGTGGAGAGCGTTATCCGCGTCTGCGCAGACGACGGCTCTCCGCACTCAGACGGCTCTCCTGAGAGCTGGGTGTGTACTTTTCGGAGTGGTTGCATCGCAACTTGTCCTCGCCACTAGACCGGATAAAGAGAACGTTCCGGTCGCACATACAACACGCACCACATTGAGGAAGATCGGACACAGGTTCTCGAGACCGGCTCAGCTGTTGTAGGGGGTGAGTGGAAAGCGTTGCCAGAGCAAGTCAAGTGCATGCCGTAAGCACCGCCAGGCTAATCGAGGATATTTATGGGACCGCTTGAAAATTGACCGTAAACCACTAGTTGCCGTCAATCATGGCCCACCAACCCACCCACCCCCCTCTCTTCATGAGGCCTAAGGGTTGCGAAGAAAGAAAATCAACTCGACTCGGCGGGATTAAGGGGATTTGCAATGAAAATTATGTTTATTACATGCGCCATTATGTGGGCCAATGGGTGGGGGTGTGTCATCAGCAGGGACCTGTGCGAGAGTGGGAGCAGCAAACGCGCAGCATTGACAGCATGCTTAATGCGTTGAAGTGCTTAAGCGATATGTTAAGCGGAACAATGAAAGCGGCGGCAGCGAAGAAAAAAAAGGGAATAGCAGCAGCAAACTGGATTAATGAGTCCTTAACGATTGGGCCGAGGGAAGATTGCGTCGACGCTCCATAAAGCTCGACGAAGGCTAATGGCATTGTTTGTAATCGGTTTTTGTGTAATATTCGATTTGAGTGGGCTGAAGGGATGCAGATGCAGATAAAGTGGCGGGGCGGCGGCTTCGCACATGAATCATGAAGTTTTATGACATCGAGCATGCTCCGATTGGCACTTAGATCAGGCACGGGGAGGGGGATTTTGTTGCACAATTGAAAGTGCTTACCAGATGCTTCGTGGGGGACTGATGAAGAGCTTGTTTTGAATCTTTATTGAGGGGTGCGTCATAAAGGAACAGAACTCCTTGTGGAACGTCGATACATCATCGAAATGAGTTGATATGTGAATTGGGCGATTTGAGAGTACTTGCAGACAAGCGTTGGTACTGCATGTGATTGATGATCTTCTCTTAAGGCTCATGAGACCAAAAAACCAATTTTAAACTTTTGCCTGAAGTGTGAAGTCTCGAAACAGAAAGCTAATCAGCGGGTAAGCTACTCATGAACTAGACATTACTTATCTAATTCTAAATAGAATTCAAAGTGTCCGGCTTTTGAACCGGCTGGCAGATTTTACAACTTCGTGGTGTGTAAAGAGCATTGAGCTCCCATAGACGTACGTCCACCGTCTATAGACCAGACCGGATGAGGGATTTGAGTTGTAGTCAAATAAAAGCACGGCCTCCTCTTTTCTAAGAATCAAAGATAAGGGAAGGCTGGTGCCTTGGCAATTACAAGCCAGCAAAGTGAAATTGGCTGAGGTGGAGTCCTAAACTAGTCAATCATCTAAAAGAAAACCATAAGAGAAAGCCTGAAGAGAAAGCCAGGAAAGAAAGCATTAAATGACACGATGAGGATGAACAGATGTAAACTGAGTGCCCGCTTCGTGGCAATCAACCAAAGAAGGTCGTTCTCACAACGCTGCCGCCCTTCGTGTTACAGCAACCGGTTGCACAGCAATAAGCTGGTGAGTTGAACCAGAAGAGTCGGGGAAACTCCTTTAGACCAGTTGCAGCGGTTTACCATGACCTAGGCTGCGATGTGGAGTATGAAACCAAATTCGACAAGACAAGTCTGTAAGAGCTAGACGATTTTCAGGCTGCAAAAAGGAACCCCTAACCTAGCAGAACACCAGAATATAGACACCATGCTGTCAGTACCAGTCAAGTTTTCTTAAAATCTGGTCCTTCTGGTACCCTATTTTCGATTCCCTGTCTCTGAATCCAGTTCAAACGTCTGAACAGGACAGAACCACTGTATCTAGTCAAGTGACGTTTCGACACAAAGCTAATAATTATAATAATTGTTGGCGCTACAGTCCAATGGGGGACCAGGGCATAGCTTACTCATCAACTGCTCGTGTTGTGCGCGCTACTGTTCTCTCACGAGTAGAAAGAACCTACAGTTTTTTTCCGACTCCGAACGACGAAGTTTGAGAAGCTTTCTTAGACAGTTATTACTCTTTGAGTGTTGTCAGTAGCTCGAAAGAGGTGGTGCCGTGAAAAACTCGAAAAATTGGTGTTGAACTGGGAATCGAACCTACAACCTTCGGCGTGTGAGCGTCGCACTCTACCCACTACGCCACGGCGGCCACACACAAAGCTAAGAAAGGGTTATTTATCATGAGCTTATGACTTTAGGCTTCATCCTGCAAGCCGAATGATTCATGCTTCACGCTTCATACTTCACGCTTCATGCTTCACGCTTCATGATTCACGATTTAAGCTTTACACTTCACGCTCAACACTTTACACTTCATGCTTCAATATCCACGTTTCACGACTCACGCTTCACACCTTATGCTTCACGCCTTACGCTTCAAGCCTCACACTTCACGCTTCATACTTCAGGCTTCACATTTCGCTCTTCACGCTTCACACTTCACACTTTACAAGTAAGCTTCATGTTTCACGGTTCACGCTTCACACTTCATGCTTTACACTTCACTCTGACGCTTCACGCGTCTTACTTCACACATTATGCGTCATACTTCACACTCCACGCCTCATGCTTCATGCCTCACACTTCACGCTTCACTCTTTACTCTTCCGGGTTCACGCTTCACATTTCACTCTCACGCTTCAAGCGTCTCACTTCACACATTATGCTTCATACTTCACACTCCACGCTTCATGCTTCACCCCTCACACTTCACGCTACACTCTTTACTCTTCCGGCTTTACGATTGACTCTTCACACTACAGCCTTCACTCTTCCCGCTTCACGCTTCACACTTCTCGCTTCACGCTTCACTCTTCCCGTTTCACGCTTCACTCTTCTCGTTTCACGTTTTATGCTTCATTCTTCACGCGTCATGCCACACACTTCAAAACTTCTATCAAACTGCTTTATCAGTTCGTCAGCTTCAGTCGGTTGGAAGAATGTATACAGCACAGATGTATGCCGGTTTTTGACTCCTTCTCGTTCGTCCACTTCAAACCAAAGCCTGGTTTGCAAGGGTGCTCGCCGATCAAATAGTAACTCTTCTCATCCCCAAGACCAGAAGTAGCAGCCGGCCAGACTTCTTGGCATGATAAGGCCATCTTTGGTTGAAGCGAAGATTTGAGTGCATGTGTAGCCTCAGGAAACATGTGTCGAAGAGTATTCTTCTTTCCAGAGTAGCCTTTTCGCACACCTGAATTATGCAAAATGTCTCTACAACCTGCCACCCAGCACAGGCAAAGCCATCCCCAAATCCAATATAGACGCACTCGATATGATTTCAATCAACCAGCACATCCCTCGCCCTCCGTCCATGTCCAACCCACACAAAAAGAGAAAATAAATCAAATCTCCAATCACTCAACAGCAATTAGCATTCGTCCACCATCAAGAAGACAAAACAGAATCGCCAGTAATTGAGTGCCTTTTTGGGGAGGCAATCGTTCGGCAGTCACACTCACTTTGCACATCCTGCGCCGACGTCCTAATGGCTCCATGCCGGCACTAATTGAGCGCGCCCCCTCCAGTCGAAGGTCACACCGAACAGCAGTCGACTCTCGACCAAATCATAAATTCATCATTATTATGCAAATTAAATCTGTTTAGGGGTAAACAGGCAGTCGGCCGAGTCGCCTGTCCCACTGGCCCACTTGGCATTAT
The DNA here is from genome assembly GCA_955652365.1 of Eristalinus aeneus. Taxonomy (NCBI): domain Eukaryota; kingdom Metazoa; phylum Arthropoda; class Insecta; order Diptera; family Syrphidae; genus Eristalinus; species Eristalinus aeneus. Next base: position 7,860,649 of record OY019134.1, read on the forward strand.
TCTTCTTGCCGAATCTAACACTTTTAATTTGTTATTCTTTGCCGTCGTCGATTTGCGTTGTCTTGCCTGGTCTCCTTGGTCGGCTCCTCGTAGACATTCGCATTGAAAACAAATACAATATTTTTTTTGCTACCCTCTGCTCCGCGCTGCGCCCGCTTCGCCTTGGTCGACGTCGTCGCAAAGAAAGTCGTCTTTTCATCAAAGCAAACAATTTGTCTTTAATCAGAGCGAGTCCCTACCGAAATCAGGCCCGTCTCGGCCCGAATATCGCATCCCGCAGCCAATGGACCGACAGGCGGGTGTGTGGCGGGCTGCTGGGGCGGCCTGAGAGTTGGCGTTTCATTTTAATAACAACAAGCGTATCTACGACTCGTCTTTGATTACATTATCTGTTTCTGTTTTATCCGTTGGGTGATGGATGAAGGATGCGATGATGACGGGTCTGTGTGTGGTGTGTGTGTGGTGCTGGGTTGGATGGGGAATTGGTTTCCATTTAATGTTCAATTTATTTAAATTCCATTTTGACGGAGCGCCGCCGCGAATACACGCTCCCATGCCCACACGAGCGCGATGTATTGGATCATACCGAAATTAATTCAATCAGTCCTAATCCAGCGACACGGGGGTGGCGTCAGATTTGTCGAGTGAGAGGAAATTAAGGTGTATTCATGAGTGGGCGGGGCTTAGGCGAAGCCGTACATTTCTTTGATTCATTAGATTTGGTGAGTGGGAGTATGGGGAAGGGGTAAATCGGATTTAGGATTTTGTGACGCATTAAAGTCAAAAGGGGGTGTATTTGAATACTGAGTTGTTGGCTTTAAGTGAACCTAACCTTCGAGGACTTTGAAAGTTTAAAATTTTTGTGCAGGTATACAGGTTGATCTGGTTTCCAATAGGCATCAGTGCTTAGTCACTTCTATAAGGCAAACATGCCATTTAAGTTATCAGCTCCGCAGACACCAACTTCTTATTTAGAACACATACTTGAGACAGTTGCAAGCTCAAGTGGCGAAATGCCCAAAGTCCAGAAATCAATAAAACTCCGAAATGAAAAAATCAGGTTGAACTCTCTAAATGATATAAATCTCAATATGACCAAATCACGAAATGGCAGGAATCTCCAGATAACTTAAGACCAGGCAATATCCAAGTCCCAAAACGTCCTGAATTACAAAATGGCCAAAACTCCGAAATAACAAAAATTATAAAACGATCAAAATCAAGAAATGGCCGAAATTCCAAAGCTACCAAAATTCTGACATGACCACAATCCTGAAAAGACCAAAATTAAAAAATGATTGAATTACCTGAAATTACCGAAAATTCCAAACGGACCTAAATCCTGAAATGACCAAAATCCCGAAAAGACCAAAATTCCAAAATGATCATATGGTCAAATTCCCGATACAAGCAAAATTTAAAAATGACTTGAAGAGGCCGAAATTCCAAAACGATCTAAATCCAGAAGTGACCAAAATCTTGAAATGGCCAAAACTAAGCAATGACCGAAATTCCAAAATGTTCTAAGTCCTGAAGTGACTTTCGCCAAAATGCGAAATAACAAAAATTCCAAAATGGCCGAAACCCTGAAATGAACAAAAATTCCAAAACGTCCAATATCCTGGAATGGCCAACATTGCGATATGGCCAAAATTGAAAAATGATCAAATGGTCAAAATCCCGAAATGACCAGAATACTGAAGTGAACAAATTTGCGAAATGACCGAAATTACAAAATGCCCAAAATCCCGAAATGACTAAAGCTTCAAAATGATCCGAAAGAGCTTTAATCCCAAAACTGCCAAAATCCTGAAGTGATCAGTATTCAAAACTGGCCAAAATACAAAATAACCAAAATTCCAAAATGGCTAAATGGCTAAAACCCTGAAATGAACAAAAATTCCAAAACGGCCAAAATCCTGGAATGACCAATATTCCGATATGGCCAAAATTCAAAAATGATCAAATGGTCAAAATCCCGAAATGACCAGAATCCTGAAGTGGCCAAAATCGCGAAATGACCGAAATTACAAAATGCCCAAAATCCCGAAATGACCAAAGTTCCAAAATGACCCGAAAGAGCCTTAATCCCAAAACTACCAAAATCCTGAAGTGATCCAAATTCAAAACTGGCCAAAATGCGAAATAAACTAAATTCCAAAATGACCATAGTCCTAAACTGAACAAAATTTCCAAAATGACCAAAATATCGGAATGACCAATATTCCGATATGGCCAAAATTCAGGAATGATCAAATGGTCAAAGTCCCGAAATGACCAGAATCCTGAAGTGGCCAAAATTGCGAAATGACCACAATTACAAAATGCCCAAAATCCCGAAATGACCAAAGTTCCAAAATGATACGAAAGAGCCTAAATCCCAAAACTTCCAAAATCCTGAAGTGAACAAAATTCAAAATTGGCCAAAAATGTGAAATGACCAAAATTACAAAATGTTTGCTTAAATAGTCAAACAGAAAAAAAATGATGACTCCTTACCGCTGGTGGGGGAAGTCAATGTGTGGTGGTTACTTTAATGAACTGCCCTTTATTTACAAATAATTTCACGTGCGTTCTTGAGCGCTGTACTTCATCGCTTGGCGTCGTGTTTCATTATTGTTGTTAACGATCACAACATGCTGGGGCCGCCTAGACGACAAAGTGGTCGTCGGAAAATATTGATGATGCAGCAGTTTTATTTCCTCGGTTAATTAATGCTGGGTTAGGAGTGGTCACGGTGTTGATGTTGGCTGACTCCTTTTCCTGAACCTTTTCAAGGCAGCAATGCCTAGTGCAATTACGATGACAAATGCTAATGCACCGCTTATTGAATATTGCTGAATCTTGTGGGTTCGGATTTAATTTGACAGTATTTCTTGACTTTTTTGGAGAGCGATCTCAGGTTGCAACCTGGAGATGTGCTGTGATATCTTTGTTCCCACAACAGGCGGCTCTACGCTGGAGTAATTCTGATCCGATGGAAATTCAGAAATATTTGGCGGCGGTAAATACGATGAAATTATCCTCGTTGGTACTGACTGACATCCAAAAATCATCAAGTTGTATTGAAGAATCCTGCAGTTTGGTTGCAACTGCATTGTTCCACTTGCCGTCAATTGCGCTGATGAAGATTCTTTTCCACATGCTATATCTACCTTGACCGCGGATGGTGTGCTGTAGATCCGAGTGTTTGTATGATACATTCGTACCCAATACAGTTGAGGATTGACGGTTTGAATAACACAAGAGGATGGAATGTGGCCTGCATATCTTAAGAGACCCATTTCACAGGAGCTAACAGTAGACTCGGTAAGATACAAAGGATGTTTCATGTCGCACCAGAATGATCCTGACGTCACATCGAGAATGATATTTCGTCTAAAGTGTAGAAATGATCGCCTTCAAGATTGACAACAATAAATACAAATTTCTTTTCTCGCCAAGTTGGAACTGAAAAAAGTTTGTACATTCAGAAATCTTCACTAAACAAGAGTGGCAGCGTTATTTCGTTGATAACATTTTTTTCTATTACTCGCGCTCTTGGTTGTAACGTCTTGTATAGTTGAATAATTGACTCGTGAGTTGCTTCTCCTGGTATCATCATGCTTCTTGGTATGTTGTGTGTGTTCGGTTTTCAGCTGATTTACCGTCAATATGAAAGGATGGATTTGTCCGTGATGTGTTGCCAATAGAATGTCCAATAGTGTATTTTGTGTGTTGTAGAAGTTCATCAATATTAACATCACCGGAAGGGCTGTTGACCCAAATTCTGAAATGATCCAAATCCCGGAATAATTAAAATTTTGAAAATGATCAGAATCACTAAATGACTAATAATAATTGTTGGCGCTACAGTCCAAAGGGGGACCAGGGCCTACCTTGCTCATCAACTACTCGTGTTGTGCGCGCTACTGTTCTCTCACGAGTAGAAGGGACCTACAGTTGTTGCCGACTCTGAACGGCGAAATTTGAGAAGCTTCCTTAGACAGTTATTACTCTTTGAGTGTTGTCAGCAGCTCGAAAGAGGTGGTGCCGTGAAAAATTCGAGGTGTTCAGCCGGGAATCGAACCTAGACCCTTCGGCATGTGAGCGTCGCACTCTACCCACTACGCCACAACGACCACCACTAAATGACTAAATGACTAGAATCCCAAAAAATTGTCTAATTCCTTTCTTGCTGTAAAAATGAGGTCATGAACAGAAATTGTGAGTATGTCCATCAGCAGGGGTCGGACAGGAGGTTGGAGCTTAAGTGCTACTATGGGTAACGCAAATAAACTTCACTTGGCCCTCTTTCCTTTACCGGAATGTCTCTAAGACATGATAGAACGCCCTAAATTATAAACTGAATCCCTACGTGTAATGAAAAATGGATTAACAAGTACGTCCAAAGCAAGAGATCGTGGTCAGGATCCTGTGAGTGACAACAAACGGCCTCATAACCTGCATTGGTGCTGAATAACTTTAAATAAATGTCATGAAACTTGTCTGTCGATTCTAAGCAGTGCGGAGCTTCACCGCCAGATTCGAGCAACCAAGGGAAAACCACCAGAGTTGGCTAACAGGCAGGGAGTTTGAGACGAAACTTCACAAATCTTAAATGGCAACGAACCAATTGACGGGGTTCAGTTTGGCAGTTTTGTCGAATCAACCATAAAGGCCGGACATTGTACTCTCCGATTGCAATTTCTTTCTGTCCCTTCAAGACTCTCTTAATGGATGAAGCAAAGTTGGACGTGGCCGCCGTGGCGTAGTGGGTAGAGTGCGACGCTCACACGCCGAAGGGTCTAGGTTCGATTCCCGGCTGAACACCTCGAATTTTTCACGGCACAACCTCTTTCGAGCTGCTGACAACACTCAAAGAGTAATAACTGTCTAAGAAAGCTTCTCAAACTTCGCCGTTTGAAGTCGGCAAAAAACTGTAGGTCCCTTCTACTCGTAAGAGAACAGTAGCGCGCACAACACGAGTAGTTAATGAGCAAGCTAGGCCCTGGTTCCCCTGTGGACAATTGCGCCAACAATTATTATTATTATTAAAAATGGACTAGTGGAATACAAGTTTGTAACTTTTCCTTCGGGACACCAAGGGCTTAAGTTCTATCAATTCTTAACATGACCCTCCAGTTAATTAATGCCTCTGAAAGATTTTTTGAAACCATTTGGAACTGCTCTCAAATGCTGCCATAATCGTACATTGCCTAGAAGAGCATACAGGTCCCAAATGGAGCCGGAATACGCATCTTCCTCTTTCAACGCTCAAACCTCCTCCCTCGACCCAAAATCTGTCTGAACTGAAAGCCCGGAGCACAAGAGCTGCACACGCACGAAAAAAAGAAACTCCGGTCACCGTTAGTCATTTTTTGGCAACATTCCCTGGCCGCAAAAGGTTGCCCCTCCATTCAACCGCAGCACCGCAGCGAACGGACTCCCTACCCACAAACAAGTCAAACACCAATTACACCTATTTCCGGTCACATCCCAGGGATTGGTGAGTTTTTCATTCTCTTCTCGCTTCTCGTTCCAATTAACCACTTCGCGATAAATGGAAAATTTAATTCCGCAAAACGACCCGACACGCATCCGATACATGGCGGCAGGCGGATAGGGAGGCGGAGGTCCGCTACAGAATCGTGCCCCGGCGATGATTAGTGCAATTGGCAGCGCATCGCATAGATGCGCACCTCATTAGCCTTCCGGGCGGGCGCGCGGCTGCAGGGCGTGCGGCTGGCCAAGGCCACCCTGCGCAATCATTTCGAATTCATAGCAATCTATCCCGTATGCGATGGAGAGGTCAAACGAGACTCGTGCGGCAATCACGGGATGGCTTAATTAAACACGGTCCATGGTCGGTCTATTTACATGCCAGCGATTATTATTTGCAGCTCCGCTCACTTCGCCCTCCCTCCGCCACCCAGCCAGTTGACCGAGCAATCCCTTTTGTAAACCAAATTCAATCCGATTTAGCGCTCGAGTCCCATGGCGCCGGCCATTTAAATACCCGTGCATATCTAACGACAATTGAATCCCAGTTTGAAGCCATTTCATGCAACTTGCCGCCGCGGAACCCCCCCTTCGTCGGTTGCATGATGTTTGTTTCCGCGGACAGGGAAAAAAAGAGCGCAGCACAGTGCAGTAGAAAAACGGGCGCTTTGATGGATGAAGTCAAATTTGCAGATACATTCGGACGGCTCGATGGCAGATTGATGTGCTTGCACAGGCAGGGTGGGGATCACTAAACACCTCGCCCTCATGGCTGTCCGACAATTGATATCCTTTTTGTTGTGCCACAGATACGATATTTCAGGCGAAATTCAATTTGACGTCGGGGCCGTAGATGTCAAACATACGCCGACAGGAAGCTGGTGCCGGGCAGGGGGGACCGACAGTGTTTTGGTTGACAAACTCGATGTCGATGCGATTGAATTGTTGGATAATTGCTTCCCCAAAAGTCAATCTGACAGATGCATCTGTTAAACACGGACGAGAGCCGAGATGCGTGTGGGAGATGGGGCATCTGCATGCACGGCAGACATTCAAAAATGATTTCCGAGCACAAATTGATGAAATTGGATTGCAATCGGCTGGGCACTTGGAGTTGTGTGCGAAGCCAACTTCCGCAGTGAATTAAATTTATCGGTCTTTGAGCAACGTATCGTGTCCCTCTGAGAGGTGGCAGTGAGGGTGAGATTGGGATTTGAAACCGAAAATGGATTTTCGAAATGCAAGAGTTCAACAAATTCACTCAGAGCTGGGAGAATCGGTATGTTTCCTTTTCCATTCAAATGGGCAAATGACTACTGTCCAGTTCATGATTTGGTTTCTGCAAGCCTTTGAGTAGATGGAATTGATTCGAGTTCAATCACGGTAGAGTTTCCGAAATTTTGGTCAAAGGCAGGACGTGCTTGGACTTGGGAAGCTTGGATCGCACTTCACGCAGAGAGCCTGACAGTGTCCTGTGATTGATGTGCGTTGCTTCTGGATGGTATGCCGTGCTGGATGGGGTGCCTATTGTTTTCGTGTACGCCTTGACCGAGTTCCGCTTTGTAAGTGGAGTAGCAAAGGTTTTCAACGTCCCTGGCAAAGATGTCTTTCCTTCCCAGCCATGCGTCCAAGTCGCCTCGACCAAGCTCGATTCTGTAGGTAAGCTGGATTTGTTTTCAACGTCTCTGGCAAACACGTCTCTCCTTCTCAGCCACGTGTCTAGGTCGCCTCGGTTGAGCTCGACTTTGTAGGTGCGCAGGATGAACTTTCCATTTCCCTCGCAAAGATGGCTCTCCTCCCCAGGCATGCCTCTAAGTGGCTTGGTCGAGCTCGGCTTTGCAAACGGCGCAAGATGGACTTTCTAAATCCCTGGCTTGGATGTCTCTTCTTCCCCTGGCATGCGTCTAAGTCGCCTAAGGTCTTCTATGTCCCTGGCGAAGATGTTTCTCCTCAACAGGCGTGCCTCTTAGTGGTTTGCGTCGAGATCGGCTTTTTTTGTGGACACAATGAACTTTCCATGTGCCTGGCTAAGATGTCTTTCCTCCCCAGGCGCACCTCTTAGTGGCCTCGGTCGAGCTCGGCTTTGTAAACGGCGCAAGATGGACTTTCTAAATCCCTGGCTTGGATGTCTTTTCTTCCCCTGGCATGCGTCTAAGTCGCTAAGGTCTTCTATGTCCCTGGCTAAGATGTCTTTCCTCCCCAGGCGCGCCTCTAAGTGGCCTCGGTCGAGCTCGGCTTTGTAAACGGCGCAAGATGAACTTTCTAAATCCCTGGCTTGGATGTCTCTTCTTCCCCTGGCATGCGTCTAAGTCGCTAAGGTCTTCTATGTCCCTGGCTAAGATGTCTTTCCTCCCCAGGCGCGCCTCTAAGTGGCCTCGGTCGAGCTCGGCTTTGTAAACGGCGCAAGATGGACTTTCTAAATCCCTGGCTTAGATGTCTCTCCTTCCCCTGGCATGCGTCTAAGTCGCTAAGGTCTTCTAAGTCCCTGGCTAAGATGTCTTTTCTCCCCAGGAGCTCTACTTTGAAGGTTGGCAGGATGGGCTTTTTCTGTCCCTGGCAAAGATGTCTCTTCTTCCCCTGGCATGCGTCTAAGCCACCAGAGTCTCTTACTTCTTCTGGCTTACTCCCTCGTTTGACAAAATAAACCGTCAGGCGTCCACTGCCATCAATCAGACCGAAGCCGGTCGGTGAATTAAAATCTGAGAAAGTTCACAAATCAAGTCTGAATTAATAGAAGCAGAGGAATGGGAATTCAAACCAATTTAAGATGGAATTCGTCGAAGAGTCACAACACTTCAGGTGACCTCTTGATGATCGATAGAGGTCCATCCCCGTCTTTTGGGCTCTATCATGACCCACTCCACTCGAATATCCAAACCAGGCACATGTTAGTTTCTCCCTTCCCTCCACCGCCGTCCATCACTGTCTTATCCTCACCCATCTTGATGAATGACCTCTTGATAAGGTAGCAATTCCCGCCCGTTACAGATCTCCCAACACGCCATTCGTTAGAGTGTCGCTTCATAAATCTGCCAAGTAACACGAATTATTTATTAAACTCAAATTAGCGTGCGCCTGTGTGTATGTTGACTGCCCCACCCATTTCCATTCACGAAACCGACAGGGAATAAATTTCACCAGAAAAGGAAAGCCTCCGCGTAGCAAAGTGTGCCAACAGACATGAGTGGAATCAGAGGCCACAGATTGCAATTATCCTGATGTATAACCCACCCCTGGCCAGGGGCGGAGAAGCAAATTTTAAATTACCACAGCTACCTTCACGTCTTGGTCGTCTACTTTGGATTTCGCAGCGGAATCCTTTCGAGACAAGACGAAGCGGATTAATTCCCTCTTTCGTGAAGGGGGTTGCGGGCACCACGATACAACTTCACCGGCAAAGACCAGCGCTAAAAGTGGCTTACCATTGCCACCAGGACACTGGCCACCGACCAACAACAGCAAGACTTGCCGCACCGCATGAGGACATGCCGCAGCACCAGGAGAGGAGACGAGGGTGAAATATGCCAAAACAAGACCCCATTGCGACCGCTGCCGCGCTCAACCATTACAGCCACGAAACGTTCGAACGTGTTCTCGAAGTAACAACACCACCCGTGATGGAAAAGCCAAAAAAGGACTTTCACAGGAATTTATGCTTAAATGTCCATTCTGTGCAGCAGGAAGCAGCGCAAAAGCCAAAGTGCGCGATGGAGGCCGCCCGCTGCGGGCTGCGGCGCGGCGGCGAGAACGTGAAGAAATGTGCTCGCAAGCAAAACCGAACCGAACGCTATCGCCGACATCCAATCTGCGGAGGGGTCACGCAAGGGCTATTTGTGGAAAACGAAAATGGCTGTGTCCCGATTTCTTTTTTATTTTTTGCGAGTCTTCCTCCTTCTGTGCTCCGGATTGCCGTGCTGTCCAGCGGTTTCATGTTTTTTTCAGTTATTTATACGCCCAAAAGAGGGGGCTGCCACTATCGCCACCGCTATTGCCGCACGTAAGCCGACAGCTTAAACGGCAGCGATTCCTGCGTAGACACGGCCAATCAGCGATTACCAGCCGGGATTAGTGCTGTAAGCCGGATATCCTTTATCAAAACAATTTCAGGTGGAGTGCGACGGGCATCGGGAATCGATGCTCTGCGTGGCTGCATGCCACCACCGGGCGACAGTTGGCGACTGGAGACAAATGGCCCCGACTCTCCGGCAGTGTGTGCGGGAGGCACACGCAATTCTGAGAGTTGTGCAGTTATGAAGTTGCACGTGCGGCTTTTACACAATTTTCCGACCTGTGCTAGTTGACGCAATAAATCCACGAATCCTCGCAGGGTCCACGGGATCGGCAAATACTCACGGGGCGCGCTAAGCTCCGCACTCGGGCATTCTGCCTGTTTGAGGTTAAGTAATTAATGGCCCTCAGGACGGCGTGAATTAATCATTTCTATTGAATTCGGGACTCGGGTTGATGGATGTTGTTGAGTGCGCGAACGGAATGCTGTTGCTGGCGGCTGCGACGCGATAAGAAGCTTATGGCGGCACGGCAGAGGGATGGGCTCACATCGTTATCTCGTGTCATCACTTTGTTGCACGCAAAGGTGGCAGTGGGGAGAGGGAGAGAGGCGAGGACAAGGGCTAACGACACCCGAAATGGAATTAAGCGTCGGGTCCGACCGAATTCCAGGATCGGCAGCAGATTAAAGTTAAGCTGTGTTGCCACAGATACCGGTGGCGTGGGATACTCACCCCCTCTCCAGTGTGGAGGGGCGCCTCTAAAAAATGATTCCCACCTCCACCCAGACACACACTCGGAGTGAGTTCATCGCCACCCACCGCAACAGTGCCGGATGCATAATCAAATTTAATCTAATATTAATCAGCTTAAGGGCGGTAGTGGCTTGGGTTGACTGCGCCGTCTTGGGCGCGGTAACTAGTCAGTAGCTCAGGGGCGGGAACTGAGAATAATTCAATTAATGTGAGGTGCACTTTGGACCACCCACAGGTGCTTGATATCGTGCATGCACCCGAGGGAATGATAGATTGAGTTGAGTGCCGGATGGATGCGACGCTTTGTGTGTGATATTTGCAAGGCCTTCTGGGTAAGTGGTTTGATTTGATTAAATTTGAACGGATTGGGAAATTGGGACTGAGCTGTAAATTCGTCGGAAGCTCACTCACACGTGAGACGCTTATGCTTCGTGGTGCGTCTTGCTAAACAGAGGAGTCTTTGTTCGGGCGCCACTATTGTTTTGCGTAACATCTGTGCGTGGTGGCAGCTGTCAGATCGAGTCTGGTGGATAAGGAGGAGTGGGTTGGTCTTTACACACAGTAGACTGTCATGCCTGAACCACAGAATCCACTTCACACTTAAGTAGAAAATCATCTCAAATGGAAGCCATCCCCACTTCACCGTCGGTCTGCTCGCTAGGCCATAAAACAGTTTTTTTTTTGCCAAATTCAGATCAACTGATTGCCACTGAATCACAGTGAGCACGTTTCCACTTTGTGTGAATTTTTCATCGAGAAGCAGAGCGCGGCAATGCCGAATGGACGTGACGGTCTTTTACGGCTTTCGGTTGTCGCTGGTGGATGGCGGGTAATTTGTTTGAAAGGGATTTGATTTACGCAGCGGCCGAGGGCCCACTTTCTAGTGTGGTTGTACCAGCGAGTCTTCAGTTTTCAGTCGTCCCTCTGAGTTTTGTCGCCTGGCTGCGGACAACATCAGAGGAGAATGAAATGCGTGGAGCTGGAATCGAGAGGTCGATTGGATGAATGGGGAATGGTCTCTTTTGAGTTGGTTCTTCGTTGGCACCGTGCTTTTTGATTTTTTTGGCGTTCTGGGGAGTTTTTGAACTCTTTTGACTAGGTCCTTGAGTGTTTCGGAATTTAGGCCTTTTCATCGTTTAATGCGATTTGACATTGCAGGCATTTTGTAATCTTGGGGCTTACAAATTTTGGCCATTTCGGTTTTTAGCTTTTGGCTCTTTGTGGTTTTGGGCATTTCATAAATCTGAGTGATTCGTGGATCTGTCTTTCAGTTTGGTGGGGGTATTGGAATTTTGGCTTTTTGGTGATTTAGGCCTTTACGGAATTCCTGATTTTGGTTTTGGTACTGTAACTTTTAGGGAATTTGGACAACTCGTGATTTTGAACATTTCGTTATTCTCAACATTTCCTGTTTTTCAACATTTAACGGTTTTTAACATTTCGTATTTTGGAACATTTTCTGTTTTGGAACATTTATTGATTTGGAACGTTTCGGAATTTGTAACATTTCCTGATTCTGAACATTTCATATCTTTGAACACCTCGTGGTTTTGGACATTTCGCCTTTCTGAAAATTTCGTGTTAATGTATATTTTGCGTTTTTGGACATATCCTGATTTTGTACATTTCGCGATTTTAAACATTTCAAGATTTTGGACATTTCACGTTTCTGAATATTTTGTACTTTTGTATTCTCGGAAAACGGACGTTTCGAAAATTTGAACTCTTAAGGATTTAGGGCAATATGGAATTCTGGCCATTGCGAACTTTTGTGATGTTCGCTATATTGAATTTCTGACGTTTTGAGCCTTAAGATGGCTAGGCCATGTAGAGCATATGGACACCACTGCTCCGGCCCTAAAAGTCTTTGAATCCGAGCCATTGGGACAACGCAACAGAGGACGACCTAGACTGAAGTGGCGCACACAATTGGAGAAGGACCTCAACCAACGTGGAGTGCGCAACTGGAGACAGCTGGCGAAAGATCGTGCTGACTGGACAGGCATGTTTGTTGAGCCTTTCATTTTTTGAGCAAATGTTGAATCTTACATTTTGTGCTTTTGTCCTTGCGAGTTTTTTTTTTTTTAGTTTAGGCCTTCGGTTATTTTTTTCAATACGGCATTTCGGGCATTCCATGATTTGGCGTCTTGAAAATTTGACTTCATGGGAATTTCAACAAACAGACACTGCTTACGACGTAAAGCTTGCTACTGTGCGTCGTGTGCTTGATGTGGATCCTATGATTCATAAGGAGCACAGGGCAATTTGACATCCAAGGAATTGCGGCAAACAGAGATTTTGGTCATTCCTCGACTCTGGCGTCCAGGAAATTAAACACTCGGGAACTTGCGAAAACAGGGATTTCGAGCATACAATGACTTTGGCGTGTGGTAAATTTGACAGTCAGGAAATCAACTGCAAACAGAGATTCGTGCATTCCATGATTTGATATTCGGAGAATTGCAGCAAACAGAGTTTCAAGCATTCCACAACTTTGGCGTCTCGGAAATTTAACACTCGGGAATTCACCGAAAGAGGGATTTTGGACATTCCATGACTTTGGACTTTTAGGAATTTGGCATTCGTGAATTCATGGAAAATGGGTATTTTAGGCATTTCCTAAATTGCCGGATCCTACCGCCTCCTCCTCCCCCTCCTCTGTTACTATGCAAGCCTATTATGATGCTTTCATCGAAGCACGCCAAATGAAGTTGACTGATTCTATGTCACCACTGCTTAACAATAAGTGAATGTTTCGACGACGCTCATAATTCGGAGCACAAAATTCCAGCGTCAAATTATGCGTTTTCACGGCTTTAGCTTCTCCATGCCCAATATTTTTTTTTACAGAGAATATGAGATGCCTCCTATGATGCACCTTCACATAATTGTAGCTTTTGTCCACGCTATCTTCCGAGGTGGGTATTTTTTTATTGCAGGTCTATGGTGACCGCCGTGGCGTAATGGGTTGAGTGCGACACTCACACGCCGAAGGTCCAGGTTCGTTTCTCAGCTGAACACCTCGAATTTTTCACGGCACTACCTCTTTCGAGCTACTGACAACACTCAAAGCGTAATAACTGTCTAAGAAAGCGTCTCAAGCGTCGTTCGGAGTCAGCGAAAAACTGTAGAGCCTTTCTACTCGTGAGAGAATAGTAGCGCCCTCAACATGAATAGTTGACGAGCAAGCTAGGCCTGGTCCTCCTGTGGACTGTAGGACTACTTGGTTTATGTGCACAAATTTTGAAACTTGTAAAAGTACCCCTACAGGACTGGCTTACAAAAATGCACAGGACCCTACCATGCATCGCCCTCTTCCTTTTTTGCTGGAATCCGTGGACGTGTCGGTTTCCACAGGTGTTCAACAACTCCAGGATTCAGTTGAGAGCACTTTTCCTTTTTTACTGGAATCTGCGAACGTGTCGGTTTCCACAGGTGTCCAGCAAGTCCAGGATTCAGTTGAGAGCCCTTTTCCTGTTTTGCTGGAATCCGCGGACGTGTCGGTTTCCACAGGTGTCCAGCAAGTCCAGGATTCAGTTGAGAGCCCTTTTCCTGTTTTGCTGGAATCCGGGGACGTGTCGGATTCCACAGGTGTCCAGCAAGTCCAGGATTCAGTTGAGAGCCCTTTTCCTGTTTTGCTGGAATCCGCGGACGTGTCGGTTTCCACAGGTGTCCAGCAAGTCCAGGATTCAGTTGAGAGCCCTTTTCCTGTTTTGCTGGAATCCACGGACGTGTCGGTTTCCACAGGTGTCCAGCAAGTCTAGGATTCAGTTGAGGGCCCTTTTCCTGTTTTGCTGGAATCCGCGGACGTGTCCAACAACTCCAGGATTCAGTTGAGAATTCGACACAACCCGTCTGCAAATGGCAGTTATCCAGCAATTTTTGGCATCATCTGGGGATCTGGCCAAGATCTTGTCCTAGCGTGTGCAACTATTCCAAGCGCATCGCTTCCCTTCCCTTGATTTGACCGTAGGTACAGACACATATCACCATGGCATCAGCAACCTTGATGGGTTACATTTCCCGCAATCAGAGTCGTTCCTTTCAATTTTGAGAATCTTCCAAAAAGGACATAGCAAGGGCCGACAATTGTTTTCGCAAACAAAAGACGCGTCGTCTTTAAAGCATTTTCAAATATTTGTGTGTAAACCACGACTGTAGCACAATTCTTAAGGATTCCTTCTTAAGGATACTTACTGACACTCCACCGCAGCTATTGGTCTCCCGATATCGTGTCGAAATCCGTGGCAGCCTTGTAGCGCTTCAGCACCCTTCCTGCCCCCTCGTCGGCGGAATCAAATCGTAAGGAGAAGCAGGGTTTCTTTTCAATAGGCCAGCCACGCATTTCCTTAATTGATGTGGCTCGTGCGCTGCTGGGAAACCCTGAGCCACCCTACCCACAACGGCCTCTATTCAGCCTGCAGACAGATCTAAATGCGTACCTCCCTCTCATTCCATGCTCCGCCCCGTCAGTTCGTTGCAGTTTTTCTCTTCAACCGAAAAGAAGTGACGCACCACCAAAGGATCCACTAAACTCAAAACTTGCAGGATGTTATCCCGTCTGACAAATTACCTTTTTCCCTCTCCTTCACCTCCACACAAAAAAGGACTCTAGTCACATTTAATTACGTGTTCATCCCGGACAGCGTTCAACTTGGCAACTGCGTGGCGGGCTTTGTGCACACACACTCTCGCCTCCCAACGTTCGCTCACCTTAAATGATCCATTGCGCGGCGCCTTTGAGCAATTACCATCGCATCTAGTATGCACATATTTTAATCCTTTCCCGCGGATGCTGATCTCCCGAGCGGATCCGGGCGAGATGGGCGCACGGAGGAGGAGAAGCCTTGCAAGGAACCGAGCTAAAAGTAATTTCCTCGAGGGAGGAACGCCGAACGGCAGCTGACTAATGTGAACCAGGAAAACGGTTACACTTTGTTTGGTAAATGAAAATGAAATTATGCCAGCGTGTAGTAAATTAAAATCCTGCAGAGGATGAGCTTCGGCCCCCTCCACTGCGGGGGGCACAATTGCAGTGCGTCGACATACCTGCTACTGTGCGTCGTGTGCTTTGTGCGAAGCCCTTGTGCGTTTATGATTCCTAAGGAGTACAGGAGATGCGGATTTTTCATCAGCCTCGCAGACTCGCGACAAATGACTTCCCCTCCGAAAGTGAATATCTTATGAGGGCATGGGAGCGAGTGGGAAGCCGTCTCAAAATTATTTACATTTCGGAGAACGTTCAACTTTTAATTGCGACACCCTAATGAACCCTTTTGCGTCGTCGTGGATCGTGAGTGGTGAGTGGTGATGGCGTGGGGAGAACCTGCTTGGATTTCTGCTGCCAAAGATAATGGATGGCGTTCGACAATTGTTTTGTGAGTTTTTGACGCGGGAGTGGGAGAGTGGAGGTGCGGGAGAGGCGTTTCATTTCGAGTCCTGATTAGGGCATCAAAACGAATTTCGGGGCTGCCTGAATTTTGGATTGAAAGTCAAGGCAGGAGCGATGAGAAGCAAGGAGCCCTGCGAGTATGAAAGGAAATTTGGGGCATAAACAGTTTTCCAAATAAAAAATTGTCTTCCCTTTGAAGACTTTGAAGAAGGAAGCAACTAGTTTTGAAGTGAAGGTGTTTGAAAAGTTTTTGAAATTTCGAAATTTTTGTATGTTTTCAATTTCAAACCACTGAAAGAAGTCGATAAGAAGGAATAAACTCCAGCATTCCATCATTCCATCATTCCAGCACATTGCTTCCAGTCTGTTTAAGGGACAACTGAAGGCGGAAGGTTGGAAAAGCTACAAATTTATTTCTAATTCTTCAAGTTGTGTGCAATTCACTCCTTCGACTCCATCGTGGACGACAGCTTGGCTGATCTGGACTGTGCTGCAGACATAATGTAGATCAGATTAAGTGAAAGCTTGTCTTAGCCTAAGGAATGGGATGGCAATACGGCTTTGGTTGGAGGGCTTTCACCATTCAATCCAAAATGCAACTGTTGAATGAGTTGCTCTGGATTAGAGCACACTTAACCCCCGAATGGGGACACTTGGGTCCTCTGTGGCGCAGTGAGTAAAGCGACACACTCACACACCGAAGGTTATTTAAAGACGGAAGCTTGAAGAAGTTGAAATGTCTATTTATGACAACAGCCTGGCAAATCTGGTGTAGCGCAGTGGGTAAAGTGCATCACTTACGTGCCAAAGATGCCAGGTTCGATTCCTGAACTGAACATCTCGAATTTTATTTAGGGCACCACCTTTCTCAAGCTGCTGTCAACAGTCAAAGCGTTTCAAATTTCACCATTCGAAGTCGGCAAAGGACTGAGGCTTCCTCCTAGTCATGGCACGCACAGCAAATCGTGTCCCTAAGGAAGCTAAATGGTGGTCCCCTTGTGGACCGTAGCAACATCCCATACATATGGGAAGTATCCTTTCTAACAACTGTTGGCTAAACCAGATGGGTTACTTAAGAATATTGTGATCATTCCTTTTCAGACTTCGGATAGGTTGTGTGCACAAAAGGCGAACTACCTCCGATTGTTAAGAGCTGTCTTTGGCTTATCCTTGTACTGGCAACCTTCTCTTCCCTTAGTATTGCCCACAAATCCCTTAAGTAGGAACGCCCTTTACCAGATGTCCTTTTACCAGCTCTAGTGAGATCTTTTGTGCTCGAAGACGCAAGAAAGAGACATGCCGCGCCATCCTTCACGAACCTGAAGTTTTGCAAATTTACATCTACAGTTTAAAATTCAAAAACGTCGCTTGCGTCGTTTGCGCCTATCTTAATTTAATTCCCAGCCTCACCTTCGGGAACAACTGCAGCCACCACACCACAACCCGCCACAAATTGTCAGTCTCTGTGGATGCACTTTGACCGGTGCCGAAGCATTTTGTCATCAAATTTGGTTTCCGATGCCAAACCTGAGCTGCCTTAAGCCCAACACTTCCCAAAACTGAAGCGATAATGAAGGATGCAGTCACGTGAGTTTAAGAGCTGTGTCGGTTCGACCACCTGAGCCACAATTCTGAAACCTTTCCTCAGAATTGTCCTCACACTCGTGATTAAAGGGTTGGTCTGTGGACAACGATGCCGAATTGATGATTCTTTTCGGCTCTAGCAGACAAGTTCCCAATTTGGTGCACTTAGGTCGACTGCAGACGACTACTTTATGGCGCGGAAACCTGGACGTTCCCAAAGGCGGATGAGGAAGCCCTTAGTCACGGTAGCAGCAGAAAATTCGAGGTAGTAGAGGACGTCTTGTACTTAATGAAACGTAGAACCACTGGGTTCAAGAGGCAAGTCCTCTCTCAAAGGATTAAACTCGCGTTATATAACAGCTTGATCATCTTAGTCCTGCTTTGTGGCTCGGAAACTTGGACCTAACTAAAAGGGAATGGGAGGAAGCCCTTAGTCTTTTCGAGAGAAAAGTTTTGCGTGCGATTTTTGGTCTTGTCTGCATTGATGGCATCTGGAGGAAAAGATTTAACGACAAACTCTATGGGCTGTACAGCGACATGCGCCAAGTCAAGCGTCTACGGATACAACGCTTAAGGTGGCTAGGCCATGTAGAACGTATGGACACCACTTCTTGGGCCCGAAAAGTCTTTGAATCCGAGCCATTGGGACAACGCAACAGAGGACGACCTAGACTCAGGTGACGCACACAAGTGGACCTCAACCAAGTTGGAGTGCGCAACTGAAGGCAGTTGGCGAGAGATCGTGCTGGCTGGAGAGGCATGTTGGTTGAGGCCCAGATCCACCCCCGACTGTAGCGCCACAAGAAGAAGAAGAAAAAGAAGTGGTCGACTGGAGAACCATCTATATTGTCCAATCGCGTGACTGGTTCGGCCAATTTTTTAACAATCTAGCGTGCAGTTCTGCTTATCGTTTCAAATTGGCCGATGCTCCTGCTCAAGAAAAATTCAGCATTCCTCTGTTGCAAAATGTCATTCTTGACTTTTAGAAGAGCATCTCTGTAGTTTGAGTCGCGTCGCTAAATGGCCAACATCACAAAGTAAAAGTCGCTTTGTAGCTGACGTTGCATTGTGAAGTAAAGGGCTTCAGCCCTGCAAATGCTCATCAACCACTGAACCTCAGCTATCTTTCGAAGACGCACCAGTTCTGGCAACTAAGCCACATCAGCATACTTTTGTGCCGCGTATCCTACAGCTGCATTCGTTTAGTTAATGAGCTTCAGCCTTAGACCCCGCTTCGAGTCCAAGGTCTTATTACAGACGTTTGCAGCAACTGCCCCCTCGCTGCTGTGTTTCATTAAAAGAGGTTCTTTGCTGAGTCTGTTGCAGGGCCGCAAGGCTGTAGGGTCTCGACAAAATGTTCGAAAGTACAACCTTTCGCGACTGCAAGTCTTCTTAATCCTGGATTTACATGAAATTTGCGATCTGGAAGGATCAAGATGAAGGCAGAGAATTTCAAAAATTCCCAAGTCTTTGGGAGAAAAGAACGACTACCAACGGAGCCATCATTCGCATGCAGAAATCCAAAAGGAACCTCACAGCACCAAATTGCATTGCAAATGGACACACCACCGAGGAAGTCCACTCATTTTCCGCAGAGCCAGCAAGTCATTCAGTCTCCCAGCAGACAGATCCAGTCGACCGCTGCCCCTTAGCAGTGGTTGCCTGCGCCGCAGACGGACACTTGATGTGAATCCCTGACGAAGTCATCCCGAGTCATTAACTTACTGAGGACTCCACCAACTCCGGCACCATTTACCTTCCGGCAAGCAACAAATCAACTAAGCCTCTGCCTCGCACGCACAATCGACCTCGTTCGGAGCACAGAAACACACGCGTCGCACTAAGCATGTAAATGTCACTGCACGAGGACGCATCGCACAGTGACGGGAGGCGACAATCAAATGAGAATTGTTGCACCATGCCGATGGCGGGGCCATGGCGACGACAGCGGGGCGGGCTGAAGTGCACGAAAAGGGAGCAAACTTGTGAAGAGGAAACTCCAAACAGCATTCGGAGCATAGAGCCGGTTCGTGCGGCGGCAAAAGTTTGAACAGGATGAAGCGACAAGTGCACCGACAACACACGAAAATCCAGAGAGAGGCCAACGACTGCGACGTGGGGCGCGGGAGATGTTTGCCACTTGGGCGCAACAGAAATTATTTTACTGCCTGCATCGCAAAAAAGCAGCCGAGGTCTATGCGAACGACGGGCCTCTCTCGCTGACGGGCAGGACACACGCCGGGGAAAAGATGACGGCTGACCCACTTTGCAGCACTGCATCTTCCGGCTGTGCTATGCGCTGGAGTTCTTGTTATGGCGAGAGTCCTTCTTCGTCTTCTTGTTCTGCTTCCCGACTTCATCCCGGTCTGTTTGTACAACCTGTTAATGGATTGGATGCCTTCAGTTTACCGCCATCAGCTGCCACCGCTACACAAGGACTAATGGCAGCCTCACTCTTCTCCACCTCCGCCTCCTCCTCCGGCTCTGGCTCCTCCTTCACTCACGTAGTCATCAACTCGTTTCATTGTGTATACATGTGTCCTCCTGGCCCGGGTGCATGTTCATCCACAAGGACGATGGCGTGTTGTTTAACGATCGTTATGAAATTGAGGAAATGATTGCGTTGATGGCGCAAAGGCGAAGCCTGCATAAAGCACTAAACAAAAGGACGACGATGACGATAACGACGACTACAACGACGACGAGAGCGCAATTAAATTGACTTTTTCTAGCTCACTCCTTGCTCACACAAGCACAAGTCCTAGCACCAGACCTAGCACCATCGTCACCCATCCCACAGCGTCCCCGCCGCCGGCGGTGTGTCTCTGCCTTTCTGATTCCCTGGCAAATAGTCCTTCAGCAGTTTAAGTTGACGTTGCATTGTTTTTAAGATGTTAGCGAGGGTTTATTAATTTTTATGTTCAGTCATTTGTTGACAAAGTATCTACTGCCGCCACCATCACCGCCACCGCCATCGCTCCTGCTGCTGAGTGTACAAAGGCATTCATTTGAATGGGTTCCGTTTTAATGGTACAAAGACCCATTGTTGCAGTTCATTTGAGATGGTGGCGGTGGTGGGCGAATGGGCGGGGAAGTGACAGCATTCATGCTGCACCGGAGCACTTCGGAAACCAATAAAAATGTAATCATTTGAGAAAGTTATTGCCTGAGAGCAGCGGTTGATGGCAATAACATCGTATCTGACGCTTTGCGCTGAATGAATGAATCCGTGTCGGGATCTGATTCGAATTTTGTGTGTTGGATGGGGAGTGTGGTGGAAGGGCGAATTGCACTCAATTTCGTTGGAGCTTAAACGGAGTGTCTTTTTTGATTTCCTTCGAGATTGCTGGAGTGAAGGGAATCTCGGTTTACGGTTTACTTGCACATCGAGGGATATTGGATTTGATGTGTTTATTTTTTTTACATATCCTGATGGATGTCGCTCTTTAGGAGGGTGTTGGAGATGAGCCACAATTGAGAATTCAGATTGAGCATCTTGACTGATTCTTTGTTTGGCTTGTTTTGTCCAGCGAGTAGCTTTCTAAGTCCTCTCCATCGGGTAGCATCCCTTGTCCATCGGGTGGCTTCACTTGTCCATCGAGTAGCTTCCCATCTATCGGGTGGCCTCATTTCTCCATCGGGTAGCATCCCTAGTCCATTGGGTGGCTTCACTTGTCCATCAAGTAGCTTCCTATCCATCGGGTAGCCTCATTTCTCCATCGGGTAGCACCCCTAGTCCATCGGGTGGCTTCACTTGTCCATCGAGTAGCTTCCTCTCCATCGGGTAGCATCCCTTGTCCATCGGGTGGCTTCACTTGTCCATCGAGTAGCTTCCTATCCATCGGGTAACCTCATTTCTCCATCGGGTAGCATCCCTAGTCCATTGGGTGGCTTCACTTGTCCATCGAGTAGCTTCCTTTCCATCGGGTAGCCTCATTTCTCCATCGGGTAGCACCACTAGTCCATCGGTTGGCTTCACTTGTCCATCGAGTAGCTTCCTCTCCATCGGGTAGCATCCCTTGTCCTTCGGGTGGCTTGCTTTGTCCATCGGGTAGCTTCATATCCATCGGGTAGCTTCCTATGCCCATCGAGTAGCTTCATTATTCTATTCGGTGGCTTCCTTAATCCATCGGGTAGCATCCCTTGTCCATCGGGTGGCTTCACTTGTCCATCGAGTAGCTTCCTATGCATCGGGTAGCCTCATTTCTCCATCGGGTAGCATCCCTAGTCCATTGGGTGGCTTCACTTGTCCATCGAGTAGCTTCCTATCCATCGGGTAGCCTCATTTCTCCATCGGGTAGCACCCCTAGTCCATCGCGTGGCTTCACTTGTCCATCGAGTAGCTTCCTCTCCATCGGGTAGCATCCCTTGTCCATCGGGTGGCTTCACTTGTCCATCGAGTAGCTTCCTATCCATCGGTTAACCTCATTTCTCCATTGGGTAGCATCCCTAGTCTATCCGGTGGCTTGCCTTTTCCATCGGGTAGCTTCATATCCACGGGTAGCTTCCTATGCCCATCGAGTAGCTTCATTATTCTATCCGGTGGCTTCCTTAGTCCATCGGGTAGCATCCCTTGTCCATCGGGTGGCTTCACTTGTCCATCGAGTAGCTTCCTATCCATCGGGTAGCCTCATTTTTCCATCGGGTAGCTTCTCTAGTCCATCCGGTGGGTAGCCTTGTCCATCGGGTAGCTTCATATCCATCGTGTAGCTTCCTATGCCCATCGAGTAGCTTCATTATTCTATCCGGTGGCTTCCTTAGTCCATCGGGTAGCATCCCTTGTCCTTCGGGTGTCTTCACTTGTCCATCGAGTAGCTTCCTATCCATCGGGTAGCCTCATTTCTCCATCGGGTAGCTTCCCTAGTCCATCCGGTGGCTTGCCTTGTCCATCGGGTAGCTTCATATCCATCGGGTAGCTTCCTATGCCCATCGAGTATCTTCATTATTCTATCCGGTGGCTTCCTTAGTCCATCGGGTAGCATCCCTTGTCCATCAGGTGGCTTCACTTGTCCATCGAGTAGCTTCCTATCCATCGGGTAGCCTCATTTCTCCATTGGGTAGCATCCCTAGTCCATCCGGTGGCTTGCCTTTTCCATCGGGTAGCTTTATATCCATTGGGTAGCTTCCTACCTTGGAGTGTAGTTTTATGTATTAATCATGTAGCTCCATTTGTCTATAGCGTATCATCAGAAGTCCTTCGGAAACTGATTAAATCAGTAAAACAGGTTGGTGAACAGAACTTGCGGCGTTCTCTTAATTTCGAATCTCGTCTTGTTAGTGCAGTCTTGAGGCATCATTGTTGTGATTCTCATAGCTCGGGCTTCATCGAAACATTTAACCTTTTCCATTGTTCGATGGCAGAATGATATTGGTGTCAGCTGAAAAATTTTCAAAAGTGGCGCCCGAACCGGGACGACCTTTTGGAGAAATAATCATGGAGGATGCTTGAGGACATCGCATCGTAAGCTCAGTAAAGTTGAGCATCGGTCACGTGTGAAATCTTTCTTGTCTCTATAGATCTCAAGAAACTGGCTTTCTCCACTTTTTTGTCGCTCCTAGGGGGAGTATGGAATGGAAGGTCGAAATCTGATAAGTTTATCGAATGTGTGCGCTGCGAAGACAAACTATTGAAGTATGTACCCGCATGGCTTACATGCCCGCTGGTTAGTTGCTTGAAACCTCATTTTGAGAGGCACGGCCTGACATCGACCATCAGACATTTACATATTTGGCTCAACAGAGTGTTCCTCCCAGTGGAAATCTTCTGTATAAGGGTACTGAAGGGAAGTTAGGCTCTTATTGCCTGGAGCACCATTTAGGCCTTTACAAGCTCGCCTTCTGTGTAAACGGGTGTACCAGGAGACATCCTTCCAAGCAGCACTAAAATCTTTCAGGATTCAGACACCACAGGATCCAGCTGTTTGAAGAAGACACCAAAGCACCCACACATTCTGCTCGCTAAGACCAAGACCTTCCAACCAGAGTTAAACCTTAAGCCAGCCAAAATTTGATTCACAAAAACCCCTTTGAGTCACTGTTGCCAACAGAGTATCGAGTGGCAATCGAACAACTCTGCCGCGGCTCCTCAAGCAGAAGCTGGAGTTCAAGTAAAAAGAGGAAACCATCAAAAGACTCCCTCTGCTTCTGAAGTACCTCTGTAGCAGGTGGAACTTTGTCAGTTGGTTCTTTGTCAGAATAGGCGAGGTGCCCCGGAAGCACCTAAGGAAGCAAGGTTGTCAATGGCATGGATGCCATCAGTTCCCCACAGTAAGGCATCGCTTTCTCACTAGCGAATAAGGAGGACAACAAGAGTGATTGGATACAATAGTCAACCTAACATCCAAGCTTACAGTGCACGCTTAGTGGTTAATGCCACAAGCAGCAACAACAACATGACGCCCACAACTCAAAAACTGCCCCCCGGACCAAATGACCAATCCAGCATCTGCTAGAACACTCCATCACTGCGGTTCTACACAAATCATCCTGCACGACAGAGACAAGCCTTCCCACCCTCCAGCACACAATTCGATTGAAACTGCGAAACTACTCAAAGAAACTGTCCATCAAACATCAACGCAGTCCACGTCCACTTGTGCTCTGCGAAGCCATCCCAGGGCATCCCTCAAAGAAGTATCCTTTGGCCTGATGTCTGTCCTTCCCACAAACGGACCGTCCTCTGTCATGCATCGCACTTTAAGGGCGCAAAAGGAACTTCACTAATGAATGCGAGACGCACAGGGAGAAGGCATCACCCCAGTCGAAACAACATTTCCTTTGATAAATAAACCAACCAACCGGCATTGCACAACGTTATCCTTTCCCAGCAGTGGACAGCTGGAAGGGGAAATCGAATTCTCGACCCAATATGCTCGAGGAGAGCTGTCGTCATCCGTCCATATCGTCTGTCTGTTCGTTGGTTGTGCATGCCGCCACCGTGTCGGTCCGACAGGATGAAGGATAAGCGCCTATCGGCATTTTCACAACGGATACCTGCCCTCGTTCATGTCATTTTCGCTACATCTTCATTCAGATTCTCCCGAGAAAAAAAAAACGAAACCCTATCCTTCAGAGAATTAACTCAGTCTTCAAAGGAGTCCACCTAAAAACTTATTTTACGAATTACCATACCAAATTTCATTCCCTCTCCTGCCACCCTCTGACAGGGAAGATGATGACCGGAATGGAGCACTCCAAAATGTCCATCATGCATCAAATGTAAACTCGCCCGGAAAAGAAGTCGAAAAGAAAAAGCGAAGCATAACCGTAAACTTCATCCCTTGCAGCACAGGACAACCGATAACCGGATTGGATATGATGGCCGACCTTTGGCAAGCACACATGACTCTCTGCCCCTCTCTCCCCCTCCGCAGTCTGGGTGGCTGGATAAACTTTAAGACTCGAGCTGATTTCTCGACTTTTTCTCTCAGTTCTGTGCATGTCGACGCAAAAGGGCTAAATTCCCGACGAGCATCAAAGGGTCGCGAAGCATCGAATTGCATGAGTTGGTGAATTTATTCCGCCTCTCCTCCCCTCAGACGGAGAGCGGATGAAATATAATACAGAAACTTTTTTCGGTCTGTCCTGGATGATGCACTTTAATTTTGAACAGGACTCGTACTCGCTCGAACGAGAGCAGAAGGACAACTTCTCATGTGTAATAACTTTAATGAAAGAAAAACAGTGCAGCCCTGCTCTGTGTTGGTGGAGATGCATGTCCGCGTTTGTAAATTTTTTTCATCCTTCAATGCTGCTGCGAGTTGGTTGGAAGTTTATTCATAAATTTGAGAATGTTTGCAGTTTCTCTGAGAATTGTTCCTTCACCCTCTCTCGAGACGAAAGTTTCTTCAAGGACTTCGGGCCATGTGCAGGTAGAGAAGGGGTAGTAATGAGGGCACAGTGTAGTTTTGACAGATGAGTATGGCTTAAGGAAGTTCCGAGATGTGTGACAATTTGAGGTGTCTCACTTGCTCAGGAGCAAGCTGGGGAAGGGTTCTTGCCGCGGTAGAAGTTATCTTTCAAATGACCAGCTGACGGATGGAGTTTGAGGCATTAGAAGGGAGAATAGTTATCCCGAGACATATTCAGTCAGAGTCCCCAGATAGGATGCGAAGAATGAACAATTCATGAATATACGAGTGGGCTCGGCAATGAAATACCTTTTCAAAAAATGAGTGGCACAACGTCATCCTCACGATCTGCAAAGAACGTCAATGACATCGGGAAGCTTCATGATTAAATCGTATATCTTCATCGGTCGATAGGGAAGAGCTTCATATGTCGTACGGGTAAATTTATGATTCCATCGATATGTTCAAACGGATACCCGAATACTCCAAATTTATAAACTGGTAGCCGGAATTCAAAAACGGGTACTTGTATACCCGTATTTTGATAAAGAATACCTGAAAATTGAAAACGGGTACCCGGATACCAAAAATTCAAAACGCCTACCCGGATACCCGTAAATTGTATACGGGCACGCAAATACCTGCAAATTGTAAACGGGTGCCTTGATACCCGATATTTAAAAACAAATACCGGAAATTTAAAAACCTGTACTCGGACATACGAAACTTAAAAACGGGTACCCGAATACCCGATACATAAAAACGAGTACCCGAATTTCAAAAACAGGTACCCGGTTACCCGAAAACAGAAAACGGGTACCCGAACACCCCAAAATCAAAAACTTCGGGTACTCGGGTAACTCTGACCGATTTACGGGTACCCGAGGAATTGAAAATGGGTACCCGAAATTTGAAAACGGGTACCCGTGTACCCGAAATTTGGAAACGGGTAAACGATTACCCGAAAACAGAAAACGGGTACCCGAACAACCCAAAATCGAAAATTTCGGGTACTCGGGTAACTCTGACGGATTTTCGGGTACCCGAAATTTGAAAATGGGTAACCGTGTACCCGAAATTTGAAAACGGATACCCGAAATTTTAAAACGGGTACCCGTGTACCCGAAATTTGGAAACGTGTACCCGAACAACCCAAAATGAAAAATATCGGTTACTCGGGTATTTTTGACCTATTTTCGGGTATTCGAGGACTTGAAAACGGGTACCGGAGATTTGAAAACGGGTACCCGAAATTTGAAGACGGGTACCCGTGTACCTGAAATTTGGAAACGGGTACCCGGATACCCAAAAACGGAAAACGGGTACCCGAAATTCAAAAACGGGTACCCGTGTACCCGAAATTTCGAAACGGGTACCCGGTTACCCGAATACAGAGAACGGGTACCCGAACAACCCAAAATCGAAAATTTCGGGTATTCGGGTAACTCTGACCGATTTTCGGGTACCCGAGGAATCGAAAACGGGTACCCGAAATATGAAAATGGGTACCCGTGTACCCGAAATTTAGAAATGGGTACCCGGTTACCCGTATACAGAGAACACGAACAACCCAAAATTAAACATTTCGGGTACTCGGTTAACTTTGACCGAATTTGAAGACGGGTACCTGTGTACCCGAGATTTGGAAACGGGTACCCGGATACCCAAAAACGAAAAACGGGTACCCGAATAACCTAAAATCAAAAATCTCGGGTATTCTGGTACCCGTGACCGATTTTCGGGTACCCGCGATATTGAAAACGAGTACCCGAAATTCGGAAACAGGTACCCGAGTACCACAAAATCACACAAAAACACAAGATTGAATACGGATACCCGAACATTGAATGGGTAACCGGGTACCCGTAAATCAGAAAAGGGTATCTGTGTATCCGAAAATCGAAAACGAATACCCAGGTACCACAAAATTGAAACGGATACCCGAAGATAAGAAACGGGTACCCGAATAACCGAAAATCAACAAATTTCGCGTACTCGGGTACCCGTGACCGATTTTCGAGTGCCCGCGAAATTAAAAACGGGTACCCGAAATTTGAAAACGGATACCCGTGTACCCAAAAATTAAAAATGGGTGCCCGTATACCTGAAATTTTAAAACGGTTACCCGGATACCCGAAATTAGAAAACGTGTACCCGAAAATTAAAAACGGGTTCCGGAGAATTGAAAAGAGGCACCCGGATGAGCGAAATTTGAAAACGGGTACCCGGATCCCTGAAATTTAAAAACGGATACACGGATACCCAAAATTATAAAACGTGGAACCGAAAATTGATAACGGGTACTGGAAAATTGAAAACGGGTACCCGGGAACTTCATCGGGTAGCTTCAATATTCCATTGGGTGACTTCATATATCCACCGTGTCGCTTCGTTTACCTATCAATGAAGCTACCCGCTTCATTGTCTTTCAGCAGCTTTCTCCACTTTAACGAAGCGCCAGATATCCTGTTAAAACTCTCACAGTTAATTGATTAAGAGAATCCATCCGGCACCAAACTACACACAATCCGTCGCAGATCAGGCTAAAAGTGGACTTGGCGGGTTTGCACTGATTTTGGTCAATCTGGCTTAGGGGCTTTTTAAAAAATGCAAAGCTGCCTGGAGTTGTACATCTTCACTCCTCCTAAGTCAACGGAACACAAAGGAAGCACTCAGATGCAAAATAAGTCACTGGCCTAGCAGGCTTATCCCGGCATCCTTCCCAATCTCTAACCAAATCGGATACAGCTGCACCACCACAAAGTTGTCACTCTCCTGTCCTGTGGAACTTCTTTCACACAACAAGCCAACCACGAATCCTGTCGCCCTCCCCCTGAGACGTTTGTGCTTTCAATCAAGTTGGATTTGCTTAGGCCCGCGTCCAATGTACATACAGCGAAAAACAGACAAACAGACACTGCCATCGGTTGTTACTGCAGCTGCTCACACCGCTTTGTGCGGCAATTTGTCGGCAAAAGCGAAGCCACAGAACAGAAACATGAGTCCTCGAGGGGAAAAAAGTCTCCTCAGCCACAGCTCAGTAACAAGTTCCGCTGCGGGAGGCTGCGGAAGCGCTTAAGAAGATTTTAATATTTCTCGGAAAGCACCCGCCGGCACTCCTGGTGTGTATCCTTTCCTTATTTTTGTTTTCTTTCTCTCCTTTCACCCCTTCTCCGTTCCTCAGTGCACCCCTTTACCGCACTCAATCGTCACAAAAGTGTGTCACTCCAGATTAAGAGCCAGGCAAACACTTTCACTTCACACCAACTGCCCCCGAAGGGACGCAAAGCGAGAGGCCGCTCTCCTTATCTCTGAATAATTCTGTTTAATCCGCAAACTTTAAATTAGGATTAAAATGAATTACAGGACCAATAGCTGGTAGTCAAAGGCAGTCAGCCACCCGGCCAGTGAAAGGAAACCGTTTTCAAAAGCCCAACGAATCGGGACCGGGTAACGAAGGCGAAAATGAAAACAACAAATCTAGAATTGAATACCGAAGAGAACTGGCAAAACAAATGAGCGGGCTGTGAGGAGGGGGTGGGGGGGGGGTGAGGACGGACGGCGGCGTCGGTAGGAAATTATGTGAAAATTTAAATTCACTTTCCTTTCGAACTTTGAACGGCGCGTCCTAGATTAGTTAACTTGCTGCAGCATAGTGTACGGACCTCCTCGCCCTCTCTCCTCACTCTAATCTAGGAATATAAAAATATCCTTCACTCCCCCCACCCCCTCTCGACCACCTCACACACAGGAACAAATCTCATTATTGCCGTCCCACTAGGCGAGGATCCCAGAGTCACCACCACCACTGTGTTGGGGTTGAAAACACAGAGTTGTGAGTTGCGGAGCGGAAGCGGTGTAATAGTTTTTGATGGCACGTACTACTGCTGCTGCTGCGGCTGCTCCCTGCTCATGAAATTCTAACTTTCTATGCGGTGGCATTCTGGCCACTAGCACATTTCCAAATCCCTACCTCCGGCCTCTCCGACCGTTTCCGAAGCATTTACCGCCGCGTTGAACGCGCTTCGACTAGGAATATGAAGGTGTTCCTATTTTTTCTTTACCAGCATGACTGGGATGTGTGGCGTTGAAATTTTCAGCATTTTTGCCGAGCCCACAGGGCACCAAGCGTCCGTATCCTTCTTTACGTCATTTCTTTGGTTTGCACATTTTCTGGTCGTTTTTTGCGCCTTTTCTCATACCTCTCACGCCAACCACGTTCCGTTGTTACATTATTCTCCGTGTAAAGTGAACACTTTGCGGTGTCGAAGGAGATAGTGCAGTCGTCGCCTCCCCGCCTCAATCCGCGCGCCACGACCGCATCATGAATTCGAGGGTGGCACTCATAAATTTGTTCACATCTCTGGAGTTGCGGCGGCAGCAACACTAGGGTGGCCCGCCGTGCCGGCACACCTTGGCAGTAAATAATGGTCGACTTTTTCGGTGAAGCTAGCCGATCGAGTTTTCAAGTTTATGCCTCTATGGGTGATGGGAATGAGAAAATTGTATTTTATCTAGCAGCCACCAGGATGTACTCGACTCTTGGGGGGACTCTTTCAATTTTCATAAATTGAGGCTTGAAGCAGCGCCGGGAGGTGGACCCTTCGTGCACTTCTTGCCGTGTACTGCAGTCGAATACATTTGCGAATGTGAACGTAAAACTGCCAGTATTTGGGCGATAAAGCGCAATTTCTTCGACATATCGATGTCGAATGAACATCTGAGGGGTTGGTAACACTACGGTCATTTGCTCTGTGTCAGACCTTACTTAGAAACAGACCAGAGATTCATCAAGTGGGATGGATATTCGATTTCGATTTTGATGGTTTTGTGGCGTCATGCCTAGTTCGTGGGCCTAGGGGTTAGTCTTACCGCAGAGACGCCCATTCACATAGATGTTAAAATTTCCCTTGTAGCCTGTCCAAGGATTTAGCAAAAAATGATTCGATTCAGTGCCAGTTCTTAAGAACAACCAAGATCTTCAGATCGGAGGAGATCAGCTTCGTGGTAGTTCTGCGTTCCGCAACTTCAGAGAGTGAAATGTCTATTGGCGGCAGCACAATTCCGTCTGGTTTAAGGACCTACATGTAGACTTTTAAGGCAGTTCTGGCCAAAGTTCAGTTCCCCCTCGGGCCTACTCAAACTGCGTACAGGCGAACTGTCTGATGGGACAGCCTGTATGCAGATTAAGCTTCTGTAGGGCTTGACGAGACAAGAATGAAGAGGTGACTGTTCTTCAATCTTGCAGAAAGACTTCCATCCGAAACTATTTCCGCACCCGTCTGGTAGCTAGCTTATGCCAAAGTAGGAAATATCGGGACAATTCTTAGGGACACGACTGGCGTAACAGACCATGCCGGGAAAGCAGCAACCATCCCGTCAAGTGGCAAAGCAACTCGGAAACTTCTGCTTCATCAACCAAAGGTAGCCTTAGACAAGGTCCAAACAGCTTATAAGGAGATGACAAATTGTTTACAGGCCATACTCTTGGTGTCTGCAGATCTCCGCTCCAAGATCTGGCCTTTAATTCTGTCCTCAGTCCTCTGTCCTCTGTCCTCTGTCCTCTGTCCTCTGTCCTCTGTCCTCTGTCCTCTGTCCTCTGTCCTCTGTCCTCTGTCCTCTGTCCTCTGTCCTCTGTCCTCTGTCCACTGTCCTCTGTCCTCTGTCCTCTGTCCTCTGTCCTCTGTCCTCTGTCCTCTGTCCTCTGTCCTCTGTCCTCTGTCCTCTGTCCTCTGCCCTCTGTCCTCTGTCCTCTGTCCTCTGTCCTCTGTCCTCTGTCCTCTGTCCTCTGTCCACTGTCCTCTGTCCTCTGTCCTCTGTCCTCTGTCCTCTGTCCTCTGTCCTCTGTCCTCTGTCCTCTGTCCTCTGTCCTCTGTCCTCTGTCCTCTGTCCTCTGTCCTCTGTCCTCTGTCCTCTGTCCTCTGTCCTCTGTCCTCTGTCCTCTGTCCTCTGTCCTCTGTCCTCTGTCCTCTGTCCTCTGTCCTCTGTCCTCTGTCCTCTGTCCTCTGTCCTCTATCCTCTGTCCTCTGTCCTCTGTCCTCTGTCCTCTGTCCTCTGTGCTCTTTGCTCTGTGCTCTGTGCTCTGTGCTCTGTGCTCTGTGCTCTGTGCTCTGTGCTCTGTCATCAGGGAGAATGTCCAGTATATGGTATATGGAGAACGTCCTAGAACGTCTTGTTCTGCTTTTCAGTTGATATTTCTGTCGTCACTCAATTCAAGCCTCAAGCAACGTAAGCCCAATATTTCTCATCTCGTGACGCGTGCCAGCACACTCACATCATTATAAAGGCATTTGTCGCAACGCCGGATTTTCCCAATCCACGCGCAAGACAGATTTCCAGGCATATTACGTTGATTGATGACACAATTCGCAGCGAGTCAACGTGAAGGACTGACATTCCTTGTTTCCTGCTTCCTCAAAAAGTGCGCATCTCCCATCTCTCCCTCCTTCGCAATCATAACCAGCTCGTCATATGTATTTCAGAAGTTCCCGCAGTGTGACAGCCCGCCTCCCTAAGATGTCCGGGGCGAGGCGCGGCAGAGGAGGAAGCAAATGAAAAACCTCTCGGGATTAATTTGCAATGGATATCTCTGACAGGACGCATTACGCTCCTGATTCATTCCATTATTCACCGAGAGGACGAGTGTACACGCCTCGGCTGTGATTGTGCGAATGCTGCCTCTTGACGCACGCCGTCCGTCAATCGATTGCAGGCTCAGAAGGGGACTTACGAGTGCCTGAAACTGCTTCACGGAGTAGGTCAGTAACCAGCATGTTCATTAATTTTCACAAAAACCCCCGTGTGCCGAGTGGGGTGTGAGAGCCGGTTGGGGTGGAGTACGCGGCGACAAGGTATATTTGCTCAGCAAAGTCTACGCGGTGCATCGTGCTCGTCATCGTGGTCCTGTCCAGTCCTCCCCCTCTGCTCGCCTGCACTCCATGCAATCGCAGACAGGTGATCCGAAAAATTACGTGAGATTCACACGAAGGATAATTTATGAGAACTGCTCGTTCGTCCTTACACTCGTATGTCATTTATTTGTTTTCCCTTTTTCCTCTGCCTTCTGTCATTGCTCTGTTTCGCCTCCCCGCACACATCCTCCCCCATCCGGCCTGGTATCAGACCATTCGAACATCCGGCGAAGAGCGGGGCGCTGCATGGATGGAGAACAGTGCTGTTCCGACAGCACGTTCACTTAATTTGTGTGAACGTTGCGAAAATTTTATCGTTTTTCCTCTTGTCCTTCGCTCGCATTCATTCACTCCTTCCACTGATTTGCCAGCGCCTCCGCCGCCTCCGCCCTCACAGCCTCCGCGCCGTCCAACCCAATGTGTGGGCGCTTCCTGTTCACTTGCATCCTTCTCGTTGTCGTTGTCGTCATCGTCCCCACACTCGTCGTGGTTGTCGTGTCCTCGTCGGGCTTTGTTTCAACCGCCGGCCTTTGTTCGTGAGTGTGTATGGCCCAATCAAGGATACGTGCGGTACTCGGTTACAGCTCTTCCGGCAACAGGTGGACGACGACTCGACGGTAGCGGAGCGGTGAGCGGGTGGCACTCCTTTTGTATCGGCTCTGGGTGATAATGATGGATTCAATGTGAATCACTGTGGTTCGTGATTGGACTGCACGAACCATGCCGTAGGTGGGTGGCCGTGACGCCCCCCACTTCCCCTCTCCCACCATCATGCCTTTTGTTCGTTGGACGGACCACAATTTTTTGCGCTTCTCTGCCTTGGCCCACCGGGTGCCGGTTGGCTGCATAATAGGTTCTCGAAAATTGCAAAATTGCTCACATGCATGCTGGGGCTGTGAGGGAGGCGCTGCAAAGTTTTTGCAAGTTCCCCTGGCCTTGGGGCGGGCGCAGGAAGTGTGAAATCTTAAATTTTGTTCCATGTTCCGGATGGAATTGAATTAATACTTGATTGGGAAAGTTTTAAAACTTCAAGAAGTTCCGGTAGGGACCCTCTCCCTCTCACCTGCCATGGCCCGATTTGGATGAAATTCTTGTTCACCGGGAAGTGGTCTTTGGATCGGGCTTAAGCTGAGAATGCTTCAATTTGCATGAATTTTGGAGTGGACTTAAGCTCCTTGAAGTCTGACGCCATTCACAATGGACAGTCGCAATTCCAAGTGATTTATGAACGGAATCCAGGTGCTCCTGCATATTCAAGTGAATCACCAGCTGCGGCAGTCGTCAAAGCCGCAAACGTTGCGTGACTCGGTGCTAGGCACCCTCATGAGTGCAGGGTGTGGTAAGTAACGCACAGTTAAACGATTAATTAGCAGTTGACCTCTGGAAAGCGATTTAGACGGTATCGGGAGTCGGTTAGGGCCATGAAATATGAACGTTCGACATGGATGGGATTAGGAGGCGTGGTGTTTGAGAGGGTGGTGGGATTTTGTGTGGATTTCTGGGTGCGATAGGGATTTCATACGGAGGCTTACGCTTTATCAAGCAGCACGGAGTGAAAGTGATTTTGTCTTGACTCCTGTCACAGGACGAAATCCCAAGATTTGTGGCGCTCAGGAACTGGATCGATTGACCTTTTGTAAATTGCTACTGCCAGTCAAAGAGTACTATGTGCCGATGGAAACCTTGGAAACCTCCGGAGAGTGGGCGATAAGATCGAGTTCCTTGGGGATAGGCTGGAGCTGACTATTTCAACATCATGACTCGCTATTGGCCAGTGCTCCACTGCATAGACTCCGACACTTTTCTCTTTCGGTGAGCTTCAGTGGATGCGCCACTCTATCTCCGTGCCCTTCGTCTCACTGCCATAGGTTTGAACCAAACATGTCGACTAGAATTTCGGTTACCTCCCAGTTCAGTTGCAACAAAAACCGAATAAGTCACCTACAAACATATGTTCCAAGATGAGGCCGGTGAGACGTAACCCTGACAAAAGTCTTGCATTGCCTCACTGCATCATATCGTCAGACTGTCGTGGTCTTCGCTGAGTTACCAGTATCTTGAGCCTGCGTCGGGGATTATTATTCGCCGAGATGCGCCAAGTACCGTGACAGTCGTGAAAATGACAAGTTTTATTGAAATCCCAGCACGCTTGAGAACTTATTGTCCTGAAAACTGTTTGATATCCTTCTATGACGCATGGAATCTGCGTTGACAATCCTTGTTTTGGGCCAGATTAACGTTCCCTACTGCTTTCCAAGTTCAGAGGTGTCCTTAAATGAAAAATTTGTTGAGTCCTTGTCGCTGCACAGCAGCTCGTCCTACGAGTTTGACTATTGTTGTCCTTACGAAAAAAAATCCAAATTCCCTCTTGTGCCGCTGTGGCAAAAGATTAGGATCATATTTGTGCTGTAGATGGACGACATTGACGTTACCTTTGCGCTGACCTTGTCACTGCGGTAAGCGATCCGGCTCATCTTTGGATTCTCATGCGTCTGACACTAAGCCTACTACTGTGGAAGCGACCAAGCTTCTCTTTGGATCCTCTTCGAGTTGTAGATGAAGAAGGCTCTGTCCTATTGCCTGACGCTGACCTCGTCACTGCGGAAAGCGATCAGATTCAACGTTGAATCCTTGTCGGGCTGTACATTAAGAAGGCGTTGCACTTGCGCCTGACGCTAAGCCTGCTACTGTGGCGAGCGATCAGGCTCGTCGTTGGTTCCTCGTCGAGCTGTAGAGGGACGATATTGGCGTTGTCCTTGCGCCCGACGTTGCCCTTGCCACTGCGGTAAGCGATCAGGTTCATCCGTGGAACCTCGTCAGGCTGTTGATGGACGATATTGGCGTTGTCCTTGCGCCTGACGCTGACCTTTCACTGTGGTAGGAGATCAGGTTCATCTCTGGATCCTCGCCAGGATGTACATGAAGAAGGCGTAGACCTAGCGCCCGACGTTGTCCTTGCCACTGCGGCAAGCGATCAGGTTCATCCGTGGATTCTCGTCAGGCTGTAGATGCACGATATTGGCGTTGTCCTTGCCCCTGACGCTGACCTTGTCACTGTGGTAGGAGATCAGGTTCATCTCTGAATCCTCGCCAAGCTGTACATAAAAAAGGTGTTGTCCTTACCCCTGACGTTGTCCTTGCTACTGTGGTAAGCGACCAGGCTCGTCTTTGGTTCCTCGTCAAGCTGTAGAGGGACAATATTGGCGTTGTCCTTGCCCCTGACGCTGACCTTGTCACTGTGGTAGGAGATCAGTTTCACCTGTGTATCCTCCCCAGGGTGTACATTGAAAAGGCGTTGTCCTTGCCCCTGACGTTGTCCTTGCTTCTGTGGTAAGCGATCAGGCTCGTCTTTGGTTCCTCGTCAAGCTGTAGAGGGACAATATTGGCGTTGTCCTTGCCCCTGACGCTGACCTTGTCACTGTGGTAGGAGATCAGGTTCATCTCTGAATCCTCGCCAAGCTGTACATAAAAAAGGTGTTGTCCTTACCCCTGACGTTGTCCTTGCTACTGTGGTAAGCGACCAGGCTCGTCTTTGGTTCCTCGTCAAGCTGTAGAGGGACAATATTGGCGTTGTCCTTGCCCCTGACGCTGACCTTGTCACTGTGGTAGGAGATCAGTTTCACCTGTGTATCCTCCCCAGGGTGTACATTGAAAAGGCGTTGTCCTTGCCCCTGACGTTGTCCTTGCTTCTGTGGTAAGCGATCAGGCTCGTCTTTGGTTCCTCGTCAAGCTGTAGAGGGACAATATTGGCGTTGTCCTTGCCCCTGACGCTGACCTTGTCACTGTGGTAGGAGATCAGGTTCATCTCTGAATCCTCGCCAAGCTGTACATAAAAAAGGTGTTGTCCTTACCCCTGACGTTGTCCTTGCTACTGTGGTAAGCGACCAGGCTCGTCTTTGGTTCCTCGTCAAGCTGTAGAGGGACAATATTGGCGTTGTCCTTGCCCCTGACGCTGACCTTGTCACTGTGGTAGGAGATCAGTTTCACCTGTGTATCCTCCCCAGGGTGTACATTGAAAAGGCGTTGTCCTTGCCCCTGACGTTGTCCTTGCTTCTGTGGTAAGCGATCAGGCTCGTCTTTGGTTCCTCGTCAAGCTGTAGAGGGACGATACTGGCGTTGTCCTTGCCCCTGTTACTGTGGTAGGAGATCAGGTTCACCTGTGTATCCTCCCCAGGCTGTACATTAAAAATGCGTTGTTCTTGCGCCTGACGCTGACCTTGCCACTGTGGTAGGAGATCAGGTTCATCTCTGGATCCTCGCCAGGCTGTACATGAAGAAGGCGATCAGGTTTATCTGTGGATCCTCGCCAGGCTGTAGATGGACGATATTGGCGTTGTCCTTGCGCCTGATGCTGACCTTGTCACTGTGGTAAGCGATTAGGTTCATCATTAGATGTGCACTCGCAAGACAATACATTTAAACGCCCTCTCACGCACGCGTCTTTAAAAGGAGCACGCCCTTGATGATTGATGGGGCAGAACTTAAACCTTTCCCTAGGCAGGCGAATTTGCCTCCAAAAGAAGAATTCCTGCGTCTCTCAAAGCCTTTCACTGAGACGACGCATACATCAAAATGTTTGCAATTTCCTGCTGACCAGCCCTTCTCAGCAGTTCCACCCAGTCCCTTCTTTTTCATCCTCCCTCAGCCACATGAAAATGTTGTGCTTTCATGCTTCCGCCGAAATCTGCCCCCTCACACTCATCTCACCCTTTGACTCTGTTGACTTATCGACGTTTGATCCAAGCAAAGGCAGGGCAAGACCGAGATTTTCCTTTTGCCCAATTTCCAGATTAGTTTGCTGTGAGGAGTGCTGTGGGTCATTCTTTGAAATTCATTCGTCAGCCAAATCCTGCAGTCAACCATCAACAAGGCTGCACCATAGATGCCTTCAAGGACTCGCTTCGTTCTCCTTCGTGCAACGGCCGGCTTGGGCATCGGTCCTCGATGGAGTGCTTGTCAAAGGATTTGTCTGGAATTCAATCATCCATCCTCCACAGATCTGCAAATAAAATATGAATACCACCTCATCCTCGGCTGGAGGTCAGCCCCTTCTCGATGCCAGAGCTCCTGCATTAATCAACTGTGATTATGGCCAAGATGTCCAGGTCTGTGTCAACATGAAATATTATATCGTCGAAGGTGACCCTTCCGGGGGGGGGATGTGGAAGTGGACGGGAAGGCAATAAAACAGCCTCCTCCAAATCGTTCGAGTTCTATCCACTATCCTGCGAGCGTCCGGTGTGTGTGTGTGTGTGCTTATGCCATTTGCAGACTGCGCAAAATTAAATTCTGTCAATGGAGTCAAATGGCTCAAGACATTCGACATTTCATAGACACATGCACTCTGGGGCTCCGCTGGTCGAGGGACTCCGTAGGCTTCTGCAGCAACGTGAAGTTCATCTGGGACGGGATGGGATGAGGTTCATCTTTAATTAAATTTCGTTAAGCTCTGCATGCAACACGGTTGCAGTCATATGTCGACGTCGTTGATCGCTCAAAGAACGAAAAGGAAGCGTCGCCTGGGCTTCGCATCCTGTTTAGCTACTCCAGTCGGTGTCCCCCACCACTCCCTGCATCGGGCAACGGGAACAATTCGGAATCGCTTGTCCCGCATTGGAATGCATGTCGCCGCAGTGAAGTGATAAAATAAGCTGCCTCCAGTTCGAGTCACGGGGACAAAGGGAATTTCGAGCGAGGACAACAATGATGACGCCGACGGAGGAGTCTTGTATATGCGGGGAGGGAGTGGTAGAGCGTCACGACCGCCAAGGAGAGGAAGTTAAGTGTTTGCCTCGCAAAGCATTCCAGTTGACGTAATGCTGAGCTTGGCTCTCTGTGTCATTAGTTTGGATGTGATTAGGAGTGCCAGACGGTTGGAAAGCAGGGCGAGGGAGCGGAGAAGAATAAGCGTGTTATGCTGTGCTTTTGGAAAATTCATGCACCGCCACCGGATGGAGAAAGTGTGTACTTTGGGGAACGTGCGAAGGGCCCTCTGCTTTGCCCTTAATTACGAATGCATGGCAAGGAGCAATTGCACGTTGGCTGGGTTGTAAATGTGGCTGCTGTTGTTGCTGAAGCCATTGGCGTCTCGCTCACGAGGACATAAGCAGTAATGTTCCTGCACAAAGGACTTTCGGGTGCTGTTTGTGAGACATTTACAACGCGATTCTTGTCGCACACGAAACGTCGGGCGTTTGCAAAGCAGACGGGAAACAAGGTCATTTGCAACAAAATTTAAGAAACTTGGGCAGTCCCAGTCCCTGTCTCACTCTCAGTTGAAGTCAATCAACCACTCGATGCTGTTTCCAGTTCCTCCCCCATTCCCACCACAACATCGTCTTGTCGGCGACAGGATAAGTTGACACTAAACTACTTGATGCTTCGCATCGCTCACTTCTCCCCCGCTCCGCCCGGAGGAACGGGAAACCCAACAAGTCCATTCCGTCGGGTTAACTCCGCACAGGACATCACAATTAGTCAGCGTGTATCCTCTCCATTAATTGTTTACATTATGTGCTACGGCCGAATGCATAAATCATAACACACTCCTTGCAGGCGGTTATCCTTGCTGAAAACACGGACAGCAAGCAGCGGCCCATAAACACCAACACACCACCAAGTCAGTGTGTTGCTCGGACATCAGCACTCGGTCTTCGGCCCGAGGAGTGTCCTTGATAATCCAAAATATTCGCATGTATGCCATTAAGGTACAATCAACAAACACGACTTCATCTTCCTCCCAAGGATTACGCGAGGAGTGTGGGGGGCGGGGTAGTGGCAAGGCGACAGGGAGCGGCCATGACGGCGGCAATGACCAGCCATTGCCGGGGAGGTCAGTAATTAATCATGAATAATGCCCTGCTCCCTGTAAGCCCGTTAAATGGAGAACTTTTCACGCCATAAGCATGATGCTGCAGCAGCAGAAGCAGTTCCCCGCTCGGAGTCCGGAGGAGATTTAGGGCTCTTAACGTATGATCTACTGCAGCTGGTCTTGGTTAATGACAGAGCCGGCTAACCGCCACATGTGGCGTGCTCAGCAGATACATTGTGCTGTGCTGTCGCTGTTGCTGTCGCCTTATTAAAATAATTAACAATTCACGATTTGTCTTATCCTGCTCTCTGTCCCTCTTGCAGTTGCTCCCTGTTTCCGTGTGTGTGTGCGTACTTGTGTTCGAAGTTGGTGGCGACATCTGTACACATGTAGCTCTCGTTTAGGGGAAAGTGGCGAAGTCTACTCCATTGTTGGGGAACAGGACTGGTGACAACCGATGTTAGTTTGCTGAATGTCCTTTCTCAATGATGTGGTTCTGTGTGCAGAGGAATAGGGGAAGGGGTGAGAATGCTGGCTCTAAATTAAAATCACAAGTCGGCACCTTGGAGGTGGAGAGAGGCACTTAAGGTGCTCACGTATGGGGATGGGGGAGAAGGACTGGAGACGATTGGCCCTCTAGGTGGACAGAGCAGGAGCCGGATGTGACGAAAGCAATTTGTCAGTCAGTCCTTGAAGATGTGGGGAACACATCCGATTGAAGAAAAGGAGGTGGATGCACGCCAGTTGGAAGAAAAGGAGTAAACTTGGAACTTCTCATAGGGCACCGAGCCATTGGAGACAAAGTCAACCCCAACCCCGGCTGTTAAAAAAGTTGGGCCCAAAAATTCTTAAGAGGCACGTTTTGAAAGTTGTGCTTTCAAGTTGGAAGAGTCAAAAAAAAAATGTGCATTGAGAATAACGTCACAAAAAGCACGATGAGAGGGATCTGCTTCAACTGAAGCTTCCAATGTTTTCGTGTGTGTGTGCGTGCCTGTATTCTAAGTTGGTGGCGACATCTGTACACATGAATTTCTGGTTAAGGGCAAAGTGGCGAAGGAGTTCACCTGCTTCAGAGGCTAATTTAGACTTCGGGTACACTCTTTTCAAGTTTAACGCCTTTGGCTACGGCCGAGCTCTGTTTTCATCTGTTTTTATGAAACATTCTGCCTGCTAGCGGTATTTACGCCGTCGGTACCACTGAACACTCTCCAGAATTTATTCTTTCCAAATTCACGGCTTCGACTGACACTCCAACCGCTATGTACCCTAGTCCTCGCCCTACGACGAAATTTTTCAACCACTTGGTGGGACTTACGAACATCTTTCCCATCATCCCCCAACCGCGTGCAACATCTGTTCTCTCTCCGTTCTTAGAAATCCGTTGTTTTTAGAATTGGCGCCCGCTACAGAGATTAAATGGTATCCTCATATGACCGGGATTGGGTCATAGCACCGGCCAAAGGTATAAAGGAGCAGAGCGGAAGGAGGTACCTGTGCACATTGCTTTCCATCTTTTTGTTCGTAGATCTCACATGCTGCTCCCTTCATTCGATGTAGAGTCAATTTGGTTGCCTTCATGGGCCTGCCTCCTTTCGTCCCCAAACCACGACTTATCTAAGACAAGGCATTTTTAGTTCACTGAAAACGTCATCCTCTCTTGTGACCCCTAAAACTTGGCAAACTCAGTCCAGCCCAGTCCTGCACGTCGAAAGAATTCAATCTTTCGATTATCCCTTTCTTGATGTCCTCTAGCTAATTATAAAGCCACGATTTAAACTGATTTTTGGATCAAATTCTGGGCAATACCTAAGAGCATAAAGAATGCCTTTGGATTTTGAAGTCCGTGCATCAAGTGCCTTGTCCATGACGCTTATCTGCAGGATCATCAAGAACCAACTTCCTTTTAGTAGGGAGAAGGGCTTTTACGGCCCTTCGACTTGGTGGCTGATTTAATGTCCGTCGTCAACAAAGGAACAGTGGGCATTCGAAAACGATCTATCACCTTCTCCAAACCAGTGATGATGTGTTGAAAGAAATTGCGTCGCTCTCTGGCCAGTAGCCCTAAATTTTATCTCTCAACTGAACATTAGCTCAATTTTCACACTCGTCAGAGCTGCATCCTCCTTCAAGTTTACAAACGGTTCAGTGTGCATTTACTGTCCTCAAACTAAATGCTTGTGGTAGCTGTTTGGAATCGGTATTGAACTGCAGACCTCCTCCACTCCAGGCTGAACTCAATTAAATTGTATTTTTAAAGGTTTTAAGTTGCCAATCCTTTTGGCATTCTGACAAAGTGACGTTGAACCAAATTTAAGACCCGTCTGGGTCCAAATTGTCACCTGTCTGGCCAGTAAATGCATTTCTTTAATTCACACAATTGACGTCCGTCCTCCCGTCCTTGTGTCAACTCGACTCTAGGCCTGCATCTTGCGAGTTAAGAGCCCGCCACAGCAAATCATGCCGAAATTCCATCTAAGCCATAAGGAGTACACCAACAGAAGCATAAACTGTCGCGCTCCACCTCTGTCCAAGGCACGTGGAAAAAGAAATTCCACCGAAGAATGTCACAGAAAAAATTAATGAGTCTCGCCAGCCACTTGCGTTCCGGTTGAGAAAATCCTCAATTATCCCCACTATGCTACGGTGGCGGCGCGCGTGGCGTGTCTGCGACACCGGAGTCATTCACACTGCTTCATAGCTGCAAGTTCAAGGAATCCGAAGTGCTTTGATGACTGTGTCAATGCTGCTGGCACGTCAGTGTCGAATTAAAGCCCTCCTCGTCCCCCTCCACCGACGACTGGCACTGACCACTGGCAAGGACAAGCGACACGATTGACACGAAATCACGGACTTGCCGTGGTGCACGATGTGATGTGCAAATCGGACCGTGCAGTGGCAAGTTCATGGCGCATGGAGGGAGCTAGTCTGTCTGGCATTAGGGTTGATGTAAAACATTCAGGGGGAGACAGTGATTCCTGGAGAAGATAATTCCGGGTGTTGTTCGTCTTCCAAGAGGTCTAGCAGGGCAACGGCAGCAGTCACAAATAGGAAGCCCCACAGCACGGCATCCAAGCAAACAAAGCTGTAACATGTGCAAACAGAGCGAAGGCAGGCAGCCAAGGGGACCAAGGTGAGCAGGAGTGAGTTATAGATGGCAACAATAATTCCGAGCGTTAGTTTCTGCTTATCTATGCAAATTAGACGGCGACAGTGGAGTGGAGTGGCTTTGCCGAGACGGTGCACACGGTCCCCTGTGTTATCCTTTGCATCGTTAAAATGGCTTAAGGTGCGGTCGGGAGCGATTTCGATCTGGGACCCTTTCATAGATTGTTTCCAGAATCTGCTGTTATCCCATGATGGCTGCATAAATCCCGCCAAGTGGCGAAGGGAAGTTATCAGCCACACCCCCTCCTCCCAAAGCCGATGGCGACGGGATGAGGAGAAAATATTTTTGTGCGTGGGCGCAGGGGAGTCGAGTCCTTCAAGTGCTCGGTACTTTGGGGCTTTTATTTGCTCGTTATCTAGCGCACTCACTTTAAAGCCCACGCCGACGCCAACGCCGCCGCCGCTGAGGACCACGGCCGAGTGCCATCGGAGGACAGTGCCCCCCCTGAGAAGGAGAAGCAATGTAATCCGGGTGCTTAAGCAAAATGTAAAAATAGGCAAATCAAAGTGGATCGGACGGGATTACACGTGCTTGCGACCGTCGCTTGGCGCGAGGGTGCGCCGGGAGACAACAATTGACGGCAGATGCATTAGATAAATGATTCCAGCGTGTGCCCTGGGGGCGGGCTGATTGTCAGCTCTATAATTCACGGTAACATCCTCGTGCGACCGTCTCTGATTGTGGAGAGGGGAGAGAGGTGGGCAGTTTGACAGATTCCGAGATTCAATGGCGTCTTGAGAATACACCGCCTTTTGAGTGTTTGCTTACTATTCTGACATTTCTGACGGTGTGGGTTGGAGGGAGAGTCATCAAGTAATTTTTGAGGGAGGTGCTGTCTTCTCATCTCAGGGATAGTCGTTCCTCGGTATGTGCCGCATGCCAAGCGCCCTTGCACACGTGTGACTTCCAAAGTTATATTTTGCGTTTCGTAACGAAATTTGCGCAGGAACTGACATTCATGTCAACTCTGATACTTTTTGTATGGAATGCGGCTAGGAAACACGTTCTTCTGGCGACCACGGAAGCACGGAGGTCTTCTCCCTTCGTTGGCACAGAGGATCCCTATCTATGCATGTGCTGTCAAACTAACGATGTGTCAACTGCCGGAAGCTGATCCTGGTAATGAAATAGCTTTCCATAGTCGTCTTGTAGTCTGAGGGAGGAGGACCTCTGACAGAGATCATGGCCTCTAGCAGCAACCAGGACATTTGACAGGGATCCTGATTTCAGAAAGGGAACGGGGACTTCTCGCACTTTCTACTTTCTACGCAACGGCACGCATCGCTTCTGGCAGAGCACTTGGCATCTGAAAGTGATCGTGATTTCAAGCTGCAATTGGGAAAAAAGTGATCCTGCCAAGCTTGTATTGGGACTCCTAACAGCAACTGGTGGCTGCCCTGTTTTAACTTCTGCTGGGAAACCTAAACATTGTGGCTTCCATCAACAACCATGGTTTTCTACAACGAGCTTAGTTTCGAGCACTGATCACCATCTGTGCTACCGATCTTGGCTTTCTGGCAGAAACCAGCGCTTCTTACTGGAATCGTAGCTCTTGCCAGAAATCATGATATCTCTTTCTGTTGTGATCGTGGCTTCTAACAGGTATCCTTTCTACTGACAGAGGGCATGGAAATTTTGAAGGAATCACTGTGGTATTGCAGGAGACTGTGACTTTCGATTAAAATTGACTACCGGGGAGTAACCTTATCTTCCGACAGCGATCGTGCCTCCCCGGTGGGATCATGACTGTGTACAGTCATCTTCAAGTCTGACAGACACCTTGGCATCTGACAGAGATCGTGACTCCCAGGAGTGATCATGACTGCGTACAGTGGTCTTCAAGTCTGACAGGAACCCAAGCTTCTGGCAGTGATCGCGACTCCCAGGAGTGATCACGACTGCATACAGTGATCTCTACGCTTGACATGAACCTATACAGCGATCGTGGCTTCCAACAGTAAAACACTGCGTGATTCTGGTAATGATCGTGGTTTATATCACTGATGGTGTTCGTCACTTAAAGTGATCGTGGCTGGTACCAGTGATCGTGGCTGGTACCAGTGATCGTGGCTGGTACCAGTGATCGTGGCAGGTACCAGTGATCGTGGCTGGTACCAGTGATCGTGGCTGGTACCAGTGATCGTGGCTGGTACCAGTGATTGTGGCTGGTACCAGTGATCGTGGCTGGTACCAGTGATCGTGGCTGGTACCAAAGATCTTGACTGGTACCAATGAACGTGGCTAGTACCAGTGATCATGGCTGGTACCAGTGATCGTGGCGTATAACAGTGATCGTGGCTGGTACCAGTGATCGTGGCTGGTACCAGTGATCGTGGCTGGTACCAGTGATCGTGGCTGGTATCAGTGATCGTGGCTGGTACCAGTTATCGTGGCTGATACCAGTGATCTTTGTTGGTACCAGTGATTGTGGCTGTTACCACTGATCGTGGCTGGTATCAATGAACGTGGCTTGTACAGGTGATCGTGGCTGGAACCAGTGATCGTGGCTGGTATCAGTAATCGTGGCTGGTACCAGTGATTGTGGCTGGTATCAGTGATCATGGCTGGTACCAGTGATCGTGGCTGGTACCAGTGATCGTAGCTAGTACCAGTGATCGTGGCTAGTATCAGTGATCGTGGCTGGTACCAGTGACCGTTTTTTTTCTATATTTTTGGTATCTTCACTGTAATCATTGTTTCCGATAGAAATCGTGTTCTTTGCCAGAAACTAATGCTTTTCACTGGGATTGAGCCTCGTTTGGAAATTTTAGGATCTGCTCAGAATATTGGCTTCCAACAGAGATTGTGAACTTTCAAGGAGATTGTGGCCTTAAACGAGGGACGTTGGTTCGGGCAGTGATCTCTGCAACTATGGGAAAATTGCTCCTGAGTGTGACTGAACTTTGAAATGTCGTAAATGTGACATCGTGGCTGGTGACTCAAATCGCTGGGACTGAGCAAATAGAAACTTCTGAATGGTATCGGAACTTCCTGTCGAGGTTTAGACAGAGATC
This sequence comes from Eristalinus aeneus, assembly GCA_955652365.1. Taxonomy (NCBI): domain Eukaryota; kingdom Metazoa; phylum Arthropoda; class Insecta; order Diptera; family Syrphidae; genus Eristalinus; species Eristalinus aeneus. The sequence continues at coordinate 7,905,621 of OY019134.1, forward strand.
GTGTCAACTCTATGTGGGTTCTTAATAAGATCTTTATGCCTCGCAGCTATCACTATTGAATGCAGTTGCTTTTGTTAAGGACGTAACTTCCAGTAAGCTGCCTTTACAATGGGTGAGGTTTCCATTAGGGATCACCGCCCCTGATTGACTTTCATCAGGAATCTTTGCCACTGACAGGGACTCTGTCTTTTGCTAGAAATCGTGACTTCTGATATTAAAGAAATCTTGGAGCAAGACAAATCCATTCCCTTTTAAGAATTAGAAGCCCCCCTAGAAGACCTCAACTCTCTGCAATTATGACTCCAAACTGACTGCAGACATAAAGCGGAAAATGCAATCAAACGTTGAAAGTGAAAATTGTCTCCGCGTTCCTTTAAGCTCGCATCCTTTTAAGTGACTCTTTCCTTCGTTCGTCTTCATTAAGAATAACTTCTTTATAACGAGCTCTTGCAGACACGGCCACCCCACAGAACCTCATCCAGAATTCCACTCAACGCCACCATGCTCGCTTTTCACTTCCTTTGTTTCGCTTCAATTCGTTTTTATTTTTTCTTCATGTTCCCAAAGTCAACCTGCAGTGGGGCACTCGGATCGGTGGGGATACCTTGAAGGATTTCCAGTGAGGTGAACCATCTAATGTGCATAAAGCAAGACCCAGAATTGCTTCACATGAACCTCACCCTCAATCTGCAGTGGGGCGTCTAACGCGCCACCGCCATTCGCCGCTTTTTTAAACGAAAACTGAAACACGAATTTAATTAGGACGATGAGAGCACTTTCCGCACCTTCCGCACCTCCCGCACCCGCCGTGACTGCCATTATCGCTCAGCCGGCATTCAATTCCCGCCCAGCCCAGCGGTGCACGGATGCTCGCTTCATCTCCTCTTCACCTCGCCGCCGTGGACCATCAAGCAGGCAACCCCGCCAAGCCGGTGTGTAAGTCAAATCGGAAGGAGTTCCAGGTCACATTGTGGGCGGATGAGGGAGCGGAACACTGACACAGAAAACATAATGAACGAGGGAGGGATGCTGGAAAGGCAAACTTGCCACCTAAATAAAATTTCCTTTGAAGGTGCTTGGCAAACACACGCAAGTCGGGGGCACCGGATGAGCGGCGGAGTGGATGCGGGTGAAATGATGTGGGGCGAGAAGATTCCCAACAGCAGTCAGTGCCCTCGCAGGAGGGAAACGCGCACCAAGACACAGCCAGACCAGACCCGATCGCAATTTTTGCTCCTTTGACTGCTGTCCTCGCCGTCATCGCTGCCACGGTGTCTTCGGATCCGCCTCTCCGGTGGCTTGTACGCCGTCATTTGCGGAGCCATCACGGTTTGACACAGCGCCCTCCCGGAGGTGAGAACTTTTAATTTGACGTCTCGCAAGGAGCAGCGCGTTCAAACACACTGTAAAGTTAATTTTGTTAATTAATTTGGAGCGTGGAATGAAAGAGCAGCGGAGGACATCGCTGACCCGTCTGACACACACCATCATCGTCGTCGTCGCCTTAAAGTGCTTAATAATCCCTCGCAATGCAATGGTAATTGGCGGCCATCAGGAGCGGCACTTGAGTGGTGCTGATGGCGGTTGTGGGCGAGTGCATGCACAACGGCGGCGAGTGAAAAGTGGGCGGACGCACGGAACACTACAAATTGCCTTTGGTGCCTGTTGGCCGGCTGCCTGGCAAGGTGCAAGGATACATTTGTAGCAGCAAAGCAATGACCTACATAGGAATTCATTTTATCGCTTTCCCACGCACCCCCTCCAAGCCCCACTCGCCAGTGAAGACGGCCACTGAGGTGAGTTGGTTGCGGGTTCTTTTAGTGATGTCGATTCGTCAGAGGTGGGCAGTGGTGGGTGGCGGTGGGTGTCGGTTAGCCTTGTGCTCCTCTCGCCCGATTTTTTTTTTCGGAGGATGAAATGAATTTAAGTGAGGCTTAGCCTTGCGTGGTAACTGTAGTCCTGCATGAATATGAATTTAGCTCTGCCCAGGTGGAGTGTGCATTATGCAACGATGATTGCAGTCCGCCTCTTCAGGTTCAGAGGAGCTTCGCCGAGTGTGCCTGTGTGTCTGTGTGTGAGTGTTTGCCGTTGGTTGCAATTTCGTTCGCCGCATGGTCGAGAAGATAATGTGAAGGGATATGATGGAAGCGCAAGAATGATGACAGGCCTGGGGAAATAAATAATAACCGCCGACGTCGCACGGAAGCGTATTGCTGGGAGGAGTGGGGGCGAGTAGGGCTCAAAGGATGGCCATAAATATGAGCGAACGACCGGCTAGATTGCCGGTGAAGGATTCGCTTATTTATTGTTTTTGATTGCCCCGTGGGCTGGGCTTTGCGAATGAATGACGACTCTGAGCGGTTGCAATGGTGGGAATCGGAGTTTGGGGGAGGAAATGAAATTGTTTGACTAAGAGCATGGCCCGGTTCAAGGGGGGACAGGAAACAACAAGAGAGAGTGAAAGGCAAGTATTTTAGGTAAAGGTCAGGACAGTGGTGTGGACGAAGGCACAGATCTGGAACGAAGAATTTTCGATTGCGGGCGCTTGGGATAAAGCCACAGAAGACGTAGAACAGAACCTAAATCAACGTCGTGTGTTGAATAAGAGGAAGCTGTTAAAAGAACGTGTCACGTGGAAGGTTGATTCCTGTATACCAGTTGATTGATGCCAATAACCAAAGAAGAAGAAACTGTTCGAAGATGAGAATGTATCTGGAAAAGCAAAGAATCGTCTGTTTCTACCACGCCAAGTGGACAACAAGTAGAAGATTGATGATTGGGAAGACTAGAATGATCCAGCCTCTGAGAAAAGGACCAAGTCGTAGCGGCGACTTGACGTCTTTGTCGTCTTCCGGATGCAGTGCTCCCAGGACCGTAAAGGCTATGTTCTAGATTAGAATAGAGGCCTTCATCTGATTTTTAAACGAAGCCAGATGAGCCAGCCAGACATAAGAAAAGTGTGGATGAAAGTAAACTGTCCTTTCTTGTGAAGCCAAGCTCCATGGTGCACTTGTCTAAAATTCAAAAATTCAAAATTTCAGAAGTTTCCTAAAAAAATCGACTAAGCTCCACGCAAGCAGTTCGCTATGGTTACAAGGGAAGTTTCTGCACAGTGTCCGGTGACGGGCTCTGCAAGAAGGTTTGACATCCAATGCAAGGAAATCTGTAAGTCACGTCAAGATGGAGATCAGAAACTGGGCGAAGTATAAATCGTCGCATATGAGAGTGAGCAGAGGGGCGAGCTGTAAAGTGCCATACCTTGTCTTGACATTCCAAACAAACTCATCGGGATGTGTACGCTTACGATGGAGGAGTCTCGCTGCTCCATTAAGTTCGGCAACAAACTCACCGAGATCTTCAATCCGAAAAAGCCTTTAGACAAGGCGACGCGCTGCCACGTCATTTCTTTTACATCACTCTCGAGAAGGGTGTGTGTACCTCACAAGTCAAAACCAGAGGCGAAAGCTTCAAAAATTCAGCTCAACTGCTAGCTTACGCGGGCGACATTGACGTGATTGACCGAACACAGCGGGCCGTCGATGGGGCAATCACTGGCCGTCGATGAGGCAATCATGGGCCTGGTGGTGAATGCGGACGATACGCAGTATATGTCTATGTATGAAGGACAAATAACATCCACGTCTATACAGCAGAAACTCCGAGATAGTAGAGGACTTCGTCTATCTCATCTCTCATCATTGCCAGAATCACTCTTGCCAATCGCTATTTCTTTGAGCTCGGCCACAAGCTGCCCAGCTCATCAGCGGCAACTTCTTTTGATGGGTTTTTGACAACATTTCCAATCTCTTTCTATACTATAGAAGTGAAGGCAGCGTCGGACTCTGGGCGAGTTTCCAGGCGATTCGGTCGGGGAAGTTCCCAGCGCCCAGTTATGATTGCAGCTTTCCGACATCAAACCGTATTGGCCTATCTCGACTGCGTCGCTCTCTCGATATCCGGGTTCTTATCTTGGCTACAGCAAGGTGATGATCCGAGTCGATATTGACACCTTGAAAGGTTCAGACATCTAGAATGTTGGAGAAGTGTTTGACAGTGTTTGACATATTTTTTTCAGGTGAGCATCTTTTTGGGGTTTGAAAAGAGGTAGAAGTGACTGGGGGCCAGATATGGAGAATACGGTGGGTGCGGAAACAATTCAAAGCCCAATTCGTGCAACTTAGCCATGGCAGCCAATGACTTGTGACACAGTGTATTGTGTTGGTGGAGGAGAATTTTTTTCTTCGTCATATGGGACCGTCTCTTCCTTCAAATGCATAAATAGTGCCTTGTTGTATTCGATTTGATCCTTTTGCCTTTCTCAAGACAGTCGATGAATAAAATTCCTAGCGCATTCCAAAATACGGATGCCATAACCTCCCCAGCGGACTTTTGTATTTCTGAACTCCTTGGGCGTGGTTCACCGGCTGCTGTCCACTCCGCTGAGTGCCAATTTGACTATGGAGTGTAAAGGTGGATCCATGTTTCATCCACTGCGACATAATAATAATAATAATTGTTAGCGTTACAGTCCAAAGGGGGACCAGGGCCTAGCTTGCTCATCAACTACTCGTGTTGTGCCCGCTTGTGTTCTCTGACGAGTAGAAGGAACCTACAGTTTTTTGCCAACTTCGAACGGCGAAAGTTGAGAAGCTTTCTTAGGCAGTTGCTATTGTTTGAGTTTTGTCAGCAGCTCGAAAGAGGCGTTGCCGTGAAAAATTCGAAAAATTGGTGTTGAGCTGGGAGTCGAACCTACACCCTTCGGCGTGTGAGCGTCGCAATCTACCCACTACGCCACGGCGACCACCCATTGCGAAATACCGATGCAAAAAGTCCTGTTAAATCCGGTGAAACAGCTCCAAACAGCTCTCAGAATCATGGATAAATTGGTGCTTTTGGGCCACTGTGAGCAAACGCGGCCCCCCATTTCAAAAACAGCCTTCTCATGGACAAGTGTTCATGTAAACTGGGGTACACAATGCCTTCTGATATCTTTAAGGTGCCAGCTTTCTCAGGCAATTTCACTTTGCGGTTTTCCACGATTTTGTGTACTCTTTTGACAAATTCAGGCGTAACTACCTCAATTGGCCTCCTGATGCGTTCAGCATCGTCGGTGTCTGTAGGGCAACGCTTGAGGTCAGCATAATAATAATAATTGTTGGCGCTACAGTCCAAGGCCTAGCTTGCTCATCAACTGCTCGTGTTGTGCGCGCTACTGTTCTCTCACGAGTAGAGGGACCTACAGTTTTTTGCCGACTCCGAACGGCGAGATTTGAGAAGCTTTTTTAGAAAGTTATTCCTCTTTGAGTGTTGTCAGCAGCTCGAAAGAGATTGTTCCGTGAAAAATTCGAGGTGTTCAGCCGGGAATCGAACCTAGACCCTTCGGCGTGTGAGCGTCGCACTCTACCCACTGCGCCACGGCGACCAGCATACCACGAACAAATAGTTGTTTTTGATGGAGCAGAGTCCCTGTAACACTTTTGAAACTATTGCTGAGCACGGTATTTTTTCCCATAAAAAAGCAGTGTTTAACCAACAGACGAAGTTCTGTTCTTTTCATTGTTTAAAAAATCGCAAAAGTAACGTCACTTGAACCACTTTAGCTTGTAATCCGATTACCAGATTGTCATGAATATTTGACAGGTGTCATTTGAATGTTTGTACTTCCTAAAAGTAATATGGATTCTTGGCTAGTAGCGACCCCTATGTATCAGTCCCTAGACTTATTGACTGCTGTGTAAGGAAAGGATGTTAATCAACAACATGTGTGTGTCTTTTGTGACCACCTAACAACTAAACCGTTTGAACAATGGCGATTCACTGCCTAATGACCTCGCCATTCTCACAGTGGAAATCAGAAGTTCATCAATTTCATCCAAAATTTACCCACAGAGAAGATAATTGTCTCCCATTCAAAACAACTCTCGCTTCCAGTTAAAGTTGCTCCCTAAAAACACTCCCAACAATCCAACAACTATCACAGAAACTGCAGCATTTGCAGCAGCACCCCAATCACTGTGACCCACTAAGAGCCATCCAAACAAGTTTCTCTCGCACTCACCGTTGCCGGTGCACGCATAAGTTGACGCAGTCGTTTTAAACTTTTGCTCTCCCTCTTAACGAACACAATACACACCAGCTTAAAATGGTCGCGAAAAAGTTTCTAATTAAAGTACAAGCCCCAGCCAACAAGGATGCTCTGCACCTCAAACCAGCAACCACCCTGGGACAGCAAATTACACTCGAAATGAATATTCAGTTGCTCCAAAATATAACAAAAAAAAAACACAAAACAGAAGTTCCCGTGAATGGTAAGCGCCTGTGGCGTGATGGGGAGAGGGACAAGCGTCGAATGCAAAAAAAAACGAAAACTTTTAGAAAACATCAAACGTGTCCAACGTCGCTTAGCTCAACCTTCAAGGGGGACAGGGAAGCTTGCCAGGCGTCTACCGCATGCCATTTAATTAGAACAAAGGAACTCTCCGCACAACAATTCACAATGGAGAAATAAAAATAATAAATAACTTTAAGGAACGAATCCTGCATGGGTATTTCTTGGTTTTTCCTTTCTCTTCTTCTTCTCTTTTTTTTCTGTTGCCGAAGACATCATTTATTCACGCAGAACAAAAACAAAATATCCTTTGCCAAAAATAAGACCCGAAACATGGTCGGAGGTGAAGTGAAAATCACCAGAGCGACAACGGCGGCGATGAACGCACGCAGGAAACGCAACACAAAACTCCTCATGCACGCACATCTGCCGTTTTATACGAAGGAACTTAGTCATCCGCACACAAGCAGCGCTCAGAGGCTAAGAGGGAATAAAATATGGCCATAATTACGAGGAGGAGGTGGAGGAGTGAGGAGGGCCGGGATTTATCGATTCTCTTGGCGGAGGGAGTCGCTGACTGCGCGTAACTTCCGTTAGCACAAATAATTGATGCCAATCAGTTTTTCCATCCAACGTTTAGCTTCGGCAGAGGATCAAAGGGTTGTGGAGTGCTCCTCATTAGCCGCCCTCTTGGCTGCACTCGATGCACTCTGAGTTGGCAAAACATCGTCGTCGTCCTGAAGCAGGAGTAGGAACGGAAATCCTTGAGAAATTGACCGACGAGAGGAGCTCCGATGACGACAAGTTCCCGGTGGACTGCACAATGATTTCAAGGAAGTTATTGGATGTCTGAATTGAGCCGAGCGGGCGACGGTGCATGTTTAAATTAGCATCGCCTAGTAATAGCCCTTCCATGGCTCCACCACACACAACAATGGTTCATTGGCCTGAACGACCTGTTGTGGTGTGCGCTTATCGATTGAAAATATCCTTCATTCTCTGGCTCTGTGTTTGTGTTTGTGTGCCTGGAGGTGGGGAGGTGTTTTGCTGCTCGACATCCACTTATGACTTCCTGTTGGCTTTAAAGTGTGTACAAAGCTTCAACTGCCAACTTGATGTCATCTACCTTTCCTCCATCTCTTGACATCCTGCCTGACCCTCTTCACCCCATCCACCATCACCATCATCCCCGTCGCCACTTCACTGTTTCGCGATGCCATTCGTGCTCCTTGACTGTTCTGACTGCCGCCGGTGTGTAATCCATGCCGTTCGTCGGCCTTATTCCGAAGCTGACGAAGCATGCACACGTACACTCACAGAGATCAACTTTGGACGTCAAGTGAAGATCGCTGGGATAGTGGTGGCTGGTGGAACCTACTGATAGAGTAGCATGGAATTCTAAAAAGACTTCGTGAGTGCACCCCTTCCCCGACAAAAAACAGGAAAAGAGAGAAGAACGGAAACGAGGACAAATTTTATATTTTATTTACGCTTCATTTTCATTAAATTATTTTGTCGTGTCTCTTGTCCTCCCCCGTCCCCTGACACATTTGTTCATTCATCTCCCGGCAGCTCTGATGACGGTGCAGATGTTGAATTGCGGGCCCCACTCTCGCGAATGTTCAGCAGCATGTATGCCACCAAAGGGGCGGCGAATGTGTTATTTTGTGCAACAAGGTCGTTGCTTGTGCACACGCGGCTGCACAGATGGAGTGGGGAGGGGCGCATCAGCGGGATAGATTGAAATTAATGAAGGACAAGTCTAAAAATGCAATCTAGGACGTCAATTATGAGTTGATGGAGATATTAGTTCTGATGTGCGGTGCCCTCTGCTCGGCACTGCGCTAAGCGGGATGAATGTGCTGCTCTGCATCCAAGGATGAACTTCCCCCTTGTTGCTGAATTGAGATTGACGGTGGCCGCGCTGAAGAAGACTCTAACAGATGATGTGTGCGACTGTGGCACTGATTCTGTTGAGTTGAAGATGGAGATTTGATTAAGGGGCCGGTTTGTTGATTGGGGGTGCACACACGAGAGTGTTCTGGGCTGAGCCTTTTTTTACCTCGAACTGTTCCCTTACTCTCACCAAGGGTGTTATGCGAAAAAAAGGAACTTGCGTTGGGCGAAGAAAGGATAAAAGGGAGAGCAGGACCAAAACCGCCACAAATGAACGTTCCTCTAGCTACATCGCCCTTTTACGAAGATCTGTTCCAACACAGCCAACGGCAAGGATGACGCTGTTGCGACTTTGTCAGAAAGCTCTGTTTTCGAAGTTAATGCCGGGAATTCCATTGCACATGGTCATAAACCCAAAGTTCACTACCCCTGACCCCAAGCACACCAAAATTCGTCTCAAAGAAAACACACTGCTTCTGTTTGCCTCAAGCCTCAAGCAACTTCAGCCTATTCCTGTTCGAATTCCTAGAAGCCCACCCAAGTGCAGCCCTTTGTGACATTCCCACGTGTGGACGTTGGTGCAGTGCAGAGTTATTCGGTGTCGCACTATGGGTGCGGCTCCAATGACATGGCCATCGGAGGTGTTCGGGACAACAAGTGCACGCCAACACCACCGCCACCCTGCAGCACCCAAGGATGTGCATGGATCCGTGCGACGATGGGTGTTTTCTTCTAATTGCTTTCTTGTCGAGAAGGAGAAGTAATTGGCAAAATGCCCAAAGCCCCACGGAGTGCACGGTTGTGGAAGAATTAACCGAAACCTTGATCATGATACGGGTTTTAGGTTAATGGGATCCTAAGGGGGGTCTTGCCTGTGGGTGGGTGGAAGGAAACACAGATGAACAAGTGCAAAGGGCCTTGAAGGTCGCTGAGGATGAAAGGAGGATGACACGGTGGGATTAGGTTTGAAGTTTTTATTGTTCAGTATGGAAGTAGATTTGTGAGCGGTTTCGTGTTGGGCGCCATCCAAAATGTGATGGAGGACGCTCTCTTCAAAATTGTTTAATGCACATTGCTTCAAAAAAATTCCGTATTCCTGGCTGCAGCTGGTGCTAAATGCGATGCATGCCACTCTCATAAACCAATGCTTGACTGCTTTCTCCCAATTCCGCCAGTTTCGTTGATTTTTCAGAAAAAAAAAACGACAAAGTAGCACATTCCCTTTAACCCCATCAGGTGAGTTCCATTTAAAATCCATTGCCCTCCCCTGCAAACACCGCCCAAGGAACTCCGTCCCGTTAAGTGGTACACGCAGCAAAGTGCCTCAACACCACAGGCACTCCTCTAGCACCGACGCCACAACCAACGATTAAGTGGCAACAAATTGAAAGAAATTCCTCAAGCACTGCAAAATTGCATTTCGTTTCCTCAGACTGCCAATCATTTATCACAGCCGCGCCGAACAACAACGACCGCAACCGCACTTAAGCTTAAGCTCCATTGTCCAATGGGGAATTCAAAACTTTTTATCGGTTCCAAGGTGCAGCAACGCCACCATGAGTCCGCCCCCTTTGTCCCACGCCCGCACCAGCTTTGAGTAGCAATTCATTTTGATTTCAATTTCGTCTGCCCTGCTCTCCGGTTCGATTTCAATGCGGAAATCAATCGTTGACTGCCGCAGCAGGCATCAGGACACACGAGTGCACTTGATGAGCAAGCCATTCAAACGCACCAGGCGAATGCCATTCGAACGCCATTCAAACGGTTGCCCCTTAATTCTATTATCAATCAAAACGCTCGAATCGAATTCGATTCGTTATAATTAGACAGCGAATGAGACAGATCCTGGATGGGAGTGGTGGGTATGCCTCCGACAAACACTCAGTCAGGCAAACAGGAGGATGCAAATATTTTGCATTTCATGCCAACGGGAGTGCTGATGGGACAGTGGGGACGACAAGTTTGAATTCAGATTTTGGTGTCCTCTGATGGTGGAAGTCTTGTGCTTCTAAAGCGCAGACTTTAAAATTGTGCCCAAATACGTAACAGCAGTCAGGAATCAGCAGAATGGAACCAATATCAACAGAACCTGGTGATTGTTTAGGCCCAGACGGCTGGTCCTTGGGGAAAAGGCGCGCAATATTATTTTCCTTAAATATTCGAGAACGTTGTGAGTGTTGGCGGGGCGGGAAGAGTGGTGCACTCAAAATCAAAAATTCGATTCCTGAGCATCTTGCATTTTTCAGGACACCATCTCTTCCGAGTTGCTGCCGAGACTCAAACCTCTTAAACTTCGGAGACGGCAATTAACTATAAGTCCCTTCTACTCGTGAAAGTACAGTTGGGCGCGCAATACAAGTGGTTGATCAGCCGAATCAGAAGTTGGGGTATCTACAGATTTAGGAAAAATATCAAAAGAACGTGGAACGTTTAACATAATACTCACTATGCTTCCTCGATAGTGACGTGGATGCCGCTACTGATGCGATCACAAACATTATTTCGCTAGGCCTGAGGTCCTTCAATCCTTACAGAGTGAAGAGCATCAAGCCTAAGGCAAACGCGTGGTTCGACTTGAGCTGCAAAGAGGCTATCAGGATGAGAGAGTTGAGTTTCCGGGATTATAAAACCAACCCTTCTGAGGAAGCCCGGAAAAAGTTCAAACGGATCCGAAATGACTGTAATGCATTAATAAGACGTGTTAAATTCTCCTTTGACCAAAAGTTAAGGCAAAAAGTTACCCCAAGGGTAGCAGAAGCTTTTGGTCTTTCATAAAAAACATAAGGAATTCAGCCTCGTCTTCGATCCCAACGCTCATTTGCGATGACATTTCAGCTGTCAGCTCTTTGGACAAAGCTAATCTGCTTGCTGCACACTTTGCAGCTAGCTCAACGCTGCCAGATAACACTTTGTCCCCACCTGTACTTGAGAGCGTAAATTTCTCCATGATCTAAACATACACAAATCCGCTGGCCCGGATGGTATACCCCCTGTTCTTCTGAAGAGGTGTTCTTCTATGCTGACAAAACCACTGCGTAAGCTTTTCCATCTGTCCTACTCTTCAAGGCTCTTTCCGAGCAAGTAGAAAACTGCATTTGTCCAGCCCGTCCCTAAAAAGGGCGAATGTTCGTCACCCACCTCCTACCGACCCATAGCACTAACGTCCCTTCTCTCCAAGGTCATGGAAACGCTGATCAACCGCCAGCTTATGAAATATCTTGAGTCCCGGAAGCTTCTTAATGACCGGCAGTACGGCTTCCGAAGCAACCGTTCCACTGGTGATCTGATGGCATATCTCACTGAAAAGTTGAACCAATCTTTGCACAATTTAGGAGAAAGCAAGATTGTTGCGCTTGATATTTCAAAGGCATTTGACAGGGTCTGGCATCAGGCTCTTTTGTCGAAAATGCGTGCTTTTGGGATCGATGAGTCTCTTCTCCAATGGATTAGAAATTACCTTTCGAATCGTTCAATACAAGTCGTTTTGGATGAATTCAAGTCGAATACCCACTATATTAATGCTGGTGTTCCTTAGGGCTCTGTTTTGTCTCTGACACTCTTTCTCATTTTTATAAATGATCTCTTGTCTGCTACTTCTAATCCTATTCATTCCTTCGCTGATGACAGTACCCTCAGCTTTTCATATTCGTTCCTTGGCTCACGTCCCTCCACTTCGGCCTTAGACTCGGAACGGCAGCGTATGTTAAGCACATTAAATTCCGACCTTGACAGCATAATCGATTGGGGAAATAAGAATAGAGTGGAATTTAATGCTTCCAAAACACAGTGCTGTCTACTGTCGTTAAAGCGATCACAAAATAATCAGCCGTTATCCATGAACGGCATTTGCGTTGTTGAAACCGAAAGACTTTCCATCCTCGGTATGTGTATCAACCCAACAATTAGTTGGAACGATCACATATTTGAGGTCGCCACAAATGCTGCGAAATGTCTAGGTTTCCTTAAACGACGCGAGAAGTACTTCACCCCCTCTGATCTGGCTACAATATACAAGGCATACATACGCCCAAAACTTGAGTATAACGCTCCTATCTGGTCAGGTGCTTCTAAGACCTCCCTGCACTTGCTGGATAGAATTCAAAAGCGAGCGATAAAACTTATAGGTGACAGTAATATTGCGAAGTCGATTGACTCGTTAGAACACCGACGTAATGTCGCTTCGTTGTCACTCTTTTATCGCTATTTTAACAAGAAATGCTCAGATGAATTAGCCGGTTGCATTCCTCCCCTTCAAGAATTCACCCGCAATACACGCCTCGCTAGGAATGCCCATCAATTCACCCTCAAGCCCTCTTTCGGACGTACAGTCAAATTCAGAGACTCGTTCTTTAGCCGCACTACACGAATCTGGAATGCTCTTCCCAGCTCGATTTTTCCTCCTCATTACAATCCACAGGCATTTAAAACCAATGTGCATCGGTACCTCCTCTCCCTCTCTTCCTCCATACCTTCGGCCCGTGCTGTGACTTGATCCGGTCACTTAAGGGTACTCGCAACCCCTTTTGCACGCGTCAATTATAAAAAAAAAAAAATAAGTCCCGAGGCATATAGGGGGCGCCACTTACAAAAACTTATGTTTAAATTAATAATTTTCGTAAGTGGCGACCCTAAATATGTCCCGGGGCTTATTGATTTTTTGATTCTAGTCTCAAGAAACAAAATTAAAGAGCACTTGAATGATGTATCGGATGACTGTTCTCCCGCTGTAACAGTTTAATACGTAATTACACGTCAAAGTCGTAAAACGCCCATTTGTGGCCCCCAAACAGGCTTAAATCAAGGACAGGATAATGAATGTGCACGAACCTCATGAGACAGCTGCGACAGGAGGCAGTTCAAGACACCTTGAGAGCTATAAGCCAGCCTTCATGTCGAACATGGAGAACCTGTCTACCCGAAACGTGCCTTCACCTTACTCCGAAAAGCAAGAGCAAGCGTCGTCGTAACGTGTTAGCTACGCCCCGTATATGTCCTGTTCTGACTGACTTATTGAGCGGTCTGCTAAGACCGATTTAGATTCTGCACAAAGCCATTCTTTGTTTGGTGCCATTGCTGTTTAAAAGCAACTTAAGAAGCTGTTTGCGCGCAATTTCAACGACTTTTTGCGTCGTTTCGTGCCCACACCAGGACGCCAAAGACGGTAATTACCTGTGCCTTTCCGGGTTTTTTTAAGATTTGAACCAAAATATGGACAAAAGGTATGGCAGAAATTGACCATGCTAAAATGCAGGAGGAACTTGATAGCAAATTGAGAACAGCGACTCCATTTGTGGAGGATGCTTTTTCATCACTAAAACGAAACCATCGCTGACATCATCTCAGCTTACAAATTAGCTCGTTCGGTATAGAACCTTTTCACTCACAAAACCCGACCGAAGGTGAGAAGAGTACTTGGAATTTTCTGAGAATTACCGTATGGCACTGGCAGCCTATTATTAGTTGTTATTTCGCGCTACCCTTTCACGGAGCGTAATGGAAAGTGAGAAGCTAACAACGAGCTGCAATCCACTGCAATCCAACTGACCTTTCCGCAGACTTAACTTCTATTCCACAACATGAAAGCATCGCTGTGGAGCAGGATTATTGGCCTACAGAGGCATGCTCCGCAAACGCGTTGAGATGTTCCACCCTGCCTGTGTCAAGTGCGTGTAGCTGAGTCACAGGGTTCAAAGGCTTCCTCTGAAATGAATGAGATTTTCAATTCTGTTCCGCGTTTTATCACCAGAGTAGCCTGGTTGTCTGTACCCGGTTGACCAGTACCCGGGTTGCAGATACCCTGGTTCCTGGTCCAATATATGAGTTGTCAATACCCCAATTATTCGTTTCAGGATTGGTCGTACCCGGATCGCTGGTCAGCGTGCTGCTGGTATCAAAGACGCCGGTACCCATGCTACCAAGTTACAGGTTCCTAACTTACCTATTCTCGTATTAAAGGTAGCCGGCTCTCCTATACACGGGTTGCCGGTACTACAGTGGCTGGTCCTACAGTTGCCGGTACCCTAGTTACCGATGTTGGAGCTGCTGGTATCCGTGCTGCCAATACCCGAGTTACAGGAACGTGGGTTCCCAGTCTAATACACGAGTTGCCGGTACACTTATTGCCAGCGAGTGGCCGGCACCCGTATTACTGATATCCGTGATTTGGCGGTATATGAGCTGTCAGAACCCGGGTTGTTAACACCCGTGTTTTCTGTACTCAAATTTCTTGTTTTTGCGGGAAATGGCTGACTTTGCACTGACCGGGGAAAGTCAGCTATCGAACAGCCGCCTGCTATGAGTGCTTTTTAATGCTGTTTTAACCCAACCAATTGTTTCATACGCCACTGTATGTAAGGTTAATGGACTTTGATCCCCGGTTGCCCGTGTACCCGAGAAACCGGTATAAAATTGGCTCTTCCTGAAGGAATAAAAGTACTAACTGAACAGCTCAACAGAATATCACAAGCCCCGCTCCAGCTTTCAGAAAACGAGTCTAAGTGGACAAAGTATAAAAAACTCAAACCTCTGCCAGAACCCGGCCCATGTCAACTATCGCTTTCCCCTTTTCCAGCTTCAAACTGGCCTTCAATGAGAATTAGCCATCCGTAATGAATTTCTGTTGAAAAATATTTTATCGTCCTGTCACATGACGCCCTTCGCAAATTTTAATCTCCTGGCTCCCAGTATTCCTTCCCCCACTCACAGCTCCACAGCGGCCACAAACTCTCACACCCCAGTGTCTCCACTGCGGGCACATTTAGAAATTCCTTATACAAGCCCTACCATCCCGAGACTGTCTCAGCACACGCACACACGCGCATTGTAGCATCTCTGTCTCTGTCCCATCCTTCTACAAATCAACTGACAAAATTCATAGCTACACCTTCCTCTCTGGCGCGTTCATACAAAATCACACACCACACGGAGCGCCTCGCATCCTGTGCAGCTGTGCGTGTGCATAACTCAAGTGTGCATTCGCAAACATGCTCCCCCGCCCTCCCCCGCCGTATGTATGCATAAATACTTGTGAAATGCATTCGATATGCAAAGTTTTTCGTTTCAATGAATCCTCCGTTCGGCGTATCCTGGACACCCGATGCCGGGGAGGAGGAGCGAGAATAAGTGGGCTCCTTGCAGTCCTTATTGTTTTTGTATCTGAATATGAAAATGCGAAAGCAAAACACAGCCAGGAGCCGGAGTCGTGCTCAGATTCGTTCTCCACGGAGTGCGGGTGAATCTTGCAAAATTACACAAGCCGGCGGAAATAGTTGCTGCGACGACGATAACGGCGGCCCTTGCTGTCGGGCAGACAGTGTGGTGGGGAAGAAAAATCGCAGAAACTCTTGCTTCCCGGCGACTTTAAGCTTAAAGCGGTGGCACCCTCCCCAGGCCGACGGACTGTTATCGTGAATGTGACTCATTACGCATTTTATTGCGTACCTACGCCGCATCATGCTCGCAGCACACCTAAGGCGGCTAACCCCAGAAATTGTCTAAATTCCCAGACACGAGGCATATGGGGTTGCTCCCATTCATAGTTGAGGTTGCCCGCATCGACGCCTACATTTTTTGGCGTTTTTTCGTAACGAATCTAATAAATTGTCTGATGGAGGGGTGGAGGGACGGAGGAGGAGCGACTCGTTGGTGGATCGAAAACATGAACTGTCAGCTGTGATTTAAAGGGTCTCGGCGCAGTCCTTACGTGTCTTATCGAGCGCGGGTGACGAATGAGTGCTCCATGCAGTTGGCCCAGCGGTTGAGGGAACACTGGTCAA
Organism: Eristalinus aeneus; assembly: GCA_955652365.1. Lineage (NCBI taxonomy): Eukaryota > Metazoa > Arthropoda > Insecta > Diptera > Syrphidae > Eristalinus > Eristalinus aeneus. The sequence goes on from OY019134.1 coordinate 7,921,620, forward strand.
TGGGTGACAGGGCGATTGGCGACTGACGATGGGCGACTGGACAAAGGGCGACTGGACGATGGGCGACTGGAAGATTAGACGGATGGCTGGACAACTGGACGAATTGACGAATTGACGACTCGACGACTGGATGACTGGGGGACTGGGGGACTGGATGACTGGATGACTGGATGACTGGATGACTGGATGACTGGATAACTGGATGACTGGATGACTGGATGACTGGATGACTGGATGACCGGACGACTGGACGACTGGACGACTGGACGACTGGACGATTGGACGACTGGACGACTGGACGACTGGACGACTGGACGACTGGACGACTGGACGACTGAACGACTGGACGACTGAACAACTTGACGACTGGACTCAGTGGTGGATACCTCTCCAATGAATGTTGCGGCAAGACCAAAAGACAGAATGTATTCTCTCGAAGAAGGATGAAGCAAACAACAGGAAAAACCTTAAGGGAAAGTGCCAATAAATATATGTGAAAGGATCTCAGATAAATAACCTCACATCAGTTGGCATTTCCTTCAAGTGACATTGACAAGGCTGCCTTTAGCAACGGGATAAGAAACAGTGTGGCATCCTTCTTGTTCAGCAGACTGTGCCTCTGCTTTCACTTATCTCAGTACAACCGTATAGCGCTGACAACAGGGATTCCCGCACCAGACAAGAAGGCTTTCAAAGTGCGACTGAGTGTCGATTGCAAAAGGAAATCAACCCCCCAAAAAATAGAACACAAAATAATATCATCCGACACAAAAGTTTCTCATATTCTGCGACGAAACGAAACTTGCACCCGAAATGTGTATAAATCATCTAATCTCCTTGTCCCCCGCTCCGCCTCATGCTTTGATCCTCTTTAGCAGCAGCAGACATCACATCGGTGTGTGGCATTGCAACAGTTCACACGATACACATCCACTCCTAAGACTTCCGCAGCGACTCGTGGGCAGAGCTGCATGCAAATGCTTCCAAGGAATGTTTATGAGCCGAAAACTGCCTCATACCACCCGTCGCCGTCGTATTAGAGATTCGCCTGCAGCTCTTCAAAAGCCGGAGAATGGGAATACAGTGTTTGAACAAGATTCTGATGAAATTCACTTCAGACGACAGCCCGGCCACCATTCAATGGACAGTCGAGTTGCACTGAAATGTGAAATCGAATGCAAAAGGGATTTTTGAACTGATAGCTGATTAGGGAATACAATCCGAGTGCAGATTGACAATAATGGGGAATCCATTACCAACGGCCATGAATGCCAGCAAATGAATTACTTGAAATTTGGGTGGTCTTACGGAACAAGTGATTTTGGGGTATTTAGTCGGATTTCATGATTATCTCTTAAATTGATAAGAATAGATACGGTAATGGGGTCTTATGAGACAGGTGGCGCCCAGCTGTTGACTAGGGGGCAAGAAATTCTGAATGGGGGTTTAAGGGAGAAAGTTATACTTGAAGAGGAAGACTTAAAGCCCAAATTGAGGAAAAAAATGTTTACAAAGTATAAAAACATGAACATTTAGAGAAGTGGCGCCCGACAATTGACTCAATTTAATCTTTGGTTTAGAGATAGAAATAGATCATGAAACAAGACAACAAGATGACAACAAGTGTCTTAAAGACAGCTTTAAGTGAGGTGCTTCAGAAATTGGAATTTGTTACTAGTGGCGCCCGACACTGGACTTAGTCGTATTTGGAAAAAGGAGATTTGTCAGAGGCTGAGGCAGTCTCTGGCAAGAACGAACGGTTGCAAATAGAAAAAAGTGGTGGATTAAGTCAACGTTAAAAGAAGTAATGTTGCAGGGGTTAAAAGGAAGCGCACATCAGTGAACTCGATTACAGCTAGAGAAAAGCGACTCACTGGGATTTGGATTTATTTCCTAGTGACAATTTGGATACGGCCAATAGGCAGCAAAGATTTCAACTAATTATCAGTGAGAACATTGGACTTTGAATACGTTGGAGATGTTCGGTGAGAACATCCGGCTTTAGAGCTACTTTGAGATGTTAAGGAGATTAATAAAGGAGTGCTTGAGAGAACGTGGCGCCCCAACAGGAACCCAGATGTGGTTTGAAATATAAGGTGGACCGCAAATTTAACGAAGTTTTAGATGGCATGAGAAAAATTTAAATGAAACGGTGTCAAATACAACTGGGGTGATATTTTTCTCAAAAATTGGCACACAACAGTGGTTTTTATTTGCTTGGCTGCCACACCCGCGGCCACATCCTTTATCTGAAACATTCAAACCATACCCCTTTGTTCCTTGTCAACACCCAAGACCCTCATCCAAACTCCATCCAGTTCAACGACAACCAACATGAATTAGACATCGCGGTAACTGACCCAACGAGAGCACAATCAACCGACGGCAAACATGGAAAGACCACTGAAGTAGCAAACATTGGAAAGTCCCACTGTTTGCCTGAAACTAACATTTGACTGTGTCCGAAAAACCAGCCAGTGCAATGTGCACAAAGAATAACCCAACCGTGATAGGAGAAGAGGCAGAACTTCGCCGTACATCTCTCAGTAAATGTTAACATTCTTAATTAAACGCTTTGTTCGTGTGCCAAACCAACCGAGCCAACATTCGCAAGCCACTTTAAACCGAGTGTGCACATGGAACCAAGTGAATGACAATTAAGGGCTCCTTTCCGATGTAACCGCACACAACCCACGGCACGTAATTACTGCCTAAGGATAATGCAAGAACAAATTCATTACTCTCTCACTCCCTATCTCTCAAATTAAAATTCAATACCGGACGTGGGCCTGGAATGCGCTATAAGTCCACCCCACACCGACACCATTACTGGCCGATTTTCCCGCATTTTTTTTCATTCCATTTCATTCTCATTAATTAAATAGGAAAAAGGCCATAAAAAACGGAACTCCACTAATTGTCAGGGGAGAGGCTTAACTCCCTCTCCCTCGCACACAACACCCAACCCCTGGTGGCATGTCACTTCAGCGCCGCGACCCCGAAGATGAAATGATGGAATTCATCTGGAACGGGCGCGGATGGGTGCCGGAGGAGGGTGGATGTTAGGGATGAGCTGAGTTAACAGATATTTAATGAAACAAGGAAAGTAGTCGAGGTCTCCCATAGTCCGCACCCTCTGCCCCTAGCCATCGTGTTCTCGGCTGAATAGTGAAAACCAGCACAGATATGCCCTAGTATGGCCCCGGATGAATCCAGTCCATCACCCTCCTGCACCCCTGCAACTGCTGGTGAACGTAAATAATTTTCATTTTTGCCCCGACATGACATCCTAATTCCACCGGCAACGCCATTTGGCATTCATATTTAAGCTCCTTAGATGGATGCGAATGGCTGTGACGGCTGCCGCATGCATCCTCCTTCGCATTCATTGCCATCCAGAGCAGATGATGATGATGATGATGACGCTGATGGGGGGGATGATCATCACAAAGAAAGGATTGTCGGTTGATGGTGACGGTGACGGTGCTGCAGCAAGCAGCAACATCAGTTCTTGTGGTGTTGATGCCACCAACCGACGACGGGTGGCAAACGAACACCATGCGACAAGGACAGCGTGCTGTAACGAAGACAAAATACTCATGCACTGCGAAGCGGATAACTTTTTCCCTTTGCTCTGCTCTGCGTCTTCTGCGTCTGCCTTCTCTGAGGTCTATTGCATTCCATTCGACATTGTGCCGTGACTCTGGAATAAACTTAAATGGGATTCCTGCGACTCTCGCTCACTCTCCCGCTCGATAGGCGCATAAAATGCACTCTCCGGTTCGTCCCCATTCCCACTCCATCTTCTTATTTTATGCAACCAACACTCACGGCAAACCGTTCTGTATCCCAGGGACGACACGAGAACGCATTTATTAAGCAATAAAAAATTCACGTAATTCGACAAAAGTTGTATGAACTTTCACAGTCCAGGGGACAAACTGCTGCAGAACCCGAACACCTTTTCTATCGGTTATGGACTCATCGTGTGTGCCTGTCCTCGAAAGTCTTCCTCACATGCACGGACTTGTGGACACGCATCCACTTGTAGTGTGTTTTGAAATTTAAATGAAGTCGAGCTTGAGTCATTGAAGTTTTCGATAAGACCCGGCTGTGGTAGTTGATCAGTGTAGCATTTGGCAGGCAACTTTATTTGTCGGAGAGGGTGGTATTGGGAGGCTCTGTACAGGGGCTTTGAATGAGGAACAAACCTTCTCCGAGGGGGAATTTCTTCACATATCTGGTTGATTGGTCTTGCAACTGGACTCTTGACTTTTGGGTGGATGAGGAGAACCTGTTTCGATCCTTGATTACTGCAAGACCCTTCCCTTCATCCCTCGCTTCAAATTTGAACTTTAAGTCCATGTGGAGCTGCGTACATTTGGCACCTTCGAAGGGTTTGCTGTCTACAACTGCTAAATGGAAGCTGAAAAGGTTTCACCCACTGACAGTGTCAACTTAAATCACTGACTTTTCGAGTACTTATTCGTTGCTGGCGCGGGGGTGAAGCCTTGTTGCACGCGATGCAGTAATCCGATTCCTAGACCTCCCTAGACCACGGCGGACACAGTCTTAAAGAATAAATGCAGCGTGCCCAGGACAGTCAAGGGTGGCAGGGAGCAATTACAAACTGTTACCTCAATAACAGGGAAATAAAAGCCGATAGCTTATGTGGATGACTTTGCCCTGACGGAAATCTGTGATCTGTAATGGGATCTGGCGACAATCGAGGAAACCCCAAAACAAATGCCATCATCAAGAAAGAACGCACAAATCCACGTCCCACGCCTTAAGATTGCTAAGGATTTTGTCTGTCAAGGCTCCACAGTAACAAAAAGGACAAGCGTAGAACCACTTCCCGGCTTTTGTGGATGCGTCCCTCGTAGGACGCTCTGTTCATCACCACTTTTGAAAGCACGCAACCACTCTCAATATGATTTGCAGGATGGGGAAAAGTCACTATAAACTTCTACAAGCATTCGATGGGCTTCAGAAGCACTTTTCTTCCATTTCAAAGAAAAAACCAAAACTTCACACAGATTTCTTTTATTGAAGAGAAATCTTTACATTTTCGAAGAGTCTTAAAACAATGTTGCTGGCTAAATCAATTTGCTGGTTCACACTAATTGTTACTGACAACTGGGAAACCTTTCCAATGAACTAAAAAATCCCTTCCAAAAATTCCTTGCAGGTGGCGCCATCTTTTGAAAACGAACCGCATTTCTATTCACTTTGAGTTCCGGCACTTAATAATAATAATTGTTGGGGCTACAGTCCAAAGGGGGACCAGGGCCTAGCTTGCTCATCAACTACTCGTGTTGTGCGCGCTACTGTTCTCTCACGAGTAGAAGGGACCTACAGTTTTTTGCCAACTCCGAACGGCGAAGTTGCGGCACTTGCCCTTGGTAAAAAAGAAAATGAATAATATGGAACATGGAACAATAAAAAACCAAACCTGTCACGTGCGATTTCAACTAGCACTTGCCCATGCTATGCCTGATAAACCGACCAATGGTGACTCATTCTGCAGATCGAGAACAGCAACAGCAGTCGCTTGCTAGAATTCGTTGAGCATGGGCATTGTGTGTCGCCCTAATCGATTTCTTTTCAATCTAATTTATTATAAAACACATCAAGGACGACTAGCAACGCTTACATATCAAGGGCAATGCAACATGGGGACTCGTACCTGTGGTGTTGAACTTTAAGCTTCACACCAGAGACTTCGGGAATGAACCATTGCCAATGCACAACTCCGGGAAGTGTGAATTATGAAATATTTCCCTCCAGAGTCAGTATTTTTGCCTGCTTTCCGTCTCTTAACCTTTGGTCTCCTTTCCTTTCGGTCTTCCTGCCGCCAGTCTCCCAGCCTTCAGTCTCCCAGCCTTCAGTCTTCCAGCCTTCAGTCGCCCAGCCTTCAGTCGCCCAGCCGTCAGTCTCCCAGCCTTCAGTCTTTTAGCCTTCAGTCTCCCAGCCTTTAGCCTCCCAGCCTTCAGTCTCCCAGGATTCAGTCTCCCAGCCGTCAGTCTCCCAGCCTTCAGTCTCCCAGCCTTTAGTCTCCCAGCCTTCAGTCTCCCAGCCTTCAGTCTTTCAGCCTTCAATCTCCCAGCCTTTAGTCTCCCAGCCCTTAGTCTCTCAGCCTTCAGTCTCCCAGTCTTTAGTCTCCCAGCCTTCAGTCTTCAAGGATTCAGTCTCCCAGCCGTCAGTCTCCCGGCCTTCAGTCTCCCAGCCTTCAGTCTCCCAGCCTTTAGTCTCCCAGCCGTCAGTCTCCCTGCCTTTAGTCTTCCAGCCTTCAGTCTCCCAGGATTCAGTCTCCCAGCCGTCAGTCTTCCGGCCTTCAGTCTCCCAGCCTTCAGTCTCCCAGCCTTTAGTCTCCCAGCCTTCAGTCTCCCAGCCTTCAGTCTTTCAGCCTTCAATCTCCCAGCCTTTAGTCTCCCAGCCCTTAGTCTCTCAGCCTTCAGTCTCCCAGTCTTTAGTCTCCCAGCCTTCAGTCTTCAAGGATTCAGTCTCCCAGCCGTCAGTCTCCCGGCCTTCAGTCTCCCAGCCTTCAGTCTCCCAGCCTCTAGTCTCCCAGCCTTCAGTCTCCCAGCCTTTAGTCTCCCAGCCGTCAGTCTCCCAGCCTTTAGTCTCCCAGCCTTCAGTCTCCCAGCCTTCAGTCTTTCAGCCTTCAATCTCCCAGCCTTTAGTCTCCCAGCCCTTAGTCTCTCAGCCTTCAGTCTCCCAGCTTTTAGTCTCCCAGCCTTCAGTCTCCCAGCCTTCAGTCTCCCAGCCTTCAGTCTTTCAGCCTTCAATCTCCCAGCCGTCAGTCTCCCGGCCTTCAGTCTCCCAGCCTTCAGTCTCCCAGCCTTTAGTCTCCCAGCCTTCAGTCTCCCAGCCTTTAGTCTTCCAGCCTTCAGTCTCCCAGGATTCAGTCTCCCAGCCGTCAGTCTTCCGGCCTTCAGTCTCCCAGCCTTCAGTCTTTCAGCCTTCAGTCTCCCAGCCTTTTGTCTCCCATGCCTTCAGTCCCCCAGCCTTTAGTCTCCCAGCCTTAAGTCTCCCAGCCTTCAGTCTTCCAGCCGTCACTCCCCCAACCTTTATTCTCCCAGCCTTCAGTCCCCCAACTTTTAGTCTCCCAGCCCTCAGTTTCCTAGCCGTCAGTCTCCCAGACTTTAGTCTCCCAGCCTTTAGTCTCCCAGCCTTCAGTCTCCCAGCCTTCAGTCCTTCAGCCTTCAGTCTCCCAGTCCTCAGTCTTCAAGGATTCAGTCTCCCAGCCGTCAGTCTCCCAGCCTTTAGTCTCCCAGCCTTCAGTCTCCCAGGATTCAGTCTCCCAGCCTTCAGTCTTCAAGGATTCAGTCTCCCAGCCGTCAGTCTCCCAGCCTTTAGTCTCCCAGCCTTCAGTCTTCCAGCCTTCAGTCGCCCAGCCTTCAGTCGCCCAGCCGTCAGTCTCCCAGCCTTCAGTCTTTTAGCCTTCAGTCTCCCAGCCTTTAGCCTCCCAGCCTTCAGTCTCCCAGGATTCAGTCTCCCAGCCGTCAGTCTCCCAGCCTTCAGTCTCCCAGCCTTTAGTCTCCCAGCCTTCAGTCTCCCAGCCTTCAGTCTTTCAGCCTTCAATCTCCCAGCCTTTAGTCTCCCAGCCCTTAGTCTCTCAGCCTTCAGTCTCCCAGTCTTTAGTCTCCCAGCCTTCAGTCTTCAAGGATTCAGTCTCCCAGCCGTCAGTCTCCCGGCCTTCAGTCTCCCAGCCTTCAGTCTCCCAGCCTTTAGTCTCCCAGCCGTCAGTCTCCCTGCCTTTAGTCTTCCAGCCTTCAGTCTCCCAGGATTCAGTCTCCCAGCCGTCAGTCTTCCGGCCTTCAGTCTCCCAGCCTTCAGTCTCCCAGCCTTTAGTCTCCCAGCCTTCAGTCTCCCAGCCTTCAGTCTTTCAGCCTTCAATCTCCCAGCCTTTAGTCTCCCAGCCCTTAGTCTCTCAGCCTTCAGTCTCCCAGTCTTTAGTCTCCCAGCCTTCAGTCTTCAAGGATTCAGTCTCCCAGCCGTCAGTCTCCCGGCCTTCAGTCTCCCAGCCTTCAGTCTCCCAGCCTCTAGTCTCCCAGCCTTCAGTCTCCCAGCCTTTAGTCTCCCAGCCGTCAGTCTCCCAGCCTTTAGTCTCCCAGCCTTCAGTCTCCCAGCCTTCAGTCTTTCAGCCTTCAATCTCCCAGCCTTTAGTCTCCCAGCCCTTAGTCTCTCAGCCTTCAGTCTCCCAGCTTTTAGTCTCCCAGCCTTCAGTCTCCCAGCCTTCAGTCTCCCAGCCTTCAGTCTTTCAGCCTTCAATCTCCCAGCCGTCAGTCTCCCGGCCTTCAGTCTCCCAGCCTTCAGTCTCCCAGCCTTTAGTCTCCCAGCCTTCAGTCTCCCAGCCTTTAGTCTTCCAGCCTTCAGTCTCCCAGGATTCAGTCTCCCAGCCGTCAGTCTTCCGGCCTTCAGTCTCCCAGCCTTCAGTCTTTCAGCCTTCAGTCTCCCAGCCTTTTGTCTCCCATGCCTTCAGTCCCCCAGCCTTTAGTCTCCCAGCCTTAAGTCTCCCAGCCTTCAGTCTTCCAGCCGTCACTCCCCCAACCTTTATTCTCCCAGCCTTCAGTCCCCCAACTTTTAGTCTCCCAGCCCTCAGTTTCCTAGCCGTCAGTCTCCCAGACTTTAGTCTCCCAGCCTTTAGTCTCCCAGCCTTCAGTCTCCCAGCCTTCAGTCCTTCAGCCTTCAGTCTCCCAGTCCTCAGTCTTCAAGGATTCAGTCTCCCAGCCGTCAGTCTCCCAGCCTTTAGTCTCCCAGCCTTCAGTCTCCCAGGATTCAGTCTCCCAGCCTTCAGTCTTCAAGGATTCAGTCTCCCAGCCGTCAGTCTCCCAGCCTTTAGTCTCCCAGCCTTCAGTCTCCCTGCCACCAATCTCCTAGTCTCCAGTTTCCTCGTGTTCTTGATCACTTTCAGTATTCCCTCCAACAAACATGCGTTTCGCGAATCGTTCACAACCGGAGCGTAGTTTTCCAACCACTCAATGTTTCAACGCCATCGTGTACCCACTTAAAAATCAGTATGCCTTGCCCGAGCGCCGGTGGGCGTCCAAAAGCGAGTAGATAACTTTAAATAAATGTGGTCCAGACAGCAGCACTTTCCGAACCGCTTTCCGACCGATTGTTGTGATGTCGAATGGAAAAGTTCCTTGCTGCGGATAAACATTCCGCTCGGCAACTTCCATTGCTCTCCAGTCTGTTTGCAAAACACAAACACTGCCCGTAATGTGTCCTAATTGGACGCTTAGCCTTCCCGCAATCATTAGACGAACTTTTCCTTCTCCAAGCAATCATATTCATTTCAAAAAAAAACTTCCCATGTAGATGCATAACTTTTCCGATGCTCTCCGACTGAAATTCATTCAAATTTACCGCCTCCCCGCAGCAGTTGTGCACATCGGGGGGCTGGAGCGCACCTCCCGCCCCATGCACGGGAGCGAGTTGAAAACGCTGCAGTATGGGGTAACGTAAACTAAACTTGCAACTAGTACTTTTCTTATTTATCATTATGGCGGTTGTTAAGAGCAATAATTACCACCTGGCAGCGTACACAATGCTTCCATAAAGCAGCAGCACTAAACCCCGGCCATGCAGCGGTGGTCGGCGGTCGGTGGCCGGCAGCAGCTTTAGTGGCAATTTACGACAGCACTTTGGCGGTCGAAGAAAACCACAAGAGGAAACATTTAATTACACCCGCCGGTGGTGGTGCTGAAGAAAAGCTTATAGTCTCGGAGGAAACTTCAATTAATCGAGACTTAATACGTTCGTAACATGAACCCTACCGTCCGTGTGGCAGGCATTAAAGACCGACCGACGGCTGAATGTCAGAGAGAGAGTGCGAGATGCGAGGCGGTGGCGTTGGGAAAAGCGCAGACAAGTTGTCGCTGCCCCAGCGATGGGGTTTGATATTAGGGTCACTCAGAGGGTTAGACGTGATCATAAATGAAAATCAATTTCACCGCTGCTCTGAAATTGCGTATGCGGCGCGGTGGGGGTTCCATTTGATCTCGGCAACAAACAAAGGATTTGAGGGTCACTCAGAGGTTCTGGCTTTCAAAGAGCAGCATAATTCAATTGCATTTGTCTTCAGCGGCGTGCTGTGTGCTGGTTGTTGCGCTGCTGGACTGGTGGGTCGACGGGTTGTGAGTTGTCGGGGTAACAGTAAGCCGCTCAACAAACATTTGGCATTTCAGACGTCAAATGTTTCCCTCAGATTTGACCTTTGAATTAGACACAACGCCATCGCACATCGCATCAAAGTAACCGCTGAAGCGAAAAGATTAAAAATCAGCCCCGCTCTTTGACGAGAGAATTTGATTGAGCATCAGCCAGGCATCGAATTTGAGTGGGATTTGGCATGGGCTGTGAATGAGGGGATCCCCTCTCTCGCATTCCTCCAGAGGTGGCTACGACGAGTGCTCGCTCTCCGAGGGATTGACCTTTAACCACGCTCCCGCCGCGTTCATCAAAGTAAAGTTCTCCATCATTGTTCCGGACACATCTCAGAAAGACGTCGTGAACCGCTGAATCAATCTCGTGTCGACTTGATGAAAGCAAAGAAAAACAAACTTTTAATTGCATTTTCGATTCGCAAACATTTTGGCAAATTTCTAACGATCCGTCGTCCGCCTGCCGTGGGCGGTCACAGTCGCTCCTCACTAAGCACATAAGGTGATAGAAGACTTCGAACGATGTCCAGCAGTTGCATCACTTCGCGAGTGCTCGCTCGTCTGAACTTCGTTTATTTCAATTCACTTTCTGCATCTGTTTAACTTTTCTGCAACGAAGTTGTGCCTTTTTGCCTTGGCATCGAGGACGACGACGGGACGAACTGGTCTGAAAATTCCTTGTAGTCCAGTGCATAAAGTTCCCTAATTAACTTTGCGCCGAATTGAAGGGGGACTTTAATCAAGTAAGCATTCAACTGAAGCGCAAGAGGGAACACTGGACTTTGATTGAGTTGCCGCCGTCTGTCGGAATGTTTGAAGAAACAGCGACAGCAACGGACTGTTTTGTGTGTCCTTCGGTGTGATTGCCTCATTAAAAGTAACAAACTATTCAGTTTGGCATTCTGCTGTGAGAACGACATGCCGGGGGAGGGGCCTGTCCTCACGACATTTGCGACAAGATGTCAGCTGTCTTGTGCCGCGGAATCTGAAGCGATTGCTGAAGCGGGCCATCCTTAATGGGAATCATCCGAATTACTGGAAACAAAGTGGAGATCAGAGCAGGCGCTCAATAGACAGGAAATAAAAAAGGAAGCAGATAATTGAATTACAAAGAGAAGGGCAATCTGCGTCCGGGGGTGGACGATGATAGCGGGCGAATTTTGGGAAAACAGATGTCGGCTGTGGAGGGGCTAGAGTGTGTTTGACAAGTTTGGGGTGCAGAGTTGTGGCTCTTGAGGGTAATTTTAGTGTCATCAGGGCTTGATATCTTCCTTTATTTCTAATTTTCTCAAAAGAAGATTTCAGAAGCAGCCCTTGAGAGCATGTAAGTTGTTGTGGTTTGAGGCTTGAGCCTTCGACACTTTTTATCCCTCATCGCCTGCAGTCTTCGGCGCCGGCACTCATTTTGTAAAAACAGATGTCAGCTGTGGAGGGGCTAGAGTGTGTATGTCAAAAGTTTGGGGGCAGAGATGCTGTTTAGGGTGGTTTCAGGGCCCCAGAAAACAGATAACCCAACCCGCCCTGCAGTCCATCATTCCCTCCCGAAGTTCTGTAAATCGATGAGTAGGACATCGTGCCAACATTCCATGTATTCCGTGCCAACATTCCATGGATCCCATATTTTAGACTTAGACTCTTTTTATCTTTTCCGTTGAAGTCTTTCTTACCACCAAAGCCCTTCATTTCGCATTTGGCTAGAGTCTCAAATCCGCCGTTGGTCAAGGCTCCAATTTTCAATATTTCCTTGGGTCTTTCTTTTTATCGTTGCCTAGAAAGCAGAAACCTTGTTTCTGTGTTCCCGAGGCTTTTTTCTTTTCTTTTCCCAACAAATCACACCTCGCCTCAATCTTAAGCCCTTTTGTCCATTCATTTCATAGAAACATTCACTTCTTTATTGCTCAGAGCATTTCCAATAGTTCGGCAAATTCTATTCTTCACCGCATGGAAGTTCCTCGTACCTTCTTTTCCTGATCCATGATATTGAGCCTCTTGCTTTTCCTTCTTTCACAGCCTTTCATTCGTTTCAGTCCGTCATACCCTTTAGGCCTTCTTTCCGTCATAGCCTAGAACTCGTGCCATTTCAGAGGCTTGTATGTCACCAGAGGGCTGGCGTAGGCACATAAATCAAGAGGCGCCTGCTTTCTGTCTAAACTAGACCTTTGTACTTTATACCTTGCTTTAACACTTTGTGACCTGGATTCGTAACCCTGTGGCCCACAACAATATGACTGCAGACTAGACCGGACTCCTGTGGGCCAAACTCGTACTCCTGTGCCCTACATCCGTACCCCTCGGATAGACCGAACCTCTGTGGCACAAACTCGTACCCTTGTGTTCCACATCCGTACCCTGTGGCATAGACCGAACCCTCGTGACCTAGATCCGTACCTCTGTGGCCTAGACCGAAACTCCGTGACCTAGATCCGTACCCCTGTGCTCTAGACCTGCATTCCTGTGGCCTAGACACGTACCCCTTTGGACCGAACCTGTACCCCTGTGCCCTAGACTCGCACTCCTGTGGCCTAGACCCATACTCTTGTGGTCCACACCAGTATGACCGCTATCTAGACCGGACCCACGTGGCTAAGGCCCGTTCCTCTGTAGCCTACATCCATAGCCCTGTTGCCAGAATCCGTACCTCTGTGTACCGAACCCGGACCCCTGTGCACTAGATCCGCATTCCTATGGCCTAGACCCGTACCTCTGTGTACCGAACCCAGACCCCTGTGCACTAGATCCGCATTCCTGGGGCCTAGACCCGTACCCCCGTGGACCGAACCAGTGAACTGAACCCGTGCACCTGTGCCCTAGACTCGCGCTCCTGTGGCCTAGACCCGTACCCTTGTGACCCACACTAGTATGACTGCGGCCTAGACCGAACCCATTTGGCCAAGGCCGGTCCCCTGTGGTCTACATCCATACCCCTGTTGCCAGGATCCGTACCTCTTTGGCCTAGACTCATACACCTGTTTATCAAGCCCGTTTCCTTGTGGTCTATAAACGTACCCCTATGGCCTAGACTCTTATTGCCTTCCCCTGACCCAGTTTTGCTCTTTTCGCCATCCTGCAGAGGCTTCCTTTTCCCTTGACCCCCTCTCCCATTCAGTCCTTTAAGTTCTTTTTCCTTTCCGTCACCTTGAATCCTTGCTCGATCTTTGCTTGACCCTTCAACTTGTTCCTTAAATCACGACTCAGACTCCTTCCTTTTCTTCGTCACTTATTAGATCCATCCTTCCTGCCACTACTTGAAGATTTTATTTTGCTCGTCTTCAAAGGCTTGCTACCTTTCCTTTCTTTTAAACGTTCTCCTTGGAATCACTCCCTTCGTTGCCGTCTAGAATATTTCCTCTCTTCTTCGCCCCCTGAACTTATGCACTGCTTTAAGACACCTTGCCAAGAGCTGGCAGTCCTTTCACACCAATCTGCTCAAAAGCCTTAATGACCTCCTCCTGTATGCTATCAAAATGCCCCTTCCCCCTGCAATCCTCCTTTGACACCACGTTTCATCAACCGACGCTCTCTGAAAGACCCCATTCAGCACCGATTCTCACCCCAAACCCCTGTCCTCTTGGGAAAACTTCCAAATTTCATGTAAAGTCTCATCATTCAATGAGGTGGCAGTTGTCAAACCACTTTCTCGGCAGCCGTTTCCGTTCTGTGCGAGTTGCAGGTTCAAGGTGAAGCCACAGACGGCACATTTCTGCTCCTCGATCTCATTCCCGGGCGCTTCCATTCTGTCGTCGATTTCCACACAAATGAGTCCTTTGAGGCGGTGCGTGGTGGCTTTGTGCGAGCGGAAGTCACATTCTACTTATGATTTGGCTTGTGCGGGGGTGTGTGTGGCAAATTGATTTCTTCGACGTGCCTTCATTCCAGGCTGAGGCGGGAAGTGCTCAGTTTGACGCAAAGTTATCGTTACTAGGGGGAGCAGAGAGGAGACGACGGAAAGACGTCCTAATGAGTACTGTTGGCAAATCCAATCCTTTTATGGATACCTTTTCAAGGAACGGAAATGTTTGGGGTTTGTGGGGTGACCTTGTGTCTCTCTTTCAATTGCTGAGTGAAGAGTTGTTCGCTTGACACTTCAACCATCTAAGCAGCCGTTTGTCTGTTCATCCGCCTATAGGCTCTTTTCTTGTCTGCCGATACATAGTTCTGATAGTGCAATGGATGGCACGGATTATAGACAATCAAAAAACATGGATGGAACCAAACACGCGGAGCACAATTGCAGGTATGTCAGTTGGCCAGCCTTCTCCGACATACATACAAGAAAGTTGAAAACTGTCTGTGAAGCAAATGGAGCAACATTTTGAGGCATGTGGTGTTGTAGAGGAAAAGCAGAAGAGCGCAGTTTTCCTCTCTTGGATTGGAGTGGATAATTTTGACATCCTGCAAAAGCCTTTCGGTAGAGAAGACTTGTCCGCCAAGTCGTTCAAGGAACTTACAGATAAGTTAAGTAAGCACTTTTTTACCGAAATTCATGTTCTAGCAGCCAACTACTAATTTCACAAAACGTCAATGAAGGCAGGTCAAACGTAGGCCAAGTGAATTGCTGATTTTAGAGGAGTTGCACGCAACGTGTCCTAAAGAAGACCGCCGAATCAGATGTTGATAGTATGATACGGTACATCAGACCTCCATACTCCACATGACCCTGTACGGACGCAAGCTCTTCAAAAGTTTGACCCCGCGCTTAAAGATGCTATGGATATAGCCACGGCCTATGAGTCCACACAGAAAACATTCTCAGCGATCAAAAAAATCGCTGATATGTTTCACACTCCGGCAGATCCTGGAGAAGTCCCAAGAAGTACAAATCGACACCCACCATCTGTTCGTCGATTTCAAGCCAGCGTATGACAGCGTGCATAGAGACGAGCTATACAGTGCCATGTCTAGTTTTGGCATCCCTACCAAACTCGTCAGATTGTGTAGGATGACGATGGAGAACTCTCGCTGCTCCGTCAGCTCGCCGAGACCTTCGATGCCAAATAGGGTTTAGATAAGGCGACGCGCTGTCATGCAACTTCTTTAACATCATTCTTGAGGGGTTCGTGCGGAACTCACACGTCAACATCAGAGGCACGACCTTCCACAAGTCCGTTCAACTGCTGGCTTATGCGGATGACATTGACGTGATCGGCCGAACTCAGCGAGCCGTCAATAGGGCGTTTGCTAGCATCGAAGCGGAAGCGGCTAAAGTGGGTCTGGTGGTAAACGAGGGCAAAACGAAGTATATGCTGTCGTCGAAGAAGAACGCAGAACATCGACGTCTCGGACAGAGCGTCACTATGGTATGGGCAGCAGACACTTCAAGGTACTCAAGGCCTAAGATAAAGTAAAATATTTCCCACAACCGTAAAACATGCTCAAATAAATATTACGCAGCTTTGAGTACCTCGATCACACCAGGCACTATACAGAAAACAAGCCCAGCTAGCCCTTCCAACGATGCAACAGATAACATGATGGACCAGGAACAAATAGAGTTGAATGTTGAAAATGCATTGAATGACAACGAAGGTTAATGTAATATTAACATACAAGAAGTACATGTTTCTAAAAATTTTTTATATTTGCAGGTGCATCTTATTCTAAATGGCAGACCTGGACTCCAAAGGCACTTAAAACTAAGACCAATCCAGTTTTAAGACGAAACAATACAACGACAAACATCAAATCTAAATATGATGAGTTGGATGAATTGCGTCTAGGATTGGTGGAATTACAAAACCGACTGGTGCAAAAAGAATTAGAATTGAAAATGACCTCCATATTCAAAATAAAACAGAAGAGAAAGTTTATTTCTTTTTTTGTTTCAAATAAAATGTGCGTATGGCACGTATCAACCAAATTAACAAACTTTTATTTTAGTTTTATTATGTTCATGAATTAATCATAGCTTAAAAGTACTCCATGAAAGTATCCCTCTTGCCACGATTACCTGTGACGTTTGAATGTATTTCTTCAAATGATTCTTCAGCTTCAACATGTACATCCGGATCCACTGGCGGAACTTCCTCATTTCTATCAATAGCTAAGTTATGAAGCATTGAAGTTGCTATGATAATGTCTTGCACTAGAGGAAGTTTGCACCGCATTCCAATGCTCAAAATCGGAAACCTTCTTTTCCACACACCAAAGCTTCTCTCAATAGTATTTCTTGTTCGAATTTGTGATTAATTGTACGAACGTTCCGCTGCTGTTTGTGGATCATTCAAGGGAGTCAAAAGATATTCATTCAAGAAATATCCACTTCTTCTTCTTCGGATGGCGCTACAGTCCGGGGTGGACCTGGGCCTCAACCAGCATGTCTCTCCAGCTAGCACGATCTCTTGCCAGCTGTCTCCAATTGCGCACTCCAAGATGGTTGAGGTCCTTTTCCACTTGTGTGCGCCATCTCAGTCTAGGACGTCCTCTGTTGCGTTGTCCCTGTGGTTCGGATTCGAAAACTCTTCGGGCCGGAGCATTGCTGTCCATGCGCTCTACATGGCCTAGCCACCTTAAGCGTTGTATCCGTAGACGCTTGACTAGGCTCATGCCGCCGTACAGCCCATACAGTTCGTGGATGAATCTTCTCCTCCAGATGCCATCAACGCAAGCAGGACCAAAAATCACACGCAGAACTTTTCTCTCGAAGAGACCAATGGCTTCCTCATCCGCTTTTAGTAGCGTCCAGGTTTCTGCGCCGTAGAGCAGGACTGGGATGATCAAGGTGTTGTACAAAGTCACTTTGGTCGTTCGGGAGAGGGCCTCTTGAGCCCAAAGAAACAGCGATTGGCAAGAGTGATTCTGCGCTTGATTTCGGTACTGATGTTGTTGTCCCTATTCACCGCGGAGCCGAGATAGACGAAGTCCTTCACTACCTCGAAGTGTCTGCTGCCCATAGTGACGCTCTGTCCGAGACGTCGATGTTCTGCGTCCTTCTTCGATGACAGCATATACTTCGTTTTGCCCTCGTTTACCACCAGACCCACTTTAGCCGCTTCCGTTTCAATGCTAGCAAACGCCTCATTGACGGCTCGCTGAGTTCGGCCGATCACGTCAATGTCATCCGCATAAGCTAGCAATTGAACGGACTTGTGGAAGATCGTGCCTCTGGTGTTGACGTGTGAGTTCCGCACGATCCCCTCAAGGATGATGTTAAAGAAGTCGCATGACAGCGCGTCGCCTTGTCTAAGTCCTTTTTTGACATCGAATGTCTCGGTGAGTTCGCTACCGACCTTGACGGAGCAGCGAGAGTTCTCCATCGTCATCCTACACAATCTGACGAGTTTGGTAGGGATGCCAAAACTAGACATGGCACTGTATAGCTCGTCTCTATGCACGCTGTCATACGCGGCCTTGAAATCGACAAATAGATGGTGGGTGTCGATTTGTACTTCTTGGGACTTCTCCAGGATCTGCCGCAGTGTGAAGATCTGGTCGATTGTGGACTTCCCTGGCCTGAAACCACACTGATAAGGACCTATCAGGTTGTTGACGAACGGTTTCAGGCGCTCACACAGTACGGCAGAGAAAATCTTATATGCAATGTTAAGAAGACTGATCCCTCGGTAGTTGGCGCAGTCGAAGGGGTCTCCTTTCTTGTGGACCGGACAAACGATGCTGAGATTCCACTCGTCGGGCATGCTTTCCTCCGACCATATCTCACAGATGAGCTGGTGCATGCACCCAACCAGCTCATCCCCAGCCGCTTTGAACAGCTCTGCGGATAGTCCGTCCGCGCCAGCAGCTTTGTTCGATTTCAGTCTCGATGTTGCTATCTTGACCTCGTCGAAGTCGGGGGGACGGAATTCTTGTCCATCGTCGTCCAAATTGAGTGGGACATTCTGCCTAACAGCGGAATTTGCGACGTCATCGCCGTTTAGGAGTCTGCAGAAATGATTCTTCCAGATTCTCAGCACTCAGCACAGAAATATCCACTATCTCCTAAAATTATTCCATTTCCAACAAAACCATTTTCGAAATGAAATTTAGCCGCAGAATTGTGAAATATGAGGCTAAAATAAATCCCCAAAATGTTAAGTTCAATATAGAAATGAAAAATATACATATGTATATTCGAATGTATCTGCGTAACTAACCTTTCTGTTTTATGCACAATTTTGTCCTTTATTAATGAAAGTAGGTATTCGACAGCATCTTTCTGCAACCTGAATCTTCGTTTGAAATCTTCCTCTTCCCATTCCTTATAATGATCAGGTCGCTCCCTCATTACTCTTTTCTTTCTTGAAGTTGAATATTATTTCTTCTTCCTCAATAAGTAAATCGTCGACATCGTCCAAAAAATCCATTTTAAAAAAAACAATTTGTAATTATTTACATGTTTGAATTTGACAGCCCATTTACTTTAACTAGGGGATTACATTTTATCTGACACAGAAACGGACAGATAACTTTAACAGACAGTTAGATGGTATATTCCTCAGATAGCTGCTAAACAACTATTGAAAAATGCATTTATGCCTTAACTGTCAGTTAACTCCTATCTGATTGTTTATCTGACTATTGAAAAATCGGCCCTTAAAGAGACTAAGCGATGACAAACCAATCGTTGGTTAACTGACAGAAACTCCAAGCACAAGCAGCTCCTCAAAGTACTAAGCTGACTAACTGACTGACTGCAGCATTCCTATTGTGCCTTCGAATGAATTTCAGGATGTGAGCTCTGGAACACGATTTCAGTTTGAAACTTCCAGGTTTTGAAATTCAGACGGATCTCCGCGAATTAGAGCAAATAAGGGCCGCTACTGTGAAGTTAAAGCTTCTGCCAGGCCCATGGGGTTTACGGTTGCAGTGGGATGGAAAGGAACGAACGATTCCCAGTTCACCACAGAGGACCTGGCTGATTCAGAAGCTCTTATTGAGCCCGGAGGAGTTCCTTTTTGGAGTGAATTGAAATGTCATCGAAATCCGAAGTGCCTGGATTGAAGATCCTTTCACCAGTGGCGTGGTTTAAGTCGGATTGCTCCTGCTGTCAGGAATCTACCTTCCCTCCTCCTCAGGTCATGATGTAGGAAAGTACCTCTGAGCGCATCGTTGCAGTGCAGCTACTGCTCAGAGAAGAATTGGTTGGAACCTCGACTAAACCATCCCACAACATTGAATTTGATCGGATTGGATAACGCAAGAGTCCACAAGCGAACCAGGGCCTGAAATCTACACCCTCTTGCCGACTCCGATGCTGACACTGAAGCCCACCACTTTGATGAGTCATTTATTTGATGGGTTCCTGAGATACCAAGATCAGGTGTCATCCTCCTCGACATCAATTCAATCCACCGAGGACAGCCTTAGACGCCCGAAACGAGCCACTTGATGAGTGTCTCCAAATAACTCCAGTCCCAATGACTTTCATTTCTGTAGACAGACCCGTGGGAGCTCCACAGCACAGTCAGCCATGGGTGGGGGTGGGGGCATCGCAGCAGTGAATCACATAAAAGGTGCTAAAGCACTCAATTCAGATTAGGTCCCTTCAAAAGTGTCACGTTACTATCGTGATAACAAATCACTTAACAGCCTCCGCTCTCTTCCTTCCCACACTGTGCTCCGTCACCACCAAGTGGTCTGCCCTCTATAGACCGCGACTATCTCTCACGAAATACCAACAACAACCGAGAAAAAGAAAACTCAACCAAATGTCTCGCTGAGTCGCTTTTTTTTTTTTTCTTTTTTGCAAGGGGACAATATGTCTCCTGCGATGTCCTGTTTTTGTTGTTATCATAATTTTTTTTATGATTATCTCAATCCTCAGCCCCAAATCACCCAAACGCCCGTCCGTCTGTTGTAATGGCAGCGCTTTAGTTTCATTTCTCATTCAAAAGCGGCCACCAACACAAGGGGAAGGAGAGTGGAGAAGAGGAAGAGCGACAACAACAGCGCCGGTAAAATATGATGATGACAGTCTTGAGTTTTGAGAAGGACACACTGTGAGGGCGAAGATGAAAGGCGGCACAGCAGAACAGAGAAACCGCCCCGGGGCTAGCGTGCTTTTCAAATGGCTGAGCTATTTGCGGAATAATGTTTTTGGGTCGTAAAAACGGCGGTTATCAGATTGGTTTACGTCCGCCCATTCTCCGAAGGACTCCAAATTACCTGATCAGTTGAATGAGGAAAGGGAATTTATGCAAGAGAGAGAGAGAGAGAGTGTGTAGCCTGCAGCCGCATTCGATGGCCAGTTGCAGTAATTACACAGCACTTGGGGGGGAATTTATTATCTCTTCCGCCCTCCCACACGTCGTGGATGGCTTGTAGGGACCTCCTCGGGTTTCAAATTGCCGCAAAGGTGTCGCTGCTGATTGTGGCATAAATTAGTTCAGTTCAATTTAATCAATCACCGCCTGGAGGAGGGTGAAGTGTTCGCCGGCAGCTCAAGGACTTCGCTTTGTAATGAGATATAAGCTTGTTGTCTACGCGTATCTCTGTGATGGAGGTAGAATTTTAGAAGTGCGAAAGTTGCAGCCAACTGGACCTCAAACTCGCTGATTTTGTGTTCATCCTGGAGTTCATGTGAAACGTGTTTATGTACAGGTTGAATTAAGTGCAGTCAGAGGAGGGGGAAGGGAAGCGACAAACCACCCTCCGTCTTAATTGCTGGTCTCGTGTGTGTTTGTGCAGAGGAATGTAATTTACTTCCGTTGGTCCTTTGACACAGATCCATCAATCAAGACGGTGCAGTGTGTCAAAAAGGACTATGGGATTGACGTAAATGTAACGTCATGCCTGGGCCGTGATGGCAGGCGAAGAGGAACTGAAACTGGAACTGCCAACGTTCTGCATTTAATTGCTGAAAGGCAGATGGTTATCTCAGCAGATTTGATGTGATGAAATCACATTTGCCGTGGTTGTCAGGACGTGCGGGGGAGTGCACGAGCATCTCAGGTGGAAATGAGGTCTCTGCGCATCTTCTGGGAGAATTGATTTTCTGCTTTGTCTGCCATCTGATTCACGGGACCAGTGTGTATCCCGTTAGGGGAGGACACTTCTACTCTGGAATTCTGTGATTCAATTGAAGGTAACACTTTTGATTTGAGTTTTGGGAAAGAAAACTTTCATCGAATTTTCAATTGGCTATTTCTTTGAAATTCTGCATTTATGAGCTTTAGCTGACGTATGACTTTTGCCGGTAATGAGTAAACTGGAGATATTTGTGACGTCTTGTTTAAAGCAGAATACAACTTTTTGGTTATGTTTGGAGGAGTTGTTCGACATTTATCACAGCTTTTGAAGGAAATTGCTGTCTTTGTGTAGAGATTGAGCATTCATTGTCTGCTGCGGCCCATTTTCATATGTTGAGCCTGTAAAAATTTGAGAAATCCCATGAATTCCTCCGAAAACCAGTTCAGCGTCGAGATCCTTTTTGAAAATTTTTATCAAAATATTGAATTGGCCTCCAAAGTACATCTTAATCTTATTTTCAAATGTCCTTTTCGATAAACATTTACATTTACTATGAAGGAGTCTTGAAAATTGAAAATAAACGTGGAATAAGCTCCTTTCTGATAGCTTTTTAATCATTTTCTCCGTCTACTCGAACACAAATGTATACTTCTTCGGGTTAGATAGCCGCTTTAATTTATGCTTTTCAAATTTGCATTCAAAAACCACATTCTTTTTTTTTGCCTTTCGCATTATCCTTGGAAAAATCCTCAGAAACCAAAATTAAAACCCGACTCTTAGCAGCTTCCAAGTGAACATTCTCCACGTTCGCAGCATTGGCACAAACCATTATCATAATCACTCTTATTCGGGTCACACTCTATTGTGAACGATTGTGAAATTTTGACACATGCCAACCCAACAGCAAGTAAGTCATTCACTGTCAAATTTCAATTGAAAACAAAAAAATTTCAACCAATTCTCCTAAAATTCATAATATGCGTCCTTCGCGGAGCACATTTAGCGAAATTTGTAACTAGTTTCGATTCCATATATCATTCCGTGACTTATCAACGTTTTCCTGTATCGCGGCAGACGACAAATCACAGAGAATATCCACTCAGACTGGTACGTGTCACCATCACAATCCCTTCCACAATCATCTGATTGACTTTGTTTTCCCCGTCAGATTCAATTCGAAGTAAAGTCAAGCTGGCTTCATATAACAGCAGCAACATGCGACGAGCAAATTATTCCTATCAACCAATTCCTCAAGCTCCGGGACCAAGTCGACTGCACGACGACGAACTGGAGGCGGAAAACGAACGAGCGGCCAGAGAACTCGAACAGAAAATCGGTGCGCTCAAGTCATTGACCATCGACATCGGGAACGAGGTGCGATACCAAGACAAACTAATGCGTGGCATTGACGACGACATGGACAGAACGGGAGGATTCCTGGGGAACACAATGGCGCGAGTCGTTAGGCTGGGGAAACACGGCGGCAACAAGCAAATGTGCTATGTGTTCCTCTTTGTGCTCTTTGTGTTCTTCTTGCTGTACATCGTGATAAAACTGAAGTGAGCGGCGAGAGGCTGGTAGACGTTGTTAGTTTGTGGTCAGGGTACACACGCGCTGGGCGGGTTCTTAGATTTTATTTACACCGAAACATTTATATATTGTAAATGAATATTTAAAACAATTAAAAGTTGAATTCTAGACAATTTTCGTCATTTCCCTGCCCCAGAGCACCCCCCTCATAAACAGGAACAACACAGCGAGGTACGTTCAGTGGAACAAACGAAAGCTTTATTGACGAAAAGAACTACAAACTAAGGAATCGAGGGGGACACACATTACGCGCCGATTAGTAGTCGCCGCAGTCCATGGGCTGAGAGCTGCTGGTGGACACTTCCTTTTTGGGCTCCTCTGTGATCTCGTTGAACATGTATTCGTCCTGGTACTCCTTCAAGATCTGGCTGGAACGGTGCTCGTCCAGGAACAGCGAGTAGACCTTCTTCACGTCGGCGGTGGTCACTTCGGTGGCTTTGCGGCGGCGGCACACCAGGTTCGAGGTGGTTATCAGCTGAATGGCGTAGCGGAGACTTGTGTCGATGGCGATGCGGGTGAGGATGGTCAGTGCGTCAGGGTGCATGAGGCAATCCTCCTCCTCGCAGCGGATCCTCAAGATTTCCTTGATCTCCTTCTCGGAATACTGCACGGTCCGGATGATGATCATCCTGTCCAGGAGATCGATCGGAATGCCGTGAGGACTGCGGTAGTTTGTGCCGCGAATGCGTGTGATGCCACGATTGGTTGCCATGACGACCACAGGAGCCATGTCGCTCTCTAGGGCGCGGTTCAGGAACGAGAAGCACTCGATGTCCAACATGTGCACCTCGTCGATGAACAGGACACCGGGATTAATCTCCGCCTTGCCCTCCTCGCGCCACTCAAGGACTTTGTTGTTGATCTGGTCGCGGATCTCCTGTTTGATCTCTCCCGTGTCGCCAGAGAAGAGAGCCAGGAAACCGTGGGTGCGACTGTTGATGACGTCGATCTCGTGAAGGGTCACTGTGTGCACCACCTCCTTGCGCTTCTGCAGCTCTCCTTCGGGACATTGCACAAACCGCGTCTGTGCGCCGGTCGCATCGTAGTCACGGGCGCGGGTGAAGCTTCTGCCCAACTTGCTCACTTTTCCGGACGCCTTGTCGATTGTGATCACATCGCCGGCCTGGATCTTCTCCTTCATGAAGCATTCAATGATCTTGTTGCCCAGGTCGTAGTTGGTCTCCATCTCGGTTGTCTTGAGGGTGACTTTGCCAATCTTCTGTCCAGTTCCAGTTGCTGGACGATCGATCTGAATCTCAACTACCTCTCCCTCGATAATCTCCGTCTCCTCTTTGATGCGGACTCCGATGCTCTTGCGGAGTGCCTGCGACAGCGCCTCAGTCTTGCTCATCTCCAGGGAGTATATCTCCGAACCGGACATGCTCGTGAACGGGGTTTCAGTGCCCAGAGCCTGTGCCATGCCCACTGCGATGGCAGTCTTTCCAGTACTCGGCTCACCTGCCAACAAAATGCATCGCCCCGCGATTTTCCCTTCCCGCACCATCTGCACAACAATCCCAGCCGCACGACGAGCGTCCTTCTGACCGACCATGCCCTGTGAGACAGCACGCGCTTCGAGAACATCGTCCAGACCAAGACCACGGATGTGCGAGTGAGCGCCAATACGCTCGATGCGTGTTACATCGCGAACTTCAATTTTTTCACCATCAGCCATTGTTATTTAATGTTTGCTGATTGAGTCTTTGTTTTTCTGTTTCAATTGCACAAAGAAAACTTCTAGAATATTGCTTAGGAACCGAATAAATAAACGATGTGTTACTGCGGTGATTTCAAATTGCAAATTTTACGAACACGCTTCTATTTTGACACTTGCTGTCAGTTCGGCTTCGACCGGCTGAAAGTGCAACTCTGCGGATGTGAATGTACTAGATGGCTGGATGTTTGCGTACTGTGTAAACTTCTAACCAGAGACCAATCCTTAATGGTCTCTGCTTCTAACGGAGACGATATAAAACAAAAGGAATTTGATAACAAGTTTGAGCTTCAGTTACTTACATTCTGTATTATAACGGCTTTTATGAACAGTTTAAGTACGTTGGATTAATTTGTATGTTCGAATACAGGATGTATGGGTGTGAGATATGAAAACAAACAGAGATTTGCGCTTATGAAGTTGCAGACAGAGACCAATAATGGTTTCTGGTATCAGATTATCCTCTTAGATCTGGATTTTGACCAAATGCCTCGTAATTCGAAATTTTTCCAAAATACAAAAACCAACCATCTTACCTCTACCCTATCAAAGTCACCAACCATCAATGAAGCATCATACCCATACACATCACACCACCACTGTGAACGTACCACAAGAAATTTTCTCTTGTTTATTTTGATTGCAAATGCTTTGACAGCCGTAATGAGAAGCAGGAAAAAAGTGAAAATATTTCCCAATTGCCGCAAAGTCTTCGAGTCGTGCCGAAGAAAAGAAAAATAGAAAGTTGAGCTTGATTTGCCTTCCACTGTCTTATCAGCCACAAGTGCGCCTGATGCGAGGGTCACACATTATCCGCAGTTCGCCGTTGTTTTGCACTTATTAGTTTATTTTGAAGTGATGAACGCTAAAGATCTATTTCCGCTGCTGTTCTGTGGCCTCTCCATTCCCCTGTCCATGTTCATGTGGCTGGGAAATCTGGCATTTTCGAAGCTGTCTCAGGGTGTCGATGGGGACGGTAAGATGAAGAGTACGCGTCATGTGGCCTCAAATATTTTCAAGAGTGAATTTTTGCAGAGCCGACAGTCATCCCGCCAACGAGATGGTTATTTTCGACGCTTGCGACTCTTCTCTTCGCGGTGGTCGCGCTCAAGAGAAAGTCAGTAAACAAGTCTGGAGCTTTGTTGGGAATATTCGTTGCTCTGATCTTGTCCATCGCAAGTCACATGTTCTTGGCATGTCTGGTAGCGTTTTTCTTCTCATCGTCAAGAGCCACAAAGTTCCGTGCGCACTTGAAGAAGAAGATTGAAAAGGATTTCAAAGATGGTGAGTTCCAGGAGGAGTTCCCTGGGTTCTGTCACTGAAGCAAATCATCTCCAAATAGGTGAAGGTCAACGCAACTGGGTTCAGGTCCTGTGCAACGGAGGAATGGCAACGCAGTTGGCGATTCTTTACCTCATCGACTGTGGTAGTGGCGAACGCCCGATAGACTTTGCGCAACATTACCGCTCCAGCTGGCTGGGAATCGCTGTCCTAAGTGAGTTCTTGTCAACACCAGTATCTGGTTTACATTTGATTGAGTATTGTTTGTGAATTTTAGGCGCCTTGGCGAGCTGCAATGGAGATACTTGGGCCAGTGAACTGGGCAGTGTCCTGAGCAAATCCGACCCAATCCTCATCACCACACGGAGACGCGTCCCACGGGGTACAAATGGAGGAGTGTCTCTGATTGGATTGCTGGTTAGCTTCCTTGGGGGAGTTCTCGTCGGCGCCACCTACTACCTCACCCTCCTCTACACAGTGGAAGCGAAGGCACTCCACCAGAGCCCCCCGCAATGGCCCATCATCGTCTACGGCGGCTTAGCTGGGTTTTTTGGCTCCCTGGTGGATTCGGTACTGGGGGCCACTTTGCAATTCTCAGGCGTCGACGAGGAGGGCAAGATAGTCGACGCCCCCGGACCGTCCGTCCGTCATGTCAGCGGACTTCGAATCCTCGACAATCACAGTGTCAATCTGATTTCGAGTATTATCGCTGGCGTAACAATCCCCCTCGTTGCTCTGAACCTCTGGCCGGACTTGTAGGTGGCTAAGACGGCAGAGACGCCGCAGTGGGCCTTTTTGTACTGATCCTAGGTTAAGTGATGCGGTGCAGCTATTTTTATTGTGTACGCATGTAAGCCAAGTGTATGTCTCGAGTGTCTTTTAAACTCAAAGAGTTGTCTTCTGGTGAATATTTTAAAATCAGAGAAATCTAGTTTTTGTTTTTATATGTTTAAAGAATATAGTCGATGTCGTAAAGAGCATTAAATGGTGTGTTTGAATTGTTTGAGGGCTTTGTGGGAAAGAATGGCGGTGAAGGTGGCTCTTGGTTTCGATGGAATGAAATATCGACCAATTCGTGTAACTAACGGAGGAAAAGTTGATTTCCAGCTCTGGCGGCCAACGACACACTGTCTCTGGGCTAGATTTTTGAGCATTCCCAGTGCCACCAACCACTTGTTGCTGTCGGAAGTTAATTGTTTCATTTCCGTGAGTCTAGAAAAGAACGAGGAAAAGTCAAAGGTGTTGCTTTCTGTCAATGTGAGGCGTTGGCATAAACTGTCGAACTCAGTGAGTGGATCAAATTGTCTTCCGGCCTTCCCTATCGCAACGGTCACTGGATAGCCTGCACAGGAGTCGTTTGTGTGGTGAATGTATGCAGTGATAAGAGACAAGGTATCTACATCGGAGACGTGGCTCCGTGGTGGGCTTACAATCCAAAGTCCAAATAAAAAATATCTTCTGCGTCCTATTTCAGTATGGATGAAGGAATCCAAGAATGTAGGTAGGGAGATTATTCCAAGACCTGCTCCCTATTAACCTTTACCTTCACCTCCATTAGAATTTGTGGCCCTTCCTACGCCTTTGACTCTCCCCCATTCACTGGGCCCCTTTTATTTTAATGGGAGTGTCGTATTTTTCTGCCTTGGCTTCTTTCTATTACTCCTCTACCCACTTCTGTCTTCCCTTTGTTTTGTTCGGCACGTTCACCGACTTTTCTGTCTTTTCTACGTCCTGTGACTCCTCAACCTTCACAGTTGCCTTTTTTCAGTGGCCCCTACGGACCTTTCCCTTTGTTCCGTGCGTGTTCTGCATTTTGTGGCTCTGCAGCCTTTAGGGTCTCCTTCCTTGCCTCAAGTAAATGGTCATCCATAATTGGTTTCGTGCTCTGCCCTTTGTAACTCTGCAGCCTTCAGGGTCTCCTTCCTTTCGTTGACTTGTGTAAATAGTCATCCATAATTGGTTTTCCTACGTTCCGTGCGTCCTCTGCCTTTTGTGCAATCTTCAGGGTCTTCTTTCTTTCGTTGGCTCATGTAACTGGCCTTCCTTGATTGGTTTCCTTTCGTTTCGTGCGTCCTCTACCTTTGCGTCTTCTCTACGTTCTATCGTTCCTCAACCTTCTGGGCCTCCTTTCCGTACGGTGGCACCTGTTACTGCTGTCTCATCCTTTTGCTCCAAACCACAGAGCTCAAGAACCACCGTTTCCTTTCGGTGGCTCTTGGGCTCTGTGACTTATTTTCTTTAGTTCATCTCTTCTTTGTGCCTCCCTTTTCTTCAAATCGTTATCTAATTCGCCAACGAAGCCTCTATCTTATCAACGTTGTCAAGATTTTATTATTGTTGTCTTTCTTTAACGTAGGATCCTCCGTGTCGGTGTCAACATCGCCTCACTTTCTCCGACATCGTCCTTTACACTCCTCCCCCCTCCTGTATAACCAAATGACGAACACGAAAGAAGAATAAAAACCGAAAACTATGTCAAAAGTGATTCAAAACACGGTTCTTATATTTTTCCATTGGTCTCTCTAAACCTTCGCTGCTTATGATGGTTAACACGCTTCTTGCGCTCAGCCCTCTCCTGAGTGCCCTCCTTGAACGTGTCCACTAGGAGCTCCTTGAGTGCGGCCTTCACGTCCTCTGGACTCACACTCACATTCACGCTGGCTTTGTCGTCGCCTGGCTCGATAAGTTGCCGCAACGGTGTCGTCGCTACCACAGCTCCATCGGGACCTTGCTGTGCATGGTAGCTGGGGTAGATGTAGATGGGGATCGTGATGTAGATGGGGATCTGCTTGTTGCCCTCGATCGCCAGGACGGATGGTTGCATCGATGAAGTCTGCAGAGGAGTGGATTGATTAGGGCATGTCGCTGGAATAGGAACAGGGGACTCACCATGTTTTTCATGAATCCATCTGGGAGTCGCAGGAAGTGCAGCGGAGTTGAGTCGTTATCCGCGGCGATGTTGTCTGACTTCTCTTTGAGCAATGCAAAGTAGTTTGGGGGCAGTTCTGGCGGCACAATAATCCGTGTTTCTGGTTCACGCCCCGAATGAGCGTCTCCAAAAGGGACAGCATTACACAGGCTGCAAGCGTACACGAAACCTATGAAGCACTTTGCACTTAGACGATGTGTACGTGAAAAGAAAGTATTCTAAAACTCACCCAATAACAGTCCAATCCTCAGTGACTGCATTCTGTTCGAATCTGTGCTGCGACGGAAGTCACGCTTGTCTTTTATAACTGGCATCAGATAAACGGTGTCGCGGCAATTTGCTTAACGTTTTGTTTGTTTTGGGGAAAACGAAAGTAGTCGTCGCACGGGGGGATTTCTTTTCACCGCGAAATCATTGGAATCTGTATAGGACAGTGGGTCGTTGGCAGCTTGAATTAATTACGTTCTAACCACCATCGCCACCAACGTTAGCGTTTAGAGCACAGAAGGGAAAAGTTGAGAGCTGCGAACAGATTTCATATGTAAACGATCTGCTTCGTTTTCGTTGCTTCTCTGCGGCGCCATTGTCTCACTGGAAGGAGAATAGTTCCAGAATCTGGGATGAAAGTTTGACTGATCAGCTTCGCATTGGTTGGCGGGACTTGGTATGTTGCCCCTGGGGGGTTGATGACACATAGTGCTACATTTGGCAGTCGTTGACATGGTTTCGTTGTTGCGGAACTGGGTCTTGGCTGCTGGTTAACACGTTTCTGAAGGACTGTTACTGAGTCCAGCTGGATGGCTAGAAACGAGGAACACGTTTACTTGTCTAAAGCAGCAAGCTGTCTACAGTCAGAATGGTTGGAATTTGAACTCAGTTTCGTTCTCTTAGCTTTTTTTTGCCGCTTTGCCTTGGATTTGAATTGCTAATTGCGTTAATGATTTATTTATGGGACACAGTTTGAATAGATAGACCTATTAAGCGATTTACTGATTCACTGTCCATAGAGGCTGCGCGCCCTTCTGGGGTCTAGGTGGATGAACTTGTGGCTGGCTTCAGCTTTGCGCCGCCAGTGGAGAATGCAAATCGGAAGGAACGTAAGGTGGCCATTGTGAGTTTTTCGATTTTATGGTATTTTAGTGAAGCTGATTAATTGAGTGCTTAAAAGAGAGGCGGAGGGGAGTGGCAGTCTTTTATATGAATGATGTTTGTTTAAGAATTATTTACGCTTTCTTTGTTTGGATTGTTTCGGCAGCGGCAACAGGCGAATTTGCAATTTAAAGTTGACTTGCCGGCGATCGCGAGCATTCTTGCACTCGTTCTAATTGTCACACTCGAGAATGGAGGGGGGTTGTCGTCACAGACCACCTAAAGGTTTTTGGTTGTAGTCTTGGCGAGTTTTTGTAAATTGATTTAGGGCGAATATTGGACTAATTTTGTTGCGTTTGTCAGGAATGACAACAAAATACGACTGGTAGGAATTGACAGATTTCGTTGGAGTCAAGTAAAGAATGATGTATTCTTCTCAGTCATTCATGGAGTCAAGTAACAGTAATTAACAGTTGTGTCACTCAGCGAGGTGAAGGTAAACAGTAGGCTCTTCCAATTAACGCTCTGGGAACAGGCTCTCAGAGCTCTTTGCCCATTGTTTGGAAAATGTAGTCGCTGGATAGTTTAAATCAAAAAGAAGGAAATGGAATGAAGGAATGAAAGAACTCAAGTCAGTTTGTTCACATCGCATCAGACGTTCACATTTACAGCTGTAGCAATTCTATGGATGAAATGAAATGAAACTTGTCAGGCCGACAACCAAAAGCCAAACTTTGGGACCTAGAGAAAATTAGTTGACGGGACTCAGGACTCAACAGGGAATCTTGCAGCATTTCAAGTACAATGGAATCGATATGTTGATCTGATCGTGTTTCCTACTTTTCACTAAAGGGAAAGGACAAAGGCAAGGACATTTGTCACAGCGGCGACTAAGCCCCTCTGGCTGTTGTTCTGATACCAAGAACGGTTTGGTATCCCGAAAAAGTTTGGTTACGGCTATGTGGCACGAGTGTCGTTACAATTGTTTGTTTGCGCTCAAGCGCCTGGATATACAAGAACCCACGCCGCCCGGCATAGGCTTCCTTTGATCATGTGTCTTTATCCCGACACAGCATGACGCTTCATCGCTACCGTCTGCTGTGGAAAGAAGAACGACGGGTGCCGGGATACCTTAAGGGGTTTAGTCCTGTTTTATTCTGTCTCTGATCCTGTGGTAAGTCATCACTCTCTAGTGAGCCAAAACTTGATACAGCTGCGTCCAGAAGATAGACTATTCCAGCGGCGGAATGGATGGAACCTGATAAGAGTTCGCTTTAGTGAATGCTTTGGGTGTAGAAAGAGGCGAGGTGGAGTTGGTTGTTTGATAGGAGTGTGGAGGAGCTGAAGGGTGTTCTATGCGACGCCTTAGGAACCACTTTCCCTCAAGTATATGGATCCTACGAAACCCATTGGCCAAAGAGTTCAAATAGAAAACGGTGTATATCGATCGATTTGGACAGTGTGTCTCCCTTGCCAAACACTTTGTTCTTGGGCCCAAGAGTGAATTGAGTAACAAAGCCCTTTCCTTAGAACAGCCAAGTTTTCTTTGTTTATTCTTCCGACGAAGAAGACGGAAAAAAAGGATCTAGTTGAGCCTCGGGAATATAGTTATGGCAGCAATTATTCTTTCCTGTTTGCGTTGATAACATCTAGAGTATATTCAGCGATGGTATTAACAAGCAACAAAATGTCCCTTGATCCAACGCATACGATGACTAGGCCACGAAGAGCACAGAGTCCAAAGAGTCCTCGATTTTCAGACGACAGCTTCAGAGATGACTAATGCAGGTAAAGAAAGAGGTCAACCGACTTGATATGCGATATTCTGAACAGCTGGCAAAAAGAGAATTATGTTGGGGGCACCCCAGCTGTAACACCAATTTTAGGAAAAGAAGATTGGAAGATGATACAGCGTTCCAGACGTAGAACCGTGTCTCTAAAGTTGCGCGCTGTTCCTCTCTGTGGTCAATGATTCATCCTCTCAGCTATTTACAGTTGAAGCACTTTCCCGAGTTCCCCCACCCAAAGTCACAAGCATTACTTTCATTCCAAAGCACCTGCCGCCCTGGCAAACGCTCTTGCCATTTCGTTCCGTCCTACAAGCAGCACCGCTGTTATATTTCTGTCTAACAATAAAAACCTGTTCCCAATTCGATTTTAGATTTCTCATTACATGCGCGGAAATTCCATCGCAGATTACCGTTTGAAGATCTGGAAAGACGAGGCGCGCCTCACTGTTCGAGATGTAATATGAGGTTAATGAATGGCGAGCGATGAGCACGGCGTGCCATAGAGCTGATAAAATCAAATGTTGCTCCATGAGATTCTTATTAGAGTAGCCCTTGATTCTACACAAAAAACAGCCGTTATTTTGGATTATTGAATCCACCGGTGACGTATTTGAATAGACTCATCCATATTGAAATGAGTTTGTCGCACTGTCGTCCATTTGGCGGTTGTATTATATTCGCGCACAAGTTATCGTGGGGGACAGATAGCAAATTAGCATTGGAAATCGTCAGCTGGCAGGTGGACCAGACGTCCGGGAAGGTGTATTCATATAAAAGCTTCGAAGGGAATCGCGTGCAGCGCAGTTATACAAAGATGCGAATACTGATCACGTGGATAGTTGCCGGTAAGTGAGAGATGTGGAGTATTGCAGGAAGTAAACTTAACACTTGACCGTTGACAGGATTCCTGATTGTGCTGAGCGATGGCGGGAGTGGGCCCCTAATGAGGGGCTTCATTAAGACCCCAAGAGAGGAGAAAACGAAACTGAAGCAGGGAATCGATGACTGGGACTTTGACCCCGAAGAGTTCCCTGAGGACCTACCGGAGGAGCAGATAGCTGATATAGTGGACGAAGTGCTGGATGAAATTGGAGCACAGGAAAATCGAACAGACTTTCGACTGTCGCCGGTCAAGCATACATATCCGCATGATTTGGAAGAGTTTGGGCCGTTTGGCTACCACAGCGGTTATCCGTTGTTTCCAATATTCATAAAAATCATCAAAGGTCCTCCAGGGCCTCCAGGTCCTCCAGGACTTGGCGAAGGAGATCTGATTCCAGGCCCGCCTGGCTTTCCAGGTCCAAAAGGTGACAAGGGAGATAGGGGTTTTGTGGGTGCAACGGGTCCGCAAGGCCTGCCAGGTGTAAAGGGCGCAAAGGGGGCCAGAGGAAAACCGGGTTTCAAGGGAATTAAAGGCGACAAAGGTGATACCGGAGCCTTTGATAGTGATTGGGAGTATCCAGGCGATTATGACCATCCAGGGCCACACGACGAGGACAACTACGGATGGTTCCTTCAGTACGGACACTTTCCACCCTACTTTGATCCTACTTGGCTGTTTGGGCATGGCTATGGGGATGATGCGTTAGACAGTCCTCATCCACCAAAGCATCCTTCTCCACCACCGCGACCTCCGCCAATGCGTCCACCATTTGGACCATATAGGCCGCCATTTTATCCACACCTTCCCCATCACCCACACTATCCACCTGTCCCGACTATACCAACACTGACACCGCCAACTGAACCACCGGCTAAGCCACCAACTCAGCCACCGACTGAGCCGCCAACTGAACCACCAACTGAACCACCAACTGAGCCGCCAACTGGGCCACCGACTGAGCCTCCAACTGAACCTCCAACAGAGCCACCAACTGAGCCGCCAACTGAGCCACCAACTGAGGCACCGACTGAACCGCCCACTGAGCCACCGACTGAGCCACCGACTGAGCCTCCAACAGAGCCTCCAACAGCGCCTCCAACAGCGCCTCCAACAGCGCCTCCAACAGAGCCTCCAACAGAGCCTCCAACAGAGCCTCCAACAGAGCCTCCAACAGAGCCTCCAACAGAGCCTCCAACAGAGCCTCCAACAGAGCCTCCAACAGAGCCTCCAACGGACCCACCAACAACAACACCATCAACCTGCGATACACCACCAGGAAACTCACCGGGCTCTCCACCAGGGCAAACGCCGGGCTCAGAGAACAACCCGCCGGGTCAGACACCAGGATCCATACCGCCAGGACAAGACCCCTGTGGTCCACCTGGAAAGGAGAATGGAAACGATTCAGGCGACCCGCCTGGTCAGAACAACCCACCCACTCGCCTTGTGCCACCGAAACGACGACGACCGCCGGCTCGTGTGACGCAAGCAACCAAGACCCCAAATGGATTCCGCCTGCGGCCAAACAAAGTGAGGCGACCGGTCAAATGGCCGGTGGGCATTGATCCTGACGTTGCGTGGCGCCGGCCCCGTAGAAAGCGTCTGCCGCTCCCCACCTTCCCCTCCCTGTACAGTTTCAATAAAAACTCTTAAACTCTGTGGATGATTTTATTTTTTGCAGACTACTGTGCATGGATACGTTTAAATCGCTCTGAGCCTTTGGTCCTTGCGAGCCTTACCTTACAAGTGACGTGCTGTGCAAACTGTGTGCGCTTTCCCGGGTGCCTATCCCTCCATGGCTTGGAAGAACGTGAAGAGTTGGTAGGAGAACTTCATGATCTGAAAGGAAATCCCAGCTCAATGGCGCTTTTTGAGAGAGTCGCGTCTTACGCTCATGAAGGTCTCCATGGAGACGGTGGAGAACTTGTACGCCTGCAGAACGGACGGCTTTGCGGCTCTCATCATCATGATTTGGATCGTCCTCCTGTATCTGGGGCTGGCGTCGTACCAGTTGTGGTAAAAGGTGGCCGAGTGCAGCATCTCGCTCTGCGTTGAAAAGTGCGAGTGAACGGAAGTCGCTGAATTGCACGGAAAATACCCACTGTCTGCGTGAACTCGCTCCCGTTGTAGCAGATGAACAGGTTGAAGAACAGGAACGACAGCAGCCCAATGGAGTACCGCAACCCATTGATCATACTGATGCCCATGACTATGGAGCAGCCCATGAGACATATCGCCACCGATGAAGTGACGAAGTTCACGAAGAACGACATGTTGAAAATGCGGTTGATCTGCGCGGACAGCCTGCAGTGAAACAAACTTCGCCATAAAACCTGTCCAAAGGCAGACGCACGTCGATGCACAGACCGTATCAGAGTGCTGTGGTAGTGGATCAACCACTGCAGGCAGTCGGGATTAGCTTCCGCCCGGACGGCGTCCAAGGACTCCAGCGTTGTGGCCAAAAAATCAAAATGCATCCGCATCTGGATCAAAAAGAAGCACAGCATGAACTCCCCGGCCAGGATGAACGCCGCTCCCGTATAGGATGACACCAGCTGGCAGACGTAGCTCAAGACCAAAGAGCCACTGAAGTCACCCTTCCACGGATACCAAGTGTTGGACTGAAGCCGCCACTTGAAGGGCTCACCCAATACCAGCCACTCGAAGCTCGAGTGCCCAATCGGGATGAAGTTGTACACGGAGAAAGCGAAAATAAAGAAAATTGTCATAAGCTTCATCAGTTTCCTGGAGAACTCCGCGAAGTAATGCACCTTGTAGCGACTGGTACGGCAGCACGGGTGGATCCAGAGCTCTCCCGGGAAGTAGGCCTCGAACTCGTCCATGAGTCGGCTGATGTCTTTGCGGAACCAGAAGAGCAGCGTCATCTTGCAGACTGCGACAATTGTCAGTCCCAAAATGGCGCCGTTCTCGGATATCTCAATCACAATGTCACTGGTCTGGTCGGCGCTAACGAAGAAGGCGATGATGATGCCGCAGTTCTGGTAGATCAAGTTGCTGGCGCCCACCACAAAGAGTGCTAGCGCCAGGAGCGAGGGCCGTGGCTCGTTCGGTCGCCGGAAAGGCTTCACAAAGGCCATCTTGAACGCGAAGTTCGGATACACCATGAAGTCGTTCAGCTTGTACTGGTATGTGCTTGTGGTTGCTGCTTCCAGCATGGTTGACTGAAACTGAATCGCGAACTAATGGAGGCTATTGGTGACAAAATGCTCTTTATAGGCACCCGTGGCATACCGCCTGTCCTTTGATCTGAAATTCATGAAGGACGGGCTAATTGAAGCAATTATCCTGTTAGCCAATCGACAGATGAATTTTTTTGAGGCAATTTTTCAATTAGTTTGTCGTTTCTTATTCCCTTTCGCAGAATGTGTGGATATGAGTGCTGTGTGCGGCAATTATTGCACAACTTGGGGAAAAAGTAGAGAAATTAGGAATTGACATAAAGCATGCACGAGTGCGCACAATGGAGCGCGTTTCCAATCAAACTGCTCCACTCCTAAGTTTAGGGCTTCCGTTTGTCCATGGAGCTAAAGGAGGAAGCAACAATTAATGAAAAAGAACGACATTTCAGCGCGTGCATGTTTGTGTTGCGGGCAACTGGAAATAGGAGTTTATAACTTTGACAGACCGTCAGTGGATTGTGTGTAGGGATCTAAGCAGGAAGGCGGATTTAAAAGTTTTGGATAGAAAATGACTGAAATGTGAGAAGAAAGCAGCTTCACCCTCCGGACGAAAACGACCTTTTTCTGGTGATGAAGCAAGTCGTTGAGGTGAGGGAGTCTGTTGTCTTTCCTCTCTTCCCCGGCTTGTGTTGTCGGGCGTTGTTATATACTCATACCGCACTGGAGCGCTCAGACTCAATTATTGGTCCATTGCACTACCAGGTAGTAACGTTCATTTAATGTAATCTTTTGGTTTTCCGAAGAAAGACCAGGGGGCGCTATATAGTGATATAGAACTTAGGTTTTAAGTTGCCACCACATCAGCGCCAAACAGCCTTCACCTGATACGAGCAGAGGCAGGACATTGACAGAGAAAGTGCTTTGAAGTGTTTAAACCTTCTTCACAAAAGGTAACATCACTAAGCCGACTTAGGTGCATAGTGAAGTTAAATTGTCCCATTAGTACGCCGACAAGTCGTCTGCACTCGTTTCTGTCTAGCTTTAGCAGAAAAGACTCGGATTTCTTGCTAACGTTTAGGACCATACTCTTGGTCATCCTGCATACACCATATTTGGTTGTGCTTTTGGGGACCCAACCGTCGCCGGCGGCCCTGACCAAGGATGCAGGTGGTCTCAAGGTGGGTTCGGGCCCTATGAATGCCTCTTTTGAACCGCCTAGTTCTAGTTCATCGGTAATCTCGTTTCCCGAGATCCCGTGTTGTCCCGGGAGCCAAACAAGTCTTAGCGAATTCAGTCTGCCTACAAAATTAAGGGAAGACTTACATTGTTGAACTATCTTGGAAGTGGTCAAAGGGTTGCGTAAGGCCTAAAGCACAGCTTGGCTGTCCCTACAGATCCAGATACTTCGTCCCTTCCACCTATTCCTCACAATATAGTTGGTGGCCATTAGGTTCGCGAAGGCTTCCGCCTTGAAGA
This sequence comes from Eristalinus aeneus, assembly GCA_955652365.1. Taxonomy (NCBI): domain Eukaryota; kingdom Metazoa; phylum Arthropoda; class Insecta; order Diptera; family Syrphidae; genus Eristalinus; species Eristalinus aeneus. The sequence continues at coordinate 7,958,589 of OY019134.1, forward strand.
CCGACGCGAAATTGCCTAAGGAGGCGTGAAGTCTGTTATTGACGTCTCCCACGAAGGCCCTAGCTCCAGAACCCGTCCGTGAAACCGACTACATTTTCTTCCCGTTTCAATTTGTGGCCAGAGCCAGTCCAGGACACGGGGAAAGTCGACTTTGTATGAGCGACGCAGATGTATCATCGGTGACCTCGCATCAGATGACATGTCCATGAGGCAAGTGTCATAGGAGATGTTGTGTGCGAGGTCATCAAAGCCCTGGCCCTGAATGTACATCCTATGATGTGGAGGTCAAGGGGAGGGAGCATTCAGTATCGAGAGCAGAGCCAGGCGGGGGTTCGGGGAAGGCTCCTGTGCTGCCGCGACAAACTGTTCTTTGAAGCTTAGTGAAAGCAGCAGTCACGTATATGCGTGAAAGCTTGTTCCACCAAACGACTGATGCATGTAAGAGAAGACATCTCATCATTGCCGTATGAGATCCATACGGATCTTTTTGGTGATAGACCCCAGATTTTGCCAAAAACTCCCTTCGACTGCCAGAAGACTGACAGCGCCTTGGGGTTTATTCTCCGCTTTGGAATGAGCACTTCCTGGATTGCACGGTTCAATTGGCTAAGATCCGACAAATCGCGTTTGTACATAGGCGAAGTTTATTTTTCTACTACTGAAAGAGCCTTTGGACTGTCTGTCATGCAAGAAGGCCTAAGCTTCTCTATATCTACAGCTTCTTCAAAATTCGTTCAGAGTGAAGCCGAGACTGCTTGCTCATCAATTGGATGTTCAGAGGGCTTTGTGTAGAGGAAGTTTCAGATATCCCAACATGCTGGTGAACTTATGGTTTTTTGTGTCCATGGGAGATGTTCAGTTTGACGTTCGTGTAACAACGGTAAGCTTGTAGCGTGTCAAAAGAATTCCTCGGGCTTGCCTTTGAACACACTCAACATCTTCCTTGTTCGACGACACCACCTCCTCCTCCGCCTGTTACTTCTTCTTCTCCTCCTCGCGTTTCTTCTCATCCTCCTCCTCCTCCTCCACCTCCTCCTCCTCCTCCTCCTCCTCCTCCGCCTCCTCCTCCTCCTCCTCCTCCTCCTCCTCCTCCACCCCATTTTTCTTTTGCAATACCCCGGGAAGGTTTTGAAGAAAAGTCTGAGAAGCCACTGACATCTGCGAAACCACTGACATCTGCGAAACGACTTCTGTGCTACTGACGTCCGTACGATGTTTTTGTTTACTTGGTCAATAGTGTTTACGAAAGGTGTCCTTTTAGGGCAGCTGAAAATTACAAAATAACTTTCACTCGCCGTGCACGTCACAGTCTTCACGTCTCTGGAACTTGTGCAGCAATTGTTTTTTTACATTTTCGTGGCGCGACAGTCCACGGGGGGGACCACGTACTAGCTTGCCCATCAGCTACTCGTGTTGTGCGCACAACTGTTCTCTCACTAGTAGAAGGGACCCACAATTTTTCGCCGACTTTGAGCGGCGAAGTTTGAGAATCTTGTTCTTAGCCAGTTATCACTCTTTCAGTGTTGTCAGCAGTTCGAAAGAGGTGATGCCGTGAAAAAAATACAAAGTGTTCACCCGGGAATCGAATCTGGACTTTCGGCGTGTGAGTGTCGCACTCTGCCCACTACGCAACCGCGGCCACTTTGCGCATAACTAGGGTTGGAAAAAGAGGATTGTTCTCAACATTTGATGCACCCGCCGACTTCTTCTTCTTCTTGTTGTGGCGCTACAGTCAGGGGTGGACCTGGGCCTCAACCAACATGCCTCTCCAGCCAGCACGATCTTTTGCCAGCTGGTTGAGGTCCTTCTTCACTTGTGTGCGCCACATTAGTCTAAGTCGTCCTCTGTTGCGTTGTCCCAATGGCTCGGATTCAAAGACTTTTCGGGCCGGAGCAGTGGTGTCCATGCGCTCTACATGGCCTAGCCATTTTAAGCGTTGTATCCGTAGACGCTTGACCAGGCGCATGTCGCTGTACAGCCCATAGAGTTCGTCATTAAATCTTCTCCTCCAGATGCCATCAACGCAAACAGGACCAAAAATCGCACGCAAAACTTTTCTCTCGAAAAGACTAAGGGCTTCCTCATCCGCCTTTGCTACCGTCCAAGATTCTGCGCCATATAGTAGGACGGGGATGATCAAGATGTTATATAAAGCGATCTTAGTCCGTTGAGAGAGGGCTTTATTACTCAGTTGCCTCTTCAGCCCAGAGAAACAGCGATTGGCAAGAGTGATTCTGCGTTTGATTTCGGTGCTGATGTTGTTGTCCCTGTTTACCGCGGAGCCGAGGTAGATGAAGTCCTTAACTACCTCGAAGTTTCTGCTGCCTAGTGTGACGCTCCGTCCGAGACGTCGATGTTGTGTGTCCTTCCTTGATGACAGCATGTACTTCGTTTTGCCCTCATTTACCACTATACCCATTTTAGCCGCTTCCGCTTCAAAGCCAGCAAACGCCTCATTGACGGCTCGCTGTGTTCGTCCAATCACGTCAATGTCATCAGCGTATGCTAGCAATTGAACTAACTTCTGGAAGATCGTGCCTCTGGTGTTGTGAGTTACGCACGATCTTCTCGAGGATGATGTTAAAGAAGTCACATGACAGTGCGTCGCCTTGTCTAAAACCTTTTTTGATATTGAGGGTCTCGGTGAGTTCGATTCCGACCTTGACGGAGCAGCGAGAGTTCTCCATCGTCATCCTACTCAATCTGACGAGTTTGGTAGGAATGCCAAGACTAGACATGGCACTGTATAGCTCGTCTCTATGCACACTGTCATATGCAGCCTTGAAATCGACGAATAGGTGGTGAGTGTCAATTTGCATTTCTTGGGTTTTTTCCATGATCTGTCGTAATGTGAAGATCTGATCTATTGTGGACTTTTTTTTTTTATATAAGATCTAGCGTCTCAGTTGACATCATTTTGTTTGTAAGTTCTGTTACAGAGCAAAGGGGCGCTAAAGTTGAAAAAGTTTGCGAATCGTCCTGGTTCCGTTGTTTCGTAGGAGAGATGAAAATGAAGTGGCATGCGCTTACCCAGAAAGAATTGTAGAAAACTTATAGCCAATCGAATGAAGCATGAGACTACACTAATAAAAGACAACTGGACGAGTAGGGAACGTTCTGGGTTTATTAGGCTTTCACACAAAATGACAGAAGATTAAGGAGACCCAGAACATAGACAGTCATAATAATAATTATAATTGTTGGCGCTACAGTCCAGAGGGGGACCAGGGCCTAGGTTGCTCATCAACTACTCGTGTTGTGCGCGCTACTGTTTTCTCACTAGTAGAAGGGACCTACAGTTTTTTGCCGACTCCGAACGGCGAAATTTGAGAAGCTTCTTAGACAGTTATTAATCTTTGTTATTAATCTTTCCACCTCGAAAGAGGTGGTGAAGTGGAAAATTCGAAAAATTGGTGTTGAGTTGGGAGTCGAACCTAGATCCTTCGGCGTGTGAGCGTCGCACTCTACCCACTACGCCACGGCGACCACAGAGAAGGGCATTTGTTCAGTGTAATATTTGAATTCGGGGCCTTCCTTTCCAAGTACACGAAAATATCGCGGATACCGAAAAGAACCCCTGGTACCCTAAAATAATCTAGGTACCCGAAAGCCACCCAGATACCTTAAAATAAGCCGGGTTCCCGATAATAACCCGGGTACTCGTAAATAAAGCTACGCCACGGCAGCCACAGACAGTCTTAAAGGCCCCTATTTTCGCCGTCCTGATAAATGACACTAAAGTTCCACTCATCCAATAGATGAGCTTGTACAGGCCACTTTTTAGAGATTGAAAACTCTAACTGGGAACGGTTTTAGACAGGCTTATACTGAAATAGCCTGTCTGAAACTGGTTCCCTTTGTTGGTTCAATGCAACAGTTCCACCTCGTCCAAGGTTTCTACACTTTCTTTCTAAGTAGTCGGTACACTTCACTTTTCGAAGAGCTCTGCAACTGCATGGCCTCTCATCAAACATCAAACAATGGAGTTCTCCTAAGCCGCAGATGTGCTGCCAGTAACTCTGATCGCTTCTTGATTGCTTCTTGATCGCGGTCGCAAGTGCAGATAACAGCTACTATTCAAAGGGGCAACAGGGAGACTCAACCAAAAAGGCTTTCGGCGGGCTCTTGCATTTTAAGATAGATTTCCTCTTGTCGCAGAATTATCCTTGTGTCCAAGGATGGCGAAGTGATGCTCGTTTGTTCTTTCTAAGTGACTTCACAAGTCGTCCGTGTTTTTGACATCATTTTCCTCTTCCGCAGGATTGACGTAACTCAATCGGGTATTCCCTAGGATTGCTGCGGATTGCCTACAAGTCGGGGTGGGCTCCGGCAAAATATCCGCATTGGATTCAAACAATACTTGCTAAAGCAGGTGTGACTGTCCATCCTCCTACCGCGCCACCCATTTCATTGCATTTTCTGCAAAGCTTGGCCTCATCAATGTCATCGTAAATAGCTACCGCAAGCACTCCTTTCTTGAGGTAGCACAACTCGTTCATTTCTCACTTTTAAACGCCGCTCATGTTCCAAAGGCCGTTTCAATTCATTAGACACATTCGTCCACGAATTCGTCCGTCAGCGAAATTCAGTGTGTTGTCAGCTGATTTAATAAGCCCTAGTAGCGAGCTTTTTTAATTACCTCTCACCAACTTGCTTCGTTTCTAAGGCCAACAAGGTGGCTTATATCCAGAAGAGCGAGAAAGGTGCTCTCAATTCCCCATTTCAGAGCCCTTCAAATTTGAATATCCAGACTGGCAGCAGATCAGAATGATCTGACACAGGTCAAAGGGGTTCTCGTGCTGACTCCTAGCGAAGCGCTAATTAATTAAACGGCAAAAAATTCACCTCCTTTTCAAACAAACAGTCCATAAATTATTTACATGAATAAATACATTCGCCATCCCGTCCCGGTTGATGAAAAATGCCACACCTTGAAAGAGTGTCCAAGTCAGAAGGCGACCTGTCAAGTTTCCGATGCCTTCGGAGACATTATCGACTTCGGTTCAACCGATCGCTGGCCTTTAGAGTATTAATGAGCTATTTAGAAAAACAAACAGATGGTGTTCGACGCTGGGGTTATTCATCCCGCAGTCGAGCAGTTGGAAAGGAATTCGGAGCGGGAATCGAGAAGTATGCAATGTTTTGGTTGTTTTTGCTCTTGGAGATGGTTTAAAATTAGCATTTGGATTGGGCGCTTGATTTGCAGATTGTCGGTATGTATATAAGGCCCTAAGGAGATCGCGGGCACCGCAGTTCCACGAAGATGCGTACACTAGTCACATGGATAATCATAGGTGAGTGGAGAGGCGATTGGTTCAACAGTTTTGACCTTGTGTTGACTTACAGGATCGGTGGCAGTGATAACCGACGGCGGAGTCGAGCCGCTGATGAGAGGTTTTATTCGGAAGCCACCCGGGGATAAGGCGAAGCTGAAGCAGGGGTACGACCCGTGGGAGTTTTCTTATCCACACCCTGAGCCAGAGGAGTACGGGGACGAGTTTTCTCATGAGCAGCTGTCCGAGATAATCGGCGAGGTGTTGGAGCACATGGGTCCGGCTGATGAGCAGCTCGAGCACTTTGGACATCCACCACCACATCACACGTATCCCCAAAACATTGCGGGTTATGGGCCATTTGGATATCACGATGGATATCCTTTCTACCCAGTGTTTATAAAAATTATAAAAGGACCGCCAGGGCCGCCGGGCGCACCAGGTCCGCCAGGACCACCCGGACCGCCGGGTCCAACAGGATCTGGCAGCCCAGTGCCCGGACCACCTGGTCCCAAAGGAGCGAAAGGCGATAAAGGCGTGAAAGGTGATACGGGTGAACTGGGTCCGCCAGGACTTAAGGGAAGTATGGGCCCCAAGGGTGCACGAGGAACTATAGGACCCAGAGGCCCCAAAGGAGAAGTTGGTCCTGTTGGCCCACCAGGCCCTCCAGGACCGCCAGGCCCTCCAGGAGAAGTTGAACCCGACGAGCACTTTGAACATCCTCAACCGCCAGAGCAAGTTGGCTATGTGGATCCTTGGATCTTCGAACACAATCATATCCCTTCATACTTTGAGCACGAACTTGACTTTGGGTACGATCATGATCACGGGAATGACAGAGAAGACTCGGGTGAGGAAGGCGAGAACAGTGAAGAAGATGAAGATGAGTATCCGGTGCATCCTCCACCACTTCATCCACCAAACAACCCGCATGATCCACTTCATCATCCTCACAAGCCACCACAGATGCGACCACCACACAAGCCGCCTCATAAGCCACCACACAAGCCACCCCACAAACCCCCACACCGCCCTCCGCCACCAAATCACCCACACAAACCACCACACCATCCCCGGCCACCAAATCACCCTTCGAAGCCACACAAGCCCCCATATCCGCATCATCCACATCATCCACATTACCCTTCCCCAACTGAACCTCCAACGGAGCCACCAACCGAGCCACCAATGGGGCCACCAATGAGGCCACCAATCGGGCCACTAATGGGGCCACCAATGGGGCCACCTACTGAACCCCCAACAGAACCTCCAATGGAGCCACCAACCGAGCCACCACCAGACCCACCAACAGACCCACCAACAGACCCACCAACAGAACCTCCAACAGAAGCAGTGATGGAGCCACCAATGGAGCCACCAATGGAGCCACCAATGGGGCCACCTACTGAGCCCCCAACAGAACCTCCAACTGAGCCACCAACTGAGCCTCCGACTGAGCCACCAACCGAGCCACCAACGGAACCACCTACTGAGCCACCAACGAAACCTCCGACGGAGCCACCAACAGAACCTCCAACAGAACCACCAACGGAGCCACCAACTGAACCACCAACGGAGCCACCAACTGAGCCACCAACTGAGCCACCAACTGAACCACCAACTGAGCCACCAACAGAGCCACCAACAGATCTACCCACTGAGCCACCAACGGAACCATTTACTGAGCCACCAACGGCGCCACCTACTGAGAAACCAACGGAACCTCCGACAGAAACACCGACGGAGCCATCAACAGAACCTCCAACAGAACCACCAACGGAGCCACCACCTGAGCCACTAACAGAGCCACCAACTGAGCCACCAACGGATCCGCCAACGGAACCACCTACTCAGCCACCAACAGAACCACCAACTGAACCACCAACTGAGACACCAACTGAGCCGCCAACTGAGCCACCAACTGAGCCACCAACTGAGCCACCAACTGAGCCACCAACTGAACCACCAACTGAGCCACCAACTGAGCCACCAACTGAGCCATCAACTGAGCCACCAACTGAGCCACCTACGGAACCGCCTTCTGAGCCACCAACGGAACCTCCGACAGAGCCACCAACAGAACCTCCAGCAGAACCACCAACGGAGCCACCACCTGAGCCACCAACAGAGCCACCAACTGAGCCACCAACTGAGCCACCAACTGAGCCACCAACGGATCCACCAACGGAACCACCTACTGAGCCACCAACGGAACCTCCGACAGAACTACCGACGGAGCCACCAACAGAACCTCCAACAGAACCACCAACGGAGCCACCAACTGAACCACCAACGGAGCCACCAACTGAGCCACCAACTGAGCCACCAACTGAACCACCAACTGAGCCACCAACTGAGCCACCAACGGAACCTCCGACAGAGCCACCAACAGAACCTCCAGCAGAACCACCAACGGAGCCACCACCTGAGCCACCAACAGAGCCACCAACTGAGCCACCAACTGAGCCACCAACTGAGCCACCAACGGAACCTCCGACAGAACTACCGACGGAGCCACCATCGGAACCATCTACTGAGCCACCAACGGAACCACCAACGGAACCACCAACGGAACCACCATCTGAGCCACCAACGGAACCTCCGACAGAACCACCTACGGAGCCACCAACGGAACCAACTACTGAGCCACCAACGGAACCTCCGACAGAACTACCGACGGAGCCACCATCGGAACCATCTACTGAGCCACCAACGGAACCACCAACGGAACCACCAACGGAACCACCAACTGAGCCACCAACGGAACCTCCGACAGAACCACCTACGGAGCCACCAACGGAACCAACTACTGAGCCACCAACTGAGCCACCAACTGAGCCACCAACGGAACTTCCGACGGAGCCACCAACAGAACCACCTACTGAGCCACCAACGGAACCACCTACTGAGCCACCAACGGAACCACCAACTGAGCCACCAACAGAGCCACCAACGGAACCACCAACTGAGCCACCAACGGAACCTCCGACAGAACTACCGACGGAGCCACCATCGGAACCATCTACTGAACCATCTACTGAGCCACCAACGGAACCACCAACTGAGCCACCAACGGAACCTCCGACAGAACCACCTACGGAGCCACCAACGGAACCAACTACTGAGCCACCAACTGAGCCACCAACGGAACTTCCGACGGAGCCACCAACAGAACCACCTACTGAGCCACCAACGGAACCACCTACTGAGCCACCAACGGAACCACCAACTGAGCCACCAACAGAGCCACCAACGGAACCTCCGACAGAACCACCTACGGAGCCACCAACGGAACCAACTACTGAGCCACCAACTGAGCCACCAACGGAACTTCCGACGGAGCCACCAACAGAACCACCTACTGAGCCACCAACGGAACCACCAACTGAGCCACCAACGGAACCTCCGACAGAACCACCTACGGAGCCACCAACGGAACCAACTACTGAGCCACCAACTGAGCCACCAACTGAGCCACCAACGGAACTTCCGACGGAGCCACCAACAGAACCACCTACTGAGCCACCAACGGTACCACCTACTGAGCCACCAACGGAACCACCAACTGAGCCACCAACAGAGCCACCAACGGAACCACCAACTGAGCCACCAACGGAACCTCCGACAGAACTACCGACGGAGCCACCATCGGAACCATCTACTGAGCCACCAACGGAACCACCAACGGAACCACCAACTGAGCCACCAACGGAACCTCCGACAGAACCACCTACGGAGCCACCAACGGAACCAACTACTGAGCCACCAACTGAGCCACCAACGGAACTTCCGACGGAGCCACCAACAGAACCACCTACTGAGCCACCAACGGAACCACCTACTGAGCCACCAACGGAACCACCAACTGAGCCACCAACAGAGCTACCAACGGAACCTCCGACAGAACCACCTACGGAGCCACCAACGGAACCAACTACTGAGCCACCAACTGAGCCACCAACGGAACTTCCGACGGAGCCACCAACAGAACCACCTACTGAGCCACCAACGGAACCACCAACTGAGCCACCAACGGAACCTCCGACAGAACCACCTACGGAGCCACCAACGGAACCAACTACTGAGCCACCAACTGAGCCACCAACTGAGCCAACAACTGAGCCACCAACTGAGCCACCAACGGAACTTCCGACGGAGCCACCAACAGAACCTCCAACAGAACCACCTACTGAGCCACCAACGGAACCCCCGACAGAACCACCGACGGAGCCACCAACGGAACCTCCAACAGAACCACCTACGGAGCCACCAACGGAACCAACTACTGAGCCACCAACTGAGCCACCAACTGAGCCACCGACAGACCCACCAACCGAGCCACCAACGGAACCACCTACTGAGCCACCAACAGAGCCTCCAACGGAACCACCAACGGAGCCACCAACTGAGCCACCAACAGAGCCTCCAACTCCTTCTACTACGACAAGAAGAACTCCTCCAGGCCAGATTCCCGGAGGAAATCCCGGACACCCCCCAGATGGGACGACCACCACGAGGCCCGGTCCACCAGGTCACACCACTAGAAGACCAAGACTTTCCGACGGACCAACAGTGAGATGGCGCATTAGCCCTACCAAAGATCAGAGGAAGCGTAGACGAGTGGAGCGTAGATTGGGAAAATCCATTAGTCCAAAGGATGCTACGCAACTTCCAGCAGATGGTGATAAACGACAACCCCGCAGAAAGCGTTTGCCTTTGCCTGCTTTCCCATCGCTGTTCAGTTCAATAAAAAATCTTAAAATTTTTTGTGCGTTTTTCTGACTGTATGTCGTGCATTAGAACGCGCCATTTGCGATCTAGCGAGGGTCACAACTTGCCGCTGCTATGACTGCCTATTTTAGAGCACTGCGACCTCCTCCACTGGTCGTCCAATCCACTCATAAAATCGATCGATCTCCGCTACGCAGCTGACTGCGACCTACTTTCAAAAGCAATCACTATTCGGAGCAGAGCGGTTATTCATCCCGCTTGGTGGCGGCATCGGATTCAAATCAGCAATTCGGGATACCCGCGCCTCTATCAAAACAAAACCCGCGTCACCATCGATCGCATTAGATGGCCAAGTGGATTTTTAACTGCTACGTAATAGCGATGCCAGCTCTAAATTGCCTCATGCATATTGCGATCTGCGCGTCGCTGAATCGTAACCCGCAATCAGTTGCCAAGAACTGTGGAAGGGAAGGTGAGGGACGCACACTTTGCTGTTCCAAAGAATCCATCAAATTGTCAGCCGGCTTGTACGGCTGTGAGTAACCTTCGTCAGCGTGAGCCACTGAAGTGGTCGCAGATGGAGTGCTGTCCCGCAATTTTAAATGGACGCAAACAGTAGTCGCGGGGATACTCATTGTTAGTTGCAGTGGAGTTTGAAAGGTAGCGGAGTTCGCTGATTCATTCAGCTCTGACCTAGTTTTTGTTTGCAAGGATCCTGGTCGAAGGGAGCAATGGGGACATCAAGCCGCTAGCCAGTGACGGCGGATATTTAAGCAGGTAGGTAGGTAGTCCAAGGAGCTGCTGATCCAGACGAGGAAGAAGCAATAAGTGACGTGAGTCCCATTCCCGGAGTAAGATGGACCTCCAAGGTCTGAGGTGGATTCCAGGTCTCAAAAGCAGTAAAGGTGATGTGCGAAACTTTCGACCTTTTGGTTATCCTGGCATTGACTAAAGTGGGACAAGTAAGATGCCAATGAAGAGGTGAGAATTCGAAGAAAAAACACATGTCTTACGGCTGGGCCACAATACTTACGGTTATCAGCTGACAAAATTGGTGCCGTTTTATTTAATACTACATCAGTTGCAGAAAAATGTGCCGCATTTGCTGAAAAAAAAGATCCGCATCAAATATGATCTTATTCTAGTAGTGGAAAGATGTCTCCAAAACCACCTCCAATTACCACAAGTCATTTCGAAAAGTGGTTTAAAAGGCAGCAGAGGTCAGCAAACACAGCTTCCCCGCACAGCCCAAATAATCTTCAACCAGCAAAAGTGAGAAAAAATTTGAAAAAATGTGAAAATAGGCCAAAAACAGCGAAAAAATCAAAAAATTCGACGGAAAAAACCCAAAAAGTGAAAAAATAACGAAAAAATTAAATTTCTCGGAGCGAGCTCTCCGATGGTATATAGAGAGGGGCAGGCGTGGGAGCGAGTTTAGTTTGGTGCCGGTCGCCGTGGGGTCCATATCGGTGCTTTTCGCTCTAGCTCTCGCGTACACCTGCACTCTCTGGTCAGCATTTCTCTTCTCCAATCACGGTGTATGCTGATGCTCTCCCTTGATTCTGATGCTGATTTTATATGGTGATGCTACTCACGGCTGGTCATACTCTTGCTAGTTGCTGATGCTCTTGTAGGCTGCTTATGCTTGTTGTTTTTCCTGGGTGGAGTTACTGGGTGATGGTACTGGGTAGTGTTATTGGGTGTTGTTACTGGGTGGTGGTATTGGATTGTGGTACTGGGTGCTTTTACTGGTTTGCTTTCTGGATGGTGGTATTGGGTGGTGACATTGGGTGGAGATACTGAGTTTTGATACTGGGTGGTTTTACTGGGTGGAACTAGGTGTTGTTAATGGGTGGTTGTACTGGGTTGTTTTACTTGGTGCACAGAGAATATACATGTCTGTGATTTGGTATTTTCACTGGGTGTTGTTTTTTCGTGTTGTTGCTTGGTATTGTTGCTGGATGTTGCTGCCAGGCACTGTTCCTTAGTGTTGTTGCTAGGTGCTATTCCTGAATGGTGTAGCTAGATGGTGTTGCTGGTTTATTTTGCTGGGTGATGATGCTAGAGGGGGATGCTAGGTGGTGTTCCTTGGTGTTGTTGGTGTTGCTGGTTTATTTTGCTGGGCGATGATGCTAGATGGGGATGCTAGGTGGTGTTCCTTGGTGTTGTTGCTAGGTGCTGTTGCTGAATGGTGTAGCTAGATGGTGTTGCTGGTTCATTTTGCTGGGCGTTGATGCTGTATGGGGATGCGAGATTCAATGCTGCCAATAAATGTAGCAGCATGGCACATGTTGGATTGGATGTTCGATGGTGGCTGGATGATGGATGATGATGGTTGCATATGCTACTGTAGGTTTTTGCGTCCGATCTCCCGGTCGTTTGACTACGGGTCCTACTGCACCCTTGGAATTTTATTTTCGTTTTTTTTTTATTTTTTTTCGTCCTCTATCCCCATCCATCGTTCGCAATTTCCTTACTTTTTGTCCTATGTTGTTGGTATGCATGGATGAGAATAGTCGCGGTTGTAGACATGCGGTGCGGTGAATGTATACTCACGCCTGCTCCCGTTGAAGTCATTCTCCCCATTAACGAAGCGCAAAGGCCTCCACTGCCATTTGGATTACGGGCGGCTCGCTTCGGTACTCATCACTGGCCACAAACGGCCCATCAACGAGTCAGACCGCTGTTAGTATTTTGTTTTCTTGTATATTGGAGCGAAGTATAGAGGTAGTCTTGTGGCACTTAGCATCTAGCTTCTAAACGCATTGAGCTCTTCGTGTGAAGCAACATCGAAGTTACTGAAGAAATGTGTACATCTTGGTGGCACTTTCTCGTATGCCACGCGTCACATTGAGGTGGAGAACATTCTGTTCGAGTAGTAGTCGGAAGGTCTCCCATCGAGCTTGACAAGCCAGGGTTGAAAGTAATTTCCTTTAGGGAATTCCACTACAAGTTTGTCCAAACCTTCAATTCAGCTCAATATAACATTCTACGAAGTAGCTCGTGATTGGCTCGCCCAAGACTAGTAGACAACGGACATTCTGTTCGTTTTTGAGTAGGCGACTCGCTTTCGGAACTAAAGATTTCATTTTAACGGAGTCTTTATTAATCATAGAGAGATTTTATTAATCATATAGGAATAAAATTTTTTTTTCACAATCGTCACAATCGTCAAATCGTCAAATCGTCACAATCGTCACAATCGTCACAATCGTCACAATCGTCACAATCGTCACAATCGTCACAATCGTCACAATCGTCACAATCGTCACAATCGTCACAATCGTCACAATCGTCACAATCGTCACAATCGTCACAATCGTCACAATCGTCACAATCGTCACAATCGTCACAATCGTCACAATCGTCACAATCGTCACAATCGTCACAATCGTCACAATCGTCACAATCGTCACAATCGTCACAATCGTCACAATCGTCACAATCGTCACAATCGTCACAATCGTCATAATCGTCACAATCGTCACAATCGTCACAATCATCACAATCGTCACTAATGCCACAATCGTCACAAGAAATCGGTGGCGTCTGAAAAAGCGGCACCAATGGAGCCACCAGGACAGAAATTGGATGCAGCATTAGATACTAAGCGGAAGCTGCTGCGGAACAACAACAACAACAACAACAACTTCCATTTCCTGCCACAGTTGAGGCCATAAAATTATCGAATCGACATATCGACAGCACTCCAGCCATTTCAAGATCCCCCAAATCTTGGCCCAACCACTTTTCTAGATCTAACTCCGGTCTCAGTGCAAGATTCCCTTTTAGCTCTCCAACTCCATTTCCATCTTTAGCTCTTTCACCAGCGCCAACATCGCCTTCAATACCTGTCCCAGTTTCAACTCCACCTACAGCTCTAATTCTAGTTCCATCTTTAGTCTCACCATCTTTAGAGCCCGCTTTCGATTCAGTTTCAGTCCACGCCGGGATTCATCTCAATTTACTACACTGACCCTCTCTAGTTTCCCACAAAGTACGAATATACCCTTCAGCTAGGGGTGGTTTTTATAAGCCTCTTCCAGGTAGTCTAGCAGCGCCATCCCAATGGGCGCAATTGTGTCATCTTCTCATCACACAGTTCCCATAGAAGATCGTAACATCGGCGTCTGTTTTAATTTTTGTGGCTTTGGGTTGCAGCCGCCATGCAAGAGAAAACAATCACGGCATCCCTTAAGAACGCCTCCCCACCCCTCCCGTGAAATAAAACAACACCACGTTTCGCACAATGTCTCAGCAGGTTTATTCTTTCAGTCATTTCCTTGGCAGGTCGGTCACGGGCTCGTCCCCGGCCTGATCCTTGTCGTCCTCCTCGCCGTCGTCGCCCTCTTCGGAGAGGTCCTCTTTGTTCTGCACCAGGTTGACAGCAAGCGACTCGGAGTCGACCTTGGTGGACTCGATCTCCGCCTTGTTGGTCTCGAGCTGAATGACGTTGCTGAAGCCGGGGGCCGGGTGCACACGGATTGGCACGTTGAAGGTGGTGTTACCGTGTCCAACTGGCTTGGCTAGGGAAATCGACAGCCGCAGGATGAGATCAGCGACTGGGGTCGCTATGAATTGCGTCGACGAGGCGACTGGGCGCAGTTGCAGCTTCTGCTTGTTGGACACTGGCTGCTGCTGTTGCTGCTGTTGTTGCTGCTGCTGCTGGCGCACTTGCAGAGGGGCCGGAGTGGTTTTCTGACGATTTCTCTGCGGGCGCTCGACCGTGGGGGCCGTTGTCGGGCGGCGCCTGTTAGGGCTCGCTGGACGGTTGCCGTTGTTGCCGCCACGGTTGGGACTGTTTCCTTGACTTGGACGTCGGTTGCCACTTTGTTGACGGCGGTTGGGGTTTTTGTTGCTGTTCTGTTGACGACGGTTAGGGTTGCTGGATTGGCGGAGAGTGCTAGGCGAATCGATGTACTGGTTGTTGATGAAAGCTTGACGTCCCTGGATGACCTCGTTGAGGCTGCGTTCGTCGCCGTAGTCCTCCTCCTCCTCGTCTTCGTCTTCATCCTCCTCATCATCCTCCTCCTCGTAGTAGCCCTCGGGACCGGGACCTACGCCCACGGGGAAACCAGGTCCCGGACCGCCACCGGTCTCGACTAGTCCCTCATACTCGCCTTCGAAATTCTCTTCGTCCTCCTCGTCCTCATCTCCTTCCTCGTCCTCGTCATCGTCGAAGTCTTCTTGCCGCTGAAACCTTCGGCCTTGAACCTTAACCGGGGAACCTCTGTGAACGCCATTCACTGGAATGACGTTGCGAATGATTGGGCCAGCCTGGCCCTGAATGATGTGAAAGCTCCTGCGGACGCTGGACTCGGCACCGAGCACACACAGCACAACGACCACTACAAAGGGACAAGACAAAATTTGAAGGGGATTCGTTTTTGTTTATTTTCGTTGTGTTTACCAAAGCAAAGCCAGACTACAGGTGAACGCATCCTAAATCCGTCTGAGACACGTAACCCGTTTGCGTCCATTTATATGGGCACCCACCACTCCGGCGGCCAGGTGTGGGGAAGGGAGGAGCGACCCGCGGCGGAGGAGAATAGGAGGAGTCATCTGTCGCATCGTGAAAGAGAACTGGAGAAACTGGAAAATTCGGGCGTGGGTCTGGTGCATCTGATTACAGATGAGCTGGGGATAGCGTTTTAATTGAGCGATGGACACAATTTCGGGAATCTATCGGGTTTTGTGGTCAGCAGCAGCTCGGCGAGCAGTCAAAGTTTCAACCCCGCGGAGCTGGTCGCCAGCGGGAATTCATCGTGCGACGCGCGGGACGGACTGTAAATTTTGTAAATTTATTCAAATGCAGCGTAAATAATGTTGACTTCATTCAGCGGTGTAGCGGACGTCGACTTAGCGGCTTGATTTATGAGCCCATTTATGGGGTTTATGACGGAGCACCCGGGAAGGGTTTGTCTCCGAGGGCAACTACTTAGCGGGTTTTATGTTTCGGGCGGGGAACAATTAGGTGGCACTTACGTGCACTTGGATGTGTTCGTGGAAGGCGCACGAAGCGGCGGTACCTGAATGTGGTGGTTTTTGATGTCCTTTCTAGGTGAACTGATGAGTTGATCTGTGCTCTTGATTGTGCTCCTATCGTTCTTTATAGGCCGAATTCGTCGGTGGGGCACAAAACATTGTGTCGTTTTGAGGTGTCAAGTGGACTAGGATCGTCGTGTGGTTTACGACAAGTAGCTGACGTGGTTTAAACACACGGCATAGGGATTTTTAATTTTCTTTTCTTTCTATGGCAGAAATGATGTTCCAAGGATGTGTGAAATAGAAAACAGAAGTCTGGAAGGGAGAGAATGTGCACAATTGTGTTCTAGGAAACACTTTCAGGACATTCGTGCATTTTGGAAAAAATCAACGTCCCTTTAACCTTGAAATGGGCTTTGAGACGGCTGTATATTGGTAAACTTTAGGGAACACAACTTGATGAGTTTTGATTGGCGCTCAATATTTGACTCAGCGTTGTTTCTTTGTCTTCTACTGCCACTCTCAGAGAATGCATTGGTTTCTAGAAAAGCGTGTGTGGATATTCCGAACCTAGATTGGGAAGATATGCTGCTTTGTGTTCGAACGCAGGCCACTGGAACAACGCAGCAGAGGACGGCCTTGGTTGAGATGCCGCACACAAGTGGAGAAGGGCCTGAACATACTTGGAGTGAGCAATTAGAAGCAGCTAGCGAGGATTTGTGCTGGTTGGAGATGCATGTTAGTTAACGTACAGGGACTCTGTGACGTCGAATTCCTGTCCCGTTAAAACGTCTCTAGCTTTCTGCGTCGCAGTGCCCGGTTGAGAATGCAACTCCACACTGAACCGGGATAGTCCCATAACCGCCTTGGTTTGCGCAGGGTGAAAAAAACCAGGACAAGTCAGCACAGTACATTATCCTCGACTCTACCCGCGATTTTATGGGTTAAGCCTTAGCCACCACGATAGTGACACAAAGGGGCCAACCACACGGTCAGGCTGAAACTAATTTTCAGGGGCTTCTGACCTCCCGTGGTACCAGAATATAACTTCCAGTCGATATTCGTAAATGTATTGCTCTCGGTAGGATACCTTAACATCCAGGATCGATGGCCTTATATTTTTAATCTAATCTAACTATGAGCTGCCGTTAGGGCAGCCATTCTAACTCTTCATCTGCTGAAAGCTTCCCTAGGAAAACTCCTGATGGTGTCTGTACTTTGTCTGGTCCGGAGGCCCAGGCTGACGTCGTAAATTCTATCAGTGCAATCCGAATGTCCAGTCCCGAATGTCATTATAAAGAGAAAATTGACACAACACGTGCAACCAATCCTTGGAGCTTAGCCCGCACATGCAAGCCTCTGAGTAGCTAATGAGCCGCTTGAACAAGAATGAATTCATGAGTTCATTGGACTTAAGAAGTGATACATCGCGAAGAAACTAAACGTTACCCTGCCGTAGTTGAAGTAGAAAGCAGTTTATATTTTAAATTTATATATATAAATTTAACCAACAAAAGAAGCCGGTGTGTTGTCAGTGACAGAAGAGTTGTCTTCTTCATTGTAAAAAGGAATCATTTTCTGGTAACTTGGCGAAGAGCTAGTCCAATGAGTGTTCCGTAACGATATTGGTCGTAAATTATGAATCAAAAACAACCATCGTCTTTCCCGGCGGCGCTCGTCCATCTCTCAGGTGGCATCCATCTCTCAGATAGCGTCCATCTCCCAGAAGGCGTCCATCTCCCAGATGGCGTCCATCTCCCAGATGGCGTCCATCTCCCAGATGGCGTCCATCTCCCAGATGGCGTCCATCTCCCAGATGGCGTCCATCTCCCAGATGGCGTCCATCTCCCAGATGGCGTCCATCTCCCAGATGGCGTCCATCTTCCAGATGACGTCCATCTCCCAGATGGCGTCCTTCTCCCAGATGGCGTCCATCTCCCAGATGGCGTCCATCTCCCAGATGGCGTCCATCTCCCAGATGGCGTCCATCTCCCAGATGGCGTCCATCTCCCAGATGGCGTCCATCTCCCAGATGGCGTCCATCTCCCAGATGGCGTCCATCTCCCAGATGGCGTCCATCTCCCAGATGGCGTCCATCTCCCAGATGGCGTCCATCTCCCAGATGGCGTCCATCTCCCAGATGGCGTCCATCTCCCAGATGGCGTCCATCTCCCAGATGGCGTCCATCTCCCAGATGGCGTCCATCTCCCAGATGGCGTCCATCTCTCAGATGGCGTCCATCTCCCAGATGGCGTCCATCTCCCAGATGGCGTCCATCTCCCAGATGGCGTACATCTCTCAGGTGGTATCCTTCCCTCTGTTGGCGTCCATCCCTCAGGTGGCGTCCAACGTTTTGGTGGCGTCCATCCCTCAGGTGCCATCCATCTCTCAGGTGGCGCCCATTTCTCAGGTGGCGTTATTCTCTCAGGCGGGATCCATTTTTGAGGTGATGTCCACTGAATGTTTCTTCAGTTCTGGCATGTTCTTAGCAATACAAACATTTTTTAAACAGGCACGGCATGCTTTACAATTACTGTTACAGGAGCTACAGAGACAAGAGCAAGTACAACCATCCTTTCAGTGAATGTCAAGTAGAAGGTAAAAGAAGGGCCGCTACCCATGGAAACTCTTCGTCGTTAGGGTGAGGCCTTGTTTTTGAAATTAAGCTTTTCTTATTCCTTACATCTAGCTATAAATACATAGAAAAATATTGGCCCTATGCGGCCCCTCCAAGTTCATCTAGTCAATTTTCTACTTAATTGCTTTTCTTTCTCACGTAATAACCTTAAAATCTTAACTTATGCTAAATGTAAGTTGGTCGTAGGGGACCAACAATCAGCTTTTTAAGCTGACAGCAGCTGGGACCCTTGATGGCTCTCTAGCCGCCAAGAGAAATTAATATTCCTTTCCTGATCTTTCTCGAGTAGGACCGAAAATCGCCCCGACTTACGGTTTCAACATTGCTCTGGCAGAGCTACCGCATATCCACTGTCCGTCTTGCTACGTGGTAAAGAAATGGACATCCCTCCGCGTTCTGGGCCAAGCCAATTCGGTCCAGAAACAAGAACGGTTTTGGCTAAGTGAAGCCACTTCGGCGTGAGCTCCAATGAAATGCTTCGTTTTCCGAGGTCATTTCTCGTGCAACATGCTTTCGAATCAGTTTAATGATAAAATTATCCAGCCTATTCACGTTTGCTGTGTTGTAAAAGATTTTCTTAACATAGAACTTCTTGTACTCAGATTCAATAGATCTAAAGGCAAGCCCGAAGACAATGCCTCTCGAAGACACTCATCCCTTCCGCCTGTGAAGGGCTCAAGTCGAACCACACCGGACAGCCTTTACCCTGTAATCAAATTGACTGGTTTTTGCCAGACCCGGTGCTGCATGAATACTTCCATACAGAAAGTGATCAAACAAAATGCCCAAATATCTCATCTCAGGTAAGGCATATTAGCGGCGACATAGCTCGCAATGGTTTTGGAGGATGCAACGATAACTCTGCGTGCGGCTTCTCAATAGACCCAATGGCGGGCCCACTAACCATTTTAGGGCCTTCAAAAGCTTGCTTCACTGAACGTCTAATCTTTTAAGGCCGAATCCCAACTGACACATTTTATTCTAGGTTCTCCACACATGTAGACTTCTGTGCGCTGTGCCATTGTGGAAAAGCGGTCTAGACTGAAAAGACCGAAAAGTCTTTTGGAACACTCAAGCGTGTGCCCGACAAATGAATGCAGGACAGTTCTCTATTGGTCGCCTTGGCGTAGTGGGTAGAGTGCGACAATCACGCGCCGAAGGTCTTAGGTTCAATTACTGGACTCCACATGTCACATTTTTTCAACGCCACCATTTTTGAGCTGCTGGCAACACTCAAACAGTAATAAATGTCTTTGAAAAAAGTTGCTTAAATTTGGCAGTTGGCAAGAAATTAAAGGGATTGTGTAAAACAAGTGAGGCGACAGACATGTGCCTACACAGCAACGACGGCGGCTAGCTTACCGGTCAACAGGGGAGTAGGATGCACAATAGTCTCGGACAGTTCGTCAGAATGGTCAGCGAAATACTTCGAGGTAGTCTTAGACCTTCCGTCGTGGCTGTGAAGCAGTTAGTCAATGGATCAGTGGAGCAGCTTAACAGAGAAGCAGCGAAGCAAAGAAGCAAAGAAGCAGCGGAGCAGCGAACTGACCTACTTCCAATTTTTACTCAAGTGAGCGACAATACTCAAGGAATTTCGATAACCTATTAAAATTCTTCTTAAACCTGGTCATTTAAGAAGCTTTCGAAGTCGGCAAACGACTGAAGACATTGTGTAAACCAAACGAGGTTCGCCCAAAGGGTCTGGCGGTCAACGGGGAGTAGGATGTAGACTGTACAGCAAAATACTTCGAGGCAGTCATAGACTTCCCGTGGTTGTTGTGAAGCAGTGAATAGGTGGATGAGTGGAGCAGTGGAACAACGGAGCAGTGGAACAGTGGAGCAGTGGAACAGCGGAGCAGTTTGGAAGTGAAGCAGCAAAGCAACGAAGCAGTGGAGTATCAATGCATCGGAGCAGTTAAGCAAAGTAGCAGTGGAACTGTACCATTCGCAACTTTCATGGCAAGGAGCTGGTGACGAGACTCAAGGAACTACGTTTGCTTATTAAAATGCTTCTAAAATATGGTTCAATGAAAGAACAACAGCACACATAACAAGAGAAGTTCATGAAAAAGCTATGCCCTTGTTGTAGACTTGTAGACCTTGTAGACTGCTGCCCTATTCAGTACACATAGACATTTCTTTGGTAAGGCTGTATCGTCATTCCTGTTCAGTGGGCCAACATCCTTGCTTGCTCTACATAAGTCATCATACGTTGTCGATGGAATACATAGTTCACGGTGAAAGAAAGGATATCTAGGGAATTTTGAGAAATACAATCATATTCTCGAAATCCGGTCATTGTGCCCAAGGAATCCTCAATCATGTCGTTTTGAAAAATTAGCCATCAGAAAACCAGTACTTAGAGAAGAGAGAAAGTAGGTTTCTATTGCATGCACGAAGGAAATAATAATCACTCCTGTCAACTCGTCAGCATCAAACAACCTGCCAAATTTTTCCAAAAATCGACTCATTTGCGTGCCCACATAACAACACCCAGCATTGCTCTCATTCTCATTTTTGCATAGTTTCGGAAGTGGTGGAATTTGAAACCACCCTCCTGAAAGTATGCACGGATTTTGTGTAAATGCAAATATATTGGCGGTGACTCTCTCCCACGGTCCGTGGTGCATTTGCTAGATGAAGACATCTTCTACTGGCGCCTGCCAAGATCTTACTTCTCCCTTGTCCTTGCCACATGTCGATGGTATTCGTCAAAAAGGAAACTTCTTCTGCATTGAGTGCATCAATTGACTCCATAATTGGTTCTTATTTCTAAATTTCTGCGGCTGACTTTTGCAGGCACGCAGCATTTGCAGGAAATCCGTCAAGTACGAGGCGTATTAACAAATCAAGTGAAAAGTCCTCAATTATCATTTGAACGGTTTATTCGCTTACATCTAATTGAAATAAATTAACTACCTATCAGTACTTTCATTTCTCACACTCTTTCATTCGCGCAGACTTAGGGAAATGCAACCGCACTTACAACTGTCACTGGGCATCTAAAGGCTTTGAGCGTTCTGTGCAGCTGGTCAGGTTTTCAATCTCAGCAGTCCAAAGAGTGATCCGGATTCCTCTTCGTCGTCGTCATCTTCTTCTTCCTCTTCGTCCTCCTCTTCATCGTCCTCATCTCCTTCACCGTTCTTTTCCTCTTCTTCCTCTTCTTCCTCCTCGCCATCCTTCTCCTCTTCTTCCTCTTCATCCTCCTCCTCCTCGTCCTCTTCCTCTTCATCCTCATCTTCTTCGTCCTTATCGTCGTCCTCATCATCTCCCTTCTTCTTCGTCTTCGCCTTCTTCTTTTTCTTCTGCACCACCTCCGCTTCCTCCTTCTCCTCTTCCGCTTCCTCCTTCTCCTCTTCCGCCTGCGGTGCTGGAGGCGGCTTTATCTTTTCCTTTGTGATTTTTATTTCTTCGTCATCCTTGATCTCCACGAAAATGTTCTCGTTGTCCTCCTCGTCCTGATAGTTCTCACTGACTACATCGACCTGCTTCCTCCTCGACTGCAGGTTCTGGTTGTAGTCCCTCTCAGTTGTGCTGATCTCGTTGACAACTGGCGCGCTCTGATATCTGCTGCCGTCGTCGTTGTCGTCGTTGTCGTCGTCATCGTGCCCATCGTCATAGCCGTCGTCGTAGCCGTAGTCGTCATACCCATCGTCGTTGTCGTCGTCTTCGTCCGAGCTGTTTGGTTTCTTTTTTCGACTGCTCGTGCCAGAGTTTGGGCGATTCGTTAGCTGATTGGTGTTTGTGTCGCTGCTACCTTCGTCATCATCATCATCGTCGTCATCGTCGTAGCCATCGTCGTCGTACCCATCGTCGTAGCCGTCATCGTATCCATCGTCGTAACCATCGTCGTAGTCATCGTCGTCGTCCTCTGCCGCCTGCTTTCCCTCCAGCAGCATCGCCAGGGGATCAGCTTTCGGATTAGGCAGTTGCCTGCCGGTGCTTTCGACTTTCGTCTTCTTTCTGTTTTTTCGGTGCTTCCGTCGCCCCCGTTTGCGGTATGGACGCTGCGGGTATGGCCGCTCATCGCTGTCCGGGCGATCCTCTACTCCATTCAGCTCATCCCGTCTGCGAAAGAGGCCACCCCACAGCCGGGCCAGCTCATACGGCGTCTCCCTTAGGCTGCCGTTCGCCATGTCGTCTGTAATCACGTCCCACACGATCCAATCCAAATATCGTCCTTGTCCATTGCTTGCCGGTGCAGCAGCGATGCTCGCCTGATTGACGGTCGCCTGTCCGATACTTGCCGCCTGCACCGCCGTCACCAGGTAAAAGCTGAGCCCTGAAAGAGAATACAAATCAGAACCCCTCGTCGATCAAGATTCGCGAAGCAGCCGCCTCCGGCCGACCCGTTACCAACTAGTCCGCCATCTAGATACGAAGCCATACTGAGGCAAGTGCTAAGCCAGTTTCTAGGTGAATTCGGTTTTATACTCGGCCCCAATTACCGCCTCCGTCAGAACTGAAACTACTCCCGCTCTTGTCACGACGACGACGGCGGTGACGGCACAACGAAGCACAGGCCCCCCTCGTCCGGCTCGAGTGACAACTCAATTAGCCAAACCCGCAGAAAACAAACCATCGCGTCGGACACAGTCGCAATCGGCAGTCGGCGACCCTTGAGGGGAAAGTAAAAGTAGAAATTTCCATTTCACTTCTGGACTCCGGCCGCGGCAGAGATTCTCGCCATTCGCCCCACTCCAACGCCGTGACGACGAATTAATTGACAAGCACGTCTCTCTCGCCGATGTGCTAATTGATTGCGAGATCGATGGAGATCATGGAGCGACGGCTGCTGCGGCTCACCAAAACAAAACGCGACTCGTTTCCGACTTAAAAGCAAATAAATAATTTAATTTATTATCCTACGGCTCTCGACTGATTACAGATTGTTTACAATTTCCTTATCACTTTGGCTGGGCTCCTCCGGAGCTTCGGGCTTCATTGGCTCGGCGTCCGGCGACGGGGCAGGAGGGTCTTCGGGGCCCTTGTCCTCCACCACGTTCTCAGTCTCGCTGGCGGCCTCCGTGGTCTCGCCGGGCTCGGCTGCCTCCTCTGGACCATCGTCTCCGCCGATCACTTTGTCGATGGCTTCGCTGAATACCTGTCCCAGGATGTGGAAGACTCCGGCGGCGTCGCTCGCCACCTGCTGGGTGGGTATCTTCGACGTGGCCTCGATCGCCTTGTCCAGGGCGGTGCTGAGCAGTTCCAGAACAGAGGGCCTCTTGTCCACCACCGGCGTGGGGGTTTCGGCAGGAATCACACTCTCCTCCTCGACGTCGGACACTGGCCGCTGGGCGATCTCCCGCGCATTGCGTCGCACGCTGCGCCTTCCATCCTCGTCGTCGTTGTTGTCGCCCTCGTTCAGGGCGTACGCCTGCCCATCGTCGTCGCCCTCGTCAATCTCCTCATACACCGCGTAGCTCACCTGCCTGGGACCGCGCATGAAGTCCGACGGCGGCGCCCGCTTTAACACGACAACCGTCGGCTCCTCGTCCACCTCCAGCACCTCACGCCGACTCACCGGTCCAGCCTGGACGCCGCAAATCAGCACCACGCAAGCTGCTGAAACACAAGAAAATCGATTAAAACTCTGTCCACTCGCACGGCGCTCCTCCACGTACCAAGAGTAATCCAAACGATCGGGAAGCGCATTTCTCTGAATGTCATGGCCCACGACTGCGACTTCCGAGGCTTTTATATCACTGGCCTTTCGGCTGCAAAAACCAGCGAGAAAAACAAAAAAAGTGAAAACCCATCGATACCGAGAAATTGAATTCTTCCACCGGAGGAGAAACAGCTTCAGATACAGTTGCTTGATTTTTTTTGTTGTATTTCTCCTGGCTTTCAAGTGAATGGTCGTCGCCGTGCCGCGGCTCCGTCAAGAGGCCGGCGGGCTAGCGGGCGGTGCGACAGCGGCACGGTGCGATGGTGTTGGTTATGTTGAATTATTTTTTGACAGGTTTTCAGGAGGATGGAGGCAGAGTGGTGGGGATTTCGCGAGAACCGCGCGCTCTGCGGACAGGGTGGGGGCCTTTGTTGTGTGTCTTGGATTCTGGTCATTTGCATCGGCATTCCCATCCGGACCACAAATATTGATTTATTAACCAAAATAAACTTTCTTTTGGGCTTCCTCGACGGCGTGCATTACGGCGGCGACGACGACGACAGACGGCGATGGCTGGCGAGCGAAAGTAAAACCGATTTTAGTGCTCATTCTGGCTCATTCTGGTCCGTCCAGCGTTCGCTGATGATTTTCTTCGCTGAGTTTTCTCGCGTGTCTTGACACGTTTCTGGTTTATGATGTGCGCGGGGGGGGGAATCAACAGATGTGACACAATGGCAGCACTGGTTCAAGATCGAGGTCAAGATGCGCTTGAGAGCTGGGCTGAACTGAAGTACAGGAATGGGCCTGCAAGGCGGTAGTACGACGTGGCTGTATGGTGTAATGTCACTTGATCCAGTTTTCGAGAGAGTCAACAATGTCCGCCAAATGAGGTGACAATGGCTAGCCGCTTCAGGGGAAACGTCGATTGCGGTTGATGGTACCCCGGAAGGGTTCTGGCACTGATTGCTGCGATGGTGGGGACTTGATGGGGCTCTTGTCTCCAGCTCGCTAGTTTGTCTGTGTGCTGGGAGGGGAAATGGGTTCGTTGTCTTTGATGAACCAGCTTTCCCAGACGAAGAATAAGATAAGATGGAGCCTGATATGATGGCGAATGTGAGGCAGAACCCATTTTGAGGGCATTCACTGTTGGAATCTCATTCATTTGGAACCGTCTTCAGACGTCTTTCAATAGCAAGGGCTGCTTTGAGAGGCTCTAACAGTCCTCATCCTTTGCAGGGAATTGGGAGGGAATGTGCTGATTTGAAGGTGGATGCTGTTGTGTTCTGGTTTGAGCAGATCAGAGCCGTAGGTTCTTTTCTTCTGCTCCTCAATTAAATGCCCTTTTGATGGCGTCAATGACAATGTCACCAGTCGAGAATGTTAAAGGTCTTCTTGGCTCTCTGAACAGAGCTCATTCCTGTCTATCAGAGAAATCCTCACGGTCGCGCTGCGTACAATGAAAGTTCTGAGACAGCAACTTGCTCTCACCTCAAAGCTGCGTCTTTCTACCAGTTGGAAAATGATACGAAATGTCGCAGCACGCACAAATGTCGCCACACGCACATATCCTACATGTCCCTACATGTCCTACTGGTGTTCAGGATTGAAGGAATGAAGGAGTGAAGGATTGAAGGAGTGAAGGAGTAAAGGAGTGAAGGAGTGAGGAGTAAAGGAGTGAAGGAGTGAAGGAGTGAAGGAGTGAAGAAGTGAAGGAGTGAAGGAGTGAAGGAGTGAAGAAGTGAAGGAGTGAAGGAGTGAAGGAGTGAAGGAGTGAAGGAGTGAAGGAGTGAAGGAGTGAAGGAGTGAAGGAGTGAAGGAGTGAAGGAGTGAAGGAGTGAAGGAGTGAAGGAATGAAGGAGTGAAGGAGTGAAGGAGTGAAGGAGTGAAGGAGTGAAGGAGTGAAGGAGTGAAGGAGTGAAGGAGTGAAGGAGTGAAGGAGTGAAGGAGTAAAGGATTAAAGGAGTGAAGGATTAAAGGAGTGAAGGAGTGAAGGAGTGAAGGAGTGAAGGAGTGAAGGAGTGAAGGAGTGAAGGAGTGAAGGAGTGAAGGAGTGAAGGAGTGAAGGAGTGAAGGGATGAGGGAATGACGGATGAAAAAGGAAAGGAGTGAAGGAGAAAGGAGGAAAGAAGGACTTGTAAACGGATGGAGACATCGGTGGAAGCTTAACATCAACGACAAGTCGGCTCAAAAATTGAGACTCTTACTGACTAGTCACTTGAATGCCCTTCCAAACCAGACAAGTTTCTACTCTTGATTGGATTTTCAGTCCATTCTGGGCCTAAACAAATATTCCTCTAGGTGGTACAGTCTTCGGCTAGTTGCCTACAGTTGCCTTCAGTTAGGCACAGCAAGAAAATTGTGGTCCTGCACTTGCGTGAGTGATATCGCCATCGAGAAGGTTTTCTCTTGAGATATCACAATAGCTGAAAGGAGCTGTCCTTAAGTTCCATATGCGCTAACCAATAAAAACGTTGTTCACATAGAAAAGGGGAGTGTATTGAGCTGCAGCCCAAACGCTGTCAACAGCCTGAGTCCAACAGCCTGAGTCCAACAGCCTGAATCCAACAGCCAAACTCCAACAGCCTTAGTCTAACAGCGTGAGTCCAATAGCCAGACTCCAGCCGCCTAAGTCCAACAGCCATTCTTCGATCCATTCTTTGAGCCATTCTTTGAGCCATTCTTCAAGCCATTGGACGAGCTAAGCCATTAGCAAATCCAAATCCAAATCGTTTTACATTTGTCAAAAAAGTCAGTAGGCGCAAGGAGCATGGTCTGTAGAATACAGTCCCCACCGACAGGCGACATATTTCAGTATTGTCATGCCTTTTGATCGTTTCTTTCCGTTTTTCACGCAATGCACACCTCCAACGCCATCTATGGAGTCGCTTGTTTTCAGCAGCTCATTGTACACATCCCCTGTCTGGTCTTTGCAGATCATAATTTTCAAACTGTGGATGTTTTTCTTTGTACATCGATGTAGACGATGATGGAGCTGGTTCACCAGGCATAGTATTTTCCTTCCTTGAATTATAGTAGTACCCTACTTTTCATCGCCATTTACGATCCTGTGCAACAAGTCCTTCCTTTGATGCCTTTCAAGAAGCAGTTCGGAGGTGAAATATTGCTTCAACTAATACGGTGCCCAATTTCCTTGGTTTTGATTAAATCCAGGTTCCTTAATCGAACGGAAATTCTGTGCTCATTCTGCAGTTTCAGTGTGCGTGTGGCAAGGACCTTGATCCAGTAAAGCCTTCATTCCGATGAATTAAGTAATCGTTTCCAAGATCAGCCACAACCTGCAGGTGGCGCCATCTTTTGGAAATTTATCGAAATATTTTTTTGTTTCCGATCTCTCTGACTTGGAGCCTAAAATTGCCACACAAACAAACTTTTGCCTACTCCTAAACTGTCATTGAAATTGAATTAGACATTCGTTTCAGAAAACGAAACCCTAAACATGCTAACAAAAGTTGCATCTTTTCAATGCTTTGTGCTTCACAAATGATATGCTTTGAACACTTCATGTAGTACTTGTCTCGCGAAGCACTTAACCCTTCGCAAAAAGTAGTTCAGCGGATTTGAATCGCATCGCACACTGCATTGGAAATCTATTGAGCAGACTTCCCTGTAGAAGTTGCCGGTTCCGGTTGCAGAGACAGACAGCAAGCACCTCTCAAATTTGATTAGCATTCGAAACGGTGAAATGTTTGCTAATTGGACGCGTCACTCTCATCTCGAATTCGTCGGAAATTGAATTTGCATACTACCGCTGCGAAAAGAGAAACCGGATATTGGTGAGGATTCCAGTGGAATCCTCTTTGCACGCCACGCCATCCCCAACACGACACACACAGCCCTCTACTTGGTCCACATGCAAATGAGGGCACGCCGCATCGTCGCATCTATCCACCTGTTGTAAGTCACTGTGACTCGGATTTTAGAGATTCCCTCCTTCGGCGCGCTGGCGGTATTCAAATTGGATTAAAGCGGCCAGACACACCGCACGGAACCGGTTTCGTTTTTGGTGGTGATTCTTTATGACCTGACGCGTATCGGTGTGAGCATCATCTACGCGGGGCATTTGTGAGTCAGACGAGCTATCTGACGGCGACGGGGAAAGGTTGTTGACTCCGAGGTGTTAGCCGGCGTCAGACTTGACACAGCATCGGGTAGTGGATTTTGGTCTGGTTGTGTTTTTGTTTGTTTCTTACGATTTTGTGAAGGAAATGAAAGCGCTGGGCCGGAGCGGTTGTCAGTAGAAAGTCTAGGCTTTACGATGTTGAATGTACAATATGTGTGAAGTGTTCGCGGCCTGAGGCGCTCAATGGATTCATTGAAACTGGATTAGGGGCAAGCGTAGAAAGCAGTCGATCACCGATCGACGTGAGTAGTCACATCTCGTCAAAGTGATAAGGTCGAGGTCGTGTCAAGATCATGAGAGTCACACGGTTTGTGTGACAAGAGTCATTCAGGCGGGGCGGCTGGGAACGACAGGAGTGTGGCATGGACAGGAGTGTGCCTTCGACTGGAGTGTGCCACCGACAGCAGTGTGTCCTCTTCAGTCTGATTCAGAGGCTATCATTCACTTTCCTGTCACTGTTTCCTCTTCGTCCTCAGTACAAAACAATTGTAGACAAGACGTCTAGTAAATCAGTCTAAAGCCTCCAGGATTTTATGGCTGCACACGGAAACCCCACTGAGATCAGCAGAATTTTCGAAATGGAACGTATGCTGTTCCACAGAGACCACGTGATGCCGTCAAACATCCTGAAGAGAGGGGAACTAACAGGAGAACAGCTGGAAGAAACTGAATGTGTGCGCCTTTTCTTAAGTAGACAGGTTTTTATGCTTAGTGGCAGAGACCCTGGGTCTCGGGTTTCCCCCAGTCTTTCTTTCTATGCACTCACTGGTTGCACTAATCTGTCAATTATTGTCTCCTTGGGATATCATTTCTGACATCTTTAGCCGACTGAGTGCTGACATGAAAACCTTGTATCCCGCTGGTCTAAATGCGATCTGCTTTACACTCCACACACTACACCACGCTGCCCAATTGTTTAAAATGACACACTCAGCACTCAGCTTTTCCAGGCAAAATTTATGGTTCCACCTCCAACCAGTTAAGAAAAAAAGAAGCAGCCGCTGTGAGTAAGTCTGGGCACTTTGGTGGATGACCGGCTGTAACCTAGTGCTTTGTTTAGCTAAAAGAACACCTTTTCATCAATGTCGTCATTGTAGGGGTTTGTGATTTTTTTTCACCCTTCTTGGGGTAGTTGATTTAAATCAGATGTTCTGAGTGTAAGCCAACTGTGGGCATCCCTTTTCCGAACATCCTTCGGAGCACATTCGTCCGACGAGGTCCGCACCTTAAACTGCTCCTTCCTCTCAATTGGATCCGTGTTTGGCTGACGATCAGGAAACAAGGTGAAAACTGCTTTGGATTGAGCTTAGGCAGAGTCAGACACTACTGTGAAGATGTCTCAAGGTAGTCTGGAGTTAGCAAACATGACAGCCATCGCGTGTAGCATATGACCCAAAACTGCCATTTCCCTGGAACTTCAAGCACCTTAAAATGACGGCCTGCCAACAGATATTATGGGCTTTTGTCACATTGTCACGTTGTCACGTAACCACGTTGTCACGTAACCACGTAACCACGTTGTCACGTAACCACGTAACCACGTTGTCACGTAACCACGTAACCACTTTGTCACGTAACCACGTTGTCACGTAACCACGTTGTCACGTAACCACGTTGTCACGTAACCACGTTGTCACGTAACCACGTTGTCACGTAACCACGTTGTCACGTAATCACGTTGTCACGTAACCACGTTGTCACGTAACCACGTTGTCACGTAACCACGCTGTCACGTAACCACGTTGTCACGTAACCACGTTGTCACGTAACTACGTTGTCACGTAACCACGTTGTCACGTAACCACGTTGTCACTTAACCACGTTGTCACGTAACCACGTTGTCACGTAACCACGTTGTCACGTAACCACGTTGCTACGTAAACACGTTGTCACGTAACCACGTTGTCTCGTAACCACGTTGTCACGTAACCACGTTGTCACGTAACCACGTTGTGACGTAACCACGTTGTCACGTAACCACGTTGTCACGTAACCACGTTGTCACGTAACCACGTTGTCACGTAACCACGTTGTCACGTAACCACGTTGTCACGTAACCACGTTGTCACGTAACCACGTTGTCACGTAACCACGTTGTCACGTAACCACGTTGTCACGTAACCACGTTGTCACGTAACCACGTTGTCACGTAACCACGTTGTCACGTAACCACGTTGTCACGTAACCACGTTGTCACGTAACCACGTTGTCACGTAACCACGTTGTCACGTAACCACGTTGTTACGTAACCACGTTGTCACGTAACCACGTTGTTACGTAACCACGTTGTCACGTAACCACGTGGTCGCGTAACCACGTTGTCACGTAACCACGTTGTTACGTAAACACGTTGTAATGTTCTCCTGTTGTTACGTTGTCACGTTACCACGTTGTCAGGTTGCCAAGTTGCCATACTGTCGTGAGGTTGTAGCTCTGTAGGAACCTTTTTTAGAGGATGATGCATCAAAAATCGATTGGCGAACATTTTGATACAACTTAAGCTGAGGTTTGATGGAGATGGGCATTGTCTCACAGAGCATCCAGACTGCACAATCAAGCATCCTTCACACTCAGAGCTCAGGCTGAAAATTGACAGTAGCTGTCCACCAGAATGTACACTTTTCTTGCCTTCGTGGCTTCAGACGATGTGCACTTTCTTCGGAAAACGTGTTATGGAGCTCTTTCGATGCCCGAAATGTCTACAACTACTGCCCGTCATGACGTAAGAGATAATTTACTCCTTGCGAGTCCATCAGGCTAAACGTACAATAAAAACTGACATTTCTGACACAGTCAATGATGAAAGAGAATTCTCGTCAAGACGTTGGAAATCCTTGATAAAAACCTGCAGCGCTCAGCAAATGACTGAAATCCTATGGAAGTGTCCATCGTGATAAAAACTGAAAAGCTTGTATCCTGTAGTGGTCAATAAAGCAAACAGGGATCCATCAAAGCGTCATTAGGCTTCAGCTCTCCCCCTTTCGGTTTCCCTCACACTAATCCGTGAACCCATCGAAGTCGAACCACAGCTGACTAATTGCTTAAAGAAAGTGAAATTAAAGAGGGACTAATCAAGTTTGTCACAGATTGTCTGTCAAAGTGACAGAAAGACTGAGTGGGAGAGGGAGAGAGATCAAGTCAGCCATTAGCCTGTGCGTGCTAATTAATTGTTTTGTTTCCTGACTAGAAATCTGAAGAGGTGTCAAATGTGGAAACGCCTTTCACGCAATAAACGCTAATCTCCGTTTAATTTGATGAACGCATTGAGTCGAGGAGAGGGATGGTCACTGGGAAGTGGCTGATACTTTCTTTTAAGTTTCAAGGTAACCCGCGATTAAATTGGTGGCAGAATGGCATCTTGTAGACAGGGACAGCTCCAAACGATCGTTTCTTAGTGTCGGATGTTAAGGGTAGAGTGCTGGGTATGCGCTATTCGCACTTTGTTCCACAAGTCCTAGAGAGCAAGTGAAATCAGTCTTACCCTTGATGCGGACACTCAAGTGACTCTAAAAGCTCTAGAAACTTTAAAAACTCCAGAAACTCTAGGAACGCTAGAAACTCTATAAACCTAAGAAACTCTGGAAACCAAGAAACTCTAGAAAGTCTAGGAACGCTGGAAACTGCAGAAACTCTAGAAACTCTAGAAACCTCTGATACTGACCCAGGTTCAGCAAATTGGATCCACCAGCACGAACATAAGACATAACAAGGTTTGTGCGATCATTATGTTGGGTCTTCTGCACTACAAGTGTGACTCTCTAACCACACTTGGCTTGAACTGAAAGTGGCCTGTAACTGGGTTGTCATTCTTCTAATCGTGAGGGTGGGTGGGTCTGACAGAAGTCGTCCAATGCGAGTTTTTTTTCCCAGTTGGGAATGGGTCCATTTGCCACCGCCTTTTATATTATTGGAGGGAATTTTTTCGCGGTTAACCAGAATCAGGACTTAAAAACATCTTTGGGCCAAAGCTCAAGTTTCAAAGCAGTTTCACATAAACAAAGAGGATAGAATCCTCAGCCGTCCGATCTGAGACAGCTAGGCTTTGAGTGTCTTGGGGATTGTGTCGAGAGTTAAGCATTATCAATCAAAGGTTTGGTATCGCTCTTCCCGCTTAAGTGAGCTGGTCGGATAATTATGGCATGAGGCTGACTTGAGGGCATGTTGCACTTGATATTCACTTTATCTAGAACAGACCAAGGTTTCAGCCAACACACAGTTCCATGGTAACTTCACTTCAAGTACCTTGACAGCTGTACCGCGTGTTCGTTGAGGTCTGTTTCCCCTGCTGTCTCAACTTCTGTGCGTCGTCTTCACTTCTGGGTGTTGTCTTTACTTCTGGGCGTTGTCTTCACTTTTGTGCGTTGTCTTTACTTCTGTGCGTCGTCTTCACTTCTGTGCGTCGTCTTCACTTTTGTTCGTCGTCTTCACTTCTGTGCGTCGTCTTCACTTCTGTGCGTCGTCTTCACTTCTGTGCATCGTCTTAACTTCTGTGCGTCGTCTTCACTTCTGTGCGTCTTCTTCACTTCTGTGCGTTGTCTTCACTTTTGTGCGTCGTCTTCACTTCTGTGAGTCGTCTTCACTTCTGTGCGTCGTCTTCACTTCTGTGCGTTGTCTTCGCTTTTGTGCGTCGTCTTCACTTCTGTGCGTCGTCTTCACTTCTGTGCGTCGTCTTCACTTCTGTGAGTCGTCTTCACTTCTGTGCGTCGTCTTCACTTTTGTGAGTCGTCTTCACTTCTGTGCGTCGTCTTCACTTCTGTGCGTCGTCCTCTCTTCTGTGCGCCGTCTTCACTTCTGTGCGTTGTCTTCACTTTTGTGCGTCGTCTTCACTTCTGTGCGTCGTCTTCACTTCTGTGCGTCATCTTCACTTTTGTGCGTCGTCTTCACTTCTGTGCGTCGTCTTCACTTCTGTGCGTCGTCTTCACTTTTGTGCGTCGTCTTCATTTCTGTGCATCGTCTTCACTTCTGTGCGTCGTCTTCACTTCTGTGCGCCGTCTTTACTTCTGTGCGGCGTCTTCACTTTCGTGCGTCGTCTTCACTTCTGTGCGTCGTCTTCACTTCTGTGCGTCGTCTTCAATTCTGTGCGTCGTCTTCACTTCTGGCAGTCGTCTTCCCTTCTGTGCGCCGTCTCCACATCTATGCATCGTCTCCGTATCTGTACGCCGTGTTCACTTCCGTGCACCATCCCCACGTTTGAGTTCGATCACAAACAAAGTCCCCTTCGGTTGTATCTTAAAGGCCCTTTGGATCGGCGCAGTCTACCATTTATATATGCTCTAGATGCCAACATAAGCGCTGTGTCTGTAGACACTTCACAAGACGCATCAGTCAGTCAGAGTAGTCTTCAAAGTTCCTCTTTGTATCTTCTGGTTCATCAACGCATACAGGACACTCCCACTCTCTGCATTTGCGTTTCTGTGCAACGAAGCTGGACAGGGATAATGAGTGCGTTTCACAAACCCAGTTTGGTCTCGCAAGAGAAGCCTACTTAGCCCAAAGAAAACGCTGATGACAGACGAGTGGATCTATCATACGCTTGTCTTTTTTGTTGCCTAAAAAGATGCAGTCCTCGTAATGTAATTGTAATGACGCGCTCCTTTACCGCCAGAAGCATTTTAGCCGACAGACGCATTTTAGCCGCCACACCCATTAAGGCCAATAGTATGATAGAGTATAGTTCGTTCAGTTTTCCTTAAATTTAACAAAAGAGTGGTGGCTAGTTGATGTACGTACACCTCTCGGGTCCTAAGCGCAATCTGCCTAAGTGTGCTGAAATATTCATTGCCAGGAAAAATAAACGGTTTCGTCCACAGAAGCTTGTTGAGTATGGTAGGCAAGCAAAGAGAGAGGCTCTGTCGTTTTTTAAAACGAAAGCGTTAGTTCACAAAGCCTTCCCCAATGTCAAGCTGATCAGAGACCAAGGATTTGAATGCTTGTGTGGTCTGGTTGTGCCTTTTATGACAGAAGGACCTCTGATGAAAAATACGAGAGCAGCAGTTTACCCCTGCGGCAGTCCACGCTGTGTGTTGATGAATGGCTAGAGCTGGGAATGGCTGAATGATATCATGAGCTCCCTTTATTGGCCTTTCGTTAACTTATGGAGGCTGTGCCTACGAGTCAAAATCTCAAGACGACACACACCAATCTTAGGATAAGAAAACCTTGATGAAATCATGTAAGCTACTGTGGAAGCGAATATACCAACTCCGGAATGTTGCCAAAGAAGTCCACCCCCCCCCCTTGAAATCACATCAGGGGAGTGCATTCCCCCGCAAATGATCCACTTCAAGTTGAAGATCGCGTCAAATTTCACCGAAACTTGACCCCAATCGAATGTGGCACACTCGAGTGTTGCAACAAAATGCCACGAACAACCACAAAAGAAACGTGAATCTGTAAGTCAAGAGCGTTTATGGGGTAATAAAAGCATTAACCGCCAGTTAGTTTGCAGATCGGCGATAAGGGCCTCCGTACACGCGAGAGAGAGCGTTGTATGCCATGGAAGTCTGGATGTGTGTTAGTGGTATTAAATTTCCGTTTTATTTGTCAAGAATAATTGGTTTCACTCATCCTTGTCCTGGGCCTTCAGCTGGGCGGAGTGCAGGAGCGGCTTGGTGTGGGCGTACCAGTACTGCTGCTGCTGGCCGTGGCTGGTGTTGACAGTGCTTGCGCTGGCCGATGCTCCTGGGGCGCCTGGTGTTCCCGGTGGTCCGGGTGGTCCTTGCGGTCCGGGGCGTCCTGGGCGGCCGGCTGGTCCAGGCGGTCCGGGCGGTCCAGCAGGGCCTGGTGGGCCTGGGGGCCCAGGGGGACCGGCACGGTTGGCAGTGCCAGGCTGAGCAGCCCAACCGCCCTGGACACCGCCCTGCAGGCCGAAGTCGAAGTTTGGATAACCCCACAGCCTGGACATTGGCGGTGGCACCGGGGCCGAGGGGTGGCTGTAGCATCCCTGGTTCATGTTCATGTTGGGCATCATCAGGGCCGAAAAGAACGGATGGAGTGGAAGAAGAATGGGTCCGACTGGGAGCTGGGCCTCTGCTGGTGATATCGGCGATGCGGTGCTGGAGCTCTCAGGATACTTGCTTGTGATTGGGTGTCTGTGGCCATAGGACGGTAGACTGTCGATGAACGGGCGAGGGCTTGAGAAGGCGGCTTGGCCGTCATCGTAGTGCTCGTCAGCTTCGTCCTCAGGCCTGTTGGTCTTCCGGTCGTCGTCCCCATCGGTGTCTCCGTGGTTCTGTGCATCTTCTTCGGAAAAATACTCGTTCGGCGAGTAGATTAGCGCCTTGCCAGCGCTTTCGACCAAGCTGCGCAGCTCTCCTTGCTGCTGTGGGGGTGCTTGAAGCTTCTTTGAGGGGATCTTGGCGCCTGATGCCAGGGCCAAAACGAGGATACCTAAGCGGGAGAGAAGTCCTAAGTGAGGAACCGCACGGACTCACGGAGAGTACTCACCAATTGCCAAATGACTACGCATGTTGAGTTAGTTCTGCATGTTGACCTATGCCGGTGCGTTGCTTTTATACCAAGCGTCGAGTGCTTAACGTCTAATTGGCGTACAGAGAGGTTTCGGTGCCATGGGAAGACATAAACCCGAATTTCCAGGAAAGCCCAGCGCAGCTCCCTGGATCCCGTTCGGAGGTAATTACCAATTTGCTTGCCGCACACCTAAGTGCTGGTGGTACTCATAATCAGAAGCATTTGCCGCGGTCTCACGGCAAGATCTCGTAAATCATTTGTGGAGTGATGAGCGCTTTGAAGAGGCGCGTTGTTGCCGGCGACAGATGGGAGGTAGATTCAAATACGGAGGAGAATCCATGATGGGGTGCACTTTGATGAGCCCACCGATTGCGTGCCGTGAAGATGACACAAGATAACGAAATGCTCGGTAATGGAGAGCACATAAGGGAAGGGAGGAGACCGATTCTGATAAGAGGCGCCGCTCTGATTGAAACCTTCTCGTTCCTAGAAATCGAACCAACACAGCAAAACAGGCTCTAAGTGGAAGGTAGATATGTCTAAGAATTGTCAGAGTCGATCGCTGAAAGAAGGTCCACTGCAGTTCCTGACCCGGTACGTCACAACATTACAAGATGGCTCAACTCTGCTTCCTTTCTCCCCAAAACTGAAGCTCAACGGGCAGTCTGAATGGAATTCCTGCTCCTCTCCTCCCCTGATGATACTTCTCCAGCACCGTCACTCCCCCTAAACCACCCCCTTTCACAAAAGCAAACAAAACGCCAATTCAGTCGATTTTTGCATTTATTCCCTTGTTCACACGCTCAGTGCTTCGTCATAACATTCAGCGATTTCTTGGTGGATGCCTTATTACTGCCGCCGTTCCCTGGCTGAGCATTCAATACCCAGACTTGTGTTTGGGGATCAAAGTGCAGCTTGTCGGGACTGTATTGCACATCCTTCACCTTGCGCAGGAAGTAAAATGCGTCGTCTTCGTCATTGTCTTCGTCGTCGTCATCATCATCGTCGCCGCTGAAGTAGTCAGGCCTCTTGGGTGGAGGCTTCCGAACCGGAACGTACTCCTGTTCACTATACACTTGGCCATAGCCTTGTCCATAGCCATGGCCATAGCCATGGCCATAGCCATGGCCATAGCCATGTCCATAGCTTTGGCCTATGCCGTGACCGTAGCCTTGATCAATGCCGTGTCCGTATGAAGGGCAGCTGGGCGCGTGGGGCGGATAGAAGTCGTACGGGGGCTGGAAGGCGCCTAGCGAGTAGTCGGGATAGCCGAGGTCACCGCCAATGCCGAAACCGTAGCTGTCTGAGTTCCAATCGTGTGGTGGAAAGTAGCCTGGATGGTACGACTGTTGTGGGTAGTAGTAGTCGGGCTGGTACGGGGCCTGGGGGTGATAGGCCGGAAAGTGACCATGACTTGGTGGTGGTGGAGGGGGGTGACTTGGGTGCAGAGGCTTGTGAGGCTTATATGGCGGCTTATGGGGCGGCTTAAACGGAGGCTTATGAGGCGGTTTATGAGGATGTGGTGGATGTGGCGGTCGTTCGGTTTCTTCCTCAGGGGGCACTGTAGTAGTTTCAGGAGGCACTGTTGTGGTTTCTGGATCCATGGTAGTAGTCTCAGGAGGTAATGTTGTCGTCTCAGGGTCGACAGTAGTCGACGCCATCGTCGTTGATTCGGGGTCATCATTCGCTATGGCATCATCGGCAAGCACCATTTGAGGGGCCTTCGCCGGCTTAATGGGTTTTACAAGCGGTTCCACCTTCACAGTCCCCTTTGGCTTCGGAGTTTCCTTCAGCTTCACAAAATTACCTCGCACTTGACCCCACGACTTAAGTTCAGGAGCGCCGCGAGGCGGCGCCGCTGACACCCCAATCGCAGCGTATGTCAGCAGGACTGCAAGCAAAAAAACTCATAAATTTCAATGCATACTTAGCGTGTGTGTTTCAACCTACCGAGGATCAGAATCTTTCGCATGCTCACGTCCATCTATAGCCGTTGAATGTCGTTTTCTGCTTTTATATAGATTTGGTATCGACTGCTCGTCACTCTGGTGTGTAGACCTTCCAACTCATTGGTTCGCATAAATTTAGCGCGGCCCGAAAACTGACCAATTGATTGACCAACCAGAACATCATCCGGACCTCGACGGCGCGGCAGTCCAGTGCGACGCCCAGTGCCTGATAGTGCTGCCCATCGTGTTGGCGTCACGGGATTGCTATGCCGGCTGGGACGTGTGGTTTTGAATTGCAAATCGAATGGAGGGGGACTATATGAGCTCAACACACCGACCCAGTAATTTGCATTCATTAGCAAGATCGCCGCCGATGTGGACAACGCTGACCAGATAAGAGTTCAGTCACCGGTGTTTTTTTGATGAGTGATTTTTGCACTTAAGTGCAGACTCCCCTGATCGGAGGGGCGGTTTTCAATGACTGAGCGGTTCTTAAGCCTGATCGATGACGATCTTGACAAGTCTCTTCTGTGCCTCTCTCTGTTGTTTTCAGGCGCCCTTCTGTTGATGTTGGGGTTGTACCTAGTAGAGATTCCCACATTGAAATTAGTGATCTGCTTGACAGGAGTCCCTGTTTTGCATAGCAGATCGTATATCATGAAGGACATGTATCATTTACCTGTTCTTTGCGTCATGCGTGTGCGTCAAATGAACAGACGCAGACTCAACAGCACGAAGATGGTAGATTGGCAGGGTGCGCGTGTACCTTGTATGGAGTCTTAGAAGTGTGTCTCCGCTTCGGCGTTCAAGAAAGGTGTTGTTTGAATTGTAGACTCAGATGTAAGCTGTGCTCTGCATTCTACATATGTTTACATCAATTGAGATTGACAGACGTCAAGACGAGAGAATTTTTGACGTCCCAGCATATCACAGAGCACTAGCCAAAATTGATCTGCTGAGGAAAACGTGTGGTAACTGCGTAGTTTCACGTAACGCACTCGTGACTGATTTGTCCAAGATCGTGCGATATAACGTTGCATGACTATGTTTTTCTGGAAACTTGTGAAGTCATTGATCTGCGGCGACAGGCCTCAAACGATTGACCACCTGGAGGAAAGCATTTGTCGACGTTTCTTTAACGAGGTCGGATGTGTTGGGAATTGTAATCGATTGGATCTTTAGTTTCGAGCAAGCCGTGAGGCATATATGCAAGAATCTATATATGAGTTATAATGCCAAAAAATTATCTTTTCATTTCTTAAGATTGAATGTCAATTTTAGAACTATTTTTATTTTATTTTATTTTCAAGTTGCATACCTCTAAAAAATACACTTTGTACATATTCCTTGTAATCGTAATTGATCCAAAATTTTGAACTGCCCAAAAGGTCAAAATGTCAAAATGACCGGAAATTGAAAGGGGATATTTTTATTTATTCGAGGATGGTCTTCCGGAGGGAAACCAGCAAGCACTTATAAAGCAAACAGCCGCCACCTGATCCAACCAAGCGCGGGTCATTGACAGAGGAAGTGCTCTGCAGTGTCTTTACCTTCTCTACAGGCATCGCGTAGGGTCCGTTACTAACCCATGCAGGCTTAAGGGCTTAGCGGATGTGAAGTGCCCCGTTTGTTTGCCAATATGTCGTCTGCAGTTTTGCTGAAGTTTGCGATCATGCACTTAATAATAATTGTTGGCGCGACAGTCCACAGGGGAACCAGGACCTAGCTTGCTGATCAACTACTCGTGTTGTGCGTGCTACTGTTCTCTCACGAGTAAAAGGAACCTACAGTTTTTTGCCGGTTCCGAACGGCGAAGTTTGAGAAGCTTTCTTAAACAGTTATTACTCTTTGAGTGTTGTCAGCAACCGTGAAAAATTCGAAAAATTGGTGTTGATTTGGGAATCGAACCCAGACCCTTCGTGTTCGCGTGTGAGCGTCGCACTCTACCCAATACGCCACGTGAGTCATCTCTGGTTGTGCTGTCCAAACATCGATAACAGCACTAACCAAGAATGCGGTTAGTCCCAATGTGACTTCGGGCCCTGGGAAAGCCTCTTCTGACCCTTGTCCAGCAAGTTCATAGGCCATGACATTTCTCACCATCTTGTGGTGTCCCGGGACCCAGACAAGTCTTAGTGAATCTAGTTTTTAGAACAACTTCAGTGGAGACTGGCGTTCCCGTTTGTAAATTGAGTAAGAAAGCGATATAGACACAATCCCAAAATAAAACCCCCAAAATGAAAAAGCCGAAAGCCTTAAATGACTAAACCCAATATTGTTCACATTGGTCAAATGCCTAAAGTCCCAAAATGGTTAAATGTCAGAAAATTCCTCAGTTGACAAAATGCCTCATTACTCGAAATGCCAAAAGTTTTAAATGCTCAAAATGGTCAGAAGTCAGAAATATCCAAAAATTGCGCAATACAAAAAATGAGGTCTTCCCAAAATCATTAACTTGAAACTTACTGACATCCTGTCTATGTCCTGCTATGCCCTTTTTAGCACT
This sequence comes from Eristalinus aeneus, assembly GCA_955652365.1. Taxonomy (NCBI): domain Eukaryota; kingdom Metazoa; phylum Arthropoda; class Insecta; order Diptera; family Syrphidae; genus Eristalinus; species Eristalinus aeneus. Next base: position 7,998,890 of record OY019134.1, read on the forward strand.
TAAGCCTATCAAGAATGAACGTTTTCATAAAATTTTTGAAACGCGTCAAAATTCTGGGTCCAAATTTCCACAATCCAAGAGAAAATACGAAAGTCTCATGTTAAGAAAGTTCAAAATGACGGGGAAGTTCGAAAACTAACAGTTCTATGCAAGGCGATCAATTTCCAAATTCAGAACTTGTTCAAAAGTCTACAGCGGCCTTAAGGCGAGAGATTTCACGGATCAGCGAGTCCCCGATTATAGCTCTCTTAAGTGTTAATTTTGGGCATCTCCCCTTCCGGAGAATATTTTTGGGACTACGGTCCTAGATTTTTGATCTTGGTCGCAAAATTCAAAATTGAGAGCCTGACACTCAGAGCTCTGATGTCCGAATTCCCCAAAAGCCAAAATGTTTGGCTGGTCCCAAATTCCAAACTTCAGAGAGTGTCAATGAAGTCCAAAGTTATTGCATTTTCTGATTAGTCCAAATTGACAAAATTCTAAATGCCCCAAAATACTCTAAATCTTGGAATTTTTCAAGGAGCTGGGTCAATTTAAAATTAAATAAAAATTGAATAATTCAAATTGCTCTTGGCCAGTGGCTTCTCGGCTTGATCGCCGTTTCCAACGAGCACAAGCCTGTTCCTCCACAAATTACCAATCTGATTTAATTTATCTCCATTTGTGACATCCATAGACGATGGTTTATGTGCGGCTTGGCCCAAGCCCCCTTCGCCTGCCTTCGCAAGGATTAACCATGCCAGGCTCTTATGTCTACGACGCAGTTTCAAAACCCACCGTCCCTCCATCGAAACTTTCTCCCCGTCCGTTGGCACTTAAACTAGACCAGTTCTCTCTCATTAGCATCCGCGCGGCAATATGGCAATAACTTCAGTTTTGCATATCTGAATGCATAAGCGATTTTCAAGCCTCTCTCGGTTCCCATTCCGGAGGTCCCTGCCCCAAATTAAACATACTAACAGGGGCATTTGCATTTCGAAAACATTTAGCACAGAAAATGTTTTCTAGAAAAAATCATTAGTCTGAAGACCGTAACGGGTGCGTTGAACTGGGTCGAACGCCTTCTGGACCAGTTTCGCGTGTCGAGCGTCTCATCAATTCACAGCGACTGTCCTCGGCGCGACCGCACGTCCACGCCGCACTTTATGAAAATTAGTCAAAGCGAATAATTAACTCTTTTACAAGGGACAGCTTTTCGAAAAGAAACCGTTCTTAGCCCTGGACCGTACCGGCTCCATTTCGGCAGAAAGCCCTAGCTGTGCGCTTACACGGGGGACTCCATTAAATGTGACAAGTGATGGAGGGACTGATTAGAATTCGCATTTGATTTTCACAACAGAGTGGCGAGTCGTTTATTGGAAGCTGTGGCGATAAAATCTGCTCAAGGTGCTTAACCTTGTGGTTCGATAATGGGAATGCTGTTCCTGACTTAACGGAATTCCTTGTATGTGATTGCAATCAGCGCAAAAGTAGTGGCGGGAGCATGAATGAAAGTCGAGTGCTTGGCTTGGATTGGCTTCCATCCTTCATGCCAGGGCTCTGATGAGATTCCGAGGAGGAGGCAGATCACGTTGGGAGTTAAAAGGAGATAAGGCGATGCTGGAGAGCTATCATGCGAAGAAGCTGAGAGAAAAAATGTAAATTTTAGATCGTAAAACTGTCATAAAAGCGATTAAAAGCACTTTAAGATGGATATCTCCTTGAAATTTTAACCGAATTCGTTTTGAATGACTTGAAAAGGAATTTGTCAGAAACCAAAGAGATCGGAATTCGAACGAAGCGACTATAGTTTGGGGCACGCATGTCCGATTTTGGCATCGAATCACATATTTCCATCAACTCACTAATTCACAAACTGGATGGGGTTTTGAATTACAGTACTACATTACTACGAGTGTTGTTCACGCGTGAAATGTTTCGTTTTGTTCTTCGTGTCGTTTTCACCGGCTCAGGATGTCTATTTCGTCCTTGGAAATGGCAGAGAAAACGCTGCTGTAGCCTTCTTGAATCCAATCAATATGACAGAAGGGAAGGTACACAACTGGAAAAAGATTTCAGTACACTTCTGTGCCTAGTCGCAGAGAACTGAAAAGACTGTCTGTCCGATGAAAAGCTAAGCTTGTTGGAGCCTAAGCATGTTCCGGAACTAAGTGTCAGCCTTAGGTTCGGTAGACCACATGCAAAACTACATGTGGAACTACATATAGGGTAGACAGCATGATTTCATCGAAGCCTCGAAATGGAAGGGAAGATATACAGGAGCTGATGATCTTCTTCAAAAACTTTTCACTGTATCTTCATGACCCTTACTTTTGGGCTGGTTGCTCCTTTCTTCTCACATTTAAATAGATTCATGTAAATTTCTTGTTTTCTTGGCTTAATCCTTGAGTGGAATCTTCTCCTCACCCTTGATAAAGATTCAAAGATACAACTTAGTTTCGTTACCATTGAAGATTCTGTCTCACGACGTAAAGCCTTACGATGTAATAGACTGTATAAGTCGCTTCCGTGGGAAGACCTTCATTTCTTGTGGTTCTTGAAGTCTGGATAGAGCTTCAAAGTTGCAATGCAGTTTCTTCTCGAGGGGATATTTGATTTTCGCATGACGCAGCGAATTTTGAAGGCTAGGGAAAAAAGCGTTTACAACGAAACCAGATGATGAATCAATCTCGCTGCTGTGTGCTTCTTCTAGGGCTAGAGAGGAACTTACGCGAAGCCCTTGGCACTTTAAAGCGAAAAGTTCTGCATGTGATCTGATGGCGTCTGAAGGCTAATGCTTAAGGTCGAAGTCAATAGGTTGTCTTAGCGAAGCGTCTTCTTCCACATCTTCCACCAAAAGAATATTCTTGACACAAGGGAACAGAGGTCGCCCTCGTCCGGTGAAGAATACTCTCGGGAAGCCTTGAGTTAGTGGAAGGGGCTGTTGGTTGAAGCCTGAAATAGAGCGGTAGCCTAAAAAGGCAACACTTTGAAACAAAGTCCATTTTTCAACATAGCAGCGGAATTCTCCTTAGCTCTATCTCTATCTCTATCTCTATCTCTATCTCTATCTCTATCTCTATCTCTATCTCTATCTCTATCTCTATCTCTATCTCTATCCCTATCTCTATCTCTATCTCTATGTCTATCTCTATCTCTATCTCTATCTCTATCTCTATCTCTATCTCTATCTCTATCTCTATCTCTATCTCTATCTCTATCTCTATCTCTATCTCTATCTCTATCTCTATCTCTATCTCTATCTCTATCTCTATCTCTATCTCTATCTCTATCTCTATCTCTATCTCTATCTCTATCTCTATCTCTATCTCTATCTCTATCTCTATCTCTATCTCTATCTCTATCTCTATCTCTATCTCTATCTCTATCTCTATCTCTATCTCTATCTCTATCTCTATCTCTATCTCTATCTCTATCTCTATCTCTATCTCTATCTCTATCTCTATCTCTATCTCTATCTCTATCTCTATCTCTATCTCTATCTCTATCTCTATCTCTATCTCTATCTCTATCTCTATCTCTATCTCTATCTCTATCTCTATCTCTATCTCTATCTCTATCTCTATCTCTATCTCTATCTCTATCTCTATCTCTATCTCTATCTCTATCTCTATCTCTATCTCTATCTCTATCTCTATCTCTATCTCTATCTCTATCTCTATCTCTATCTCTACCTCTATCTCTATCTCTATCTCTATCTCTATCTCTATCTCTATCTCTATCTCTATCTCTATCTCTATCTCTATCTCTATCTCTATCTCTATCTCTATCTCTATCTCTATCTCTATCTCGTGCGATTTGCAACCGTCGACGAAGCACGGTTGGCAGCAGTCGAAACAGTGAACGCCACCCTATAAATAACCTCTGAGTGAGACGTACATTGTTATATCGACTTGAAAGGTAAGGACCACCTGGGGAAGGATAAACCGAAACGGAAGAGTGCTCTTCCCTCACTGACAATACACCAACTCACACCTCCGCCACTCTACGAATTTCTCCCTCGTCCGACCCATCTTACAGTTTTTCAACAGAAATTTAAGGGATGCCGCGAATCTGTCCTGCTCCTGTTTTACAAGATTTAATTTTCTGTAGATTTCTTCTTCCTGTGCACAGCGAAGAGGACTGTATGTCGGATTTCAACTCACGTGTGGCCTTTCGACCAACATCTCACAAGTGGAGGGAACCAACAGCTTACTACCGACTGCGAACGTAGAAAGCTAGGGCGTTTTTATTAAAATTTGTACAATTTGAGCTACTCGACTGTCGTGTGAATTGAATGTCTCCCTGGCGAAAAACCAGAAAATCCTTAAAGAAAGGACACGGTGGCATGGGCCATTTTCAAATGGAAAGAATTCGAAAACCAAAATTTCCGTTTCAAATCATTTATTCGTCTCAGGTTTCAATAAAAGATCTAGGCCTTGCGCAATTCAGCAACAACTGGGGCGTCATCGATTTCTTCCTCGGGGGCGCCCTCGTCCTCGCTGGTTCGCACCTTGTAGGGATACTTGCTGTTGGTGGCACTGTACGGATACTGGGCGCCGCCACCGCCGTGTGGGTAGCCGCCTTGATGAGGGTAGGATGGCTTGTGACCGCCGCCGGGCTTAGGGTATGGGTACTGTGGTGGAGCGGGTGGTCCTGGGGGTCCTAGTGGGCCTGGCTCTCCTGGTGGTCCAGGGGGACCTGGTGGTCCTGGGGGTCCTGGCTGGCCGGGGATGCCTGGTGGTCCGGGACGGCCTGGAGGGCCTGGTGGTCCGGGGGGTCCATGCACTACGCCCTGTCCGCCCCAGCCGGGTATTGTGGCCAATGATGGAACACCTGGAAGGGGCAGGAAACCGAATCCTGGGAGTAACGAGAAGTTTGGTTGGCTGTACGATCCGTGTGAAGGCTTGTGCGATGAAACTGGTTTTGGCTTGTGCTTTGATGGCTTTGGATGCTTCGGTGGCTTTGGATGGCTGATGGGACCTGGGTTGCTTGGATAGCCGTGGCCGTAGTCATTGCCTCCGCTTGGGTAGCCGGACCAGCCGTGTTGGTATTCTCCGCCATAACCGCCGTGTGGATAGCCTCCTTGATAGCCGCCGTAGTAGTCTCCATAGTAGCCGCCTGGGTGGCCACCTTGGTAGCCGCCTGGGTGGCCACCTTGGTAGCCGCCTGGGTGGCCACCTTGGTAGCCGCCCTGAGCATAGCGATGGATTGGCAGCGGCATAGCTGGCTGCTGATAGCCTTGCAAGGGGTTCTGTGGATAGGTGAAGTAGTTTTGCGGCTGAGCCGAATACAGGATCGGAGTTGGCCTGTCACTGCCATCATCCTCCTCCTCTTCACTCTGCGACTCGTCGGTCTGCTCCATGATCCCATCCTCCTCGGCAGCAACTTGCTGCTGCTGTTCATAGCCGGGGTATCCGTACCCGTTCTCGTACCCGAGCTCGCCCTCCTCGCCGTAGGCGTTGGCGCCCACGGATAGGAGTAACACACCTAGAATGTAACAAACAGATAAGTGAGAGTCTGAGTTCGCCCCAAGCGCATGTCCTGCATGCCGCGCTCGTTACCTATTCCCAGCCAAATGATCTGTTGACGCATTGTCAATAGTTACTGATGATGGGCCGCGATCTGCCAGCTTTTATACCAAGAAACCGCGAAAACCGAAGTGGCGTTGACGCGCAGGTCGACTAATGAATTCGCTCAGCGCGAATTAATATCGCTGATCCCATTTGCATTTGCACGCGTCTCTGGCCGTTGGTTGGTGGGTTTGTTTGCCCCTCGGGATGGCCACGCTCCCGTGCGGACGCGAGCGAAAGAGGAACACCGAACAGGGGTGACAGATAAATTTGATTGGGCTGCGTGGTTAGCTAGCCCGAATTGGCATCTGATTTGCATATGTTTGCCAATAACTTGCGCGTCTGTTGAACCCTTTCAATCTGGTTGGGATCTGGCTCTTTTTTCGGGTGCAAAACAACCTCGCCGTGGTAGTCGGAGGTGGGTACCTTCTGATTTATGGAAAGCGAAATTCGACCGCTGTGAATGAGATGAGCTGGTGGTTAGGTGGCATGATTTCCTTTAAGAGGTAGGAATTTTTTCTGACGTTAAATGTGGTCTGATTGTTTATCTCTCTGCCTGTCGTGCCTGTTTTGTGGCTTGAAGCTTGGCTTTCAGTGCTTTGGGCAACTAAGTGCCAGGGGCTGCCCATTAGGCTCGCAAATGACAAGTAAGTTGACAGCTCTTTGAAGTGGTCCTTAATCATTTGTGGATGTCAGCATCTTATGTTCGATTAAGGGATCAGTGTGAGTTGAGCCGAATTCGGTAAGGAGTTCTAGAAGTGGATGGTTTGAAGGTAGTTTATAGAAGCTTGAGGAAAGTGGTAAAAAATGGGTTAAGCAATGGATGGGAGATTCCAGTGGGTGCGAGATTGGTCACATCTGATGTCCTGCCTTCACTTATATTTCAGGCAATGCAGTCTGTGTCCGCGTTATGTGTCGGCAGGTTGACATCTCTCTTTATGGGTTCTTAGGTTGGGTTAGGTCAAAGGGTCGGCTACAAGTGGACAACCGCACTTGAACCAAATTTGTTCTCGATGTGATGTCGTTCTTTACAGCCATTGAGCCGTTGAGGTGACCACCAGGAACTTCGCGTCTTGAGATTAATTAACAAAAAATTTAAAAAGATTTCCTTTTTTATCTCTTTTTCTATGTTTTCAAATTTTGTATATATTTTTATTTCTTGTGGAATTATATTCAGGATTTCAGGTACACTTCATTGTTATTAAAACGGGGCTCATAAGGCATTCGCATTCCTTGAGCTCGCTTCTTGTGTTGACTTCATTCTGAATCGGTGTTACAAATCGGTTGTCATTGTAACACTCCAGTATAAGAATCATCTTGAAGATATCTTTTACTGAAAGCTCTCTGAAACGCCGTTTCTTCTAAGTGTTGTGCTACACCAATCTTCTGAGTTTTGTAGTTCTTGGAGCTTCTGGATATGTTTCGCTAATGTATTGCCCCAAGCAAGTATACCAAACCTCAACTCAACAATGGCAAAATGTACGTTGTGGCATGATACGATTGATGATTTAGTGCATATAATGACAACTGGACAAACGGACAACTAGTAGTAGAGTCGCAGTCTGAGAATCTGGAAGGATCATTTCTGCAGACTCCTAAAAGGCGATGACGACCCAAATCCCGCTGTTAGGCAGAATGTTCCACTCAATTTGGACGATGATAGACAAGCATTCCGTCCCCCCGACTAAGACGAGGTGAAGATAGCAATATCCAAGCTAAGGTCGAACAAGGCTGCTGGAGCGGACGGACTGTCCGCAGAACTATTTAGAGCAGCTGGAGATGACCTGGTTGGGCGCATGCACCAGCTCATCTGTAAGATATGGTCGGAGGAAGACATGCCCGATGAGTGGAATCTCAGCGTCGTTTGCCCGGTCCACAAGAAAGGAGACCCCTTTGACTGCGCCAACTACAGAGGGATTAGTCTCCTGAACATCGCATACAAGATTCTCTCTGCCGTATAGTGTGAGCGTCTGAAACCATTTGTCCATGACCTGATAGGTCCCTATCAGTGTGGTTTCAGGCCAGGGAAGTCCACAATAGACCAGATCTTCACATTACGGCAGAACCTGGAAAAGACCCAAGAAATGCAAATTGACACTCTAGGTGGTTCGTCGACGAGCTATACAGTGCCATGTCTTGTTTTGGCATTCCTATCAAACTCGTCAGATTGTGTAGGATGAGGATGGAAAACTCTCGCTGCTCCGTCAAGGTCGGTACCGAACTCACCGAGACCTTCAATGTCAAAAAAGGTTTTAGACAAGGCGACGCACTGTCATGTGACTTCTTTACCATCGATCTCGAGAAGATCGTGCGTAACACACAAGTCAACACCAGAGGCACGATCTTCCAGAAATCAGTTCAATTGCTAGCTTACGCTTATGACATTGACGTGATTGGGCGGACACAGCGAGCCGTCAATGAGGCGTTTGCTGGCATTGAAGCGGAAGCGGCTAAAATGGGTATAGTGGTAAATGAGGGCAAAACGAAGTACATGCTGTCATCAAGGAAAGACACACAACATCGACGTCTCGGACGGAGCGTCACACTAGGCAGCAGAAACTTCGAGGTAGTTAAGGAATTCGTCTACCTCGGCTCCACGGTAAACAGGGACAACAACATCAGTACCGAAATCAAACGCAGAATCACTCCTGCCAATCGCTGTTTCTTTGGGCTCAAGAGGCAATTGAGTAATAAAGCCCTCTCTCAACGGACTTAGCTCGCTTTATATAACAGCTTGATCATCCCCGTCCTACTTTATGGCGCGGAATCTTGGACGTTAGCAAAGGCGGATGAGGAAGGCCTTTTCGAGAGAAAAGTTTTGCGTGCGATTTTTGGTCCTGTTTGCGTTGATGGCATCTGGAGGAGAAGATTCAATGACGTACTCTATGGGCTGTACAGCGACATGTGCCTGGTCAAGCGTCTACGGATACAACGCTAAAGATGGTTAGGCCATGTAGAGCGTATGGACACCACTTCTCCGGCCCGAAAAGTCTGTGAATCCGAGCCATTGGGACAACGCAACAGAGGACGACCTAGACTAAAGTGGCGCACACAAGTGGAGAAGGACCTCAACCAACTTGGAGTGCGCAACTGGAGGAAGCTGGCGAAAGATCGTACTGGCTGGAGAGGCATGTTGGTTGAGGCCCAGGTCCACCCCGGACTGTGGCCCCACAAGAAGAAGAAGAAGAAGAATGATCGTCTTAGGCTTCATCTATGTGTACACTCCAAAGGAAGCTGCTGTCGATGGTAGCTCCCAAATTATCGACAATTTTCTATTGTTTCGAAAGGACTACACGTGGATTTCGTACATAGTTGATTTCAGAAGTAGATTTGTGATTTTGTAGCCCTTAATTGAGGATGAGGATGAGGATGAGATTTCGTAGATGCACCAGTTTAGTTTTAGAAGCATTGGTCGATAAGCCGTGGTCGTGACACCACTTCAACGCGTTGTCGACTTCTTCCTGTATATCTTCAAGAGCCATCTGGACTGATCTGTAACGCATCACAATAGCCTTTTCATCTGCATATGCGAATGGCACAGCTTTTTTAAAAAATCGGAATAATCACTGGTGTACAGAAGTGGAGCCAATTTGGAACGTTCCGGAACTTCATACTGCACATCCTCAATTCGGCTGCAGAAATTGTCAATTTTCCCAAAAATTGTCGGTGTGTCAGATACTCTCGCAGCCAGTCTGTTTAAATTTCTTTTAAGTCAACGGGTTCTGGACCTTCAATAAGTGTACATTAGCACAGGGTGTCGAAAGCTTTGCTGAAGTCCACGAATAACACCAGACTCTCATTTGAGGTGGAAGGTGAGCAAACATGCTCGCCAACACGCCCTCTTCCTTCCTCCAATTGCGCACTCCAAGTTGATAGAGTTGATAGAGGCCGTTCTAGCTTCTTATTCGAAAAATTTTCGGACTGGAGCAGTGGTGACCCAGTCAGTTAAAGCGTTGTATAAATAAACGCTTGACAAGGCGCAAGATCTCACAAAATTTCTTAAAGCTCCTATCCCCTGAAATTGCTTGATCATTTCCAAGCTGTCATCAGCGAGACTTGGAAATAGTTGTCGACTGTAGTCTTTCAAAGAAAGAACTTTCTTTTCACATGAATGAGACCTCTTCCGGAAAGACATTTTCTGTTCCACTGTTTCCATACAACTCCTACACAAACTGTTCACGGGAAGGATCAATCTGATTGACTCGGCAGTGAAAGCGGTGTGACCAATTTTGGGGTATTGGGTTCAATCCACAAGCAAAAGGAAACTGTTACCGCAGCCAGAGTGGCATAAACTGTAAATTGAGTCTCTTGCCTGCGCTTATGGGAGGATAGTCAGCAGATTCTGTGCTTGAACTGAACCCAGTCCCTCGGAGTTCGTTTGCCTTTTTGCTTCCATTATAGCCGACGAACATGCTCTGCCGTCATTGAAGGTTTTTCAGTTTCTCTAGATAATCTTGGACAGACTTGGAGTGATGCCGTGCTTGCCGCACCGATGCACCACTTCTCACCCAATCACGCACCGCTCCATTCAATCGTCCGACTCCAGAAGTCCTTCCCTCAGGAACCAAGTAAAAACTCAAAATTTCAAAGTTCGCATTTATTGCCTTACAAATACAAATTCTTAATACTTCGTCTATCGGAACTATTTCTTAACGCTGCTCTCCACGACTGGGTCCTCGCCGTCGTCGTGCTCGCCCTCAATGGCTGTTGCATCGTCGGGCTTGGTCTTGTCGGCGGTGTACGGCTTATGCGGCCGCAGGATTGGAAGACCATGCGGCACCGGTGGCAGCGGGTAGTAGCTACCGTGAGATCCATAGCTGCCTCCAGAGCCGTGTCCGCTGAAACCGCCCCCAAATCCGCTGTGCGATGGCGGGTACGGCGGATGTGGCATCACTGGTGGTGGTGGTGGCGGTGTTGGTGGTGGAGGTGGAGGTGGATGGAATGGCGGGGGATGATACGAAGGAATAGTTTGTCCAGGCACACCTGGTGGGCCGATGGGGCCGACTGGGCCAGTGGGTCCTGGTGGTCCCGGCACACCAATTGGCCCGACAGGTCCTACTGGTCCTATTGGACCGACCGGCCCTGTTGGACCTGGCGGACCAGCGTCTCCCTTGGGTCCAGTTGGACCGGTGGCTCCTGTTGCTCCTGTTGGGCCAGTGGGACCGGCAGGACCTGTGGTGCCCGCCGAACCAGGCGTTCCGGGCGGACCAGGTGGCCCAGGGGGTCCGGCTATGGGGAGCGGGATGTAGATGGGGTATCCGCCAGGGCTCTGACCGTGACCACCACCGTGACCACCACCATGACCCCCGCCGTAGCCACCTCCATGCCCTCCGTAGCCACCTCCATGCCCTCCGTAGCCACCTCCATGCCCTCCGTAGCCACCACCTTGCCCGTGGCCTCCGCCTATGGGAAAGCCGCCTCCATGACCAAAGTTGCCGCCCGAGTGGAAGCCGCCTCCGGGACCAAAGCCACCTCCATGGCCGAAGCTGCCGCCAGTGGGGTAGCCGCCACCATGGCCGATTCCACCGGGTGGTGGGAAGGAGGGATAAGTTGGGTAGTTGCCGTGGAAGTTTGTTGGCGGGGGGTGGGGGATCGTTATGTTGTGGGGAAGCGTGTGGTTGTGGTAAGTCGAATTCCAGTGCCTTGGTGTAGCCTCGATTTTAAGCCTCTCGTCGCTTTCATCGCTCTCGTCACTGTCGACGCGCACATTGCTGGGGCGATCCACAGACACGACATCAGCTCTGAGTCGATTTCTGACTCGGTTCTTGTTGCGGTTCTTGTGCCCAGCGTACCTCACTAGCACTGGGCGACGCCGTGATGGTGTAAAGTCTTCCTCCTCCTCCTCCTCCTCCTCCTCCTCCTCCGCATCGTCGTCATCCAACACTTCAGTTTCAGTGTCGTCAAAGAAGTAGTAGTGAGGGTCATGGGGGTGCACCACTATCAGCTCTTCTTCTTCCTCCTCCTCGTCCATGGGGAGCGGCACCTTCTTCTGCGGCTGGTATCTGTACTTGTCCGGATTGATCTCGTACTCTTGATAGGCATGGTACACGCCATTGTTTCCGGTCTTCTTTTCGGTTTCGCCGCTTCCAGTGGCCAACACGAGGATTATGGTGCCTAGAGGGATGACAAATCACCGTCAAGCATTGAGCGGCAGAAGGAGTAATGATCGCGCACTTACCCAGCCAAAGCGAGGTGGCCAAATCCACGCGCATTTTGCTGCTTTACTAACGCCAATTTCCTTCGAATCCATCTTTTATATCGCCCGTGCAAAGTGAATCACAATCTTTATCAACATCTGCGACAGCAGCCTCCGGACCACCTCCTCCCCCTCCAACTGCTCGTCGACCAATAACGACGCGTTGCCCAGGCCATTGGTCGGATACTTCGAATACGGTTACAGGTCAACAAACTGATAACTGCTTCTGACGTTTGTGGGACACGGTAGGGAGGTAATTAATGGCACTCCGGCATGCGCATAGATTGCGGGCCACTCAATCCTTGATGCTATCTTTTGCACCAGCCGATTTGGCCTTTGCCTCTCAGCACCTGTGGGGCACAGCGGCCACACGTCACCGCGCAAATTTAAGTAGCCGTTGTGGTCAAATTTACATCAAATTCTATGATGGCGGGAGGGGGCCCAGCGATTAGGAATGCCGACCCGGTTGCATAATTCGTTGAGTGGTTGTCAGTTAATGTGAACAAAAATAGAATCGCCGTCGCTAATGGAAAGACATTAAGCCCGCGGACGGGGACTTTTGAAAGCGTTACAGATGCGCAGCGATTGCCAAAATGGCGATTCCCATTCATGTGCGCCGTGGATCGGACTGGGTGACTTCTCCACATGGACTACTAGGGGAGTGCGCTGAGTGAGTTCATCTTGTGGTGGAATATTTGCAAATTAACTTGATTTTCTTTGTCAGAAGGTAAAAGACTTTTGCGCCAAGTTCTTTGACATTGTCCGTGACTTGGAGTTTCTGCGCAATTCGATGATGGGGGAGCAGGTTTTCGTTATGAAATAAATTCGAAGCTACTCGCTTAAGGAACGGGGAGTTTTTTTTTTATAATTGACGCGTGCAAAAGGGGTTGCGAGTACCCTTAAGTGACCGGATCAAGTCACAGCACGGGCCGAAGGTATAGAGGAAGAGGGGAGTGGCGGCAATTTAACGAAAGTTTGCGGTAGTGCGATATAGCGTGTAGATAAGTTCTTCGACTGCAAACATAGATATGGACCTCTGGTAGACATGAAGCCCAAGTCGATTATCAAAAGACAACAAAGGGTGGAGTGGGGGATAAGAAACCGGAGGTAAAGTCATGCGGACATTGATTGTCTTCCGATATCATCTAATTTGCCATGGCCAGGCTGTCGGCGTCCTGGTTTACGCATCCTTGCATCGCCATCCTTCCCCGTTCCTACATCAGCTTAATTTTCTACCGTTGGTCTTGTGCGTGGGCTCCTCTTCGCTGTTGCAAACTCATAGTGGCCTTCCTCAGGCATGGGCCGAACAAGTCGCCTTTAGATTTTCCTCTCGAACACGGCTCGTGACCTCTTTGAATACGTTTGCTGGCATGGCGACTTCATTCAAGATTTTCTCATTCGACTACGTCCTTTCGACTGCTGCAACTCTGCTTCTCTTTGCCAAGACCAAAACCTTGTGTTGCAGCATTGAATCGCCATTGAAGGCAAAATTGAGTGAAAACGCAACAGAACCCAAAAGCGGACGAGAGAGGCTCTGCTCTGCTCAACACTTCACATGTAGATTGATCCAGAAAACTCCTCTACGAAGTCTACGCCTGATGAATAGTCTCTCCACAAGGCTGTAAATCATGTTTAAAGATCGATCGGTCTATGGGTAGGCGGTTAACTTAAAAGTACATCAAAGCAAACTTCCTCGGTTGGCAGTTCGAACTCCTTTCTGATTTCACTTTGATTCAAACTCGTCTAGAAGAAGAACGTCTCGACTGAGAAGTGATAGATGAATGGTCTTCTGCATATTTTAGTAGGTAACACCTAATGCATTGAACCGCATGTCCGGCAGAAGCGTTGGCTATTGAAAAGGCTCCCTGCTAGTTCCCTTGGTTTTGCATTTTTTTTTGAAGCGCTAGGTGCTTGTTGTGCCACCGAAACACTGTCACAATCGCCAGAATTGCGCCACGTTAGTGCTAACTCTTCAATCCCTCAACCGAGCAACTGCTTCAGTTGGATACGCTGAAATGCCCAGAATGCGCAACCTAACGACCATGGGCGCTTGTTGAGCAAAGTACTCGTTGGGGACAATTGTGCTGTGTTTTGCGATGATTTTTGTATTTGCTCTAGGGAGGAGAAGGACGAGAAGAAGAAGAGGGAGGAGAAGGAAGAGGTGGAATAAGAGGTGGAAGAAGAGGAAGCTCGTCTCTCATCTCTTCCGTGCGTCTTCTAAACGACATATGCGTCGGATGCGTTGAGAGACTCCACTTGCTTTCAGGTCATTGGAGAGAAGACCCTCGGTTTGCTGAACAGCAAGACATTAGTGAGCCTTGACTCGTTCTAACTGCGATATAAGCAATCTTAGCCACCGTGGTTCCTTGAAGCGCTTGAACACACTGCCTAGAGCTGTATTAGCTTGGTTTCCTCGGAGTTTGAAGCAGCTGCTCGAATTCGCGGTTCTGTGTCATGTTTGTATTTTCTTCTTCTTTCTTTGTATTCTCATCGCAGATGACGCCACTAGGTTCTGCTTAATTTGCTGGGCCGTTCATTTGGTCTGAGCCACTCAGCTTTGCCTCGTGCACAGCTTGATTGACGCTTTCAATAACGTTTTCAAAATTGTCACGACTCGGAGATGATAGCTCCTCAAGCATTTGAATTCGAGTCTTGACTTACCCTCGTCAACGCTAGGCTGAAGAGAAGGTGGTCCAGACAGCAGCTCTTGTAGAAGTCCATGGCTGTATTATCATAGACCAACTTTAGGTCATCGATTTTTGTCATGCGATTTTTGGTCCTGTTTGCGTTGATGGCATCTGGAGAAGAAAATTTAATGACGAACTCTATGGGCTGTACAGCGACATGCGCCTGGTCAAGCGTATACGGATACAACGCCTAAGATGGCTAGGCCATGTAGAGCGTATGGAAAGCACTGCTCCGGCCCGAAAAGTCTTTGAATCCGAGCCATTGGGACAACGCAACAGAGGACGACCTAGACTAAAGTGGCGCACACAATTGGAGAAGGACCTCAACCAACTTGGTGTGCGCAACTGGAGACAGCTAGCGAAAGATCGTGCTGGCTGGAGAGGCATGTTGGTTGAGGCCCAGGTCCACCCCGGACTGTAGCGCCACAACAAGAAGAAGAAGACTTTAGCTCATCATTTCCAGCACATATTTCCACCGCACGCCTCAGAATGAAATGCTCATCATCATCGGTTTGATATTGGCCAATGCTGGGCAAAGGTTATGAAACTAAAGACTTTGAGGAGGGCCTCAGGAAGGGGGAAGCCCTTGCAGCTAGATGTGTTTTTTTTTCGTGCCGTAGGTTAAAGTTATTCCTTTTCCAAAATTGTCCTAAAGTTGTGAAAAATTGCCCCAAAGTTTTCTAAAAATTGTCTCAAAATTGTCCCAAAATTGTCACAAAGTTGTCGCACAATCGTCCCAAAATCGTGCCAAAATTACCTGAAAATTATTCAAACTCGTCCCAAAGTTGTACCAAAGTTGTCCGAAAGTTGTCTAAAAATTGTCCCAAAGTTTTCTAAAAATTATCTCGAAATTGTCCCGAAATTTTCCCAAAATTGTCCCAAAATTGTCACAAGGTTGTCCCACAATCGTCCCAAAATTGTGCCAAAATTACCTCAAAATTATTCAAACTCGTCCCAAAATTGTACCAAAGTTGTCCGAAAGTTGTCTAAAAATTGTCCCAAAGTTTTCTAAAAGTTATCTCGAAATTGTCCCGAAATTTTCCCAAAATTATCCCAAAATTGTCACAAGGTTGTCCCACAATCGTCCCAAAATTGTGCCAAAATTACCTGAAAATTATTCAAACTCGTCCCAAAATTGTGCCAAAGTTGTCCGAAAGTTATCTAAAAATTGTCCCAAAACTGTCCCAAAATTGTTCCAAAGTTGTCCCAAAGTTGTACAAAAATTGTCCCAAAGTTTTTTAAAAATTGTCTCAAAAATGTCCCGAAATATTCCCAAAACTATCCCAAAATTGTCCCACAACCGCCCCAAAATTGTGCCAACATTATTTGAAAATTATTCAAAAATCATTGCAAAATTGTGCCAAAGTTGTCCCAAAGTTGTCTAAAAATTTTCCCAGAGTTGTCCCAAAATTGCCCCACAATCGTCCCAAAATTGTGCCATGATTATCTGAAAAATATTCAAAAGTTTTCCTTAAATTGAGCCAAAGTTGTCCCAAAGTTGCTCTAAAATTCTCCCAAAATTGTCCCAAAATCGTCACAAAATAGTTCAAAAATTATTCAAGAATTGTCCCAAAAAGCACTCACCGCGAGTCCAGAGTAAGAGTTCCACAGACGTTTGTGGACAAGACTCATGCTCCGTTTCGGCGCACTGTGCGCGCAGTTTAAAAAGTAAACGCTGCTGTCTAAAATTGTGAGACTCAGCTATGGATCTCAAGATCTCAACATTTCCAGGTCCAAATGACACCAGTTAGAAGGATGTGACAAGCTTCGCCTTAATTTTGTCCCTTGAATTAGCTGAAACTGGCTAAAAATTCTGGGCGGTGAAAGGTCTTTTCCAATGAGGTACTGTTTCATTTCGGCGGTTGTGGGACCATTTAAAGTTGTCACATCTGCGCCTCGGAAACCCGAGGTTTATTGTCGAGGAGCCATTGTGGAGCCCTGACGTAACGTGACAATTTTTTTTGAAAATGAAACTGAGAACGATGTTGCGGCCAACAGGGCCAAGTAGACCGTCGCTTTTGTTTGACGACATGGATTCAAAGAATCTCTGCTTCATGCAGAGTGCCACACAGTGTTGGCTGCCGGAAAGGCCACACGAAGGACTGCGGCAACAATCGGTGAAGGAATCAAGCACTAAGGCCAATCTATCCAAGCATTGCATAAGCGTCAGACAGCGATCGTCAATAAGGTCGGTAAACATTGGGAAGACAGTCACCAATCAGTCCAGTCGCAGCTAGAAGACCTAACTGGAAGCCATGTTGGAAGCCAGCGTCTAAAGTACATTGTCAAGTCGTTTGGAAGTCGAAGAAGAATTGGCCTGGACTCCAGAATGAAGGCACAAATCTAAAGTCTCCGATCGAAAGGATTACTCTGAAGGATCCCCACATCTCAATCCCTATATGTGAAGCTCTCTCTGAAGGCTAGAGACGGATTAGAAGGACACCAGAGCAACAAATTCAAAACAACACCGAAACAAAGGCAAACAGAAAAGCAAAGAAAACAATTCAGTTTCGTAGGGACATTCCAAAATCAATTTATTTTCGCACATTAAACATTAGCGGGCTCATTCCTCGGACTCGGCGGTCTTGAAGTAGTGTCCGTGGGGGTTGTGTGGTGGGGGTGAATGTGGTGGTGGGGGTGGTGGGGGATGTGATGGTCCATGGGGGCCGTGGTCGGGGATCCAGATATTGGGATGTGAAGATCCAGGGGGGCCTTGTGGTCCTACTGGTCCCTGTGGTCCGGATGGTCCTTGAGGTCCTGGTCTGCCGGGTGGTCCCCACTTACCGGGCAATCCTGGTGGGCCTGGTGGTCCTGGAGGTCCTGGTGGGCCGTGAACAGGTACTGGAACCTTAACGTACGTTGGAATGCGAACGACCACAACGGATGGGAGTTGAGAAGCATCGGGACCTGGGGTGTAACTGGGACGGTGACCGCCATAGCTACCTCCGTGGCCGCCATAGCCGCCTCCGTAACCGCCTCCATAACCGCCTCCATGACCGCCTCCATAACCGCCTCCATAACCGCCGCCGTAACCACCATGACCTCCATAGCCGCCACCGTAGCTGCCGTATCCACCGCCGTATCCGCCGCCGTAGCCTCCATGGCCGTAGCTGGGCTTGTAGCTACCGCCCCAATGTCCACCCTGTGGCTTAGCCATCTTGATGAGATCGTCATTTGGGGTCTCCTCCTCGTTTTCCTCTACATCGTTGGTCTCGGTCTCTTCGGCGTAATCGTTGGACTTGCCCATGCCCTGGAAGGCTCTCACCTTCGGGCTCAACTTGCGAGCGCTTGCGCTCATCGCAAGGACCAAGAGTCCTACAAGGGAAGAAAACAAACACCAATATTAGATCACGCATAGCGTATCAGGCGAGCTCGCAACTTACCCAAGCTGATCAAGGCCAGTTGCTTTTGCATATTGATGTGTGACTGATGAATCCCCCAAGTGTTCTGCTTTTTATATCCAATCCCGGCGACGCCTTATCGCCGGTCCATCGCATGCTAATAACTAGACGTGCACGTTTGCTAAGAATTGCAAATTAGATGCGAATGTGGTTCAAAGGCTTAGGCGTCAACAGCCGGGAATAATGCCCAAGTGAGTCGGCGCGGGGCTCAACAGCAAAATTGGAAATTTATTCCAATTCCCTCACCGCACGAAGCGCGCCTGGACGCGCCGTTGGAGCGAGTGGAGCGAGCCAATTAATTTATGGAAAACTTGTATTTAGTGTTGACACGATGCTCGGCTCATTGTTTGGCTGGTGGTGCCGGGGGATGCTGATGTAAAATGTTTCAGGTTTAATGACCAAATTTTTGAATTTTTCTTTTGCTTCCATTTATTGTGAACAAGAGCGGTGGCGGTGATTAGGGAGCGTGGTCTGTGATGTCACAGGTAACGCCTATTATGGTGCCACACTCTGCGATGCGTAGTTGTTGGATGTGGTGGCATGTTTTTAGGTAAAAGGGAGCAGGTGCTACAAGTTTCAGAAGCTTGCTTAAAATCTTTCAAGCAACTGGTTGGATCCCAATTTGGCTTTTGTCGGAATCGGAAGGACTGTTGTCTGGTCCAACGTGGTCGAAAATTTGGGTTTCATGGGCAACGAAAAAAAAGTCAAAACACGTTCCATTTGAAAGAAACATTCGCGGCTCCCTCTCAGTCCCTTGCAGGAAAGGTCATCAAAAGGTTTTAAAACCAAAAATGCGTCACCCACTCGGGCGCCAATATGGTACACACTGCTGGAGATTGAAAATGCAAAGTCGGCACGTGCTGGACAGGAGTACAGCTTTCAACGCACAAATCCTCAAAAACTACAGAATTATTAATTTTTTGGTTTTAAGTTGGTAGCGCTGGCATCTGATGGACGTCAAACTCAATGGGGATTTGAAGAAGCACGCTGCAAGTAGAATGCCTGTCATTTGCAGGACTGGCGTAAAGCTTTGGACATGCAAACCCTCAAAAAATACAGAAATGTTCATTTTTTTGATTTTAAATTGGTAGCGCTGGCATCTGACGGACGTCAAACTCAATTGGGATTTGAAGAAGCACGCTGCAAGTAGATTGCCTGTCATTTGCTGGACTGGCGTAAAGCTTTGGACATGCAAACCCTCAAAAAATACAGAAATGTTCATTTTTTTTTGATTTTAAGTTGGTAGCGCTGGCATCTGACGGACGTCAACCTCAATGGGGATTTGAAGCAGCATGCTACAAGTAGAATGTTTGCCATTTGCAAGACTCGATCGCAAAGCACTTCAGCGAAACTTTGAACCTATCGTAGTCGAAGTCACTTTTCACGCATCACTCGCTGACTCGTCACAATCAATCCACTACCCAAGAGATTGGTGAAATAGTGAAGAAATGTGAAAAGAGTGGAGGTGATGGTGATCTCGAAAGTCGTGCTTATCTTTGTCCTTCACTTGACAAGATGATCGCTTGCTTCTTATCTGTGTCCAACGGTGCTCACTGGGATTCTTTCTCCTACGCGCAGAATCCCTTCTTGCTCAGCCAACTGATCCTGCTATTGCTTGTTGACATACATAGATTATCTTTGACATTTGACCATTGACACTGATTCAGTCGTGTCAATGCCAGCATTGCCTGTGTATCCGCTTGTCACTGCATATGTCCGCTCAGTTAATGGTATGGTCCTTGCTGCCTGCGTAGAAAATATGTGCCATGTTCTTCCTGTCCGTCGCGCTGCCTGGTCATCAGCAATCCTGTTGAGCTTCCATTCCTCCTCCTGAGTGTGCAGCAAATCTTCAACAGTACCCAATGGTTCGCTTGCTAAAGTGTAACGATCGTCTCGTCTGAGAAAATGTGCTCCTGTCCACCAGACCATTACACATAACTCAATAAGTCCCGGGACTGAGGTACAGGAGGCGCCTATACCTATTATTTTTAGGAAGTACAAACATTTGAAAGATGTCTGTTAAATTTTCATAACAGCCTGATTATTAGGTAACAAGTTACAGAGATTCAAGTGACGCTACTTTTACGAGTTTTGAAACAATGGAAAAACAAAACAGAATTTCGTGTGTTGACTAAACACTGCTTTTTGGTGGAAAAAAATTCCGTGGCAGCTCAGCTATGGCTTGAAAAGTGTTACGAGGACTCTGCCATACCGTCGACTATTTGTGGATGGTATGTTGACTTTAATGATATTGAAGGCCTAGGTTAAGTTGGCCCACACAAGTGGAGAAGGACCTCAACCAACTTGGAGTGCGCAACTGGAGGCAGCAGGCGAAAGATCGTGCTGGCTGGAGAGGCATGTTGGTTGAGCCCCGGGTCCACCCCGGATGTAGCACCACTCGAAGAAGAAGAAGATGCTGACTCTAAACAAGGCCGTACAGACGCCAACGATGCTGAGCGCTCTGGGAAGGCCAACTGAGGTGGTTGCACCTGAAAACGTTAAAAAAGTGCCCAAAATCGTTTTGGAAAATCGAAAAATTAAATTGCGTGCGATAGCTGACACCTTAAAAATATAAGAAGACATTGTGTACACTATTTTGCAGAGCCTTTTGTCCAGAGGAAAGCTGCTTTCGAAATGGGTGCCGCAGTTACTCAGAGTCGACCAAAACACAGCGTATCGGTGATTCTGAGAGCTGAGATGTTTTGCCAGGACTTTCTGCATCGGCATGTCACAAGGGATGAAACTTGGATCCACCACTACACTCCAGAGTCAAATCGGAAGTCTGTCGGTGAACCGCAATTTTATTCATTGATTGTCTTGAGAAAGGCAAAAGGATCAACAGCGAATACTACATGGCATTATTGGTGCAATTGAAAGCAGTCACGGTGGCATACGAAGAATAAAAAAATCCATTCCACCAAGACAATGCACCGGGTCACAAGTCGCTGGCTACCTCGGCCAAATTGCACGAATTGGGCTTTGGACTGCTTCCGCACCCATCGTATTCTCCAGATCTAGCCCCCAGCGACTTCTACCTCTTTTCAGACCTCAAAAGATGGTTCCCGGAAAAAATATGGCTCGAATGAGGAGGTGATCGGTGAAACGGAAGCCTATTTTGAGGCCAACGATGAATCGTTCTAAAAAAATGGCAGGACCGGTTGTATCAGACTTGAAGGAAACTATGTTGAAGAATAAAGTCGAATTTCGAAAATGTGTCTCCATCGGTTAGTCCCGATGAACTTGGAGCTGCACAGTCGCTAGTCCCCGATTGGGTTCTGTGCAACCTCGGATCGCTATGTACTTATACTTTACTCACCCAATATGCGGTGAATTCTATGGGCTTTACAGCGACATGCTTCTGTTCAAGCTTCTTCGAATACAAAGCTTAAGATGACTAGGCCATGTAGACCGTATGGACACCACTGCTCCGGCCCGAAAAGTCTTCGAATCTGAGCCAGAGGACGGCCTATGCTAAGATGGCGCACACAAGTGGACAAGGACCTCAACTAACTTGGAGTGGGCAATTGGAGGAAGCTAGCAAAAGACCATGCTGGCTGAATAGGCATGTTGGTTGAGGCCCAGGCCCACCCCGGACAAGAAGAAGAATTTGCGACGTATGGTTTGAATTTGACTGGATGCCGCCAATCAATCATTGAATCCGTCCGTCCTCGTGCCTCATCATAGTCACCAAGAGTTTAGCTGCATTAAGCTCTAGCCTCGGAATTGAAAGGTGCTACTTGTGTCTAGGTCAAGCTCCATCCCTGACTTTAGCGTCCTAACAAGAAAACATGGCTTGTATCTTGGAAGTGACCAAACATACAGCCACCTCGCCTGTTTCGTCGATTGTCCTTGCAAAGGTGCATATGCATGCAATTCTGTGTCTTGGAACATAGGGCTTTCAAGACATCCACTGCTTGTAGGTGTGTGAACATAATTGCCATCCAAGACACACACTGCCTGTTGCTCTTGCTACTAAAACTCGGAAAATGACTCTTCTGTGATAAGGCATAGTCGCCAACCAGTTACAGCTAGACGATTGCTGGAACTGGAACTGGAAGCCATAAATTGCAAGTCAAGAAAGTACAACTGGAAGTCGAAGAAGAATTGGCCTGGGCTCCAGTATGAAGGTTTCTGTGTTCTCAGATCGAGAGGAATACTCTAGAGGAGTCCTAGATAGGTTTCGGATGCATTCCAATATGACGTTGGATGTGGAAATTCTCAAGTTTGAACTAGCCTTGCCTATAGGTAATCCGTTCCCCCTTCACGCCAACCAATGCCTGCCAACCATAGAAGCTTTGCATCAGGATTGTCCCTAATAAGAGCGAGGCCAATATTCCTGTAAAGTCGCTATGCCACTAGAACACTTCCATTTCGTTCTGGTTACTGCCTCATCTAGGGTGGCTTCGAATGATAACGAATCGGAAACACTACCCCATTGCAAGCCTAGAACAGATGTTTCCATAGGGTTGACGGATAATGGAAGTTTGCCTAAAGCGCCGGTAGGTGCCTACTTGCCACTTCCCTAAATGTATATGGCCTTGCTCTAGAATACTGCTCAAGGTTTTTGCTCGTCGGATCGCCATCATTGGAGTCAGAGCACTTGAAAGGTAGTCGTCAATGTATAAGTCTTGTTTGAAGCTTTCCCTTGCTTCAGTTGCATCTGTCTCTTGCCTGATAATCATTTAATTGTTCCGGTGAGGTGCGTATCGAAACATTTGGACTAGAGCGTTGTCAGCATATAAGCCGGCAGCTGGTCCATTGGGTTTTCCCGCCATAGTATAAGCTGCCACGACTGATAGTTCGTATCTACTGCGTCTTAATCTTGATGTCCGCCATCATTGCCAACTTAGTTTGTTTGCTTGTTCAAAAAAAGATTCAAAAGAAGCCTGCCGCCGTTTTGGAACGGCCAAGACAAAAGGCGACCTTCCCACCCGTGGGCCATGAAAACAAAGAAAATTTGCGGTTCAGAAGGCACAAAATGTGTCTGCTTGATGTGCTCTGTGGGCACTGGTTTGAGCGGTTACTTATGTAATGCCATTCCGTCACCAACACCTTATACTTCCTACAAAGGTGCTCTACAGACCTTGCTCTTTGGTTGTTCAACAATTGAAGCCTTCCGTTGTTTTGGAGCGGACAGGAAAAATGCGCTGAGGCGAATTCCCCACCCGTTGGTCACGAAAATAAAGAAAGTTGCTACATATGCGGCTCGGAAGACACACAAAGTGTCTGTTTGGTGTGCTCTGTGGTCAAAAGCTGAGGTGGCACTGGTACATATATCCTTGGAGCGGTTGCTAACGCCGTGACATTCTGTCACCAGCACCTTACACTTTCTATACAGAAACTCCTAAGGCCTTCTAACCCGTGAGGTCACGTTTGTTCCTTCTGGTTCCTTGCTCTTAAGCCCAAGGTAAGTTTTAATCTCTGAATGCACCAACTCCTTTTTTACAACTTTCCCATTATCTTCTCATCCTGTTCTTCTTCCCTGCTTTTATCTCGAATCAATCCAAAAGCAAGTGACATCAGGAAGTAAAACCAATTCCGGCGAAAGCAAGCCCAACCCACAATCAACCTCTCAGAGAGTGTAGATCACTTTGAAGACATCTTCTTATTGATTCGAGGAAAACAGAGTTTCCCCTGCCCTGACACAAATACCCAAATTCGATGCAACACCATCCGATCTTCCAAAAATTGCTGTAATCTCCGCTGCAAACACGAGATCCAGATCGCTGCACCTCCACTTCCAGTGCAAGAGTACCCTCTCTCCTTGGGTCCATTATGACTTTATTGCCTCCATCCCATTCATCTATCGAATGGGTGCCATAAAAGAAAATTCTAAAATTTACGATCGCCAGATCAGTGCCTTTCATTTGCAGCGCCTAATGCAACTCGGACATAATTAAGCGACTCTAATAGGACACTCCCAGGTAGACGACATCGCTGGTGCGTTGTCGCCGACGGCCCACTCGAATGGAGCGCTTATCGAATTTCAAATAGGGCCCTGGACACTGGGCGAGGTGATATTAAATCACCGAAAGGAACAGACGCATACTTAATTCTCCCCGCATAACTTATGATCGACCTTTTCTTTCGGTTGTGTGCACGAGTGACTAGTGGTCCTCGGATGCCGCAGGGGAAGGGGGAACACAATTTTATCTGTTCCTTTGATGAGATTGAATCTGTTTTCGAGGGAAGACTGTGGCTCGAGATGCATTTGGACGCTTGTAATTGGGTGCTTGTGTCCGGCTGCATGAATTGATGGGGCAAGCGGCGGTCTTCTGACAAGACGAACGATGCCCTGTAAAGTTTCCCAGGAGGTTTTCGTAGAATTTGAATTTTCTTTGGGGGGCGGGGGAAGATGGATTGGACTGAAGTGAAGCTTATGGACACCGTTGGGAGTGGGAAGGCAGGTGATTCTGTTGGAGCCAACGATGGGGATCTCGAATGTTTAGAAAAAAAAAATTTGAATATTTTAGTCATTTTTGAAGGGGACCTGTAGTTATATATCATTCCTGTCAACCCTACCAACTCGCCTTGGACGCAAGGGGAATGAGGCCAGAAGGTGGAGGGGGAAGAGCTTCTGCTTGGGTTTTGGCCTCAACCAACATGTCTCTCCGCCTGAGATTGTGAAAAAATGGATTTCCAGACCTCACTCGTTAAACACTTTCAGCTAGCAGTCCTTGGGCTTGATGGAAGGTTGCTTGGTTGACAAGGTTACACTGTGCGACGTCCTTGGCGGCCTCGTCTGTTAGATAGACGTCTGTTGGAAGGATGTCTGCGGGAAGAACGTCTGTGAGTAAAAACGCCTGTGAAGTAGCAGAACAAAGCCAAAAACGGAAGTGCTTAGCAAATGATATTTTGAACTTTTAGCCGCGTTCGAAAGAAAAATTTGACAAAAAATCATTTGGAGAAGCGACAATTTCGGCAATCATGAAGCGTACGCAGGCGGGTGGTTTGAAGACCTAACTTGCATCAGCGAAGAGGGACTCAAACCAGGAATTACTCTAGCTTTCTTAGTGAAAGAAGGCAACAGGCAAGCCCAAGGCTAGACTAGAACAAGACACCCAAAGCGCTGCTAGATGGCTTCGGCGCGTGACCAGTATGGATGGAGGTACTTGTTGATGTATGCCAAGACCCTATCTAGATTATGGCGATGCCAAGGATACAAACAACTGAGGGAGACTGCTAGCTTCTTTATCAACCTCTGTAGGTTCCAATGTTCACATTATCGACTAGTCACGGCTCTATTGGATCAACTAGAGTAGATTTTAATGGACAGTAGGTTTCCTTTCAGTGCTTCCAGCAACTGAAAAGACGTCGTGTCGAAGAAAATGCTTCATCGTCGCGAAAACGAATCTAGGACGTCCGGCAAATGAACCCCCAGATCGATCACTAGTGCCACTGCCCAAAACTCTAGTGTCGGACTTACGGGCTTGGTCGATCTTGATCGCCATCAGAAAGAAACGGAGTGTGTTAGTCGCAACCTTCACCACATATCCAGTCATGACAATTCAGACAGATTTGTGACCCTTTCCCTTCATATCCTTTTCTTTCTATACAGTCGCCTGTAGAGTGCCCCTCGACCCACAGGGGTGCTTTTGTATGGCAAACGCGGAAATAAATCTGCAACTTTTAAGCCCGTTGATCGAAGTATAGTATCAATGCCGTGAATTCCTGCTCCAACAGAGTAATCTCTAGTTAAAAAGTTGAAAAAGACACAATTTTTTTGTTTGATTGCATGAAAAAAATAGTTAGTTACAATTTACGACATTAAATTTAGTCTCATAATAAAACTGAGATTCATACCTATTAAGCAAAATTACATTCAAAACTATTTACTTTACCACTTTCGTTGTAAAATATTTCAAACCTTAATCAAGTGTAATAAGGATTGCACTTCATTATGCAGTGGTTCATGTCCATGGTATTTGTGCAATACAAGCATTGGGATGGATGGGAAATTTTAGGAAATTTAAAAAAAATGCTAACAAAATTCCCGTGGTTGCTCCACTTCAATGACTCGTTCTCCCAAAGTGCAAAAAACTGCATTTATAATTTTTGCACCATCGATAGAGAAGATAAATATTATTCCCCGTCGGAGCCTCTTGGAGCACATTTGTTATGCTCCACCAAACATGGAAGTACTTCCCGCCAAAGGTGGCCTTAGTCAAGAGCCTGGTCTAAAAACGGGTGATCACAATGAAAGAGCTGTTGATGCAGTTTGAAGGTTAAATGTACGCCCATGCAAATAAATGTAGCACGATGTTCCAGAGTGGCTTATTTGAAAAAATATATCATATCGAATTTTCTTGAAAGAAACGGTCAAATTCAAAAATTTTAAAGTCCCAACTGTCAGCTAGTCGTACACCGAAACGGCTCATTAGAAGTCAACAAAATGTTGACTTTTAAGGTCCTCAAGTATGCTAAATCGAAAAGCCTATACGTATTTTCCTCCACTCGGACACAACTGTGCGCCAGACCCAGAAACAAACATAGTTTCTGTCCATCAGTTTCTCGAACATGATGTCTAAGGCGAATGGCATTTAGACCCTTTGACGTAAATTTGCTGGAAATGGATTGAATTGAGTGAATGAAGCTGTAAAGGAGGGCAAAGTTCTACGGTCCATCTTTCTCTTTAATCGTTTATTAAGAAGTGAAACTCCGTTCAATTTGTGGTAGCTGGGCTTCTACGGAGCGTAGCTGGCTTTCTACCGAACGTAGCTGGGCTTCTACCGAACGTAGCTGGGCTTCTACGGAACGTAGCTGGACTTCTACAAGCGTAGTTGGGCTTCTATAGAGCGTAGCTTCCATGGAGTATAGCTGGGCTTTTACGGAGCGTAGCTGGCTTTCTACCGAACGTAGCTGGGCTTCTACGGAACGTAGCTGGGCTTCTACGGAACGTAGATGGACTTCTACAAGCGTAGTTGGGCTTCTATAGAGCGTAGCTTCCATGGAGTATAGCTGGGCTTTTACGGAGCGTAGTTGGGCTACCACGGAGCGCAGTTGGGCTTCTACGGACCCCCCGGACCACTCGATGGAGCATAGCTTGGCTTTTACGGAGCGTAGTGTCTACCACGGAGCGTAGTTGGACTTCTACGGAACGTAGTTGGACTTCTACAGAGAAAAGTTGGGCTTTTATAGAGCGTAACAGGGCTTCCACGGAGCGTAGTTGGGTTTCTACAGAGCGTAGCTGTGTTTCTACGGAACGTAGCTGGACTTCTACAAGCGTAGTTGGGCTTCTATAGAACGTAGCTTCCATGGAGTATAGCTGGGCTTTTACGGAGCGTAGCTGGCTTTCTACCGAACGTAGCTGGGCTTCTACGGAACGTAGCTGGGCTTCTACGGAACGTAGCTGGACTTCTACAAGCGTAGTTGGGCTTCTATAGAGCGTAGCTTCCATGGAGTATAGCTGGGCTTTTACGGAGCGTAGTTGGGCTACCACGGAGCGTAGTTGGGCTTCCGCAGAGCGTAGGTCGGTTTCCACAGAGCGTAGCTGGGCTTCTACGGATTTAATGTCTTAGAAGACCACTTCAGGCTGAGATAAGTCTGTTTAACCCCCTTGGGAAATGTAGAAGACTGGCCACCGGCGTAAGTTAACTTCATCTTCTTGTTGTTGTGCTACTGTTCGGGGATAGACCTGGACCTCAAACAACATTTCTCTCCAGCCAGCACAATCTTTCTTTGCTTTCAGCTGCTCACTCAAAGTTGGAGGTCCTTCTTGTGTATACTACCTTAGCCTAGGCCGTCCTCTGTTGCGTTGTCCCAATGGCTCAAATTCGGGTCAGAGCATGGTGTCCATACGCTGTACATGGCATAGCCATCTTAAGCGTTTTATTTGAAGACGCTTGACAAGGCGAATGTCGCTGTACAGCCCATAGAGGTCGGCTTTAAATTTACTGCTCCAGATGCCAACGCAAACAGGACCAAAAATCGCTCGGAAAATTTTTCTCTTGAAAAAACTAGGGGCTTCCTCATCGGCTTTTACTAACGTCCAGGTATTCACGCCATAAACTAGGAGACCTAAGTTAACATAGCGTATCGAACTGGAGGTAGCTGTCTAAAGACACTGTAAGCTCGAGATGCTTTTTGAGACGTTAAGACCACAGATCCACTGCGGATTGTACGCAGACGTTGACATCAAAGTTATTCACAAAACGTTCACTTCTCGAGCATAACATCACAGTAGACAGGAAGAATTTCGAGGCAGTTCAAAAGTTTATCCAACACGGCTCTGGAGTGGGATTGGCATTGACGTGACCATCCGGTTTGCCGAAGGTCCATTTTCTTTGGAGTCGTAAGTAATTCAAGACTAGATACCTTAGTTACCAAAGTACCAAACTAAGTTGATATTTCACCATAGTGGGGAGGGTGGTACTTTTGGGACTTCTGCTTCTACATGGGCTACAGAAACCAAGACAGAAAAGTCCGCATGATCACCTAGTCTGGATCAGTAGAGTGAACAAAGCTACGTTAGGCTTGCCTCTGGTCATGGTTTAGAACATTAAGTTTCAGCCTTCACAAGGGGATCTGCCACACATTCCTGTGATCCATCAGTTCAGCTGGTTTTTGGATTCTCGATACTGCAAGCTCATTTTGTACAGTCCCTCGCCGGCTCCATGGCACAGAAACTTACAGAAACTTTTCTGCCGAAGAGCAGAACAACCCCAAAACTTGCATGTCTGCGATCGAACTTTTCAATCTCTCAGCCGTGTTGACGAACGAATTGCGTTATCTTCTTGATGTCCGCTACCATTGCCAACTTAACTTGTTTGGTTGCTCAACAATTGAAGCCTGTCGCCGTTTTGGAACGTGCAGACAAAAGGCGCTGAGGTGAACTTCCCACCCGTTGGTCATGAAAACAAAGAAAGTTGCCATATATGCAGACACACAAAGTGTCTGTTTGGAGTGCTCTGTGATCAAAAGGTTAGGCGGCACTGGACCGAATATCCTGGGAGCGTTTGCTTACGCCATAGAATTCTGTCATCAGCACCTTGTAGTTCCTACACGGACAGGCCTAAGGCCTTCTGCCCGCGAGAGTACGTTCGTTCCTTCTGGTTCCTTGCTCCTAAACCCAATATAGGTTGAAGTCTTTGAATGCTTTGCGGTAGACGACCGTGACTACAGTGGAAAGATGACGATAATGCCATAATGCCAACTCCATTGCACAGAAACTTGTACGCTATTGAAAGTGGATCCAAAAGCCCTTGGACCTTTCGAGAGAAAAGTTTGGTTGGCGATATTTTGAAGAGGGGGACTCTATAACAATCTGAGGTAACAGCCTGCTCGCCTAGTCAAGCTCAGAACTTATGGCGACGTGAAAGCTTGCTCCTATCCACAGTGGCCTTAAGTCCATGCTGAGCGACATTGTGTACACAAGTGGTGAAGGACCTCAGCTAGGAAACAGGACTCTGTGCAGAAACAGTTGATTGTGTCCTGGATCCGCCAAAGACTGTAGTGCCAACTCAAGAATGTTAACTGCCTATCGATCCAGACACATGGGGAGAAACTCGCTGAATGACTCCTACCTCGGCTCTACTCATCTGTGTTCCATCGTGATGATGGGAAGTCTCAAATGATGTGTGCATGTCGACCAAAAGCGTCAAAGACAAATAAATCCCCAGGCGCCTACAGTGGAACACCACTGGTCCTGGAAGCCAAGCTTTCGAAAATCGAAGAGAGATGAAATCTTCTACCAACGCATCAAAGACGGAGACAACAGAAGAACCATCAAAAGTCAAACCAAAACAACAGCGATCAGTAACGGTAGAGTTCCCCTGTCGCCTCGCTCGAAAGCTGGACGACTTCGGTCAGAATTGACAGAAATTGGAACCGACTAGTGTCACGGTTCCTTACAGAGTCTGACAGAGACTGGAATTGACTCAAGTTACGGTCTGCTTCAGAAACAGGTTTGAGAACTCCACAAAAACTCCAACCAATTGAAAACGCAAAACTTTTCGAAGTCAATTTTATTTTCTCAGTCATCGGCGGCGTGGAGTCCGGGTTTACAGTTTTCCATTTCAATTTCACGTCAAATTTACGCTCCTGGAGGTCCAATTGGCCCGGCGGGTCCAATGGGTCCAGTTGGTCCGACGGGTCCTGGAGGTCCACGGTAGCCCGGTGGACCACGTCGGCCGCGTGGTCCTGGAGGTCCCTTTGGTCCTGGGGGTCCATCACGTCCGTCAGGCCCGGGTGGGCCTCGAGGGCCAACTGGTCCGACCGCACCCTGATCACCGTCCGGGCCCTTCACGCCCTGATTGCCGACGGGGCCAGTTGGTCCGGGTGGCCCCGGTGGTCCGGGGGGTCCCTGCTGGGTGTAGTAAACTTGTTTCACGCCATCAGAGTAACCGCTGCCACCTTTGGCGGCAACATAGGCCACAATGAGAGCTGCAAAGAAGCACAGATAAGAATTTTGGTGTTTTTTGGGCCCTATTGGGATGCTTACCAAAAATGACGCACGTGTACGCTTGCATGTCGGTTCACTTCTAACTTCTTGGACGCACGTCCCCTCTGTTATATAGTGAATGCAACCGATGTGCACTGGAAGTGTGCGCCTGCACCGGACCAAGTTTCCCCTTCCGATCCGGTTTTGAGCGTGCTGCTATTGGCTCCTGCAGTCGAATCGTTTCAATGCACTGGAGGCGGGATCTTCTTGACGTCGCAGCAGGAAGATGCGGGACGACGGGAAGAGAATTCAGTTGTGTATGCAAATGAGGTGCATGATGGGCGAACCTTCGAGAAGAAAATTTAGAACTTCGCTGCGACTTGGGAATTTTCTCGTTCGACGGGCAACTGAAAGTTATCGTTTGGCAGAGAATTATTGACTTTCGGTTAATGAATGCTTGGCTATGGTATACTGGCGGCTAGGAATAATGTTAATCACTGCTTTGACAATTGATTTCAACCGAAGGGAGAGAAACCTTTTGGTTGTGCGTCTGTAGAGTGCCGCAAAGGATAGGCGTGGACGTCTTTCAGAATTTGCATGCCAGTATAAGTAGATTTGCGTACTATGTCCAATGTATGGATGAACTCTTTAGTTAAATAATTTTCTCAGTAAGAAGCAAAAATGAGAAAGTCGTTCGAAATCTGACTGTGAATGCGTACCCAGCCAGAAACAAGTCAAATAGCAGAAAAGAGGCGACGAGTATCCATCGGATGGGCGTTAAGGAGTCACTAAGCAAAGGAGAATTCCGTTTATTTCCAGGCAGAAGCAAAGAAGAAGTTAACATGCAGCGGACAGCGTCAGCGAGCAAGCAGCTAGCCGTCGTGTAACAAAAAGCGAAGAGCAAGGCAGCAGGCGGCTTACATTCAACAAACGAAAGGCAGTAGCCAGAAAAGCGATAAGTCGGTAGCAATCAGGGCACACCAAAAATGAGCAGACAGCATGTAGAAAGGCGACAGACAATGCGCAAAAATCAGGCAGCAGTCAGCAAGCATAGAAGATGAACACCAGCAGACAGCAGATGCACTAGACAGCAAGGATTTGGCAGGCAGCAAAGCGGCAGTCAGCAGGTCGACAGCTAATAACAGCAGATAGCAATACGCAAGAAATCCTCTAGCAGGCAGTCTATACCCAGAAAATGAATGAATAGTCGATCAGCAGGCAGAAAGGTAGCCAGCAAATAGATGGACCATCTACCAGCAGGCAGAAAGGTAGCCAGCAAATAGGTGGACCGTCGACCAGCAGGCAGCAAGGTAGCCAGCAAACGAAAAAAGTCACTGAGCCAACAACAAACGCAAAACAATACAACCCAGTAGTCTACCAACTGCAGCCAAGTGAATAGACAACGCCCAGTAAGGCTTCAGCTTATGCGGGAGGTAGCGAGCGG
This sequence comes from Eristalinus aeneus, assembly GCA_955652365.1. Taxonomy (NCBI): domain Eukaryota; kingdom Metazoa; phylum Arthropoda; class Insecta; order Diptera; family Syrphidae; genus Eristalinus; species Eristalinus aeneus. The sequence goes on from OY019134.1 coordinate 8,030,549, forward strand.
CCAGTCAATAGGCAACCAAATGCAAACAGCAACCCAACACGAAGCGAGGCAATAACAGGCAGGCAGGAGGCCGCAAGCCATCAAGCGAAAGGAGCCTGTTAGTTAAGCCAAGCCTTCGAGCAGCCAGCGAGTAATAAGAAATGGAACGGCTTCCAGGCAACAATCAAAGGGCTAGCAACCAGCAGTAAGCAAGCGGCCAAGATGCAGTGGGCAGTCGGCACTTTGCAGCCAGCAAGGAGACATTTTTAAATACCACACAGATTTCCCACAGGTGGAGGAGTCATCAAAAAGGCGTGACCAGACAGCGCCATAAGTCAGAGTTTAGCAAGTGGCAAACACTCAGCAACAGGCATGCCAGTAAGGAGATAGATTTCAGGCATCACACAGACATCCGTCAGTGAGAACAGTCATCAAGCAGAAGCAACCAACCAGCGCTGAAGCAAGCGCAGGGAGTCAGCAAGAAGACAAGCAACTCTACAGAACTCAGGGAGCACACAGCAATGAGCAAACAAAATTCTTGCAGTCAGTAATCGATATGCCACCAGACCGTAGAAAGCAAGTCGCCAAATGCCGAATCCCAGTCAGCAACGAAGAGACTGCTTCGGCCAACGAGGAGACAGATCAACCAGCGCAGCAGCAAGTAGCTCTCCAGCGGACAGCTAGGATACAGCAATGAACAACCATAAGCCTTTCGAGCTACATTCAAAAGGCCATCAGCCGACTACCGCCAGAGCCCAGTCAGTAACAGTTTCGGGCACGGGCACAAAGCGGCCCGTGCAGAGGACGGAAAAGTTACTGCTACCAAGTCTTTCCTGACCGGTCTTTCTACAGGGCACCGACAGTTCTTGTTGTTTTGCAAAATTAAAGCAAATTTGCAAAGAATTTAAATTAAGTGGACACACCTTTCCTCCATCAGAGAGTTCCCTTCCCTTCCTCCCCAAAAGAACAATCTTTAGACGGAGTTCACTGCACTGGACACAACCGGAAAAACCCCCTCAACATTTTCGCATGCCCAAACCATAGAATACACCTCAGATCGGCGCGTTTGCATTTTTGCCTCATAATCAACTCAAAAATGGATTGGGAACGCAGCTCGAGCTCGCATACACACCGCAGAATTAGAATAAATTATATAAGAGATTGATATTTTTGGGATCCATCCGGACTTCAAATAGGCGACCACAGAAATGGCGTTTTGTGAAATTTATACCCCGTCCACTCGGCTCGGTTGTGTCAGCCTCAGGCGGGGGAATGCCTTAGACGCAGAGGCATACATAATCAATGTGAATGGGGTCATCAACTCACGGCGAGCATCCTTGTTTCTCCGAAATGGCGATCTGTTGGAATTAGTTTTTGGATCAGAGTTTGAATAAACACCGATTTATAGTTCATTTAGCGGATGAAAGTGGGTAGGCGTTGGAAGCATGAAGGGAGCGCTTGCGATTCTCGATCTTGTGGTGACGAGATGATGCTGTTTGCAAAGAAGGCCATTCTAAAGTTTCGGACGAGCCTAGGCTCAATCAAGAAGAAGCCTTCGTCAGGATCATAGAGCGATACAAACAACTTTGGAGACCTTTGTAGACTTGTAACTAGAATCGAAAGGTCGACCGTATCAGTTTGGTCCATTGCGCATTACTGACATTTTTTCTTCTTCTGGCGGCTTCCTTCTTCTGGCGCGTTTCTTCTTCTGACGCGTTTCTTCTTCTGACACTTTTCTTCTTCTGACACTTTTCTTCTTCTGACGCTTTTCTTCTTCTGGCGGTTTCCTTCTTTTGACGGTTTCTTTCTTTTCGCGCTTTTCTGCTTCTGACGGTTTCATTCTTCTGGCGGTTTCCTTCTTCTGACGCGTTTCTTTCTTCTGGCGCGTTTCTTCTTCTGACACGTTTCTTCTTCTGACGGTTTCATTCTTCTGGCGGTTTCCTTTTTCTGACACTTTTCTTCTTCTGACACTTTTCTTCTTCTGACGCTTTTCTTCTTCTGACGCTTTTCTTCTTCTGGCGGTTTACATCTTCTTGCGGTTTCTTTCTTCCGACGCTTTTCTTCTTCTGACGCGTTTCTTTCTTTGATGCGTTTGTTCTTCTGACGCTCTTCTTCTTCTGACGCGTTTCTTCTCCTGACACGTTTCTTATTCTGACACTTTTCATCTTCTGACGCTTTTCTTCATCCGACGCTTTTCTTCATCCGACGCTTTTCTTCTTCTGGCGGTTTCCTACTTCTGGCGGTTTCTTTCTTCTGGCGCGATTCTTCTTCTGACGCGTTTCTTCTTCTGACTCGTTTCTTCTTCTGACAATTTTCTTCTTCTGACACTTTTCTTCTTCTGTCGCTTTTCTTCTTCCGACGCTTTTCTTCTTCTGGCGGTTTCCTTCTCCTGACGCGTTTCTTCTTCTGACGCTTTTCTTCTTCTGACGCTTTTTCTCTTCCGACGCTTTTTTCTTCTGATGTTTGGTTGAAGGAAGTAAACTGTTTGCTATAGCACCCCACAAGGGGCAAGGACTACCTGCAATTTTTCGTGATGCTGTTGTTTTCTTAAGTGCTTGTGGGACCTATAGCTTGTGTACCATTCCCAGTGAGGATGTCGTTAAGTCCTGAGTGCTGCCAGTAACTGGAAAGAGGTACACAGCTGAAATCGTGCTTCTGATGCACAAACTTTCTCCGACATGACCACCGGACTTGGCATAGGTGCCCTTAAGTACGCCATAAGTGATCCAACGGAGCATCTCAATGTCCTCTTGTTAGTTTAGATCCTGCTAAAAGGTCGTGATGAAATCTTTGAACCAGAATATCTAGAGGAAAAGTTATGGAACCAAATTGACCAACAGGGACGGCTTTCTTTTGTGGATTTGTTGGTTCAAACAGAATCCGAATTGAAAAGCAAATGGAATTTAAAAGAATGTAGAGCAGTCATGAGGAAGTCCCTTCTTGTACTCGTTAGATGTGTGAATTGGTTGGGATGAAGGAAAGGTTACATGCCCCTATTCCGACTGCTGCACTCACTCATCAGGATGGCTGCGTCCAGTTCGTCGTTCTTCTTTTGTTGACAGTTCTTCTTGACGCTATCTTTCGTCCGTTATGACTTGGTCTTTGTACTGCCGATTCAATCCCCTTCCTATTCTTCTCAAATTCAAAGGTTGGAGTCCATGCACACGACTCTCACCTTCCAGTCTGCATTCAAATCTTGGTGCAGCTCGCAGAGTATGCGGTTATGTCGTCTCCTACGTTCACCTTCCTCGCACGCACCGCCATATGTAACCGAAGGCACCAGGCATTAGCTCTACATGTCACTTTTCGTCCAGCTTTCGCCGCCATGTAACAGGACTGCAATAAATTTGATCTTTCGGGTCAGGAGTCATAAGATCGGTTGCTTTGACAAACCATAGGAACGCCAGTTTAAAGTCTCCACGTCTCTTCTTGTCCACGTCTCTACGTCTCCACGTTTCCACGTCTCCACGTTTCCACGTCTCCACGTTTCCACGTCTCCACGTCTCTACGTCTCTACGTCTCTACGTCTCTACGTTTCTACGTTTCTACGTCTCTACGTCTCTACGTCTCTACGTCTCTACGTCTCTACGTCTCTACGTCTCTACGTCTCGACGACCCTCTACGCACCTCGACTAGAATGTCGGTTGCGGTGTTCTCGAGGTGGACAAAATCGAGAGTGCCTGAATTGATGTGAATCTAGATGCAGAGTGTTTGAATTGCATTGAGAGAGAGAGGCAGACAGAGGTACAGATGGATATCGACTTCGAAAGTCTACAGAATGCAATCGGTGGTGAGGGGAATCACCAAGAAAGTCGAAGAAATAATTAAAAATATTCAAGGGACGTGGATGTTGAACAGAGGACTGACTCACTTTCAATGGATGACAATGTCGTCTCCTGAAACCTCAAACTTCCAACACTCTGCTTCAGAGCTTCAAAGATGACAGTCAAGGAGGCGCAACAATTTGTGCCTTAACGAGTCATAAGGCAGTGTCAGTGAAACAAGGTGGCAGTCGGTTCAATGACAAGGGTCTGCGTCTATAAGATTGTTATTTTAGTGAAGGAAACTCTATCTCCTTGAGACCAAAGATCTGCGTCTTGTGGATCCAATATGTACAACCATTGCACATTATTCTTTAAGAGGACCTGCTAGGTTGGATATACCAAGGTTAGTTGTGGTTCCCCGAAGCCCAATTTCTGGGCGCGTTTGTCTTCCTGAGGAGTGCATTTTCTTCTGTGAACCAAGACTGTCTTCAGAGATTGTCTGCGTGTAAGACTCAGGAGTTGAGAAGGACTTCAATTAACTTGATGCGCTCCATCTAATACCCATCCAACATCCCAGCCATATGCCGATGCTGGTTGAGACTCAGACCCTTCTGTACTGTAAACGAAAATGGATAATATTTCTATAATTTCTGCCACATGCTGGCTCGCTTACAGAGACCCACGTCCGCAGCAGAAACCCTCATTCATACCCACCTCAGAGACGTGACAGCAATCAGGTTGAGCATCACTGCCCAAGAACACCGAGTCAGTAACTGACTGCCTTTGTCCCACAGCAACAATGCCATAGACCTGAAAGCCCATAAGACTGGTATGTCGTTCATTTTCTGTTTTTTTAGTTGATTCATGAATATGCAGACTTGGGCCTTCTCAGGTAACTGACCTGGAATGTTTCTCTATCGGGATATTTCAAGGTTTTGCATAAATGTGGCTGCGGTCCACAGATGGAATATTTCATGCGGCTATAAAAAAGCGAATTTCCACCGGCACAGAAACAAACAGCTGTCAAATGATTTGGAGTAAGCTCACACGATTTGGAGCTTATTCGCTTGCTTGGCGAAGCAGCAGAGGAAGGATGCTTATGCCACGGGGACCATTAAGCCTTCTCGGCGGTTGCCACTATGCTAAACTTCTCTCCACGGAGCATACTGCTTGAGTCCGTCCTTCAGGGATGTAGTTCACTCTGATTGAACGTCGGATCAGTGGGTCCAGGACGTCGGACTAGTGGACCACTAGACGACGGACTGGTGTACCAGTGGACGTCGGACTAGTGAACGTCGCACTAGTGGACGTTGGACTAGTGAACGGCCGACTACTGGACATCCGACTAGTGGGCGTCCGACTAGTGAACGTCGGACCAGTGGACGTCCGACTAGTGAACGTCGGACCAGTGGACGTCGAAGTAGTGGACTTCGCACTAGTGGACGTCCGACTAGTGAACGTCGCACTAGTGGACGTCCGACTAGTGAAAGTCGCGCTAGTGGACGTCCGACTAGGAGAGTCCGACTAGTGGACTAGAGGACGTTAGACTAGTGAACTGCGGACAAGTGTACGGTGGATTAATGGACGTCGGGCCATTGAACGTCTGTGTCCAATCGAATCCCAGTAGACCCTTTTGTGTTGAGAGAAAAGAGGAGGAATTGAATCACGGAAGGAAAGAAATCGCATCCACACGCAAGAAAGTGATGGCAACCGACCAAAACTTGGATATGATACCTTTATATTTTGTAGTAGTTTCTATTTCTTTTGCTTCAAAGCTGTGCACAAAGAAGAGTAGAAATCGCAGCTCATAGCGATAATTCCATCTCAACCTTGCCCTTAAACATGACTCGATTGCCATCAATCCAGGCTTTGAAGTCGCTGTTGGTTATCGGCCCTTGACCATGATGATTGCTTCTTCGCATTTAATCCAAACTCCACCACCCGTAATGAATCGTTTCAAAAAGCATTTGACCTGGCGGTGGATTTGTTACTTTTGCGTCACTTCGTCGGACGTCTGCGTTAATATTGGGTACCTTCGCAACCTACTGTCAATTCAATTCCAGTCCTGCTTGGATGCCATTAGTCATCCAATTCATAAGGTTTTACAGTGAAGGGTCAACCAGTGCGCAGGACATGCTGGGCACTACAATTTCTGGAACGCAAACGAACAACCCGCTTCTGGGTCCAGTGTTCATTGAGAACATTCTCTTCTTTAGCACGTTTTCGCATCACATTTTCTTTTTTCTGTTGGCAAAGAATCATCATCTTCTTCTTCTTGTGGCGCTACAGTCCGGGTTGAACCTGGGCCTTAGCCAATATGCCTCTCGTTGGCCAGCTGCCTCCAGTTGCGCACTCCAAGTTAATTGAGGTCGTTCCGAACATGTGTGCGCCACATTATCCTAGGCATTGAAGCAAAAAAACATCAACCGTATCAGTCCCTATATCTTTTCAAGCAAGCAACGAATCAAACAGTTGTCATCATGAAAAACGTGCTCAGACATGTCACCTTTCAAACAAGTGCTCTCTTGACACACTCTCGTTAATGATTTCCCTGATATATGGAGACGAACACCACCAATCGGGCAATAATTCAAATTTTTCCTCATTTTTGAACGTAGATCTCTTTTCGCGGAGCTAATTTGTTTTCAAAAACTGAAGACTGATATGTCACCTGTTAGACAAGGTACCGGAAAGAGATATAAAAATACAGAGACATCCGATAACGACATTTAGACATATGCTGAACCCCATTGTTTGAAAGTTATTTCCACCTGAAGTCGCTATCTCACATCACCAACGCCTTTAAGTTCAAATCAATAGGGGGATGTCAGCAAGGAAACTATCATAATTCTCTAACCAAACTTCACACGTAGGAAATACAGTCTTAATCTGTCTCCTTACTTTTTCTTAACTTTTTTGAGCTAGGAGCCACAAGCGAATCACCTTGAAATGTCCATGGCTTTTCGGTTTTCAGACGAAGGGGTCCGGATGCTACCATCAGCCCTTGACGAATGAAAAGCTCTGGTGGAACGGGCTTGAGTTTCTGCAGTCAGCCTGGATCCTCCAAACGAAAGTTCCCCACTCAGAAGCGGGAGAGAGAATCAAAGCCAACGTCATGGCCGAATCTGTCCATGCGTACAAATGTGGGATTTAGTTTTACGCGATCACTTGCCCCTAACGGCTTAGTTACCCAAATACCAAATTGAGATCATGGTTGAGGGACAATCTCCCCACCATCGTTTGATGCGAGGCCTTCCTAAAATCTCTTCCGCGCTCTGGGTCGCAGTGCCCGATTGAGAATGCAACTCCACACTGAGCCGGGATAGTCCCATAACCGCCTTGCCTAGCGCAGGGTGAACAAAAACTAAACAAATCCGCACAGCACACTTTCCTCGACTCTACCCGCGATGTTAGCTGGTATACCGCAGCCACCACGATACTCCCACAAGAGGGCCTATCGCTCGGTCCGGCTTCAAGGGCTCCTGACCTCCTGGTACCAGAATATAGCCTCTGGTCAAGCTGTCACTACCAGTCAGGCTCCCTCAAAACCTGGGACTATTAGCTGCCATCCCGCCATAAGATGGTATTTTCTCCGTCAGTGTTTCCGTTGACACCATAAATAGAGATACGGATGTGGGTCTCGAATCATGTGATTCACAAAAGGCAGTCACATCATCCGGGCCCATGCGTACAGCGTGGCATGCTTCCTCTCCAATGTGATGAAAACATCACCTTGCTGCTTTCCCAACATCACCGCACCGCATGATTCCAGTTACGGCTGACTGACCACTTGTTGAGGAGTGACCATCAAATTCATCATCAAGGGGTGCATGTGTACTTTGCCTTTATCGCCTTCATTCGGAAGGCACAGCCGCCCCGTTGGACGTCTTGCATGCATCGCTGAAGCCATGAATCTGGATCTGTCTGGTCAACTGACATATGTCTACCCATCTAGGAATCCGAATTGCTGTACAGATCATCGTCCCAATCAACCTTGCTCCTGCAGATGAGCTGAATTAACACATCACTCAATAAGTTCCGGAACTGACAAAAAGGGGGCGCCACTAACAAAAGTCCATATTATTTATAGGGAATACAAACATTTAAAAGATGCCTGTTAAATTTTCATGACAGCCTGATCATTAGGTTACAAGTTACAGTGATTCAAGGGACGCTACTTTTACGAGTTTTGAAACAATGGAGAAAAAAAAACAGAATTTCGTGTGATGGCTAAACACTGCTTTACCGTGCGAGCTCAGCAATGGCTTGAAAAGTGCTGCAGAATCTCTGCTTCATCAAAAACAACTATTTGTCGGTGATATGCTGACTGTAATGATATTGAAGGCCTAGGCTAAGGTGGCGCACACAAGCGGAGAAGGACCTCAACCAACTTGGAGTGCGTAATTGGAGGCAGTTGTCGAAAGATCGTGCTGGCTGGTGTGGCATGTTGGTTGAGCCACAGATGTAGCGCCACTAGAAGAAGAAGAAGATGCTGACTCTATACGTGGCCGTACAGACACCAACGATGCTGAGGACTCTGGGAAGGCCAATTGGAGTGGTTGCCGCTAAAAACGTCAACAAAGTGCCCAAAATCGTTTTGAAAAATCGAAAAGTGAAATTGCGTGCAATAGCTGACGACTAAAAGTTATAAGAAGACAGTGTGTATACTATTTTACAGAGCCTTTTGTCCATAGGAAAGTTGCTTTCGGGATGGGTGCCGCCTTTGCTCAGAATGGACCAAATCACAACATATCGGTGATTCTGAGAGCTGTTTGGAAATGTTTTGCCAGGACTTTCTGCATCGGTATGTCACAAGGGATGAAACATGAATCCACCACTACACTCCAGAGTCAAATCGGCAGTCGGCGGAGTGGACAAGAGCCGATGAACCACGCCCAAAGCGTCCAAAACACAGAGTTCGGCTGGCATCCGTATTTTGAGATGAGCACGCAATTTTATTCATCGATTGTCTTGAGAAAGGCAAAAGGATCAACAGCGAATACTACATGGCATTATCGGTGCAATTGAAAGCAGTCACGGTGCCATACGAAGAAAAAAAAATCTCTTCCACCAAGACAATGCACCGGGTCACACGCCGCTGGCTACCTCGTCCAAATTGCACGAATTGGGCTTTGAATTGCTTCCGCACCCACCGTATTCTCCAGATCTGGCCCCCAGAGACTTATACTTCTTTTCAGACCTCAATGGATGGTTCCCGGTAAAAAGTATGGCTCGGAGGAGTAGGTGATCGGTGAAACTGAAGCCTATTTTGAGGCCAAGGATAAATCGTTCTATAAAAAAGGTATCAAAATGTTAGAGCGGCGTTGAACTGATTGTATCACTCTTGTAGGAAACTGTGTTGATGGTTAAAGTCGAATTCTGTCTAGAAAATATATATTAATTGGTTAGTCCAGAAACTGTCAGTTCCTGGAAGCCAATGTCTTGATTTAGTCTGTCTCTATCGTCGGTGCTGTTTAAGATGATTCGCGTTCGTGTCTGAGAATGTCGGCAAGTAGTCTTTCCTTTTTTTCTGTCCATTTTCTTAAATTGATTTCTCAATTGGGTTTGCTGCGGAAGACAAATCGTCAACAAACATGTCAGTAAATGCAGAAGAGTTTGAGTTGATGTTTCCAACCTCAAGCTGATACAGTTCTAGAGGCAAAGTGTCACTGTCACATAGGACTTTCGCTACCGGCGTGAATGCTTCCAGCTTACAACAGGAGTCTTCATTGTCCGCAACCGATATCACCTCGTACACAAGCTTTCCATGAACAAACCCTGCCCTGCGTCATGTATAAACTGTAGAGAGACGCATATTAAATTACTTGCGTCAATCATTAAGTCATTAACTCCTTAAATTAGAGATCAGCAAAGTCATCAACTCTCAAACCAAACAATACAGCAGAGCCACTTTTCGAGTCGTAAATGTTTGAATTCCACATCGCATTCCATAGAAGTACCCTCACGCGTCATAGTTCCCACAGAGTGTTCTTCCAACCCGTTCTGACCACACTGCGATTCCAATTCTTGCGCTGTTAACGACACTTCTCTGGCGTTTAATAGCCGCCCCATTGATGAGAGCTTTGCAATTCGAAAGAAGTACCGTTAAGGACATAACTGCTCGCGAAAACATCAAGCCAAAACGATTAAATTTGCGAGCTAATGCTTTATTGATGATGAATGATTCATGCGTGCTAGCTTGACGAGGTTTAGTGGGATGTTTACGAGATAGACCGAATTCTGGACTGAAAGTGCAACTTTTTCGTTTGAATTTGATAGGCTGCCCTGTGATGAGGGTGTCCATTAACTTTTTTTTGGTTTTGGGTTTTAGTTGACAGAGCAACAGGTGAAACCGCATTGCTGACACAAATTATTTCAAGTCAAGTAAGGGTGTCACCGAATTAATTGTCAAGTCAGTGCTTGGTAGGCTTAGAAATACACTTGGTCCGAAAATCTATTCCTCAGACTTACTCATTTGCTTCCAAACCCAACTTTCTCACAGGATCGTTCAGCAACACACACAAAAATTGTTTTTTCTTTGCTCTTCAAGTTAATGGAGTTAAGCTGAAGTCGAATTAATCATCAATCGAAGTGTTGAAAGTTTAAGGGAGCACTGTGCCCTTCTTCCAAGTTCTTACTGATCTTCTTTGATATGTTCCTTGAAATGTCAAAATGTTTTCTTGCCCGTTCAGCAGTCCAGCAGCAGCACTTCAAACAAAATCACTTTTTTCCGACTTTCCTAAAAGGAGGGACTTTCAATCCCAGCCCCAAACCTTGCTTAGCCTCTCAGCAATGAAAACTTAAAGCAGAGATAAAAGCAAAATTCAAAATTCTTACGAATCCAACTCTATTCGTCCAACTTCATCCCAAATGCAAAAGCCACACAGTCTTTTTGTCATATATTTTATTTTGTTTAAAAGTTTCAAAATTTCCAAAAGCCTTAAATACTCGCCAAGGTCTATTCCGATCCATTCCTTCAACCTACGGAGCTGCTGGTCCTGGTGGCCCATCAGGTCCGATTGGCCCAGGCGGCCCAATTGGTCCGGGAAAACCTTGAGGACCAGTGTAGCCACGGCGACCGCGAGCGCCTGGATCTCCGGGTGGGCCACGATGTCCATCACGTCCCTTGTGTCCTGGGAGACCGATCGGTCCTGCTGCACCGTCTACACCTTTTGGCCCGTCATTGCCTCGATCGCCCTGCGGTCCCTGTGGCCCTTGGGGTCCCTGGGGGCCAGATGGACCCGGGAGTCCCGGGGTGCAAATGCACTGCGGATGCACGTACCCACCGCCACCGCCGCCGCCGCTGCTGATGGTAAGTGACCGCAGCGGCTTTTTAGCCTGAGTCGTAATGAAAACCGCAAATAAACCTAAAACGAGTGAGAGAATCGATTTAGGCTGGTGTTCACTGCGTTGCCCAGGACAAGACACTTACACACAACCAAGCAAACGGCTGTCTTCATGGCTGCACTCAATCTGATTGGGAATATGGAACCTGTCTGGGATTTATAGGAAAATTCGAATACACTCCGACTGCAGTGGTCTCTGCGTTGCATTCCAGTCATACAGGGAACTGGAATGACCGCCTCTGCTGGCGGTGGCAACCAATCGGATGCAAGAGATGCGCTGCACAGAGCAGACGGGGAAATCGAATGCATTCGTGAGGGTCGGAGATGATTTATTTGTCCCGTGCGACAGTGGTGGAATGGGAAACAAATGACCGACGATGTCGGCTTTAATGGGCGATATCGATAGTCGATAAGAGGAGCCGATATTTTGAGAAAGGGGCTTGGAAGCACCTGATCCCATCGAAATTACGGCTAATAAATTAAATTTAAAGCGCTCCAGACACAATTGTTTGGAAGTGAGGGATCTTTGGTTCGTATTGGGTTGGAGGATGGGGGTGAAGCAAGAAATCAAAACTTAACCTTTGTCTTGATGATTTGGGGACTGTTTTGAGGGGTCCTGTGGATGCCCAGTTAAGCACCACATTCGTTCGGCAGTCACAAGGACTTCGAGAGAGCAGCGGAAGAGAATGGATTCAGTTTGATATTTAACGCTTTCTGTACTATTTGGAGAGGTCCTATAGATTCCCAATCAAATTCGTCCAGAAGTCAAGAGCACATCGATGGAGCAGCGGAAGAGAGAGAGAGATTGACGATTCCATTTGAAAGGAGTCTGATTGTGGCCACGGCTTATGACAATTTTGGGAATACCTGCGAAAACAATTAAAGGGCCATTGATTGGTGTACGTAACACTGGACTTTGAAAAAATTGAGAATCTCCTGATGAACAATCAGAATTTGGGGTCAGAAGTGCCAAAAGGACGAGCTTTTTTTCAAGGTTTCTATTTCATCCTTCAAAAATGTTGCCTGCTGCTCAAGAAAATTAAAAAAATCGAGCTAAGTTATTTAGCCAATTAAAGGGTATTAAAGATGAGTGGAATCGACAATATAATATTTACAGATCTTCATGGTGGAGTTCCAATTAAAAAAACTCATGTCCTTCAAAAAGGCCTAATGGGATAACTTGCACGGCTATGCTGAAACGCAGTCAAGGACTGTAGTCCTGGTTTCATTGAACCGAATATACAGTTCTCAGTTCACAGCCAAGGCAACGCTTCGTGGCCAGGAGAAAGCTCCCACACTCAAGGAATTGTTTGACAAATGAAAACCCCTCAACGCAATTTATCCCGAAACATAAAACGCTTTCAACAAGGCAATCAAACAGCATCAAGCTCCAACATCGCCTGCACCAACCTCCTCTCCATCCCCCTCATGATTTGTGATCAAAACAAAAACACCGCTGACCCTCGTCAACATATGCGGAAACCAAGAATACGCAATAAATTATGTCGTTATCCCATTCTGAGAATCTCCCCCAGCCCAAGGTGCAGTCAGTCTTCCAGTTCCACACTCGTTAAGATGACCCACGAAGGCATTCGTCTCTGATTGGCCATCGGGACGGTTAGATTGTTCCTCTGGAAAGTGCATCGGGAGGGGAAATTCAATTTTCCACTAGCGCTGCCCGACTGCAGCAGTGCAGTGAGGATATAAGAAGAACTTGTTGCCGCCTCTCATCAGATTCAGTTTGACGATGAATGGATTCACAAGTCTACTCTTCTGTAAGTCCTCGATGCGGTTTCCTTTCTAACTGAACTCACGAATTCATTTATTTCCTTAATCAGGCACGATAGCGATTATCAGCGGCGCTGTCAGCTACAAGGAAGATTCGTATCGTTACGGTGGCTATGGCAATCTGTGTAACTGCCCACCCGGTCCTCCAGGTCCACCGGGACCGGTGGGTCTTCAGGGCATCATTGGAATCCGTGGCGACAAGGGAACGACAGGAGTGCCAGGCAATCAGGGTCCCATCGGAGAGGTAGGTCTGCATGGACCTCACGGCGAGCCGGGCCCCATCGGACCCCCCGGACCAACAGGACCTCGAGGACCACGTGGTTTCCGAGGACTACGTGGTCTTCCAGGAACGCCAGGACCAACCGGACCTCCAGGACCAACTGGACCACCAGGACCACCTGCCAGAAGAAATCTGAACGATGACAACGAGGACAACGAGGACAGGAATGATTTGCCGCGTGATTTGGACGACACAGAACAGGAATACGATGACGATGAACTATAAACGGGAGAATGGACTTGCAAATAAATTTAAGATCTGTAAACTGCTTTGCTGTGTGTCTGGCTTATTTCATTCAGTCCTGCGAAAGACCCGATCTCGACCCATTTTGGGGTCTTGTTCATTTCCTTCCAACACTCTGAACTGACAAGTTGGTTGTAGAGTCCTGCAGGCTTTGCAGGACGCCCACAAGGTGCTCTTTAAAGCGTTCAAATCAAGATATCAAGACACTTGGGTTTCTCCATTTAAAGTCATATTTTCGCATTGTCAGCGCTTAAGGCTCGACAACGAGTCTCTGAAATAAGCTCAACACTCACTAATGCCTCGGCTTAAACAACAAATTTTAAAAGCTTGAAATTTTGTAATGTTTGCGGGCGATTTTCGCAGTGTGTAGTTTGCAACACAGTCGAAGTATTTGAAGATGTCACACTGGGACGCCGCACTCTAAAGGTTTCGTTTCTGTTTTTTCTCGCGAAAGTTACCTTCATTAACTCAACTTCGAGTGTTTCTGATCCATTCCCAACAATGGCCAAAACTTCTATTCTCAAACACTGATTTCAAGTTGAAGTGCTTGTTTATCCAACATTTCAGATTTTGAGGACATATGAAGAGTGTGGCACAAGGAAACCTTAAAACTCGTAAAAAAAAATTGGTTGCCACAAGACGTCAATCAGTCAGGAGTTTCGAGACCTTAAATGTGAAGAAAGGTAAAGATTAGGTAACGCACTGGTATGCCTCTTTTTGAACATCAACCTGGAGGGGATTGTAAGGAGCCCACAACACACACTATTCATAATGTTCTAAAATTCCGCGCAGTGCCTAACACGAATGTCATTGAAGTGATTAGAAAAATATTGCCGGCTGTCAATTAGATGTTTTCCTGGAAAGCGTGCTAAATAGATCAGGCGGTAAACGAGGGAAAGGGAAAGTAAATGTGGTCTTCAAGAAAATAACGAGAGAGAACATCGGCTTCTCTGGCAGAGACAAATACTTTGAGGAGGACAAGGACAACCACTCGTACCGACCACTTCACCTCAACCTTCTTTGGGTCCGAGGGGAATGGAGTAACAAAAGCAGTACCTAATAAACGTCGACTGATAAGCCGTGGCCGCGACACTACTTTACCACGTCTTCGAACTCATCTTGCACAGTTTTTTTTAGCATCTGCAATAGTCTGTGACGCCCCTATCGCCGTATGAGCTGTTTATGCGAATGGATTGGTCTTCTTAAGGACTCGGTGGTTGTAATGTAATCTAAAACAGATTGGACCAGATCCGGAACCGTGCAAAACGGCAACGTTTTCATTTTGACTGTTCTCAGGCACAAAATAAATTTACAGGATTCGAAAGAACTTGAACGGGGACAAAGAAGAAATTAATAAGCAAGAATAAAAAAATGTATGAAAAGCTCAAGCCCCTTCTATACAGTCCCCACAATCTGGCGGCTCTATCCAGCCCCTGTATCAATCCCACTCTTTTAAGTCTATCATATTGAACCCGTTTGAATAACAACCTCTACCCAGCCTCCACTCACCAGTCACCACCACTCCTCCTTGTCTAGCTCGCTTTATGCGCCCTCTCCATCCAACCTCCTCCATCCAACCTCCTCCATCCAACCTCCTCCATCCAACCTCCTCCATCCAACCTCCTCCATCCAACCTCCTCCATCCAACCTCCTCCATCCAACCTCCTCCATCCAACCTCCTCCATCCATCCTCCTCTATCTAGCCTTTTTACTGTAGCCAAGCCTTTCCAGCACAGTCTTTCCAGGCCAGTCTTTCCAGCCAAGACTTTCCAACCCAGTTATCCAGGCCAGTCCTTCCAGCCACGACTTTCCAACACTATCTTTCCAGCCCAGTTTTTCCAGCCCAGTCCTTCCAGCCCAGTCTTTCCAGCCCAGTCTTTCCAGCCAAGACTTTCCAGCCCAGTCTTTCCAGCCCAGTCTTTCCAGCCCAGTCTTTCCAGCATAGTCTTTCAAACCCAGTCTTTCCAGGCCAGTCTTTCCAGCCAAGATTTTCCAAACCAGTCTTTACAGCCCAGTCCTTCCAGCCAAGACTTTCCAACCCTGTCTTTCCAGCCAGTCTTTCCAGCCCAGTCTTTCCAGCCCAGTCTTTCCAGCATAGTCTTTCAAACCCAGTCTTTCCAGGCCAGTCTTTCCAGCCAAGACTTTCCAACCCAGTCCTTCCAGCCCAGGCCTTCCAGCTCAGACTTTCCAGCCCATTCATTTTAGCCCTTTCCACCCAATTCCCTCTGTCCTTCTCTGTGGTCGGCGTGGCGTAGTGGGTAGAGTGCGACGCTCATACGCCGAAGGGTCTAGGTTCGATTCCCACCTCAACACCAATTTTTAAATTTTTCACGGCACCACTTCTTTCGAGCTGCTGACAACACTCAAAGAGTAATAACTGTCTAAGAAAGCTTCTCAATTTTCGCCGCTCGGAGTCGGCAAAAACTTGTAGGTCCCTTCTACTCGTGAGAGAACAGTAGCGCGCACGACACGAGTAGTTGATGAGCAAGCTAGACCCTGGTCCCCCTTTGGACTGTAGCGCCAACAATTATTATTATTATTAAGTCCTTCTCTAGCTTTCTACATTCGTCTATTCTATAGAGCGCCTCTGTCTATTCACTCTGCCCCTCTGTCCAGCTACTCTGTCCAACCACTCTGTCCAGCCACTCTTTCTATCCACTTTGTCCAGCCACTCTGACCAGCTACACTGTTCAGCCACTCTGACCCGTCCCTTCTTCCTCCCTGTGTCTGCAAAGCAAACCGGCATTTGACAGTCAAAATGTTATTTTTTGTAAGTCATGCTTTCCCCCATCACTCATTCAAAACCGAAGTTCTAAATGCTTCTCGAACGTGCTTCTATCGCGTTCACCTCCAACAATTTCGTCAGTTTCCCCTCTATGATATCGATTCTCACACGATTAGGATCAAAGTCCAGAGCACGTCACAAGGTCCCCCTGAGGCCCCTTCCAAAATCAGCATCAAGCGATTCACCACAAGAATACCACAGAATACCACAGAAAACCACAAAAAGCAAAAACACAGAAATTTCACTTCGATTAGAATTCGCTAACAAGGCACTTAACCACTTAACACATTTCCTCTGACCCACACTGCCCCACAGGCCGCCAGTCCTCCGCACGAGCATCGTCATCGTTCGGCCAGACCACCAGTGAATTTAATGACAACCGCCATTAAAACGCGTCAAGATATATTTACAAATTGGCAGAACTTAATATTCATTTCCCCGTTCGCAGTGATGATTGATGGTCGCTGAATTTGCCCGCGTAGCCGACCCATTGCCAGGGCACCCGGATAGGCGTCGAATCAGGCCTCGATCTCGCTGCTACCAAAACCGAGCGCAAATCCGCCCTCAGAGGTAGCACAGCTTCTTAAGGGCCCCCGATAACATCGGATGGGCTGCCGCCGAGCAGTCGGCAAGCTTGCTATGCGTAACTGATAAATCCTTTTAAATACCGCAGTTGGTCCGATCGCGGCCTCTACGGTGACGCGTCCGCTGCCAAAATTTCCATAATTGCGGAGTATCTGCATGCGATCAGCGACGTTAAATAGTATCACACAGTCATCTGGCGGCGGTGGGGAGTGACTGCTAACGGGGCCGTAGATCCAGTTCAGGTTCGCGTCGACTAGGAATGCTTCTAGCGCGCATTTGTATGAGATGCTTTATAAATATGCACATAAGATTGAGCGATTATATAAAGGGAACTCAGCACTGGGTTCGCAAACAGAAGACTCACGATGAGGACGGCAGTCGCACTGCTGCTGATAGGTAAGTTGACCGCTGACTCCGCCGGACAGGGTGGTTACTGAAGGTTCTTCTGTTTTGTTCACACGCAGGTGTAGCGGCTGTGTCCGGTGTGACGGCTGCGAAATCAAAGACAGCGTCTACCAGTGAAGTCGACGGCGCGGGTAGGAGCATAATCCGCATCGAGCCATCCAGAGAGCAAGCCACCGTGCAGGTGCCGAAAATCATTCTGAAGCCAGCGCCACCTACGTACGCCCCGTACCCATATCCTCCGCATTATGTACCCGTTCCTGCCCCGTACCCGCACTACCCGCCCCCAACCCCACCAGCCCCGTCGCCATACCCATGCCGATGCCCACCGGGGCCCCCGGGACCACCAGGTCCTCCCGGATATCCGGGTGCATCGGGCACTCCAGGCACTCCGGGCACCAAGGGCGAGAAGGGTGACAATGGTGACCCAGGCACTCCAGGAACGAATGGACAGAAGGGCGAGAAGGGAAGCCGCGGCCTAAAGGGAGCGCCAGGCGAAAAGGGTGACTCCGGTTCGGCGTCATCGAAGGGCGACCCAGGCCCACCAGGCACACCTGGCACACCGGGATCCACCGGACCGATAGGACCACCAGGCATTCCAGGAATCCCTGGTCCAATAGGACCACCAGGACCAAAGGGACCCCCGGGAGCTCCGGGATACGTGGTGCCGTCGAGACCGCACTACTACCCAGTTCCAGCGTATCCTTCGTATCCCCACTACCCAGCTCCAGCACCCCCACCACCGCCGCCACCGCCACCTCCGCCACCACCACCACCACCACCACCCCCATCATACCCATCGCATCCACACTACTCCCATGGAGGGGGAGGAGGTAACTATTCAGATTGAAATTCAATCCTTGCAATTCCCTGCAATTCACAAAAAGGTTATTATCCTTCAGGACACCACTCATCACACTCCTCGCACTCGGCCCTGCTTACCAACGCCGTGGACACCAAGTCCAGCAGCAACGACGACGCGGTGGTCGTCGAGGGTTACGCAGCCAAAAAGACCAAAACCCCAGCAGCGACCACCAAGGACAGAGTTGACGAGCCAGTGACCGGCGACGTGGAACCCATCATGAACACACCGCCCAAGCGGAAAGCTGTGATTCTAGTCGAGAGGGACGAAGTCTTCGAGGAAACGGGAGACAACGAAGAAGCCACCAACGAGGACTATGACGACGAGTTCTCCGGTGAGAAGGAGGACTCCCAGGAACCAGCACAAGAAGCGGAGGAGTCCGAGAAGGAGGACCTCGGGCGATCCGTGCCAGCAAAACCCAAAGAACCCTGGCTGCGGAACGTCTCCCTCCGGAATCCATTCCTCAACTACCTGGACTACCCATTCTTCCCCTCGGCACAGGCAGCAGCTTTCTTCAACCAATAAAAGTATTATTCCATTACGTGTGTGTATGTTGGCTTCTTTTTTGCGTCGCCGATAGCTTCTAATTTATTCCAGCTGGTCCCGCGGCGGTTGCTCGCCGTCCGGAATGTGCCGGGGGCACACCTGATTGATAAATGAGCTTCTGCGTGACAAATGGATTGTCAGCGAGTGTGAGGCTATTAGAGACGCATTAGCGTCTGAATTTGATTTGCTGGAGATGAAATCTGAGTGAGATGGGAGCGACAGCGCGACCGGTTTTCGCGAGTGCCGATGTGTCTAACTGATTGTGACGCAGGTGATTCTTGATGATGATTGAGAGTGAATGGTGGGGCGGGGGGCTTGTATTTTGATGTGTGTTCGGGTTCTCGGTGATCAGGAATCAATAGACTATTAGAGAAAGTGAAACAAGGAAAAGGACTTCAGGCAAACACAATCCTTGTTTAGCCGCAATCAAGTTCTTTATTCCACAACAACTCAAAGGCGGTTCGCGTCGACACAGCAGTACCGCCTTGCTCGGTACTCGTGCAAGGCGTCGCATTTCGTGAGTCCTTCAAACATAATTTCAATTCGATCAGGATCTCAACTCAGCATTAAGTTCAAATTTCACTTACCACCTTGAAAGAGTTCGAGTTCGTCCTTGACCCAGGCGTAGCAAGTGCCGCGTCTTCCGCAAAGCGGTTGCAGTCCGCTTGGAATGCTCGAGGCCGGTGGAGGCACGGCTACAGGCCATGTAGGGGCGGGAATTACTGGGCCTGCAGTTGGTCGAGGAGTGGGATCGACGAGGATCGGGTCAAAGGGGACAGGTCCCGGTGTCGGCTGAATAATTATTGTTGGTGGATGGGTTGGCCAGTTGATAGTGCGTTCACCATCTTCCTCTGCAGTCGCTTTGAGATCTGCCATCACTTCACCAGCATCCAATGCAGTCAGCACTTCTTGGACCTTGTGGTAAGCAGCCGGGAAACGACTGCCTTCTTGGCCTTCACGCCCTTCAAGCCCTTCACGGTCATCACGAGTTGCGCTAATTGAGGTGGCTAGATGGAAGGAAATTCCACGTTACCACAATTGTTTGCCTCCTGGGAAATTACACACCTATCACCAGAATCAGAAAGAGTTCCAGAAAATCAGACATCTTGGAGCAGTTGATGAGATTGGAGATCACTGTGAAGAACCACCAAAATGCAGGCTCTTTATATTTGAAGCGCTGCTGGCTTATCTGACGGCCCTGTCGTTGGTTTAATTACATGAAACCGAAACGCAGTCTATCTAGGGCGAGAGCAATTAAGTGCATGAAAACATGTTGCACAACGCGAGAGGAGCCCTAAAGTTCGCAGCCACCCAGAGTTATGCGTCATCATTGGCACAGGTTGGCACTATGTACCAGATGGCCAATAGCAAGTCTCCGCGCTGTGGTGACTTACACACATGCAGGTGATCGTTTCTTGGTGTGGAGCGACGTTTCCAAAGTTTGAAGTTCACTGAGTTTATTGGGCACTGATGCATACTTTTAGGCTGCAATGATCTAGGCTGATGATCTGATCAAAGTGTAAAAGCGTTTCACCGACTAGGCGATCATTTTCAAGCCTTCAAGGAGGTATGTGCCATTTTTGAGAATCGGGATTCAATCAAGAAGAGTTTCTGCAATATTGTGGATATTGGAAGTGCCTTGGGAGTGAAAGGGATGTCAAACTGGGTCTCCTCCAGGTGAGTAACATTCCGTAAAAAAAATCACCTCTGTCATGAAGTGTCCTCAGAAGATTTCCACACTGCTTTAGGAATACACAAAAAGTACAAAAGGCAGCGCGCTTGCGGACAAAATACAGAAAACCACTTGAAATTTTGGCATTCCTTTCCGGCAGAGTGCGTCAGATGATAACATCGATCATATGCCGCTCCGCCAAGATCGGTTAGCAACTCACATAGACTTTCAATGTCAAAACAAAATTTAGACAGAGCGGTGCTCTGGGATTTCCAATTCTCACCAGAATTTTAGAGCCGATTGTACATAGCTCACAGAGGCATGATCTTAAAAGTCTGATATGCTTCTATCTAACGCAGGGGACGTGTATGGGATTTTCTGGATTTCAAAGGGCACGTGGAGCGCACAGACAACACAATTGAAATCAGAGCCTTTGGGAAAAGGCAAAATTGATCGTTGAGAGGATTCCAACAAATCCAAATCCTGCTCGCTAACGGCCGTGCTTTTTAATGAGGATTGATAGATGTTGTTTGAATCAACAGCGGTCTCTATCATCAAACAACGATGAAAACTCGCATTCTTCGGCCTCGCTTCATTGTCATTCATCATCACATCATGTCATTCATCCTTGTGTCATTCGTTCTTATCTTATTCGTTCGCGTATCATTTTTCCTCCCACTCTTAGTCGTCCTCTCGTGGTTGTCATCTCGTTGTCGTCCTCTCGTGGTTGTCATCTCGTAGTGGTCCTGTCATAGTCGTCCTCTCGTAGTCGTCCTCTCGTAGTCGTCCTCTCCTTGTCGCCCTCTCTTAGTCGTCCTCTCGTTGTGGTCCTGTCGTAGTCGTCCTCTCGTGGTTGTCATCTCGTTGTCGTCCTGTCGTGGTTGTCATCTCGTAGTGGTCCTGTCATAGTCGTCCTCTCGTAGTCGTCCTCTCGTAGTCGTCCTCTCCTTGTCGCCCTCTCGTAGTCGTCCTCTCGTTGTGGTCCTGTCGTAGTCGTCCTCTAGTTGTGGTCCTGTCGTAGTCGTCCTCTTGTGGTTGTCATCTCGTTGTCGTCCTCTCGTGGTTGTCATCTCGTAGTGGTCCTGTCATAGTCGTCCTCTCGTAGTCGTTCTCTCGTAGTCGTTCTTATCGCCATATCCACGATGCCCACTGCTCGTTGCTGATCTGTGGACACTCATGGCCACAGTGTGGACGTGCTGTTTGTGGCCGTAGTATGTTCCAACTTTTAACTTCACCTCGTTCGGGTATGAGCCTGTCCACACGTTAATTCTTAATGCGATCATTAAGGAGCTCATGCAGAGAGGTTCCTCGCAGTCCATCACTTCTCAGAAAGAATGTAAAAATAGAAGAAAACTCTGGGAAACGACAGGCTATGCACAGAGACGCCACTCATGCAAATGTTATCCTCAGGACACCCGAATATTTGATCTGATCTTTCAACTAATCTAGAATGGGTCATCACGTCCCCATCACTGTCTTCATCTGTTGGTCTCTTCTTTTGCTTGTCTGCTTCATCGCTCATTCTGATTTTTTCAATTTTCCGAAATGCTACCTCTTTTTCCAACATTACGGAGTTCACTGCCCTTAACCGGACTGCGTGGAACTCAGCCCCAAATCCATAAAAATCAATGCCCCTCCTCTGCAGCGATGCTCGTGGATGGGAAACACCATGAAACAGGAAAAACTTCTCAACGATAACGACACCAACAGCGACACCGCACCGATACCAAACGACCGACCGGGCGACGGCCATCAGCATTTTCAGGTTTCCCTGTGACCAGTCGACAAGCGTCGTCTGCCCGACTACACTCTTTAAAACGTCTCCGTCCGGATCCGATTCGAATCAGAGACAAAGCAGCCATGAGACCATTCGCTTGTTTTCTACTACTCGGTAAGTGCGATGAGAGTGCTGTGCCGGACTGGCTGAGTTAACGATGTGATTGCATTGCAGGTCTGTTAGCGGGCGCACTTGCGAGCGGCGAGAAGGATCAAGCGGTTCGCGCCTCCATAACGCAATCGTCAAGTGCGGGCGGAGTGCGGCAGATTATCGTTAAGCAGAAGGGCGCACCCGGATTGCCTGGGGATGCGGGTGTAACTGGCGATATCGGTGACACTGGCCTGAAGGGCGCACGCGGAGCAACCGGAGCTGTGGGTGCTGCTGGCGACCGCGGTATTCCTGGCGAAGATGGTGACGATGGTCCACAAGGACCGCCCGGATTGGCTGGGGTTATGGGAAAACCGGGTGAGCAGGGCGATCGCGGCCTTCCAGGTCCCATCGGACCACCAGGACCTCCTGGCCTCGAAGGTCCCCCCGGACACTCCCGGTCCCACAAGCCGTCGCAACGTCATGACCTCAATTACATTGACTCTAGGGAGTATGATTAGAAACGAGTACAAATTGAATAAATTCGAGAAAATCATTGTTTTGGTATATTCTTGTTTCCTGGGGAAGAAATGTTTGAAAGAGGGGTTTGGCATCATAGAGGAGTTGTCCTTCTTCTTAAGAGTAACTTGAGGATGGAGAGAAGTTTGCTGCAGGATTCTGAAGACTCAGTCAAGGTTCATAGAATTTTGAAGACACTGAACAAAGGCTTTTGAGAGCGCTTCATTTGAAGGTTTCATTTTTAACTGATCACAACACAGTTTGTTTTTATCAAAAGATGCTGAATTGAAAACGGTTAGTTTTGACACATCTTGGCATTTTTAAGGAACTTTAAGTTCGTACAAATTCTGTTTTATTTGGTACCGAATTTCCTGTTATTTGTGACCATTCGCAATTTATCGACTTGTGAAGCTATGCTATGTTTCAGTAAAGGATACGAATCGGAGAAGCTCCTGCTTTGATGTATTTCGTAAGATCTTCATTTTGACTTTCAAAAATATAGTGACTGTATCAAATATTGTGAACTTTTGAAGCAAAACCTCTGAAATTCGCTTGAAATCTTAGTTTGAAGCTCTCTGATGTGCCTGTTCGATGGAGTAAAGAAGAATCTAAAGGACTTGTGGGCCTCATTCTTAAAACCCTTCTGACTCCACTCATCAAATGAAGATTTCTCCTTCTCTTCCATCATCCTTGTGATCGAGTTACCTTCCATAATTTCCTACATAAGCCCTCAAACATATCCAAAGAAATGCCAATGAAGTCAATTTTTGTCACCAAACTTCAGCTCAATTTCGAGGTCTTCCAAACCAAAGCCATTGTTTGTTCAACTATCAGTCCTTTGCCCTCATGAATGAACCTAACATCACTCTATAAACCACTAACTTCCCCAGACGAAGTTCAATTGCAAGCTCAATACCCCCACTGAATCACGCTCTATGGTATGGGCCCAGGTCTGGTTTCAAATGACACACAAAACCAACAATTTCTGCATCCTTCCAAGTACAAAATTCAAACTCCACAAGTGAAGAAAAACACAAAAATGTTCACTCAAAAATTCCAAATCCTTTATTCTGTTCAAAATGCGTGCCGTCTAACCGGCGGCTGCAGGTCCAGGAGGACCAGTTGGGCCAGGTAGACCAACAGGGCCCAGAGGGCCAGGCAAGCCTACTGGTCCAGGATTTCCGCGTGCGCCACGACGCCCAGGAAGACCTGGCTCACCGACCAGTCCCTCACGGCCAGGATGACCAGCAACGCCAACTGGACCAACAACACCAACACTGCCCGTCAGACCGCGCTGCCCGTGGGGGCCCTCAATGCCTGGGATCCCTGGAATGCCCACTGGCCCTGGTGGGCCTGGAGGTCCAGGTGGACAGACGCACGGTGCCACCTTGCCGTAGCTGTAGTCGTAGTCATCCTTGTAGGACGGCATTTCGATTTTGAACGAACGCTGGTCGCCCAAGTTCGCTTCAGCCAACAGTACCACGAGGGACAAGCCTGCGGAGGAGCACAGAACACAGAATTCAACAAATGCAACGGCGATAGAGAGGCGGACTTACCCAGCAGCAAACAAGCTTTCACGACCATGACTCGAACGATTCTAATTGGGATTGCGGCACTGGGTCTCCTTTTATAGGGAACCGTGCACCGGGCCCAACCAACAACCAAGCCCACACGATGCATGCATTCAGCGCATCCAACAAAAGAAAGGGGGACCAGCGAATGAAGGAGAGAAGAAAAAAACGAGAATTCGAATTGGAAGCATTTATTATTTCGTGTCAGTAGAAAATGGGGTCATGTGGCATCAGTAATGGGGCCCTTGGGAGCCACCCGATTCGTGCGGTTCGTGTGATCCATGCGAACTCGGCAGTCCACGCGGTCCCGGCCATCCCATGTGTCCTGGAGCGCCGCGCTCTCCACGAGGTCCAATGTTGCCTGGCAGGCCTGGCGGACCCTCAGCGCCAGGTGGACCCACCGACCCGGGAGCCCCGGTTTTTCCTTTGGGTCCCTGCAAGCCCTGCTCTCCCTTGCTGCCCGCCAAACCTCTGTCGCCATCCTCTCCAGTGTCGCCTGTGCATCCCTTGTCGCCCTTTGGGCCTCGTATGCCCTTCGGTCCTGGCGGGCAGTGGCACTCGTCCTCGTGCAAGTAGATATTCTCAATGGTCGACCGTCCATTGATGATGTCCGCCTCAGGCTGGGCGGACACCACCACTGGAGCCTGCTTGGTGTCGGCTGCAGCAAACGCTATGCCCACCGCAAGTGCGCCTGTTGGAAAAATTTGAGGTCAGTACGGGGAGAACAACTCGCGCGAAGGGCGCCACTTACATAGAGTCCATGCCAAGTGCTCTCTGAACTGTCTCATGGTTCGGATCAATCTGAACCGAGCTCGTCTCTGTCTTGAAATTTTTATACGAAAAAAATAAGTTGTCAGCTCGGCAGGGCGGAGTAACTGACGGACATGGTGCCGGGGTCGAAATGCCCTCGACGCACCGGTTATCGCGGCGGGAATGGTAATCGCGTCCACCAGGAGGATTCAATGACCCCGAGTGAGGGTGACATCCAATCGAGATGCGCCCATTCGAGATTCCGAGATGCATCTATTCGAAATGCAGCCGAACGGTTTATTTATCGTTTTGTGGTGTTGCCTCGCTGTTATGCATAATTTACCTCGGATTGTATTCCTCTTTCTCCAGGGCGTATGTCATCACTGGGCGCGACATGCCGTGACATCAACATCTGACCCGTTGGAGGCGCGTACCTTATTGGTCTACAAAAGGTGCATGGTTCGGGTAGTTCACGGAAATTGACTGAGAATGGGACCGCTTTTCGATAATGAGGCTCTTTATAAGCACTGGGAAACGGGCTCTACTGGGTCTACTGGTTGCCGGCGACGCGGGATGCAGCGCGGGTCTGGGGGAAGCTAGTGAAGAGAAAACAGGTCGAATCTGTGTGGCTGGGCTGGTGACATGTGAGCTGTTCTGAGTGAAGGGAAAGAAGATGCTGCTGGAAGAAGGCGGTGATGAGGAATTTACTCTTTTAAGGGGAGGAGTTGGTCCTCAGGAAGATGTTTATATTTTCCAAAAAAATCAATTCTCCCTTGAATTAAGACTGATCAGGATCAGTATTTTCACTTTCCATTCACCAAATTGACGAGACTTGAATGCGGTTGGTTTCTTTTGCTGCCTCGAAGGACCATTGAAGGCCAGTTTGATTGCTGATCCAAGTATTCTTCCCATATTCCCAGGGGAGACCCTAAATCAATACCTAAACAAATGCATTGTCTGTTGCAGATTGTGATCGAAGCAGTTTTCCGGTGATCTTGTCAAGTGATCTCAGTCCTTGTTGTTTAGATCTACGATACGTCACTACGACCCCAAGCTCTGGTCAGTGGTAAATACTAAAGGAGGCAGTTTTTTGAAATCAAGCACCGGGAAGACTATGTGATGCTATCGCCCGAGGATCACCGCGATCATACGTTTGATTAATAGAACCAGGAGCTGCTTTGTCAGAGTTTGGTTATTCATTGTTTACAAGGTAACAAAAGGTTCAAAATCTGAGAAACGACAACTTTGAAGAGAGACTTAAATCCCGTCAACAACAATGAGTGAAGAGATCGACAGAACGATCTTAAGGGTTGAGAACAGGCACTGGTCTGGCAGTTGTTGGCGCTCTTCGTGACTTAGTTGCGTTTTAGCCAGTTAAGCACACATCAAGGTTTTTAGTCAACATCCGCCCAACCCAACCTCTCTTTGTTGTAGCGGTACAGTCCGGCCAGCACGATCTTTCCCCAGCTACCATCAGTTGGTTGAAGTCCTCCTGCACTTGTGTGCGCCATCTTAGCCTGGGCCGTCCTCTGTTGCGTTGTCTTAATGTCTCAAATTTGAAGATCTTCTTGAGTCAAAGCAGTGGTGCCCATATGGTCCACATGACCTAGCCATCATAAGCGTTGTATTCGAAGACGCTTGACCAGTCGCTGTTCAGACCAAAGGGGTCGTCGTTAAATCTTTTGCTCCAGATGCCATCAACGCAAACAAGACAAAAATTCGCACCCAAAACTTTTCACTCGAAAAGACTAACCAATTTAACCAATTCCGAGTACAGCAGTGATCTGAAGCAAGTTTAATATCCCTTACGGGATCGATCGGAACATTGTCAAGGTCCCTTAGTTGACAAGTGCGTTGACTTCTCTGGGAGAGGTTTACATTGGAACCCTAAATTTATCTTCAAGACTTTTTCACGTTCCGAGTTAATAATTGTTGGCGTCCGCCAAAGGGGGACCAGGGCCTAGCTTGCTCATCAACTGCTCGTGTTCTCTCACGAGTAGAAGGGACCAGTATTTGGTATTGAACTGTTGGTCTTCTCTATTCATAAAAAAAAAATTAGACAGTGCAAGTTCAGAAGAAGACACTATTGCTCTTAATTACTCAGTTTCTAGCAAGTCATTTTTGAAAGTTTCTGTTGGCGAGCAACCGAAAACCGATGTCGGTATTGAACTGTAGGTCCTCTCCATTCAATTTTGAAAAAGCTACTGTGTCTATTTATCGCTCAGTTTCAAGCAAATACAATTTTGCAGTCTGTCTGCTAACGAGAAACCAGTGCATTGGCAAGAATTCACTTCTTTTGCCAACCATTCATGAGGAAATTTGTTAAATTTGCTTTCTTTACGTAAATTATGAGGACACCTAGACGTGGATGACAAGGTCCTTGTGTTTCTTCAAGAAAGTACGATTTTCTGATTTACGTTGAAAGCATCTCTTCAGATTACGCCGTGGAATACGACACTCAGGAGGGTGGAAATTGTAGAAAACAAGAACAATTAAGCTTCAGCCGACAGAGCATCCTTTCCTGTGTCAAAGAGATACCGCAGCTGAGGATGTGCTTTCTTGAAATATTGCCCGTAAGAGGAGAATGTCCCTAAGCATGGGAGCATGCGATGCGGGATGTTTATAAAAGCACAGATCCATTTAGGGCTAAAGTCTCTACCCCCGAAAAAGATAGAATATCAAAACGGCCTATATACAATGTTTGTGGTCGCCGTGGCGTAGTGGGTAGAGTGCGACGCTCACACGCCGAAGGGTATAGGTTCGACTCCCAGCTCAACACCAATTTTTCGAATTTTTCATGGCACCACCTCTTTCGAGCTGCTGTCAACACTCAAAGAGTAATAGCTGTCTAAGAAAGCTTCTCAAATCTCACCGTTCGGACTCGGCAAAAAAACTGTAGGTCCCTTCTACTCGTGAGACAACAGTAGCGCGCACAACACGAGTAGTTGATGAACAAGCTAGGCCCTAGTCCCCCTTTGGACTGTAGGCCAACAATTATTATTATTAAATACAATGTTCAAGCCAGCTTTACATCAATTCCACAGAACATCCGATCATACTATCTTCTTCATAGGAAACGGTCTCAGAGGATGATTGGTCCTAAACACGCTTCTATTTAAACTCCCTTATACAGAACTTTAACAGTTCTTGAGATTCGAATTCGGTCAAGTGAACTCAAGAGAACTCAAGTGGCACTTTGTTCGGTAAATTCGAGGATGCAAGGTTCGCTTTTCATTGTATAACAGGACACTAAATAAGTCCCGATACATATAGGAGGCGCCACTAAAAAAAAAATTAAAATTGAATTTAAAATGTTCGTCAGTGGCGCCGCCTATATACCCCAGGACTTGTTCTGGGGCAATCTGTTATATTGAAGACTCCAGTTTATTCCAAGCCGTCGAAGTCATCTGTGATACCACTTAACTTCTTTCAATTATCCTTTGAGTTTTCTAAGTTTTCACAGAATCTCCTGAAATTTACTGTTCTTCTTAGTCCAATGGACTCTTTCACGTACTGAAATATAGACATAATGGCTTTTTTGGGACCGCGGCCCTTAACCCTTTAATCCTCCCTCCCCTGCTTCTCCGTTTGGCCTATATTTTTATCTCGCCTTCAGTTTTGCAAATTCAAAGTGATGTTGTATGGGTGAGTCGATGCTGTCGCGTTTATTAGTTTACTGCATTTATACCAATACGTGTTGAAGCCATCCCGCAGTGCCCACTACGCAACGTGAACAGATGGTTTATCTGCTGTCATCAAGGGACACACTCTATGTGGGAAAACCCTTCCTTATGACCATGAGAAATACACAGATTCCTCGGGCAATACCGGTAGAGGTGCGTGTACTGATGCAAGTGCTGCAAGGACTGCAACGAAGGAGAAACTGGTGTTGTGGTTGATAGAATCTTTCATTTCTGAAACCTACTGCCGTTGCCTCTACTTCATTAACTTGTTCCGGGCGCATGTCGCTTTCGTAATGGATGTGTTTTGTTGATCATCGAGTGCCCGCACTGTCTTGCACTTCACCTCGAAATCATAGCTGAGAAAACTTTGATATGATCAAAATGGTTCATAAGAACGAAGTTATTGAGTACATTCAAGTTGTTTGATGATTTCTCCTTTTGGAAAAAAAAAATTGGAAAAAGTTAGAAAATTTGATTTGAGACAAGCATTTAGCTTACTTTTGGCTCGACGCGCGTTAAAGAGACCCACGGTTTATTACAAACTACAAATGGGGACATTTAAGAGGCTTCTTCTGCCGCTTAAAAAATTGTCAAATCTGCTAAGAATAAGTTCGACTGACACTTTTAAGCGCGCCGTACAAAATTCTACGATCAGACTCCTAGTGTGTGAGTCGACACACTTTCATCACGGTGGGCACAAACTGAATAGTTAGAAATATCTTCTGCAAAACAGACAATTGAACAAGGTTCCTATAGTCCAGCAACTGTTTGCTCCGAAATAGGCCTAAGTTCTGGCAGTCATGCGACTGGTTATTGGATTACAACGACGTTCCTGCTCATAAAACCCTGTCTGTGCATCAAATTCTGTCCACCTCTGAATCACATCTCCACCACTACTCTCCTCCTGTTCGTATGAATTTTTCTTCATTTTAAAGCAGCACATGCAAAGAAATCCTTGCTGTGAGTGAAGTGAGAAAGACTAATGGAGATCCCTCTTTTCCACAGATAAGCACGGTTTCCAGGCCAGCCCTCAGCGCCAACTCATCATCAGATATATGCAACGACTTTGGACTTGATCCAGAATTTCGATTTGGGTCTTTTATTGTGATCGTCCACTTAATGGTATAGTCTTCAAGGCAGTCCTCAAAAGTAAAAGTCTTAAGCCGGAGATAGTAGTTTTGTGGAACTAAGGCATAGATTTCTGAAGAAGCAGTTGCTCAATGCTAAGTTTCTAGTGCACTTACGCATAAGTGTGCCCAAAAGACAAATGAGTGCCAGAAGAGCAAGGTGCTCTCGAAAAACGGGTTCATCGTCCCGACGCAGAGACGTGCGCGCTGCTGAACGCGAACGATGAAACGCTTGGCCATGAGGAAAGTTCTGTGGGTGGTGGTTTTCTTTGAAAAGATTCAAAGAAGACGCCTAGTCAGTCAGTTGAACAAAGTCAGCTTTTGATCAAAATGGAAGCTGTCGTTTTTTTTTTCGGTTCTCCTAAGCCTAAGATGGAAATCGTGCTATAGCTCAAAGAGTTTTGCGATTGGAAGGACTGGCGAAAAACATACAGGCTTCACATCTATCAACTTTGTGAACAACTGCCGATATGGACAGTCATGTTTATTAAGGCTCAAGTCCACTTATGGAGTGATGCACTCCTGTGTAAGGTAAAGAAAAAGTGGCTGTTCCCCTTCTTCGCATCATAAAATTGCCAATCAGCAATTCCAACCCCGTCCAGTAGTCCCCCGTTGAAGAAGACAAAGGTATCACGTCTTCCTGAAACTTGGACACTTGGGACTCGCCTGGAGACTGATTGAGGGATCTTTCGGACATTTAATTGGATCTTAGACTATTCCCCCTAAGTTTGATTGATTCAATTGTTTGCTTCACATTATTCTTAGCCCCTCTTCTGCTACCGCAGAAGCGACCTTCGGCCAAGTCCAGGGTATCAGCTGCCTCAAGCGAATTTGTCACTCCCCGCTATGTACCTTACCAGCTTATGACTGCCAATTGCCTGTTATGCCTGACTTTGACTGCGAAGAGCTCTTCTTGGAAGCCATTGTAATAGTCGAGAATCCTTAACAGTTTACTCAATCGCAGCATATTGCTGTGACAGCTCATCGTACAGCCTCATACAAATCTCAATGGTGTTGCTGTTGGAGTGGGTGAAGTTCCCAGTTCCCTAGAGAGAGAAGAAAGCATCCATCCGGACGACTGGCTGATATGTTATGGCACATTGTGCAGCCAATTTTTGCAAGTAGATGTGGATTAAAAATGCCTGCTCCTAATACCGTGTGAAATGTGGAGGGTGAAGAAATCTCAAATACAACGATCACCGAAAAAGGAGCTGACAGACGAAGCCAACGGCGTCCAAGAAAGAGTGAGAGGAGAATACTCAGATTTTCAGGTAAAATGTTACTTTCACCTGACGATGCCCACCCTCATGGATGTGTTGACGCTGCCTATCACTGATCTCAAAATGATCAAGTCGTCTGACATCACATCAAAGGATCCCATTATCGGCCTCACGCACGTGTCCCCTCCTTTGCCCGCATCCACTAGGACAGTCACATGGCTGGGGCAAACCTCGTCTTAGCTTCAAAGAAACGTTTTTCTTGCGCATTCTGGAGCCAACAGGAAGAAAAACGCCTACGAAGAGAAGACTCCCAAAATTTGCATAAGCAACTGTGCCCATGCTCGTGTCCCCCGCCCACTGACACCAAGGCTCCAACCCGGTTTCCCTTTTGAGAGCACATTTAAATATTTTTTGAATCGTTAAACGTCCGCCACACGCCGCATCGCTGACGTTTGTCAAATCAAAATCTCCGATAGATTCCTGTTTTAAGTTCGAAGCGAGAACTTGTCGCGAAGCTGCAGCGTCCAGATCGCCAGCCAATGAGCGCTCGTTCTACCCTTACCCCATTCGAGTAGCACACGGGCAACGATGGACGGGCATCAACGTGAGAGAGAGGCGACGCGTCCCATTTGTGTCTCATTTGAATTTTATCGCATCTGGTTGAATGGCATTCTAGCGGGAGACTGCCATAAACGATTATGAAGTCGAGCTGCATCCGCAGAGGGTGACGGGAGCCTATAAAAGTGCGTTGCCTGTGGCGGCCAAAAGACAGTAATTCACTGAACATGAGATTAGTCGCAGCGCTATGCCTCTGTAAGTGCACAAGATGGGAGAGGTCCATCCTGCGGGACACGTACTAACGAATTTTGTTTATTCATTGCTTTGCAGGCACTCTATTGATTTACGTGGCCGCTGAGGATGTGACCAAGAAGAAGTTCTTCGGCTTCGGCTTCCACAAGACGAAGGTGGAGGAGGTCGAGGACGACTTGTTGGAGGTCGACGATGAGATAATTGAAGTGATTCCGCACTGCAACTGCCCACCAGGGCCAGCGGGCCCCCCTGGGGAGGTCGGAGACCAAGGATGCCCTGGGGTCAGGGGAGATAAAGGCGATGAAGGAGAACAGGGAAAGCCGGGTGGACCGGGGCCTGTAGGACCACCAGGAGCTGATGGAAAACCAGGAGCACCTGGCGCAACAGGACCAGTTGGCACCACGGGAATGATAGGTGAACCGGGATATCCAGGTCCGCCTGGACGAAGTGGCTATCCGGGACATGCTGGACATCAGGGTCATAATCAGCGCCCTTCTTTACGACCAGCACAGAATTCTGATCGGCCGCTTTATCCTCATCCTTCACCGAAACCTCAGCGCCCTTCGTACCCACCGCATCTTCAAGATCGACCACAATATCCGCACGATATTTATGATCCACATGATCCTCTCTATCCGCATCATCCGAATTATCCGAACTATCCCCCGCAGTCACCCAACCACGGGCTGCCACTGCACCCAGCGCTGCCTCCACATCTTGGGCTTCCTCCGCATCCAGCGCTTCCTCCGCATACAGCGCTTCCTCCGCACCCTGCTCTTCCTCCGCATCCTGCACTTCCTCCGCATCCTGCACTTCCTCCGCATCCTGCACTTCCTCCGCATCCAGCGCTTCTTCCACATCCAGCGCTGCCTCCGCATCCAGCTTTTTCACCGCACCGTCCAGGATTCCCTTCAATTCCTGCCCTTCAACCTGATTCTTCCCATCTTCCTGATTACCTGAATCAATACTACAACTTACTGCATTACTTTTATCTGAATCATCCTGACTATCCTCACCGTCCCCATTCACATTACACGCAACTGTCACCAGATGAGGATTGGCCATCGGGACTATCGAAACCGCATCGGCCTCATCTACCACCACACCATCCACCTTCACATAAGCCGCCAACCCCGCCGCCGCCACCACCACCACCTCCACCACCGCCACCACCGCCACCGCCACCACCACCACCACCGCCACATCATGAACCACCACATCACGGGCCTCCACATCATGAGCCACCACATCATGACTCACCACATCACGAACCACCACATCATGAACCGCCACATCACGGACCACCACGTCATGAGTCACCACATCACGAACCACCACATCATGAGTCATCACATCATGAATCTCCACATCACGAGTCGCCTCATCACGGATCGTCACATCACGAGCCACCGCGTTATGAAAGACCACATCGTCCAATATCGCCACCACCACGTCCACATCAACGCCCCCGGCCACACCCACTAGACGACCATCTTTATTCAATTCACGAAAATGAGTTGCCAACATGGCCCCAAACCCTTTGGCCACCAGGACCTTGGGCACCGGGACCTTGGCCACCAGGATTGTGGATACCGCAACAATGGCAACCAGAAAAGAGCCCATGGTCACTTGGTTCACAGCTGCCAGGCTCATGGCCACCAGGTCTACAGCAGCCAGGTCAATGGCCACCAGGTCTCCAGCAGCCAGGCCCGTGGCTACCTGTTCCACAGCAACCAGGTCCACAGCAGCCAGGGCCATGGCCACCAGGTCCACAGCAACCGGGAACTTGGCCACCAGGCCCACAGCAACCAGGAGCTTGGCCACCAGGTCCACAGCAACCAGGAACTTGGCCACCAGGCCTACAGCAACCAGGAGCTTGGCCACCAGGCCCGCAACTGCCAGGACCTTGGCCACCAGGTTCACAGCAGCCAGGGCCATTGTCACCAGGCCCGCAGCAGCCAGGGCCATGGCCACCAGGCCCGCAGCAACCAGGAACTTGGCCACCAGGCCAACAGCTGCCAGGACCTTGGCCACCAGGCCCGCAGAATCCAGGCCCACAACATCCAGGCCCACATCATCCAGGCCCACATCATCCAGGCCCACAACATCCAGGACCATGGCACCACCATCAGCACCATCCAGGTACGTGGCCACCAAATGACCCAAACCCGAATTACCCACCAAATCCACCGCATCATTCGCCGCACCGTCCACATGACGATCCGCATTATGATTCAAACCAAGATCCATACCATGATCCACATAATGATCATTTACATAATCATCATCTGAAATACCCTCCACCTCCGCCACCGCCTCCATCAACAACAACACCACCTCCACCTCCACCTCCGCCACCACCTCCACTACCACCTCCACCACCACCTCACAGACCACATAGACCACATAAGCCACATAGGCCACATAAGCCAACTAAACCACCAAAGCCAATTGTCCCCGTGATAGTGGTGGAACAAAGCCACAGCAATGGAAACGGTCACAACCACGACCACGACCACGACCACCACCATTACCACCACAGCTCAGACAATAAGCCCTGGCAAGCACCCTGGCCGCCATGGACACCCGGCTTGCCTTGGCCTCCTCTATATCCATACCCTCCAATACTTCCAATACCGTCGCTTCCGCAACATCACCATCACCCACCACCGCCCCCGCCACCACCGCCTCCACCACCACCACCTCCACCTCCACCACCGCCACCTCCGCCACCGCCACCTCCACCGCCGCCACCGCCACCGCACTTCCATTACCCTTATCCACCGATTACCATCCCAGTCCCAGTCCCAGTCCCAGCGCCAGGTCCACCTGGTCCACCGGGTCCACCGGGGTCTAGCCAGGTTATTCCAGTTCCTACTCCAGTAACAATACCCATTCCAGTTACAGTATCAGGACCGCCAGGACCACCGGGCCCACCTGGGCCAGTGCCTCCGCCACCAGCAGTACTGCCACTACCATGGCCCCAGCCACCTTATCGACCACATCCGCTACCGCCTCCGCCACCACCGCCGCCACCACCGCCGCCACCGCCACCACCACCTCCACCACCGCCACCACATCACCATCCACATCGACCATATAGGCCCAGGCCACATCCACCTTATCGGCCGCCATTACATCACGAGTACCCTGAGCACGTGGGTTATGAGCACGAGCATCATGGACACGAGCATCATGGGCACGAGCATTGGCCGCACGACCACAACGAACACGGTCACCCCGAACATCATCGCCCACCACATGGCTGGCCATCAAGTCGTCCACCACCGGGAACCCCGCATTGGCCGACGACACAACCACCTGAAGACCCACCGACAGATCCACCGACAGAAGCACCAACAGATCCACCGATAGAGCCACCGACAGAGCAACCGATAGAACAACCGACAGAATCACCCTTAGAACCTCCGACAGGATCGACGGTAGAACCACCGGCAGTATCATCGTTAAGACCACCAGGATTGTCCAACGGTCATCCTCACCGCCCTTCTGCACCACATCACCCACCGCTTCATGCTACACAACATCCTTCACATTACCCACCACATCGGCCGCCGCATCAGCCACCCCATCAGACAACCCATCGTCCCTTGCAACAGCCTCCCTATTGGCCCGCTCATCAACCAACACATCAGCAACCCCATCGGCCCCCGCATCCGCCGCACCAGTCACCACATCAGCCACAGCATCGCCCTCCTCATCCACCACCACATCAGCCACCACATCGCCCTCCACATCCGCCACCGCTAAAGCCACCACATCACCCACCCCACCAGCTACCGCATCGCCCACCACACCCACCACCGCATCACCCACCCCACCAGCCACCGCATCGCCCACCGCACCCGCCACATCATACGACAACAACAACATCAACACCATCACCAACAGATATACCACCAACGGACATACCTCCAACGGAAATGCCTTCGGTTCCGGAACCGCAAATTAACCCAATAGTCAACCCAATAGTCAACCCAATAGGGGCTTTTTTAATGGGACTGCTGTCGCCGGATGAGGGGGAGGTAGCTCCTGAAGCCCCTGAGCCCTCCGTTGCAGACGAAGCAGCCTCACCTCCAGCTGCACCTTCGTCCCCCATTGACGCAGGGGTCATTCCGCTGCCAGTTTCAGTCGCACCGCCAACTCCAGAAGCGGAATTTCCAATCTTTCCAGAAAATGAACCAATAGAGGAATTCCCAACCATCCCCGAGAGTCCAGGAAGTGAACAGCCAGAGGAATTCCCAACCATCCCCGAGAGTCCAGGAAGTGAACAGCCAGTAGAATTCCCAACCATCCTCGAGAGTCCAGGAAGTGAACAGCCAGTAGAATTCCCAACCATCCCCGAGAGTCCAGGAAGTGAACAGCCAGTAGAATTCCCAACCATCCCCGAGAGTCCAGGAAGTGAACAGCCAGTAGAATTCCCAACCATCCCCGAGAGTCCAGGAAGTGAACAGCCAGGGGAATTTCCAATCTCCCCTACGGATGAGCAACGCGCAGACTTCTCGCAGTACCCGCAATATTCACAATATCTACAATATTTGTCGTATTCCCAGTACCCCCGGCAAAGCTATCCTCAGCCGGTGTACGACGCTAGATGGAACTATCAGTTGGGATAAACCATCGTAACCGAGCTCACTGAATGATCGTCGACTAACCTCACCTTTCGCATGGACTTTGTAGAGCAGAGACAAATTAAAAAATTAATATTTGAATTAATTGGTGTACTGTGTTTGTTCTTGGCGAGGGGGTCTTGTTACCCTCAGAGGGAATGTTTTTTGCATTCCTCTTACGACTTGTAAGTTCCTCAGCTGCCCCCTCATGGTTTTAGCCTACAGTCTGCTACTTCCCTGTCAGCTAACAGTAGCAACCACTGGCTAAAGGCTTCCTTTCGCTGCCCATACTAAGAAGGACCGAAATAAAGCCTTCCGCAGAATACGAAAAAACAGAGTTTCAGCTATTCCCTGCTTGGATCCCACACCTAGGGGAAGGGATAACGAAACTCGGGCCCCGTGAGGTCTACAGTTGAACCCTCAAACTTTTCTTTTTCGTTAGACCCAAAGAAATTCACTAAATAGGATACGGAAGCAATGTGTTCGCTCCCCAAAGCAATGATCTACTAATCGCATGCGTTGACTTTAGTTCAATCTAGAGAGCGCTAAGTTCAGCGCAAAGCACTTGGCTGAACTAATTCGTTCTTATACTTCAATTCGTTCAACTTACAGGGCAAAAGGAAGCAGGAGAGAGCTAAATAATCAGCGACTTTCATACACTGTTTGTAACTCGTAATGCCCCAGTTTTTCGGAGTCAAAGCTTCCTTTGGGTTCGCTCGGACTGGAATTCTGAAATGGCGCTAATGACTTTGATTTCACAAGGATGCTCATAGTTTAGAACGATTTCCGACGTCGATTTTATCAGGTTCCTCCAACGGAAGGCACTGCTCACATCCCTCCGATGTAGACGGCTAGAATGGGCAGCAAAATTCGATTTTGACTTTTGACGTGCACTGTCTCAGTAGTCTCGTGTTAGCCTGTGGGTGGCTCTCGGCAGCTTGAAACGAGACTATCCACGAATGGCGATGAAAAAAGAGAAATGGACGAATGGTGCACAAGGGACTTGAACTTGTCCTCCACTGCGCTATTCTTTCACGAATATCTCGAGACTAACCTACGCAATTGGAAAGGCTCCTTTAAAACAGTTAGTAGCCTCTAAGCGACTTTACGGGGTCTCAGTCCAGGAGACGTATTCCTGTCAAAGCGTCTCCTGTCTAATGCGCCGGGATAAGGAATAAGACGTCTTTAGTAGATTGGAGGCACTATCTCGAGGTCCAAACTCACAAAATCCAAAATCCTGAAATGCCCCAAACCGCAAAAGAGTCAGACTCCCAAAATGGTCCAATTCCAGAAATGGTCAAAATTCCAAATAAAAAATCAAAACTCTAAAGTTTTAAGTGGCCGCTGTGGCCTAGTTGGTAGGTCTGATGACGGCTCGACATTCGATTCCGGAACTGGCAATCCTCAGAGTCTGGTATGAAAAAGTTCTCAAATTTAGCAGTCGACAATCAACTGAAGGTCCCTTCCACTTGTGAGGGAACAATTACACGCACAACGCGAATGAGCGCGAAGATAGGCGCTCGTTCCCTGTGCAGTGAAATCTTAAAGAAAACAGTTCCTCTGCTCCCCCTGTCTATTTGAGGCTGCCGTAGAAATTCAAATTGTTTTGTGATTGCAGAACTACTTCTTGCAATGATTGAGATACGCTTTGTCTTCTTCCCGGCTAAACACCTCAAAATTTTTTACGGGACCACCTTAAGACTTTGCCGTTCTGAGTCGGCAAAAAACGATCGGTCTTCACGAGTAGTTGATGAGTAAAGAGGGCCCTGGTCTCCCTGTCGACTGTCGCACCATCCAAGTATAACAATTCGTCTTCGGAATATGACATTTAAAGGTCTAAAGCTAGGAAGGACAATTTTTATAGTGCAACGCGGTCCACGGTGAAAGGTGTAAAGAATAAAGTCTACAATGGAGCGTCTCAGAACAATTGTCATCAAGACTAAAGTTGCTGCAGTAGCCCTACTTTCGTCTGCACCTAGCCACAGATGTCTTCTGTGATCTTCAAACGATCATTGATGAATGTGGTGGCATCAATATCGCGTCTTCAGGTCCAAGGAGTTTCATTTGAAAATCCCGGTTGCACGATATCCAATTCAGAAAGAGACCCAAATTCGTAGACCTGGGCTCAGTCTTAGCTCAAACTTGGCGAAATCTTAGCCGTCTTTTATTCAGAGCTCAGTGATCTCCTGAGTGTCAAACAAAGCGTCCTCCAGTCTATCAACTCCAATCACTTTCTCTTGACATCACAGAGGAGAGAACGTA
Organism: Eristalinus aeneus; assembly: GCA_955652365.1. NCBI lineage: Eukaryota > Metazoa > Arthropoda > Insecta > Diptera > Syrphidae > Eristalinus > Eristalinus aeneus. The sequence continues at coordinate 8,069,238 of OY019134.1, forward strand.
CTAGCATGTAGAAAATACAACGGAGTAGAGTCTTAGAGGATTCCTAGGAATCCAGTCACCCCGAAACCGGTACCTCAAGATGGCTGAATTCCAAGTTATCCTCTCAGATTCTTCTGCAGTAACAATGGAAGATGAATGGAAACGCTGCAAGTCTGCAACTAGGGTTACAGTGAGTGATGAATACTCTTCTTCCATAGAGCGCTATTCGATGGTGGTTGTCTGTGGTTTACTTCCAAACATATTTGCAACTGTGCCATTAACCCATTCAAGGGCACACTTTAAGGAGCTCTTCAGCGAAGGTTGCTCCCATTTTTGTCTCTTCCTCGCTCGTGCCTATATCAAGTTCAATAACAAACGGATGTTTGAGAAAAGATTGGATAGGACAGGAGTTCGTGGTTAACTCGATCGCGGTCATTGGACACGAACCAAATGGTCTCGCTGTCTTGCAGTGCCCCGTCGCAAGTCGAAGCAATAGTTCACCCTGAGGTCATTTTACTCCTCCAAAGAGAGTCGCTCACTCCGTGAATTCAAAAACACGGTTGCTGTCTCCTCTAGGGAAATTGGAGAGTATTTTCCTTAGGACCATTCAGACTACATTTGGCAGTCAAAGCCCACTGCTTCCACTGTTCCTCGGTCTCTGTGGTGAGAAAAGGATCGTTGTCGACGGTCACGAAGCGAAAGAGGAACTTTATCGGATTCCGCTTAGAGACAGTCAAACACTGCTCTAAAGTGGTCTCACGGTTGCGTTCATTTTCCTAAGCAAGCAAATGTCGCACCCATGGCCAGAGTCTTTATACAGTACATGACCTACGCGCCCTTTTGAGAGGCCTTCTGTTTCCACCCAATCACACGCCTGCTAGTTCGAGGATGTCGACGTCCGTCACTTTATCCCCCCGTGGTGGTCATTTTCGAGTACCACCTTGACGTGGTTCCTTAGACCACAGTCAACAAGCCCACAGTAGCAGCTAATACGAGAGACGTTAGCTCACAAAAGAAACCACGGCAATCGGAGTTTAGAGGACTCACAGGATTCATGTGATCGAGTGGTGGAAAGATTCTTAATTCGAACTATGGATAGACCGCTTCCGCACTGAAAGAAAAAGTCATTCCTGTGGATTTCTTAAATAGACAGCGCTTTCAATTGCGGTCCATGACCCACAAGAACGAAGTCCCTTGCGTACAATGACGCCGATTACTTCGTCAGGGATTGAGAAGATCCTTGAGCTATGAAACTCTTCAACTAGAAGACCATATCGCTCCCTCCTTCACCATCCACTCAGCCAAGTGAATTTCAATCAGTTCAGAATCAGAACTTTCCAGAATGCCATCGTCTAGCGATATCTATCACCGCATTCCCAAGCTGCCCCCAATTCAGTGAATTTCCACGAATCAAGTAGCTCCGTGAAAACTGTGCCCACGCCCTAAGACCACCGTTGCGTCCATCCAGAGTTCCACGACCCCTAGACCAGTTCCCCATTTATGTCGTGCGACACTCAACCCGCGATGCATTCAAAACGTAACAATTTTCTGCTCTCAACGGGGCCTAATTTGGGTTTCCAATTTCAAAGCACCCATCGGCTGGAAGCGTCATCCCGAATTTAATTGCCGATGCATTCCACCTTTCAAACCCGGACGACATGTTTCCCGAACAGTGTCATTTGCATACTCGACCGAGATGGCCGTCATAAAATGCAATCTGGACCCGTTGAGTGGTCAGACTCTCAAATGTCGCCATAAACAACCAGGGAGACATGTCTGGATTTCCATAAAGACAAGCGAGCTCCCCCCACCCGGCCCGGAATAAATTTGGACACAGCTCGTCCGGGAGGAGTCTATCGCAGGGGCTCCCATTGCGCTCGAACTGGATTCGGGAGTGGCCGGAGATAAGCCCTCACCGGTAGGCGGTTTATCACCTGCGGCCGTCATATAAAAGTGTTTGGTGGCGCGGCACCCGGCTCACTCTGTACCGAACCATGAGAATCTTGGGAGTGCTGCTTGCCTGTAAGCTATCGCCTGTCTGTCTGATTTCTGATTTGTGAGTAATGGCAGTGTCCTTTTGCAGGTCTACCAGTACTTGCCTTCGCGGCCGTGAGCTCGGAGGGTGACTACGGCAAGAAGCCAGTTCGTAAGTTTAGCGTGTCAACAGGCTCCGCGTCGGCGCCGGTATCGACGACCATCAAGAAAGTTCAGACTCAAGTAATATGCCAGTGCTTGCCCGGTGAGCCGGGTGTCCAAGGGCCGAAAGGCCACACTGGACCGCAAGGACCCAAGGGCGCCAAGGGCGATCCAGGTGCTAAGGGACCGGACGGACCCACTGGACTTACCGGCGTGCAGGGCCGCAATGGACGTGATGGACAACCTGGACCACCCGGTGCCACCGGATTGAGGGGTATTCCCGGACCACGAGGACCTCGCGGCTTCCCCGGACCACCAGGACTGCCTGGACCAGTTGGCCCCATCGGACCAGCGGGCGCGTAGGAAGTTTGTTGATGGCGGAATTTTGATAAACGGACAAGAATAAATGAATTTCGAGTGAATTTTAAGGTTGTTGCGTTTTTTTTGGTGTTGAAGGGATGTGGCACCAAGGTAAGGACGATCAGTCAGTACATGCTTCTCGATGTATAGAAGAAAAGTCGTTTTAAATTTGTTTGCAATCATTTTGTTGTCTGTTAAAGGGTTTTGAAGAGTTTGCTGTGCAGAGCACAGCGATCTTGTGACATTTTGAGTGGGCTAGTGCAGTGTTGACTTAAGGATGAAAAGACGTAGAGCCAGAAAAATCCATTTCAATGTGTTTTTCTTGGACAAACAACCAACTGTCACCAGTTCGACACATTGAGTCCTGTCTCCTTCACTTTTTCTCTCCAAATGAACGAATGTTTGAATGCCTTCCACAAGTGGTTCCGTTTCTAGTCTAGTCAGCAACCGTTTCTTTTCCCGTCTGTAGATAAATGCTCTTCACTCTTAAGTAGACCATCGATCGATCAAAGAAATGCAAGATCTTCTTCAAATTATGTTGAACTTTGCCCAAATTTCGTTCAAACTTTGGGAGCTGTCGATTCAAATCTAAGCCATGGCGGAACCGATCATGCAGATGATCTTATCAACGTTGTCTGCAGTGATCTTGTCTGCAAACACCTCTGTTTTTGACTCCTCCACTGGCACAGGTACTTAATTGACACTGCAACTATAGTTAATTGCAGAGCAAATACAAACCCCTGAGGATGGCTCTCTAGATCGTTTCGGTCAAAGTCAAATGCAATCCAAAGTTAGTATTAATTCCTGTAAATTGCAGCGATCGTGGCTTTGAGTCGGTGTCCTGATCTTGATCTTGAAGGCTTTCGCCTACGATCTTCATAGCAACTTAGCTCAGAAAGCTACACAGTTGCAGCGTTCATCGTTCTCCATCATATACATGGTCCTCCCAGAGCATCATCTACAACCAGATCCAACCATTTTGGTCGGCTTCGTGCCCCATAGGCGGCCGGAAAATTGCATTAATCTCGTCTCCCTCTTGGCAATAAATACGTTCCACTTAGCACCACTGGAAATGTGCAGCCAACAGCCCAACAAAGTTCAGATCTCATTGGTAGCTCAAGTCTGAGAGTGTGAAGTGCCCTACGTAAAATCGTTTGGCAATAAGTACAACAATCGAGTGATGTCACAGACTACTGTCCGGAATTACACCACGGCAGGGCTTACTCCCTATGGGATTCTCTTTGAAGCACTGCGTCAGCTGAAGTGTAAGAGAAAGACGTTGCAAGAGGTGGCTGAGCAATTCAATTTTTGGGTTTGCTAGTTGCCAGGACGGAAGACTTAGCCATGATTGCGACTACATTGCTCCGAATTCAAGAAAACGAATACCGAATAGAGGTGGGTGCAATGATGAGCGTGATAGTCGACACTATGGTGGACACGATGGTGGTTGCGTTGATTGGCGCAATGGCCTAAACCTTTTTCCTGTCGCATCTCGAAATAAACATGACGCCCCCTTCCTTAATAAGCGCTCTATACTGCCTTTGTCCCTCTAAAATAAGACAGACGACGCAGGTTGCAAGATTAATAACCGGGAACAGTCTGATGGTCGAGCTTGCTCGTCCAGAGTCCATGCAAGTGCTGTTCTAAAGACGAAGAGCAACGTTTTGTGCAGGTGTTTCATTTGTTACTTACGATTCGGACTCGATTTAAGCGCTTTAGAACAATGTTGAACAGTTTTAGACACGAACAGCGAACAAGGACATCAAAAATTTGGAACGTGGGCTTAGGCAGCCCCTTGAACGTTGCTGTATTCCAGATTTGCACAATTCGTGAGAATGTCTCAATACCGTTGTTCCATTAGCCAAAGCCACTATCGAGGTTGGAAGCGTTGACTGTCAGCAGCCATGTCAGCCTTCTGTCTGTGTTCTTGTGGCAATGGGAAGTCTTCTCGAAATCCGCATGCAGATGCTCTTCAACCAAGTTCAGTGAGAAAAATGCCAGGAATGTAGAAAAGTCCCACCTTGAGGAAGAAGTGCCTGCCTGAAGGAAGTACGGATTTGGGACCTGAAATACCTCAAAGTGTTCAGGTCTGAATCGTTGTTGGGTAAATTAATGGATGCTCCTTCCACCAGCTTAGCTTTGGAGTTAAGAACAACACTCGAAGGGCCGTTTTTTCGCCTTAAGTTTACTCCATCAATTCTTGGAGGCTTTGAATCCCCTCCAGCACTCCGAGAGCTAGGCCGCTATGAGTTCAAACCATGTCGATGTGGTGATTCACGGGACTCATAGATCCCACACTCTTTTTATAGCTCTCATTATCAGAGCCCCTGTTTGTCGTCTCTGTTAAAGGCAATGATGTCTCTGAACGAATGGAATGATTTCAATGAAATTCAGTAGACGGTCTGTTTTCATGATGAACTAGAGCAAATCAAGCTTAACTTTAATTTGGGGTAAAAAGGGCAGATCGGGAGCCACGACAGCTCAAGGACCATATGTCGCAGTTCATATCGGATCACTCCCGATTGACTCTCGACAATAAGTTATCGTTTCCCCTTCCGGATCAGATCACAGAGGGACCTTGCATAAATAAGGAGAGTGCGCAGTATGACTGCACAATTTTTATGACAGACAGCATTGACTTAGAAAGGACAAGGGCAGCCCCACCTTGACTGATGCATCGACGACAGAAGAATGGAGTGAAGCTTGAAACCGAGACAAAACAGGTGCTTTGGGCTTTCTGGCAAAAGGGCCACCCAAATTTTGCAACAAATGAACAGACACTCTCGTGGGCTTGATGGCAACCAAGACTTCTGACGTGGCTTACACGACTCCGAACAATCTTCTGCTTGGTCCATGGACATTTCGCCATTAAAAGAAAGAGGCAGACGAACTCCTCCTACAACAGAAAATATGGCGTCGGTGAACAGGTTATAGCTCACAGATTGATGCCTGTTTGGTAGCCTAACAAGGTTGCTTCACGTTTTCGGAAAAAAGTGATCGGAAAGGATAGAATAGCAGCTTTGAGGCATTCATTTGACAGCGTCAAGGTTTGAGACGACCACGACAAGGGTGAATCAGGGCTTGTTCTAGACCACATTCAAGCACATCCAATGCTCCTCATATTCGTGGACAAATGATTCCAACCTTGTTTTAGGTTGCCGACAGAATATTCCAAGGCCCAGGTCCTCTAATTTCGTTTGTAATTGCTGTCGCCGAGATGATTTTCATTCAGAGGCTCGTTAAAAAAGTCGATCGTTGTCTTCTTTAAGTCCATCTAGTTTCGGATTGTTAAACGAAGTTGATGACCATTAAATTCTGAGAAACCTGCCTGAAACAACAAATGCGCTTTTGGTCCAAGTTCAGCTTAAACAGAAGCAAGCCTCTTAGAACCAACCACTGGGGTGGATTATTGATGAACGTCTGATGCAATGATGACTGAGAAGTGTAACTTTCAGTTGCCAACGATGTCCTTCCTGTAGGGATAGTACTGAAAAAGGCCCCGCAGCACGATTAAATGGAAAAAAATCCAATCTTGGAAACCAACAGCTAAAGCGACCACTGGCCGATAGACTCTCTGAAAGTGACCTTCCGCGCGAATGAGCCTTGCCGCCGGGTTGATTCAATTTCACTTGTGAATAGGTTTTCTCAGCTGGTTCTTGTCGATGGTGTGAATGAACCAGTATTTCAGTGCTGTCGGGCAATCAAATGTGTCTTAGCTTAGACACGCACCGTGTTCACGAACCAATTAAGAACATAGCCACTGCATCGGGTGCATAAACCTGCACATGTCTCCCTCATTCTCCAGTGAGCTGACAGATGGCTTCCCACACAACAAGCAGAAAGCACCACTTCAAAGGAATTTCTCAACCAAAATGAAACCAATTGAAGCATTCCGATCCACAATCTGCACATTGCTCCCCTCGACGGACACCATTCATCACTTCAATCAGGCCAAGTGCTTACGGTTCACTTAATGAAACAAACATCGCCGTGTTCACTTGCCCATTGCGCGGCCCTCTGCAAGCCTAAGCGCCTATTTGTCTCGGCCCACCACCTCGCCCGCCCATAAATATTCCACAAACAAATTCACTCCATCTGCTGCTGCAGCCCCTGGCATACCCGGCTTACACAACACCGCCATTCACTCCTCCTGCCAGAGCAGCCTGCCTCCCTCAGCACTCCACAGAAAAGAGAAATTATTGTATTATCCCGGAGCCTCTTTATTTATTCATCGAACCGGATACACTTAAGGACCTGCACACCGGGAGCGGAATAAATTGGCGGTGGCAGGTGGGCGCCTGCCTAGATGGGGTTGCCGCCCTTCGAACCCGACCTCAGCCCGAGAGCAGATTAATTGCAGTTCAGGTGATGAATGGTGAAAGCAACAGTGCGAGGGCAACTGTTGGGGAGGACATTGTTTCGCCCTCGAGGATGACACCGCCAACGGGCCCCAATGCAGTTCAGCTCCAGAAAGAGAGTTATTCCCCAAATTGAAAATTTTCCTGAAAATGTGTTTTAATTACAGAGCCGAGCGCCTGCGACACACTCTCTCACAGCGCTAGAGAGCGAGAGTGGCACGCGTTTAATGAAATTCCCCCCTAATCGTCGGTGCAGCCGTTTGCACTAAACGATGACATCGCTCGGGATACACACATTTGTAGAGTGGAGATAAATTTTAAGGATCTGCTCCCTCCCACACATCGAGGGACACACTCCCCCTCATCGAGGTCAGGCGGCAAGGTAGCGTGCGAGAGAGCAAATATTTTTGTATTCACTAAGGGAATGATTAATGGTGAGGGTGGGGGGTGAGTCAAGGACTGTGCAGCAATTAGTAAGTCAATTCAATTCAGGAAATGACGAAATGGGTCCTTCAGAGCGCTTTCAAATGGTCTGCAAAGGGTAGGGGAGGAGCAATGGCTTTTCGACAAAAGTGCACTCACCCTGATGGAGGACTAATGACTTTTCGTGGGAATTTCAATGCCTTTTGATATTATTTCTGTTTGCAAACAGCAAACTCATTTAGGGCTGTCGTTGCTAAGAATTCTGGGCGCGTTGCTGGGTGGGAGAGGGGGAGAGGGTTCACATTTTGGATTCTGGAAAAACATTGCACCTTCCCAACAGAACATTGAATTGAATTGAATTGGATCAGATTGCCTTTGGCACCAAACTATCCCCTTTATCTTTCTCCAGCTATCGAGGCAGCAAAACTCAATCATTCCCCCACACTGTTCCTTCCGTCTCTCATTAGTTTATTCAAACGAACTCATTAACGCGCAACCTCCTCACAGACACTCTGAAACAGGCAGGAGACAGTTGCCAGCCGCCGACATCCCGCGGCATCCCGGTGGCAGCTTTTAATTAAAACGCCCATTCACTCGTGATAGATACTTTCCGCATTCGATACCAGCGACGAGTTATGGTCCTCTTCCAGAGACACAATATTTGCGCCCTCGTTTCAGCAGTTTGCAGTTTTTATGTGGCGCGCACATTGGCGGGAATCGAATTGAAAAACAATTTTTGAAAAGCAATGCGTTCCCGGAAGGCAAATGCGAACAGATGGGAAATCGATTCGCGGGTGGAGGGATATCGCCTCAAGTAGTGGCACACAGACGAGCCTAGTTGATTGTCATATGTGCGTGGGGGATGCATTCATCAAAGAGATGCCTTAGTTTGGAAACGGAGTGGTGAAGGATGCGTGCGGCAGGGGGCGGCTGGCTTCGAGTTTAATCGAGCCAAGAGGATGATAAAATTCGAGGAAGTGTTGGTGGAAGGCATTTGAGTTTGTACCTGTTTTCACCTCTTCGGAGAGGTTTTACGCTTTCGCTTCGCTTTAGAAGATCAACCCTTTAGTTTTCCATGTGAACAGCTCTTTCGCCACTGCCGGGCAGGTTATGGAATCGTTTCATGCGATTTGGAAAGCCACTACGAGGTCGATTCTGATTCAAGGGGACTCACATTGACTGTCCCCTCTGTTTCTTTTTTCATGCAAGTGCCTAACCGGAGGACTTTAGATTAATAGAGCAGCTTAAATGGGTAACAGCCGTCTAGTCGTCGTCCACTAGTCGTCGTCCACTAGTCGTCGTCCACTAGTCGTCGTCCAATAGTCGTCGTCCAATAGTCGTCGTCCAATAGTCGTCGTCCACTAGTTGTCGTCCACTAGTCGTCGTCCAATAGTCGTCGTCCAATAGTCGTCGTCCACTAGTCGTCGTCCACTAGTCGTCGTCCAATAGTCGTCGTCCAATAGTCGTCGTCCACTAGTCGTCTTCCACTAGTCGTCGTCCACTAGCCGTCGTCCACTAGTCGTCGTCCACTAGTCGTCGTCCACTAGCCGTCGTCCACTAGTCGTCGTCCACTAGTCGTCGTCCACTAGCCGTCGTCCACTAGTCGTCGTCCACTAGTCGTCGTCCACTAGCCGTCGTCCACTAGTCGTCGTCCACTAGTCGTCTTCCACTAGTCGTCGTCCACTAGCCGTCGTCCACTAGTCGTCGTCCACTAGTCGTCGTCCACTAGCCGTCGTCCACTAGTCGTCGTCCACTAGCCGTCGTCCACTAGTCGTCGTCCACTAGTCGTCGTCCACTAGTCGTCGTCCACTAGTCGTCGTCCACTAGCTGTCTTCCACTGGTCGTCGTCCACTCGCCGTCGTCCATTAGCCGTCGTCCACTGGTCGTCGTCCACTAGTCGTCGTCCACTAGCCGTCGTCCACTAGTCGTCGTCCACTAGTCGTCGTCCACTAGCCGTCGTCCACTAGTCGTCGTCCACTAGTCGTCTTCCACTAGTCGTCGTCCACTAGCCGTCGTCCACTAGTCGTCGTCCACTAGTCGTCGTCCACTAGCCGTCGTCCACTAGTCGTCGTCCACTAGCCGTCGTCCACTAGTCGTCGTCCACTAGTCGTCGTCCACTAGTCGTCGTCCACTAGTCGTCGTCCACTAGCTGTCTTCCACTGGTCGTCGTCCACTCGCCGTCGTCCATTAGCCGTCGTCCACTGGTCGTCGTCCACTAGTCGTCGTCCACTAGTCGTCGTCCACTAGTCGTCGTCCACTAGTCGTCGTCCACTGGTCGTCGTCCACTGGTCGTCGTCCACTGGTCGTCGTCCACTGGTCGTCGTCCACTGGTCGTCGTCCACTGGTCGTCGTCCACTTGCCGTCGTCCACTAGTCGCCGTCCCCTAGTCGCCGTCCCCTAGTCGTCGTCCACTAGTCGTCGTCCACTAGTCGTCGTCCACTAGTCGTCGTTCACCAGTTGCCATCCATTAGCTGCCGTCCATCAGTCGCATCCTCGCCCCATAGAGTCATAAAATCCCCGTTTTATCGGCCCTCTTCCGCGCCCCATCCGGCCACGATCTAATTAAATGCAAACCAGTAGGGGCTTGAGTTAATTAAATGTCCGCTCGCCGCCGACCCACTCGCCAAGGGCAGGTCCTTTCCTCCGAAGTCCTTATATTAATGCAAATGTCGAGATGCCCCGCCACTGAACTCTGACGCCGTGAAGTCAATTCACAGCAACAATCTCAGATACCTTGGCGGATCTAATTGAATTTATCCCCTTCCTGTGGGCGGCGAACTAATGCCCACCCTTCTTAATTGAACCGCTCGCCATTGGAGTGGGTCTCTTCCCTTATTCAGATGATGCAACGACGGATTGGAAATCCAAACCTCGACTAAACCGCATTTAAATAAATAGCAGCTCGGGTACATGTTCCGGTCACACCGGTGGGCGCAGACTGGGGTTGGAGTCTCAGTGGTTTCGCAAATGCGTCCCGGTTTCCGGTGAATTGACCTAAATTCGCGTGCACCCGGATTCCGTTGCGACTTTAATTGTTGGCGGTCGGGGAGCATTTGCGTTCAGTGGGTGGAAACCACATGAAACGATATTTGTTCAACTTGTGGTCCCTAATTAGGTTTCGGGATGGATTGGAGGTGGGTGACCGCTGATGGGGTTGCATAGAAATTTGGAAACGAACCAACAGGCAGGCAAAATCGTTTCCTGGTTTAAACTAAATCCCGGAGGGCCAGTCTTTCACCGGGGAAGCAGGAGAAGGCTGCCGCCGTACTGAGAAACCGCAGTTTGATGAAAATGTCGCCCCTGCGGTGCAGCGCTTCCATCGAAGATTTATGCAAATAGCTTCGCATAATTGGCGCACCGATAAGGTATGCTCTTCCCACTGCCACCATCGCTTCAGGGACTCCATCAGCGTCTATCATCGCGACAGTAGTCGAAGACTGCCCGGGCAACCTCCTGGCCGAACCAAAGGCACTTGAGCAGCCTTGGGAATCGCAGAACCGTTCGCGGAAGGAGAAAACTCACAAATCCTTCAAATCAATTACAAGCTCGTTCGCTTTCAAAGTTTGCCGTTTGCCGGGGAGCTCGGAAGTTAATTAACTCACTCCCCATCGAATCATCGATGAACTGCCATTTTTTACGGGCGGCTAATATAATTGACACGGGAGCAGAACGACGGACAGTCTTGTTAAGACGACGACGAATGATTGATGGTCCGGGGAGGAACCCGACAATGGTGACGCTTCACCTGTTGTTGGCCCTCGTGGCGGAAGTGCGCCGACTAACCTCCGTTCTCCGCTCGGAGGGCACTTAATTACGATGGATGCGATTATAATGATGCGGGACACATTTTCCGCGAGGCTGTGGCCGTGGGCCGAGGAACCAATTTCCTATCAACGACGTTGTCTGGCGATGAGAATGTTTGCTCGGAGTTTGATTGGGATTTGACGAGCCCGCGACGATGTCGCGTCATGTTGCTAATTGATTCCCGGCTGAGTGGTGGGCTGCACTTGGGGTACACGATTACGGGAAATTTATTCAAATGGGCTCCGGGGGCACGCTGTGTTCGAACATGAAAGGGTGCTGCTGGAGTTGTTGTGTGGCTCCTGTGGGGGAAGTCATAAAAATGTCGGCAGATGCACCGCGAACGCGGGGAGAGAATCAAATGTGAACTTGATGGCTGACTGGGACTAAGAATGAAGGAGTTTCAGGAGAACGGGCCGCAGGCATGATGGAAAACGATGTCTGCTGGTGCCGGGAATCATGAAATGCTATGATCTGGGTAATTTTTCTTTAAATTTATGGTTTGTGATCTGGTGTGGTCTCGTTGGAGCTATTAAATTGTTCAAGTTGGTGCTTGGATGTAGAGGTTGGTGAGGTTTGTGGAGGGAACTTCTCATTCAGTTTACGATGTCCACCAATATTCAATCGCCTACAGTTGAAATCCTGCATCCAGCACCGAGTAACCGTTGATTAGCACACGTCGTCTTCTTGAAAATGAATGCCAAGAGGAGGGAACGGCTGAAATCACAGTCCACGCCTACTGAATATGGGACTTATTATGTAACCGAGCAGAACTTCTAGAAAGTACTTGCCTTAAGCCTGTCGCTGACACTTGTTTCATTTCATGACATTGCCCAATTTTTTGAAAGAAAATTTTATAAGCTGTGATTGGCGCCCAACGTTCAACTTTTTACATCTTTGCCTTCTACTGCCACTCTCTGTGGTTTCATTGGCTTTTCGACAACCGTGTGCGTTTATTCTAAACCAAGGCGTTTTTTTAGGGTTACCGGCGTTGCGAAAAAATGTGTCTTTGTCCCAAATGGTTGTCAAACTTAAACTGCCCATAGGCCAAAGCTGTAAAGTGGTTGGTCGAGGGCTTTCCATTCTTTGTGCAAGACTCTCTTCAGACTTTTGCGGGAAATGTAAAGTTGTTGATTCCAATTTGAGTTTTACAGCCGCATTCTCGTCAATTAGAGTTGTCCACCGTCTTCGGATGTCTGAGGCGGCTATGCCACTACTCCGTCCCGGGAAGTCTTAGACCTCACCTCAACCGTCTTCTTTTGCGTTGACAAGCCATTGGGAGAACGCAACAGAAGACGGTCTAAGTTGAGGTGGCGCACACAAGTGGAGAAGGGCCTCAACCATCTTGGAGCGGGCAACCGGAGGCAGTTGGCAAGACGTTGCTGGTTGAGGTCAAGCTGTACTCCGGACTGGAGCGCCACAAAAAAGAAGAATAGAAGTGCTGTCCACCAGCTCACCAGCCTGTTATTGAAGCTTCAGTTCGAACACAATTTGGTTTTTTTAACGTAGCCCAAGCTTTCATGCATGTCCTCTCTGATACTTTCTTCCTGTTCAGACTTTCTCGAAGCCCCTGTCTCCTTCAAACTAGCCTTCTTGTAGGTGCAACAAGATGCCATTTCGAAGAGTATCCATGTTGCCAATGACGTCAAAAGTTCTCCAAAAATTGCTGCTCAGTCGTTTTGAAGACTAGATCATTACCACGAGCCGAGATCGCAACCAGGCCTGCAGAAAACCACATACAACTTAGTGAGTCTTAGAAGAGAAACGAACCTCACTCGCTCTGAAGTTTCTCAGTTTTCCCACAACATTCAGCACGCAGGTCTTATTAACAGGGACACAAACCAAACTCTTATCTCTTCACCAAATGTGTCTTTCTATCGATATGGTTTCCAAGCAGAATGCGTCTCGCTTAAAAATGGCGACGAGTCGTCATTAATTTCAGATCCAAGAGTCCCCGAGAAGACATAAAATGCAGTTCCATTCCCAGGCTCCTTCCACATTATCCACCAAACCGTAAAGAAATTCATCACAGCTCCATTACTCTAACCGCAGAGTGATAAAACTCCCAGTCAATGCGCTCCCCCACAGTGCCCCTCAATTGTCGTGGCGCTCATCGAGGGAAACTCTTCCTTCTCGAGGCACTGCTTATAAACAAAAAGGGGGAATCGGCCAACATACCTCTTCCGCCCTAATTACGACCACATTACCCCCATCATCTCAGCCGTCTCCCCGCTGCTCACAGTTTTACAGCGCATTAAGCACCTCATCAGACTCCAATTCTCCGGAAAGCAATTCGATTAGGTGCCAACAAATTAGATTTCATTTACCGCCACCTCCTCCGGCAGCGTCCTCTGTGTGCTCCCTGTGGACAGAGAAGAACACATTGTTGTGCCCCAGTGTCCTCATCGGATACAGAATCTGTGAATAATTGCTTCTAGGGGCGATTAAACGTGGCGTTGTCCACGGTATCGAGCTTACGCTCAAGTAAGCAATCATCTGCAGTTCTTTGTGCCGGCCATTGGCGGTAATAAGGTCACACCGGCACACGCACAGAAGCAGTGATATGATATGATGATGACATTCCGGGGAAGTGTCCCTCCGCGTAAGGACCGAGCGAGGGTCACTCCGTAACCGCAACAATTCCCCCGAAGATTTATCGCCAAACATGACGCAGAAAATGTGTGAAACGCCATCCACTAAATTAAGCTCATCTTGCCGCCGCCGCTGCTGCTGCGACTAATTTTCATATTTTCCCCACCGTAAGTTCCCCGCACGCCGAGGGCATTAAAAAACAATTCAAAAATGACTCTGTTGCCACGCGGGAAGGGCTTACGCGGTGCAGCGGCTGTAATCCACGTCGTTTGAGGAGGTGCACGGCCAGTAATTGCTTCATTTTGGCTTGATGGGGACATCACGGTGGTCACGCTACGGCGCTGCTTGGGCTAAGGCATCCTCGCCGTTGGTCACTTGCGAATGTCGAAAGAAGATTCCTTGGGAGCAAGCCAGTTGCCTGTCGGGGCAGCAAAGCGACACTTCGGACGGGACATGGAAATGGTCACTCAATCACGACAAGTGTCAGAGCTGTGGCATCGGCACCAGGAGACGCCAATAAAACACGCCGTTCAACACTTGTGTGACGGTCATCTTGACTTGCCGTAAATTATTGGTTTCTCACCCGCCTCCCCCCCCCGACCATCACGGCGAAAAGTTTGCGGAGCGCCAATCACAGAATAAATTTCTGCCGTGGCGGGGAGGTGCAGGCGGGAGCCACCACTGGATGGAGAAGAAAAGAAAAGCTCTCTGAGATATTGAATCCTGGCCTATAAATCAGGATAATCCGTTAATGAATGTTTGGCCAGAGTTTATGCTCGTAGATCCTCTGGCGATGGCGATGTCGATTGGAATGGTGATGTCGATTGGAAAGGCGATGTGGGCCGCGAGGCATGGGGTGCACGAGTCGGAGGTCGATTTATTGCATCGTGAAATATTTTATTACACGACGCTGGGAGGGGCACACACACATGGGATGTCCCATTAATCAGTGACTGTGGCGAGTTTCGCGGGAAGTTTGTGCTGGAATGGCGGGCATAGAGGGAGGGGCGAGGCTAAGTGGAAACCGATGGGATTATGACGGCAGATGGTAGTGTAATGGGGATAATCCCAGATTTTATTGCTTTACGCGAAAGCAAGCCGGCTGAGGGAAGGGGACGGAAGCAAGACAATCCAACTTTGCTTTGCACAACAGCGGGATAATACCTGAACTGGTATGTGGCTCAGCAACCTGAACGTCATTAAAAGCCGAGGTGAAAGTTCTACGATGGAACCACAAGCCAGTGGCTTAACACGCGAAGGTGTGTGAAGGGACTATACGACTGCAGCCAGGAGAGTCCTTGAACTATAATCATGGAGATATAATGGAGGATGACCTGGAAACTGTAATCGGTTGAGAGACATGTTTAAGGCTTAGAGCCACAAGGTGCAGAGGAGAAAGAAGGAATAAAAGAAAGAAGAAGGAAAAGAGAGAACAAGAACTAGAACGAGAACGAGAACGAGAACGAGAACGAGAACGAGAACGAGAACGAGAACGAGAACGAGAACGAGAACGAGAACGAGAACGAGAACGAGAACGAGAACGAGAACGAGAACGAGAACGAGAACGAGAACGAGAACGAGAATGAGAACGAGAACGAGAACGAGAACGAGAACAGAACGAGAACGAGAACAAGGCGTAGACGTGGACCTTTTACGGCTGGCAACGTCATGAGCAACTGGTTGGTTTGCCCACAAACACAATCAAAATCCTGTTGCCACAAATACAGGGCGTATTCGACTAGATTCTGGCTTTGATTGAAAATTGAAATATTTATTGCATGCAAGGCACAGGCCTTAACAAATGATAAATACCAGAAATATCGTTATTCTCCCACAAATTTTGAAAGGTTTCATAGACTCACAGACGTAACTTCGGTATGGATGAATTTAATTCATTTATCTGTTCCAATGTGCAATCCTCTTCAGATCAAAGAACTTCCAATTGCAGTAAGTAAGTCATCAGATCCTTTGCCAAATGACTTAGCATGGATTGCATTGTTTCGAAGCGAATGGGGAGAATGTCCTGCTTGCTTGGATACACATTCATCATTATTTCCAATGAATGTATCCAGGCCCAAACGATATTCAGCAACAAGGAAATTTCGGCCTTCTCCCTCAATTTAATTCCTTCCTTGTCGTGCATGTCCACACAAGCATCTAGTTTTATGAGCAAATCCTCGTACGCCCACTTTGTAAAATTGAATTCCGCCCAAAGACTCGGTCGTCATGCCATCCTTGGACAAGCAGGGATTAGTTATGAATTCTCCGAAGTCCCTTCAGGTTTTCGATTCGATTTCCAATACCCTTACTATATCCAGTCCACCCGTGCAAAGGCTTCCCAATTCTAATTTAGACCCTCGTTCACCTCACCCCCGGAAATGTGCCGTAAAACAATAAAGTCCCTCAACCGAAGGGAGTCCTTGATGATGCGAGGCGAACATGTGCTGAACAGCTCTATGTGGTCACTCCGCAGAGTGCGACGATGCGTAAATGTCTAGGCGCACACCCTGGGAAGTTCTCCTCAGAAGCGCATCTGTTCACCAGTGGAGGAGACCGCTGGGGAGGAGGCGAGAACTAATCAATTCTGCAGTCGAGAATTTATGAAAATTTTTGGAGGATTTTGCAGAATTTGATGTGCAAATAGCTCATCACGTCGCGCCTGGAATATTGTGGTCATCCCCTAATCGAGTAGCAAAGCGAAATTGTTTGCAGTCCGTGTGCCGTGTGCGCATGGGAACGCATTAATTGTTGCCAATGCAAAAGTTCGCCCTCTTAAGCTCAGTTGGGACTGAGAGGCGTTTGCAGTCCATCATAGACAGCTCCTCGACGAAGCTGTCTCGTGTAAGGACGTGTGTGTGTATAGAGGGGTTGCACGGCACCACACCTCAACTCGAAGGAGAGTTGAAAAACTTTTCCATCCGCTCTCTCACCTGCTGCTGCGTTTGTGGAGTGTGTGCGAGGGAGCATAACTTACTACTTGCACGAGGAGGTGTTTCAAGGAGTGCACTTCAGGATTTGAGGGAGTCGGAGAGGGAGGGCAGCCTGAACCTTTGATTTATCTGACAGGCAGTGGTTTAAGAGCGCCAACGATCCGTGGGATTCACTTGCATGAAACACCGAAGTGGTTTCCTGTTCTGGGGGAACGGCACTAAATTTTAAGGAATTTTGTTTTGTATCCTGTTCGTGTCGAGGGGATGTGCTACAGAGTGTACAAGGTGCAGGGTGTCTCCCTGGTTGTGATGAATTTTGCTCGCCCGCCATTTTGACTCACACATGTAGGATCACAGTTCGACAGAATAATGAATTTCAAGAGTGTTCAAAGTGTTTCGAAATGTACCTATTTTACATCAATTTTCACTTCACCAAGCTTCGTTCCTTCAGACAAACAGGTGACAGATGTGGCCTTGAAGAGACTACCCAAACGGAAGGCGGGAATAAACATTGGCTCCTTCAGAAGTCATTGTTAAGAGACTCCCTTTCCCCTTCCTCCAACCAGTCAATTCTCACTTAAAATGCCCATCGGAAGCGATGCACTACCACGACGACTTGAAGACTGCTTCGAAGTTGCAAAGAGGAAGAGATGACAACAAAAATACCATCCAACCAACCAAGCAACCAACTGAACCGCCTCCGGCGACATGAAACTCAAGCAGAGGTCGAAGTACCCGCTCGCACCAATCATTCCAGGCGCAAAGTGCAACGTCTTGCAGCCTCGATCAGAGCCCTCTGCAGGGCTTCACATCCCAGCCGTCTCGCCTCGACGTTCGCTTGTCATCCGGAGCACACGGAGCACACAACACAAAAAAAAACGCGTGTGGATTAAATTTGATTGAGTAATTTCAGTGCATCCCCATTATGGTGGATCGTCGCGCGAGCATCTTCTTGACGGACTGGCCGTGGTCACTCCTCGACGTGATGGTCTACAAGATAATTCATGCCCGAGGAGTTTACCAGGGTTTTCGCGCCAAAGTTCCTGTTCACCGCCCTTTGTTTGTGACTTGGCCCAAGAACCGGTTCCCGGATGCGTTGGGCCGCAGAGCGCGTTCGTCAGAGTGCACCTCGTCCGCGCAGCTCATTTGATTGGCATTAACGCTCGTGATTGGTTCATTTAACCGTTCATTAGACAATTAACTTGCCAACAAGTCTGGACTGTAATTACCAAAGTTGGTAATCGATATAAACGGCCTAGACAATTATGTGTGTGCGCTGAATGGTTGTGCGCTGCTGGCGAACGGGCAGCTGACTGACGGATGACTGTGGACTGCAGCGGAGCGCTGTTGGTTTTTATGCGCAGCAGTGGATGCGAATTTTCGGACCAATTGCGCCGACAGAAGCAAAGGGACTGTGGCGGCGAACGCTGTCAGGGATTTGCAATTATTGTGGAGCCGGTGAGCTGGAATCCGCTGAATCATTGTAATTGACAAGCTGCCTTGTTGCTGGGGGTGCAGCCCTAATGATGTGTGATTGACTTGCGATTTTCCTTTTCGCGATTCTGTGGGAGATGAAGAAGGGGCAAGCATACAGATTCTGGGTGTAATTTGACGTGTTGAAGCTGACGTTGCGAGTTCTTGAAGTCGTGTGAAGTTTCAGGGAACAGAATGCGAACCTCGTAATGGGCTATTGTGCGACCTATTCACAAGTCGTACCTCCGTTATCAGTCCTGGACTATGTGCTAGAAGAAGTTTCGGCAGGAAGACAACTTGACTGTCTGTCAAAAAGTGATTCAACTGCTGAGAGAACTGGCATATAACATGCAGAGAAGTCAGAATTTTCTTGGTCTTCAGATCTTCTGATTTCAAGAATGCATTTGCCGTACTTTGACCTACAGAAGGAGTAAGGATACGGAAAGTGGAGGACGAAAGTTATGAGACGGAAGCCCGGAAACCGAAGGCGGTAGGCGGAAGACGGTTTACAAATGGCGAGAGGAGGCGGTAGTCGGAAGGCGGGAAATGGAAGGCGGGAGATGGAAGGCGGTAGATGGAAGGCGGGAAACGGAAGGTCGGAGAAGGAAGACGAGAGACAGAAGGCGAGAGACGGAAGGCGGCAGACGGAAGGCGGTATACAGGTCGCGAGAGACGGAAGGCCGGAGAAGAGAGATGAGAGACAGAAGGCGAAAGACGGTAGACGGAAGTCGGCGGACGGAAGGCAAAAGACGGAAGGCAGGAGACGTAAGGCAGGAGAAGAAAGGCGTTAGGAGGAAGGCGGGAGACCGAAAGCGGTAGACAGGAGACAGAAGACGGAAGGCTGGAGACGGAAGACGAGAGACAGAAGGCGAGAGACGGAAGACGGAAGACGGGGGATGGAAGGCGGGAAACGGAAGACCGGAGAAGGAAGACGAGAGACAGAAGGCGAGAGACGGAAGACGGAAGGCGGGAGGTGGAAGGCGGGAGGTGGAAGGCGGGAGGTGGAAGGCGGGAGGTGGAAGGCGGGAGGTGGAAAGCAGGAGATGGAAGGCCGGAGAAGGAAGGCGAGAGACGAAAGGCGTTAGACGGAAGGCGGGAGATCGAAGGAAGAAGATGGAAGGTGGGAGATGGAAGGCGGTAGACGAAAGGTAGGGGACGGAAGTTAGTAGACGGAAGGGCGGCGTTAGAAGGAAGGTGGGAGATGGAAGGCGGGAGATGGAAGGCGGGAGATCGAAGGAGGAAGATGGAAGGTGGGAGATGGAAGGCGGTAGACGGAAGGTAGGAGACGGAATTTAGTAGACGGAAGGACGGCGTTAGAAGGAAGGTGGGAGATGGAAGGCGGGAGATGGAAGGCGGGAAATGGAAGGCGGGAAATGGAAGACGGGAAATGGAAGGCAGGAGATGAAAGGCGGGAGACGGATGGCCGGAGACGGATGGCCGGAGAAGGAAGACGAGAGACAGAAGGCGAGAGACGGAAGGCGGCAGACAGAAGGAAGCAGACGGAAGGCGGTATACAGGTCGCGAGAGACGGAAGGCGGGAGACGGAAGGCCGGAGAAGAAAGGCGTTAGGAGGAAGGCGGGAGACCGAAAGCGGTAGACAGGAGACAGAAGACGGAAGGCTGGAGACGGAAGACGGTATAAGGAAGGCGGGAGACTAAAGGCAACAGACAGAAGGCGGTAGATGTAAGGTCGGAGAAGGAAGGCGTTAGGAGGAAGGCGGGAGGCGGAAGGCGGAAGGTCGGAGAAGGAATACGAGAGACAGAACGTGAGAGATGGATTGGTGTCTGAGTCTCTATTCAGCGATATGGCTAATTTTAAGTTTGGAGTACCTCAAGGATCTAGTGTTAGGCCACTTCTTTTCAGTGTATACTAGAACATTGCGGTTTTTGTCCTTTAGAAGAAGCTATCGATCTGCAAAACACGGATGACACTGCTGCATTTGTTGCTCAGACCATCCAATGCATTTCATTCGGTCTCATTTATCACCAGAGATGAGATGTCCCATATGAGTCAGTAAATACCTTCAAAGCTTCTCAAAGTCTGAATTTCATATTTTCATGCGATAGGCAATCTTGTGTTGCGTTTAAACAAGCATATGTTATTAACGCAGGGGTTGCAACAGTCAGGGTTTACTTCACTTAAAGTGTCCATCGATAAGTCAATCATTTCAGTTCAGATAGTCAACTCATTCAATTTAAATCTGCTTTCTTAGGCTTTAGGCCTTTTTTAATTACGTCCGTTTCCAAAAGATTGCGTTACTTGCAAGTTGTGGCTTATCATGGAAGCGATTACCTGCTTCATTGGAAAGGTGTGACAGTTATGAACAATAATTAGTGTTCATCAGCATCTTTCTCAGACAACAAAATTCTTTTTGACGTCTTCGAAAATGTCTGGATTTTGTTTTTTAAAGAAAATACATATGTAAGAGTAGCCGCCTTGGCGTAGTGGGTAGAGTGCGACGCTCACACGCCGAAGGGTACAGGTTCGACTCCCAGCTCAACACCAATTTTTCGAATTTTTCACGGCACCGCCTCTTTCGAGCTGCTGACAACACTCAAAGAGTAATAACCCTCTAAGAAAGCTTCTCAAATTTCGCCGTTCGGAGTCGGCAAAAAACTGCAGGTCCCTTCTACTCGTGAGAGAACAGTAGCGCGCACAACACGAGCAGTTGATGAGCAAGCTAGGCCCTGGTGCCAACAATTATTATTATTATTACAAATGCAAGAAGTTTCAATTTTCAAGTACAGCTGTAGCCCATTGAATGCTTGTAGAAGCTTATGGCGAATTTGCTTCAATTAGTAAATCATGCAGAAAGGGGTCTCGACTATTCAAAAGTTGTGAAATGGAGCGTTGTAAACAAAGAGCCTCCTGGCCAACCCAATAATTTTGAAGATGAAAAATTGGAGGCACGGATAGAGATGCATGCTGAACGTAGACTGATCTCACAGAGAGGTTTGGAGTTACGCAGCAAACAATTTCTGTAAAAAAAAAAGTTTCAAAAAGGTTCATTCGAAAACAAAGAAATTGAGTGTCATACGAGTTAAAACCAAACGATGTCAAAAGGCGAGTCTTATCCTCGAAATTGCTTCTTGAAAGACATCAAAGGAATAGATTTTTGCACCGGATCGTGACTGGAGATAAAACTTGGATATACTACGCAATACTATGGAGAGCCTGATGAACCTCTTCCGACACCGTCTACATCAATGTCAAAAGAAAACCATCCACGGTCCTAAAGTCATGCTCAACATACGAGTATGGTGAGGCCAAACGGGTGTGTCGTACTTTAAACTGCCAAAACCAGGTGCAATCATTGATAAGAAATCTTGTCGACTACAACTGATGTGCTTGAGCTGTGCATTGCCTGAACAACAGCCGAAAATAACCGAAAGGCATGCCAAAGTGATTCTGCAACATGATGACTCTCGGCCTCATGTGACTTTGGATACGCTGAAATTGAAGGTCTTCCTCCACTAACCGTATTCTCAAGACCTTGCTCTTTCCAACAACCGGCCTTTTTCGAAGGATGCAAACCGAATTTGAGGGTTACCGGTTCAGATCTTGTGATGAATCGAAGAACGCCTCGATGATTGCATCGACTACAGAGAAGACTCATTTTTTTCCGATGGAGAATAATTGGAACGATGCAAGAGCTAAAATTCACAACCAAGCAGCTTCATAAGGATTTTGTTATCTACTAGTTTGACATCACGAAATGAAGTCCTTTACTCTGTTCCTCGCTGCCCCTTGTCTTCGTTGCACAATGTCCTGATATAGTTTTTCGTTTGTCATTTTTAGACAGCTTGCTGTGTCCTGTAGCCACCCCACACTTTAGTGCCATCATTTTCTGTCTTTCCTCCTCTGGGGCGATTTATTGAAAATCATAAAATGCCTCACATCTTCCACAGCGTGCACAATTCCCCGCTCTGGTACGCAATCGAAACTCTGTCCAAACAGGACCACCCTCCCTCCTCCCACACACACTCACTGCAGTGCACTGCACGCCCGTTTACACTGCTCAACTATATTCCAGCTCATAAAGCTTCGAAAGCAATTGAAACTTGAAACCCTTTTGGCGAAAACATTCCGACATGCATGGGGCTGGCAAGCGGACCAGGCACTTGAGATTCAGTGAAAGTTTCCAAGGAAACATCGCACAACATGCCAACCCATTAAAAGTTTCCCTTCGTCTGCCGTCTGCCGCACTCGTATTTACCTACGTCCTCTGCAGAGAGCTGGGTACCTTCAAGGAGCACATCACTCCCAGCCAAAAGACGTGGGAAGACGTCCCATAATCGAAGATATCCTTTTTCAAATACACTGCCCTTGCTCTGTGCTTGGAATTAATGAGATTGCCTCCCAAACATCCACACAGTGTGTGCGAGGTTCCTTCAATAAAGTATCCGTGCTCTGTTGTTTATCTAATCGCTCCTGGTTTGCACTTGAACAGTAATCAAATGAATCCTGCCCAAGTGGGTGTGTTGTGTTGGCTCCATTTTTTTTTTAGGAGAACAACGGGGGAGTGAGAGGGGTGAAGTTAGGCAATTTCCTTGGATTATCACTCACCTGATGTCTGTCGATGGGATGCGGGAAGGGAGGAGGGAGGAGGGAGGAGAGAGGAGGGAGGAGGGAGGAGAGAGGAGGGAGGAGGGAGGAGAGAGGAGGGAGGAGGGAGGAGAGAGGAGGGAGGGAGCCATAGGAATGGACGTGGGATTCATGGAAATTGCAAAACTTTTCCTAATAAAAGTTGGATGCGATTTAAATTGGAATGGAAATAGACTTTTTATTGGCGTTAACAGCACTCGAAGGAGATTCATGATTCCGCGGCCGAGGGGCACACCGAAACTTTTCCCGGTCGTGGGGCTGTTGGGACAAGTGTGCCTCAGGAAGGGCATCCAATGGGAAATGATGACAATTTGATAGGGCTTTGAGTAAATCTAGCTTTGCTCGCACTCTTGACTCGCTTCTGGCGTGCTGACAACAACTTGTTCCAAAAAACAGTCCCACATCAATCGAAACTCCGGGGAAGAGCTCATTAGACGCAACTTCCATGGTCCAGGTCCACCCCACGCGCTTCCCATCAACTTGATCCGCTGACCGATGCCCTCATTAAGGCCAGCAACATATGACCCTGTCCGTAACTGTGTAGAGAAAGCTCGAAACTTCAAATGTCATCGAGGAAGTGCCTCATAACCACAAACGACTCCTCAGACAAATCTGCCGACAATTCACAACAGCAACTAGCGAATGCCGCACGTCAGGGGCCACTTATCGCATTCACTGAATCGCCCCCAAATTAGCCCCGCCAACAAGATGCCCACGTAGTTTGGTCCTAATGACACGCAGTTTGTCATCAGCCGCATACGTGAGCGTGAAGCCATGACGACGAGCAGGCGTCTTAATGAAGTCATTTATTGCTGAGTACCCAGAGCAGATAGATCATAGAGGCGCGCACTAGCATGTACCTGCTTGGAAGCTGTAACGCGTAATGGGCCCCCATCAGCGCTCATCTTCCGTTTCGGGGGCCGCTGTCGACGGAGAGTTGGGTGCTGGGTTCACTGAACTTCCCTGTACGGCGATGGTACGTTGACGGGGCAATTGTAGGAGGCTGCGGTGCGGTGATAGATGGGATCATCGGAGTTATTGATCGAACAGTGGTCGGGCCGTGATAGTGGGAGTTGGCTCTCATCCCAAAGTGGACACACGGAGTTATGAGATTTTTATTCAAATCCGCAGGCAAGCGCCGTCGTGTCGTCGTCGCTGTGAAATGAGACACTTGACAAACGACCAGCACCAGCAGCTGGACAAGTCTTCACACGGGGATCAGGATTGAAGCGGGGATGATCGGGACTGGGGGAAATCTAAGCTGAGAGTGGCTTGTCTTGAGACTGCAGTGCTCTCTGGGTGGTCGTTGTGAGGTGCTAGGTGTCTCCTTCATCAACACGAAATGGATGGTAGACGCTGCAAGGGAATTTGAGCCTCGTGTTTGAATTCTTGTTGAGGCGGCAAATTGAAAAATTGATTGTACATTGACATGGAAGTTTGAAATGAGGCACCAATGTCGAAGAGGATGTTATTCACCTTGCTGCAGGGAGGAAAAGGGAGCTAAAGGGGTTTTGTGGCACTTGCACGCTACACACACAATTTGAGAGTTTTGACCATCACAGGCAACTGACAACGAAGATTTTATACAGACCCTATAGTCAGTGACAGATCAACTTCTAGGAGACGGGGAATCATTGCACATGCGTTTCGCGTTATTGAATGCACTCAGACTTCTTATTCTCAATGAAAAAGTTTCTCAATCTAAGCAGGGCTCTTCTACTCCTGGGATAGTAGGGCGCACAGCACGAGTGCTTTCTGAATATGAACCTGATCCCCTTGTGGACTAAGTCCAAAGAAAGAAGTCTACAGCGTCGTGCTTATGCCTAAGCTGAGGTTGGGTAGAGCGTCACCTGCTTTAATACCAAGTGCAGCCCAACATAGGCCGAGTAGGACTACATGCGACTACTGCGTCCCCAAGTTACAGTCTCCAGACTTCAAACTTAGCTTATCGTCTGACTGCCTTTGCACCATCCAAAGAAGCAAGTCTACAGCGTGGACCTTATGTCGGAGTTGAGGTTGGTTAGATGCCACCCGTCAAAAGCAACCCAACGTATGCAATTTGACACTACATCTGACCGTTGTGTCCCCAGAGTTTTACCACTTCGATGCTCAAAGATAACTCGTCGTCTGACTGCTTTTTGGATCCACGGGAGATTTTCCGTCTACTGGCGTCATCGACAGCGAGTGGTGTTCACTTCTGCTTGGGCAGAGCGGCGGCGGTCTTTGCAACACGGGCCAGTTCAATGTTGTAGCAAACATTCCCGTCGTTGTACTTTCCTGTGACTTTGGCTTCCTCCAATCTCCAAGCCTGCATGGACTTTCATGACAAACACGTTGCTAATGACGACAGCCCCAAATCCGTGCTGAGGTCCTTGTCATGTGCCTTCAATCAATTCCTCTATCTAAGCCAAGGTGCTTCGAATTCACTGCAAATTCTTCCGAACCTGCTTCGCTCGTCCTTTAAGCCAGTTGGCGCTCTATTTCCAAAGCAGGACAAAGACACAAATGAATGTCTTCTCGCATTCTTGCAGAGGTCAAAAATACAAAAGGTCCACATCGACAACTGCGGTGAATCAACTCAAGCTCCCTAACCCCCTCCACTGCCTTCAATCTCCATCAACGTCCCACATGCAGTTTGCCTCGAAAAAAAATTCCAAAATCCACTTCCTACCCTCTGTCCATACGTTGAACAGCCATTCCTTCACTATGCTCATGCTTTCATTCTCCTCCCTTTACGACCAGGCATCTGCAATGTTGTTCCCCATTTTGCTCGCCATGAAATAAACAAGCAGACTCAATCTGCTTACAATAATCCGCCCCTCATTCCCTCCCCAAGGCCCACAGCAAGATATGCGGTCCTCCTCATACAAACAAAGTCAGACAAATATTCAGAATTGCTTCGCCTCGCAAAGCCTTCAGGTCGTGTCCCTTCTGCATCAACATCCAATCACAGTCGAATTCCTGAGACCCTCTGTCGCACACACCGGACAAGGAATTCCTCGAAGCCATGCAGACCACTCGTGCTGGCCAAGAAAAACGAAAAGGTCGCATTAATATTTCAATCAAGAGCAGATTGTCAAAAATTAACCCCAATTCAATGCGGGGGAGACTTCTGCGTGAATGGCAGGAAGCACCCAAGGACACAACCCCCCCCCCCCCTCATGCATACGTGGTGTGGTGAAGTGGAAAATACGGAGATCGGGGAGAAAAAAGGTCAAACGTATCGCTTTGACGACGTCAACGGCACAGGCCCAGGAAAAGTATTTATTTTCTCAGTTTCGTGACAAAGGACAGGAATTTTATCGATTTTTGAGGAAGACATTGCGTTTCGCTGCAGACATGCCACACACGATGTATACGCAGGGGACTTGGGTGAATAGGGTTGCCAGGATTTCTTTGTGAGTTCAACCCGACCAGGGATCGGCATCTAAAGTTTTGAGAGGGCGCAAGTTTTGGAAATGGTTGAATTTTTGGTTAGCTCAACATTAATTCAAGTGTTCTTTAGAAGACACGATTTTAAATAAAACAACCTCCAAGACACCACCGCTGCGTGCAGTCTTCCACCTGGAAAACCGACGCGAAATTTCATAAGGAGGTGTGAAGTCTGATGTTGTCGTCTTCCACGAAGGCTCCGTCTTGGAGCCGTATGTGAAAATCCGACTACATTCCCTTCATGATTCAGTTCTGGCCAGAGTCGCCGTTTTCGACGTGGGAACAAGTTTTCAAATTGTTGTGCTTCTCCAAAAACCAAATCTGGAATTCCACAGGAGTCTTCCTACACAATCCTGTATCCGAACTTCAATAAAATCGTTGAACATTGGAATCTAGACGTTCATCCGAAGCAGATTCTGCGTCATTCGTCATCTTATAGACGTCTACTCTTCCCTGAGGACGTCGTCGGAACGTATATGTACTAATGGCAAATTTTCAAGAATCCGTTCACTCTACGAAATTTCCTTCAAGCATCCTCGTGGCAACCCAGTCTTCTACCTCCATCCCACCCCATCCAATGCTTACCCAGAACGAATATACGGCTTAACTTCCGCCCACTGATTGCGCCGAAAAATGACCCCAAAGCATAAGAATAAACCTCCATCCTATCCCGTTTCTGGTTTCTATGCAGCACAGGGATGAACTCCATTTGCCATCATTCCACGGGGATGAGCCCCTGTGCCCCCGCGCTCGTCGTCCATCGATTTTTTGGAAACTTTTGTGTTCCAAACTTTCAGCTGCTGGTTGAAAAACCGACGACATCGTCTCTGATGTCTTTCTCTCGTCGAGGGTGCGTGCAGCATTCGCAGACAAACTCCACTCCGAAGGGTGTGCCCTCACCTTCTCGCGCTGTCATTGTCTGCGGGAGCGGGCGAGGGCCTAACATCATTGAAATTCATCGCACGTACAACACACTATACAGCACCGCGTAACTTTCACTTCCTGAAACATTTTGCAACAAGGACTCACCACTTGCCTGGTGCAGGCATCCTCGTCGTCGTCGTTGTTGTGTTCCTTGAACAAACTCGCACAAACAGCACGACACTCGCTAGTCACGAAATAAGGGTTGGCGGCGGTCGAAGTCTGCCGGCCGAAAACGTGACAAAGGAATGTGGTTCACTTTGTCGAGGATTTGTGTGCGCGCACAACTGCGAAGGATCCCAAAATAGTCCTTTTGGCGCTTGCTTCCCTTTCCAATAAACGCCCGCGTGTGTGTGCGCGTACGCCAAAGAGCGGTGAGAGGTCAGGTGGGCGGCGATAATTGGGCATCGAAAAGTGCCATGGATGTGGAATTTATTGACGCAGACAAAGTTCCTCGCCGGATTGCCTGAGGAGTGAAAGGATGCGTGACGAAGGAGGTGATTCCATTTGCGTTGAAGTCTGACGGCTGCTTGTGTCAATGGATGGCGTATGTTGCTGCCGGTCGTACAGAACGTTGTTGAGGTGGTGTTTATGCGTCTGGGATTTGGCGTGTTATTTCGTAAAGGGACTCATCGGGGAAGGAATTTACATGTCCAACGGGATATTCTGGAAGCAAGAAGACCGCAGAGTGGGCGATGAATCTAAATGCAATTGGGGAGCAATTAGCAATGCAAAGGGGACTATAAACGCGTCGATGGATGTGCTGGATTGGATCTTATGTGCTTTGTGGCGATTTTCAAAATTGAAAAAGACTGGATGGCCACGGATAGGTTTTCATTGAGTTGCATGAACTGTTGGTAAGACTAGGCTGCGGCCTATTCTCTACTGAATTCGTCTTGTTGTTGAAAACCGAAATGGCGCCCCAATGGGCACGTTAGATACGCTTAAGCTTTCAGTGGACATTACATGATTATGGCCATTTTAAGACTTTAGGCATTTCTGGAATTGCAAAGCCATGCCAGTAGTTTCCAAATTTCGGACATTCACGCCACTCATTCAAAGAGGGAAGTGAACTTGAACGGACGATAGGAAATAAAACAGACGTTGCACAGAGCACTCAACATACGCGTCATTGTCCTGCCGGAGAACCCCTCTCGGATTACCGTGATATCTAGCATTCAGTAGCTGAACAGAGCGCACCTTTAAGCCATCGAATTGACGATAAATTCAATTAAACCATCTTCAGTTGCCTGACTGGTAGCTGGATGAACTGGATGAGTAGCGTTCCTGTCCTGCTGGAGAACCCCTCTCGTATTACCGTGATAACTGGCATTCAGTAGCTGAACAGAGTACACCTTTAAGCCATCGAATTGGCTATAAATTCAATTAAGCCGTCTTCAGCTTCCTGACCGGTAGCTGGATCAGCCCAGATTAGGGGCACCACAATGATCTCCCTGATCTACCGGCCATTTGAGCCTAAAAAGAATCAATTTCCTCTCACCAGCAGGCGACTAATTAAATCTGCGCTTGCAAGGGTCCTCTGTTCCTGTCTTCATCTCCGTCCAGAAGTCGATGCTACGCTTCGTCAATTCCCAATGATTGCCATCGCAGAAGATCACGCTCATCTGCTGAGCCAAAGCGACAGCTGTCCTGTTGCGTCCGCGGCCTCCACCATGCGCCGCGATCGAATTCGCAGTTGCGAAACTGTGGAAACGACTCAATAACTCCTTCGGACGTCTATCCGCGAGCCGTTAGAATCGATTTATGCACACATCACCCGGAATGTCATTTCGTGCATTTAACAGTAACAGCTGCGCAATTAATTTCGTGTCGATTTGTATCCACGGAGGAGCATCGCGCCGATCGCATCTCAAAGCTGTCATCATCTAATCTCTGCCCGACAAGAACTGTCAATAAATCTGGGCGATCGGCTCCACCGCCTCCTCCCCAAGCCGCAGGGCAAAGTTGAAGAGAAGCAGGAAAAGTCTCCTTCTCCGTGCGATCCTGCTAATTACCGGCTTGTTGTACCACGTCCAGGCAGCAGGAGGAGGTGGGGGGGAGCAAACGCACTGACAGCCGCTTTGAGGGCTCTGCTTGCGATTATTTATTGCCCCGTGCCCGGCCAGTACACGCAGTTCCTGCGCCGGGATGATGGACAAAGTGCACTGCCGGCGAAGGCACGATTAATTGACATTAGAGGACCCCGAAGACCGCATGTTTGCGTCGATTCCCCGTGCACCCCCGCTGGAGGGCACTGCGTCCATCTGGCGGGACGAGCTCCTCGATTGTCTTGCGGGTCCCAGTGCCGAGCCTGTGTACGAGGAAATGTAGATACGTTCCTGTGTAATTGTCTTGGGCTGGCCGAGGTACCAATTAAAATCGTTCGCCGTGGGTTCACCGGCATCTGGCCGCTATCGGTGCTGCATTATCGCGGGAGAACGAACGTGCGGCTTTCAGTTGGCCGAGCGCCGATCGACCGACATGATCTGTGGCGGCGGTGATGGTGGAGATGAAATGGCAACAGAGGCAGGGACGCAGCAGAGATGTGCGCTCGATAGTCGGGTGGTGAACATAAGCGATCACACCTACTACGTGGAAGAACAGGCGGTGCGCCGATGGATTGTGGGGCGACGAGGGTACTGTAGAGCGGTTTGTAAACATCTTTGGAAAGTGTCTTCATTACTTCCTTGTGTGAAGCAGCTGAATGCTTCGGCCATGCGGCTCTTGGAGCACCCTGAACCTTGTTTTGGGATTTGCGCGGAGGAGTGAAAATGTTGCATGCACTTGAGCTCTTAGGATAGGACGAGACAAGCGTTTTGTTTATCATTTGCTCGCGTGTAGCTGAAATGTTTCGATAAAGATGCGTGACGGGGATACATGCAGGTTCCAGCGCTGCATGATCGGAGGAACAAGAGCAGGGGTCGCACCTCAAATGGACTGGAATCTAGTCAAAATCATCTTTGACAAGGTGAGAGGGATAAGATTGTATTCCGCATGGAGTACATGGGCGGTCTAACCAACACACTGTCTACCTGCCTCGACTCCAGAGGGATTTGATGAATGGCATATCCAGTGTTCCGTCCAAAGTCCAAAGATTGAGGATTCATGCTGATCGTCTTCAGTGGAAACCAAAACTCTTCCCGGCACCTCCGGGTAAGTCTTGGACATGGGAAAGCGTTTGCTTTGAATACGAAAGTTGATCGGTATGGGAAGAAACCCTGGACTTATTTTTTCTAGGAACGGAGGCACTGCCTCTCTTTCTGTTAGCTATGAAAATATGGGGGGAGGGGTCTTGTATTCGAATTGCAGTGACATTCCCACAACACTGCGGAAGTACGACTGTGTAACGAGAAGACCCCCGTCCAAGATCGAGTCGAGAACTTCTATTTGGGGTTCTTCTATAGTCTTAGTAAACCACGAGGCTAAGAAGTACTCTCTCTTAGCACTTTCCAGATTACGATGCTTTTCTGGAAGACACATTCTAAAAGTCAATTCAATTTCTAGACAGCAACGCATTTCCCAGCAGGCAACCCGTTTTGATGACAGAACTCTTTCTGGAAGTTGGCGCACTTTCCGGTCACACTGGGCATTGTGAAAAGAATGGAAGCGATGAGACCGCAAAGGAATGGATCACTCCCAGAGATCAAATTTCTCCTCCTCGACCCCGAGTCAAGTGGGCATTCCACAAGCTCCTTCGGTCATTCGCTTGCCTCAGCCAGAACCCCATCAGGATTCAGTTTGATGCCGAAAGGCCTTCACAAAGAAATGCATGAAAGCTTGCCTGAGCAAATAAGCACCCCCGAGGAGCGTAATCAAATCAATTTGAGCAAACATCTTGACGCAATGCAATTGCGCGCCTTATGCGAATCATTTCCCCGCACTCGCCCTCACAAGGACTCCATTTCTGTCGTCTCACGAGTGGATATAAATTTCAAATCTATCATCATACAAGAGACGAGCGCATGCATAATTCAATG
This sequence comes from Eristalinus aeneus, assembly GCA_955652365.1. Taxonomy (NCBI): domain Eukaryota; kingdom Metazoa; phylum Arthropoda; class Insecta; order Diptera; family Syrphidae; genus Eristalinus; species Eristalinus aeneus. The sequence goes on from OY019134.1 coordinate 8,100,225, forward strand.
TTAGGTTCATTCAGTGCCGCCGCTGCACGTGAGAGAGAGCATCCTCGTGCGCCGGGGGAGTCAAAATTTGCGCCATCACTACCATCACCACCGTCGCCACCAGTGGTGCAGGCACAAGGCAAACCAAAAAAGGGGTCTGTGGCGGCGATGGAGGCGAAGTAAGCCGCCGAGGAAGGCGAAGCGGTGCTTATGCAAAACAGGGAGGATTTGTTGCCCGTGAATCCTTATAAATTGTTTTCGATGTTTTTTGCTTCACCTTGTCGTACGAGGACATTGATGGTTTATCGAAAGATAAATGTTCTCTCGGCTGCAACTCCTGTGCATAGCGGTGTGTTCCTTTTTAGCTCCATCCTTGCTGCTGTGTGGAGCAATCCTTCGTGTGCTTATGTCGATCTGGCTGTGTGAACATTGGGACGGGGGTGTGTGGGTGGGGGATGGGAGAGATAAAGTTTTTCTTGTTCGTCCTTTTTTGTGCTCACAACAAGATTAGGTCCTTCGTTTGGCAAATCTGTTCGGCAACTGAACTGGGGCGTCCCATGCGTGGTATCTCCGAGGAATTAGGATTCTGGGACTGTTCGAGTGGGGTTTTTGCTATTTTCAGGATTTTTGTTATGTTTACGACTGGGCACGAAAATGGCCCCAGATGGCCTGCCGCCATCGGTCACCCCGTGGGGCCAGAGTGTACCTTTGAATGTAAATAATCGATCCCACTCGAGAGGTCGGCCTAATGGTATTATGTCTGAGTTGATCCGATGGATTTGATGGGGACTGTGCGTGTGCGGCGGCTCCTCGGGTGTGAGAAAGGTCGATCCGGGGTGATTATGAGGAAATGTGTGCACAATTGGTGATTGGGATATCGTGTGAGATAAGTCTCTACTTAGTCGGCTGAAGGGCGGATGGGGTCATCGATTTAAAGGGGATACCGGCTAGGGGCGTAGGACGCCTATGTTTGTTTCTCATACTTATCTTCGATCTTTCGGACGACCAAAGAAAATGTTTCCGTGTCCTTGGAAGGAAGGACTTATGGCATCATTTGGCGAGTGAGATCGCCTCCACTCTAATCTCGCCCACGCGGACACCACGCCCAGCAAAGGTAAATCAACAACAATCGCCATGGGAACCCCGCCTAATCCTCAATCACCTCGACCGACGGCAGTTCCCCGTACGATTCGTTCTACAAAACGACTGCCGCCAAGTCAAGTGTTTCCACGTAATTCCCGCCAACGGATGGACATTAACTCAAACTGTGCTCTTGGCTTAGTCCCCGATAATATCCCCCAGATGCTTAGTCCACCGGTTTCGCCCGCGCACCGCTGCCGCCCATACCTCGCCCCCGGGTACAAGAATAGACACATTTCCTCGAGATTTCCGACTTCCTAGGAACGTCGTAAATCTCCCCATAATGGCCAGCATGCGATTTATGATCCGGGTTTGCCGCTGCTGCCGGAGCCATGAAAGCGGGATGTATTTGAAAGTCGTGTCCATTTTCAAAATGTTTTGAGGTGAAGTCGAAATTTCACCGAAAAAAAAATGAAACCGGAAAGCAAAACAACCCCCACAGGAGGGCACGAAGATGTATGTCTTTGTGTAACCGCCACCCCCTTTGCAGAAAAAAAAAACGACGTCATTGTGCTCAGTGGAAATGTTTATGGGAGGGCGTGTGTGTGGTGTGAGTGGGTTGTGAGATGGGTTGTGAGGTGGGGTGTGGTGGGTCACAGGGTGGTAATGAAGATGAGTTTGAAGAAAAAGCTGATAAATGTCTAAAGTCATACGATGCCCATCCACTGAATCGAAGGGAGACGGAGAGTCATCCAATTATGAGGAGAGAAGGGCTTTGGAAGGGTGAAGGATGCCATGTCAAGTGGGGCGAAAATTCAATGACAGGGAAAATTTTCGTGAAACTTTAAGTACGGGCTTGTCGTTTGGTTTCCAGACTTATTGTTTCTATTCCCCGTCTTTAGGCCCTGATTTCCCAGTGGAAACAAACCAAGCCTGGTTTGGTATAAAAGGTAAAAATTTCAGTGATACACTCTGCTAAGCACTCGGTCAGCTGCGACAAAATATTGGCTCTATAATAATAATAATTGTTGGCGCTACAGTCCAGAGGGGGACCAGGGCCTAGCTTGCTCATCAACTGCTCGTGTTGTGCGCGCTACTGTTCTCTCACGAGTAGAAGGGACCTACAGTTTTTTGCCGACTCCGAACGGCGAAATTTGAGAAGCTTTCTTAAACAGTTATTACTCTTTGAGTGTTGTCAACCGCTCGAAAGAGGCGGTGAAGTGAAATATTCGAAAAATTGGTGTTGAGCTGGGAATCGAACCTAGACCATTCGGCGTGTGAGCGTCGCACTCTACTTTTCGAGCCGGAGCAGTGGTGTCCATACGCTGTACATGGCCTAGCCATCTTAAGCGTTGTATCCGTAGAAGCTTGACTAGGCGCATGTCGCTAAACAGCTCATAGAGTTCGTCGTTAAATCTTCTCTTCCAGATGCCATCAACGCAAACAGGACCAAAAATCGCACGCAAAACTTTTCTCTCGAAAAGGGCTTCTTCACCCGCTTTTGGTAACGTTCAAGATTCCGCGCCATAAAGTAGGACGGGGATGATCAAGCTGTTATATAAAGCGAGCTAAGTCCGTTGAGAGAGGGCTTTATTACTCAATTGCCTCTTGAGCCCAAAGAAACAGCGATTGGCAAGAGTGATTCTGCGTTTGATTTCGGTACTGATGTTGTTATCTCTGTCTAGGTAGGTAGGTAGACGAAGTCCTTGACTTCCTCGCAGCTTCTGCTGCCTAGTGTGACGCATTGTCCGAGACGTCGATGTTGTGTGTCCTTCCTTGATGACAGCATGTACTTCGTTTTGCCCTCATTTACCGCAAGACCCATTTTAGCCGCTTCCGCTTCAATGCCAGCAAACGCCTCATTGACGGCTCGCTGTGTTCGTCCAATCACGTCAATGTCATCAGCGTATGCTAGCAATTGAACTGACTTCTGGAAGATCGTGCCTCTGGTGTTGACTTGTGTGTTACGCACGATCTTCTTGAGGATGATGTTAAAGAAGTCACATGACAGTGCGTCGCCTTGTCTAAAATCGTTTTTGACATTGAAGGTATCGGTGAGTTCGTTACCGACCTTGACGGAGCAGCGAGAGTTCTCCATCGTCATCCTACACAATCTGACGAGTTTGGTAGGAATGCCAAAACTAGACGTGGCACTTTATAGCTCTTCTCTATGCACACTGTCATATGCGGCCTTGAAATCGACGAATAGGTGGTGAGTGTCAATTTGCATTTCTTGGGTTTTTTTCCAGGATCTGCTGTAATGTGAAGATCTGGTCTATTGTGGACTTCTCTGGTCTGAAACCACACTGATAAGGACCTATCAGGTCAGGGACAAACGGTCTCAGACGCTCACACAATACGGCAGAGAGGATCTTGTATGCGATGTTCAGGAGACAAATCCCTCGGTAGTTGGCGCAGTCAAAGAGGTCACTTTTCTTGTGAACAGGGCAAAAGACGCTGAAATTCCATTCATCGGGCATGCTTTCCTCCGACCATATCTTACAGATAAGCTGGTGCATGTGCCCAACCAGGTCATCTGCAGCTGCTTTAAATAGTTCTGCGGACATTCCGTCCGCTCCAGCAGCTTTGTTCGACTTGTCACTTCACTATTTAAAAACAGACGAAGTCCTCAACTTTGATGCACCGACGGTGAGGGTGGCAGATTGAAGAGCTATACTTCCGCACTTTCTTTGGTATACATGACAAAAATGAATAATTCGTTCCTTGACCAATGCTCGAGGGCGGAAACTTTCACGGTCTAAGTCTGACACATGCTTTTCGAGGTTAAGTCGACTTGACTTTCGACTTGGTGGTGGAACCAGGGTTCCTTCACCTCAAAAATTGCCCATTTCCCCTTGTTAGCCAAAAACTTAATTGTGTCCACAACTTATGAAGTTCCTTCCTCTTACTCTGGATTTGTTTTCTCCTTTCCATCATTCCCTCAAATTGCAACGCACTTCAAGGAGGTGTTACATAACTCGGTTTGAGTTGGATTTACTCCATTTCGATGCATTTAAGGAGCCGCAACCCCAAATTTGAAATTTCCTCAACAAAGGCAGAGGAGCTTTTCCATTCCATTCCACACTCTCCACTTTCTGACTGTCTCTCGTTTTCCGCACGTCAGGCCACCCAGAAGCCACAACCCACAAGCTGCTGACATTTGTCGTGGTCAGCTTGTATTCCTCGAAATCCAGCTTTGCAGATATTCCGGGAAATCCTTAAGCTCCCCGTTCCATTGTTCCAATCTAGAATTTAATCAAAAGCACACAGTTGTGTATCCCGCCTATCAATCAGAGGGGCTTACGGCCCCTCCTCCCTTCCTCTCAAAATTTAATTGAATTTGTATCTCTAATCAAATACTCGTCAATTTTTGTTGCCACCCTGTGTGATGGCCCACCCACTTCGCAAGGAAAGCAAATCAAGGACAAAATCCGAAAGGACGTCGCAATTAAACGCGACTGTGTAATAATTAACGTTCATCCCCCTGACCTCTGGCGCTCGCGTTCTCGTTGACTCCCGCGCTTCAGTTCGAGTGTCATCCTCGTTGACTTAAGGGATGAAATTGTCTCTCTGCCGTTGAATTACTTTTTTAGACTCCGTCCGCCACTCGATCTCCACCGTCGTTCTCGTTCAGATGAATCAATTAATTCACCGGAGAGTAATCCACCGGAAGTCGGATCTGAATCGGTCCTGGAGAGCTCACCACAGGCCAACTGCGCGCTTCGGCACCATGCACCATGCGGTCACCGGTCGCCGGCTATGGCCACCGAAATCCGTGTAGTGCAGCAGTCCTTACATCCAGCAGCGGATCGAAGCGTCACAGTCAGTGGGGAATAATTAATTCCCCGTCGGTGTGCGTGAAAATTTATTTCAATCATTTTTTGCACCTGCCTCCGGCGCCAGCGGCGGCGGCGGCCGTGCCAAAATACGAATTTCATCACTCTGCGGTCCGGGCTACCCCGGGCAAGTATCCGACGGATGCATTATTTAGCATCGCACGCCTATGCATTAATTTCCGTCGGCGACTTTTTTTTCGCTTGCTTTGTTTGCCGTGCTGGCTGTGGCGTGACGGAGAGTAACCCCGACCCACGCAGTCCGGAGCGGTGGTGAGTTTCTTCTTCCGTGATTGATTGATGGGAATAACTCAGAGAAAATCACTCGACGGGTTACAGGTTTCCCCTTGTCACTCGAATGCCGGTGATGAGTGGGTACGGCTGGGAACCTGTTTTGTGGTGGCGCGGCAGCAGTTTGTCCAGTGTGCTGGATGTGCGCTGGTGTGGTGGACGTGAACAAGCGATGGTGGCGAAAACACGTTTCTTCAGAATGCTCCCCTGCTGTGAGGCTATGGTGGTGAATTGGATGCTCTTTGAGTGCGTATTCCGCTCACTCTCTTGTTCTCTTTTTTTTGGGTGTTGAAGAGGGAACAGTTGTGGTGAATTTTGTTGGAGCCGCGTCTTTAGCGGATTTGTTTACAATTTTGATTATGCCTTGCGGTCTCGAGATGGAGTTGAAAGAGGCTCTCAATCAAGTTTTGGGCCTGCAGGTTTGTTGATTGAGGCAGTGGTTTATGGATATGGGATGCTGTTGTGGCCCTGTGGGGAGCTGTTTGTATCCAGCTTCTGTTTGTTTCTTGACAAATTGGATTCCCTTTGACAAGGTGTGATGCTTTCAATTTATTCCTTCGCTCATCGATTCCATTAAGCCATTGGCTGAAGGAGAATCAACCTTTAAACATAAGAAGGGAAACTGAGAAGGTAGTACCGGACCACATCCAAATGGCTGTGTAAGACGGCTTTCATAGACTTCTTGCCTGTCTTCCGCAGAGATCCAAATATTGCAACACAGTCAGTGTGTAAATAGCGCAGCTAAGGAACCATCAATTTCGTAAGAAACCTTCTTTATCGGCCTCTTAGTGAGTCTGTAGGCTATACAGCAAGATGAAGGGTAAAGCGCTTACGGATGAAATACAGAAGATGCCGGTCAAATCTGACCGCTGTGGCGCGGTTGGTAAGTGCGACATCAATACGTTGAAGAATTTGGGTTCTATTTCTTGACTGAGCATCTCACAGTTTTTCTATGGCCCCTTTTCTGGATCGTTGACAACAGTTAAGTACTTCTACCAACAATCTCAGCAAAAGCCTCTCAAATTTCACTGTCGGCAATTAACTGTAGGTACCTTCCATTCATGAGAGAGCAATTGTTCAGACAGTTGGAGCAGTTGCTGAAGAAGCTAAGCCACTGCTAGCCTGTTGAATTAATCTTTACACACCATTCTAGCCGTTGAATCCTTGCCATTGGGGCAACACCACAGGAATTTCCCAATTTATGATGACACATACAGATGGGGAAGGACTATGACAACCTTTAATGCAAAACAAAAGGCACGGCACAAACACCATGTCAGCTGGAGAGGTATGTTGGTTGATGATTCTTTCCGGATTGTAGCACCAGTCTGTGATGAAGAAAAAAAGTTCATAGGTTATGGTAGGCGCAGCGTCATTTCGGACTCAAAAGATGCCTATTTCTTTATTGAGCTTGTGCGTTCATTATAAAAATATGGTAAAATGACAACAGGCTTGCATAAAGTTTAACGAATGAACAGGTGATACAGAAATCGAGAGAATTTCGAGATGAGCTTTTGCAGCTAGAATGAGTTTTTGTTGAGTCACTTCATCATCACCTCATCAGATCGAAGCGACGTCCTTTCATAAGCTTTTAGTTTTAAGGACAGCGAAAAGTCACAAAGTGGCCGCCGTGGCGTAGAGGGTAGAGTGTGACGCTCACACGCCGAAGGGTGTAGGTTCGATTCCCGGCTGAACACCTCGAATTTTTCACGGCTGACAACATTTTTCGAGCTGCTGACAACACTGAAAGAGTAATAACTGTCTAAGAAAGCTTCTCAAACTTCGCCGTTTGGAGTCGGCATAAAACTGTAGGTCCCTTCTACTCGTGAGAGAACAGTAGCGCGCACAACACGAGTAATTGATGAGCAAGCTAGGCCCTGGTCCCCCCGTGGATTGTCGCGCCAACAATTATTATTAAAAAGTCACAAACAAGCAGATTTGGTGGCTGTGACATTATAAGTTTGCCTTTTCGGAACTATTGTCATAGCACAAGGTAAGTTCGTCTTTTAAACCGTTCTGATCAGAATCAAAAATTTTTGGCTCATGCTTCTATTGCGTCAAATTTTGAAACTTTGGTCAAAACAACAAATCCATGATTCGCGACCAGTTCTAATCCTTGGAAAGAAATTTCGAATAGACCTGAACATCAGCGGAGTGTTTCTTAATGTTTCTATCCAATTTTTGCCTTTTGACCAATTTTGGAGCACCCCAAGCGTGGTCGGACATTATTAAAGACCACCGATAAACGCTCGGTCTAAGTTTCACAGACCCCATACTCTGCGCACTTCCTTTCTTTACACAAAAGTTGACAGCTATCCTTAGACCCATTTTTCTTTGAATAGGCCTGATTGGAAAATTAACCAGATCCAGAAGTGAAAAATTAACTCAGCATTCAACTTGGCCAAGCTTGTCGGATGCGCCACCAAAAATCGAAAATCAAATAAATTCAAAATGGAGACTTTTAAAAAATACAATTTTCGACTTCTCAAGACTACTCCACACCGCTTCACCTAGAAAACATTCAATTTGTTCACACCTTCCTCCTCCTGAGCCTTCAAAAACGATTAAATACACATCCACGCCGTACTACTTCATTGTTTCCCAAAAAACACTTCCCAACCAAGCACCGTCGACAACTCTCTGTCACGACACAATCGCTGACTATCCGCTGACATCACGAACGCACAGAGAGAGAGAATTCAGATCCTCTCTTCATCCAGTGAAATTCCCCACTCTTCACAAACGCACAAAGGCACCTTCTCGCTTGTCCACAACTCACCACTCGAGTCAGTTGGGAAACGGCGTTCGTTTGGATTGTGTTGTGTACGCGGTTGGTCTATGCTCGTCGTTGGCTAAAATTAATTTCGTTTCGCGGTTTGTTGTTGTTGCTGTCAGAACCGTTTTCCGGCAATTTACGCGTGTACAGTTCGAGAATTCGGAAACCAGGAAAAGAAAAAAAATTGTTTGTGCGTGTGCTGTTGAGTCGAGCGGTTGAGCGAAAAAATGCGCGACGTCGCTCCCCGTTAAGCGGTCGGATTGTGTAGTCACAGAGTTGTTTTTGTGCTTGCTTCAGACACTCCGGTGTCAAAGTGAAAATCTGAAAATCAAGTGAAGTGCGTGTAAGAGAGATAGAGTGTGGCAATGGCCAAGTCCTTGCTGGTGGTGTTCTGCGCGTTGCTCGCCCACTGCAGGGGAGTGCAGAGGATTTACGACTCGAACATCGGCAGTGGGGGCTACCACCACCATAGCCCCGTCGAGGTGCTGCCCGACTCGGCGTCGGGCATGTCGTCGGACTTGTTTCCACATCACAATCGCTGCGAACCGATAACGCTGTCGATCTGCAAGGATATCCCCTACAACATGACCATCATGCCGAACCTGATCGGGCACACGCGTCAGGAGGAAGCCGGCATGGAGGTGCATCAGTTCGCGCCGCTGGTCAAGATCGCCTGCAGCCCGGATCTGCAGCTGTTCCTCTGCTCGCTGTACGTGCCCGTGTGCACGATCCTCGACCAGCCTATCCCGCCGTGTCGCAGCCTCTGCGAGTCGGCGCGGGTCTGCGAGGCCCTGATGAAACATTACAACTTCCACTGGCCAGAGAACCTGGAGTGCTCCAAGTTCCCCGTCTACGGGCCAGACAGCTTGTGCGTGACCGAGAATACGACGTCGACAACGCCGTCACCGACGCGGGCGAATCTGCCCAAAGTTACCGCGCCGCGCAAGAACGCTGTCGAGACCCCGCACAGGAATATCGGATTCGTCTGCCCCGTCCAGCTCAAGACACCGTCCGGCATGGGATACTCGCTTAAGGTTGGCGGCAAGGTGAGTGCTTTCAGTGTTACCTGACCAGACCGATGAGAGGTGCTAATCCCTTTGTGTGCACCCCTCTCTGTGTTTGACCTTCTCGTGTGTATTTCGTTTTAATTATCCTCTCATCATTGATTCCCGTCCCGTCCCGGTATATTTACGTTTCCCTTGCTCCTTAATTCCCCGCGAGTGTGTGTGTGAGAGAAGGAAAGAAACCGTGTGAGTGAGCGGACAAATTGCAATTTACTGTGTACCTCGAGGGTTGTTTTCTTTTTCCACTCGGGGAGGACGATGGGCAAAGGAAAACAGAAAACACGAGAGAAAAGGATTTCGTTTGCTTTCCAATTTCCTGTTAATTTGTAGCGCGGGCAGACAATCGTAACTGGCTGAGAGTAGGTCTTTCTTTGAACTCCTCCTGAATCGATTATCGATTGTTCCTACTCGCCGGAGGATGGTGGGACGGGTTGGGGGAGAGGTCTTTTGATCTTATGGAACTTGCGTCCGTTGGAGAGGTTCTCTGCGGGAATCAGGGACTTGTTGAATGCCTGGATGGGAGACGGATCAAAGTGTCAGCTGACTTCGGGGAAATCTATTAAAGGAGGTCATTTGTCATTGGAATTGGACACAAAATGAAGAAAAATTTGGGCACATCGTCAAAGGGCTGCTTGATGTTTGAATATCAATCAAGGGTGAAGGTTTTGTGGTAATTTCTGGGGATCTGCCTACGATGGTCATTCCTGCACAAACATTTTCAGAGGCGCGCTTGAGCTGCTCCTTTGAAGCTCGTGTAATTGGGCATAGGCAAGTGCTTTGCTGTAAGAGGAGAACTCTACTTGTTCCTGTAGATTCCCTACCCTCTAAAGGTGCACAGTAGATGTGGGAGGGCTTATGGCTTCCCCAGAAATCATTCTAGAGATTGCTGTTGTGCATGTTGTTTTCTTACGAGGGGAGAGGACCTACGGTTCAATGCTGACCCTGTTCGGGGAAAAAAAGAATACAAGTTTCGTAAAGATCAAAAGTTCTTCTCCACGTTCGTGGGTAACTGCAGTGGGGCGACGTTGTGAACATCTCGAGATAAATGTAAGTTCAGTCCGGGCATAAAAAATAGGCGTCAGGCGCATGAGTTGCAAGCAAACTCTCTTATATTTATCTTAGTCAATGCAGTTGTTGAAGGCAACCGCATTTTGGCCCCATTTGGGAGGATTTTGTTGCTATTCGTTTCCTTTTACACACTTTTGAAGTTTGAATCGAGTGTCAGACGGAAACGTTTCGTCGAGCTCACAGAAAAACCTGAGTAAGCTTTCATCCCTGAGGATATTTAATTTGCTCCACAGTTTGTTTCTGAGGGTTTTTTTTATATCCTTCTAGGAGCGAAACTGGTCGCCGTGGCGTAGTGGGTAGAGTGCGACGCTCACACGCCGAAGGATCTGAGTTCGATTCCCAGCTCAACACCAACTTTTCGAATTTTTCACGACACCACCTCTTTCGAGCTGCTGACAACACTCAAAGAGTAATAACTGTCTTAGAAAGCTTCTCAAATTTCGCCATTCGGAGTCGGCATAAAACTGTAGGTCCCTTCTACTAGTGAGAGAACAGAAGCGCGCATAATACGAGTAGTTAATGAACAAGCTAGGCCCTGGTCCCCCACCCCCCCTTTGGACTGTAGCGCCAACAATTATTATTATTATTAGGAGCGAAACTCAAAATTGTTGTGCAGTCTGCTGGTTTTAATTTTAGAACTTCCTTAATAGGATTTTCCTGCGTGTTCAGTGGGTAAATCGTAGACGCAGGAGAAAGCAGACGTTTCAATTTTTGTCCATTTCCTTCTAAATTTGAAAGAACGTTCTCCCAAAATTAAGTTTTCGAACAGTCTGCTGATGGACACTGTAGATGGTTGTAGGCCTGCTGTTTGCTCTTTACATGGGACCGTTTTGGCCTAAATGACGTGACAGAAGACGCATTCCAAACTCATCGTGTTCAACTTGTCCAGGAGACGTTCCTCTGTTACGAAGAGGTTAAGGTGTGAATTTCTTGGTGAGCGAGCGGCTAAATAGCAGCGGATTGATCCACTTCCCTCTTCTTGTGCTACCTCCTAAACGGACTTTAGAGCTTGAAGGCTCATTAGCAGTGTCGTGCGGTTCGTACATGAAGTCGAGCTTTTCACGATCTGGACTTCGAGACAGCCTCTGCAGATTCCATGAGATCTATCGGCGCTTTAGAGTTGGAGACTCATTAGCAATGTCGTGCGGTTCGTAGATGAAGTCAAGTTTCTGACGATCTGGTCTGCGAGACAGCCTCCGCAGATTCAATGAGATCCATCGGCGCTTCAGTTCAGAAATCATTATTCTCTAGTTGGGTGGTCGGTTCTTGTCTTTGTTTCGCCATTTCTGGACAGTATACCAGATGGTTACCGCATGCAAAGGATTGACTGGCAAAGTCAGACTCTAGTCCACCTTGCTTTCATGCCTGATGTCGTCTGCATCGGTTCTTCCTCAACAATATTGAAAGAAATTGTCTCCCTCTGCAAGCTTATCAGATGCTCTTTTGCCATTTATGTACGTCCTCCTGCACTGGTAGCTAGCAGGGTGTTTTGTGCCAAGAGTCGTAAGTCCCATGGGACAGCTGGCAACTAGAGGTGTCTTAAGAAAATCTAGAAATGAATGAAAATCTAGACATCGGAAACGAAGCCTCTTTCAGCATGTGATATTCCCATTTTGGTGGCTTCTTTGAATTCCAGGATCTCCGCTTTATTAACTCTCAGATCCTCTGCTTGAAAGACATTGTTATCCTTAGGAAGGCTCAGGGAGTGACCTAACTTACCGATCCTTCGGTGATTTCTACAAACGTCGTTGACCATGCTCTTACACGTACAATGAACATGTGTTTGAATCTGAGTCAGTGCTGTGTTTCCTAACCTAAAAAAACGTCCTCGACGATCCAACGAAATGTTTTACTTTGAATTGTTTCATAATCGTCACCACATTTGAAAGATCGGTTAGAGCTAAGGATTGGAAGCCAGAAGCGCATTGAGAGGATCATTTAAGATGCAAACATTTTTCTGACAGTGCCCTCAGCTGTCTCCCATCGAGACTCACTTCGATTTCCTTTCTTGATCACGACTGCGTGATTGGTAAACACACGTCTTCAAGTGATTTCAGAGGTTCGCTTTGCTGGAGTCGTGACTCGGGACGACAGAAGATCTCCTCTTATGCAGCGGCTCCCTTTCCCCAAGCGCCTTAATGGCTTGGTGAAAGCGAAAGCAGCTTTTTTCCCCGGCACTTGTTGTCGTTGGGTGAAACGAAACGTTTGCGTCTCTGGGGTGAATAGTGGTTTCATTAAACTTGCCATCATTTAGCTTACCTTTCTATTGACTATAATGACAGACAATGCTTCGTTCGCTTTTCATTTCTTGGATGGAATGGTTGCACGGAGGGTTCTCTTTAAAAATTTGGAATGAGGGTTCACTTTGATGTCTAAACAACTTCAAGACTCAAGATTTGCTACATTACCAAATGTTGTTTAAAATAGACTGGAAGTCGAAGAACGATCCTTTTGGAACACTAAAAGAGTGCTCGATAAGTACTCAACGTACGAAAAGAAAGGTGAGAGTTTTTGAAATTTAATGATTTGGTGCTTAGCATGGCGTCCTTTAAACTGGATGACCCAGTGAGGATTCAGCTTCTTAAATCCGTTTCTATCTCTATCAAGGTCCATCATGTCGACCACTCTATCTATCTATCTCTATCAAGGTCCACCATATCGGCCACTGTCGCTGCGAGTCCTAGGCTAAGTCAGGCGAAGGACTTTTTTAAGTAAAAAGACAAATTGAATGCATTCGGGAAAGAAGTGTCTGCTTCGACTACGAGAAAGAAGACCACACATTCGGCATCGCGTCCTCGCCTCTCCCGCCCTGCTGGAACTTTGTTTGTTACGAGAGACGGTGCAGCATTTGCAGGTCTAATTCGTCCTAATTCTGCATCGAATCAGGGCGCAAGTGCGATACTTGTCAACAAAGAGCACAACTTGTGAATCCGAAAAATTGGTTAGGAGGGCCTTATGGGGCGCGTTGACACTGGATGGCGCGACAGTCCACAGGCGGACCAGGGCCTACCTTGGTAATCAACTCCTCGTGTTGTACGCGCTACTGTTCTCTCACGCGAAAAAGGCACGTTCAGAAAGAGGTGTTGTCGTGAAAAATGCGAGGTGCTTAGCTGCACCTTCGGCGTGTGAGCGTCACACATGCGTTCCTCGGATGTATTCAAATGCTTCCTTGGTGTATTCGGCATGAAAATCTGCTGAAACTTCTTCGCATTGCTTCGGACTCAAGCTTAGTGCAAACCTTTGAGGGAGGAGACGGAGGTGACTTTGCTGAGCAGTTTATAATTTTTTACGAATATACGGGAAAAAGTCTAAAGATAACACTTGTGTGCCAAATTGTTTGTCGTTTAGTTGGCTAGTTGGAATTGATCAGAAAATTCTTAGCACTGGAGCTTTATGACCGTTTCGCTCAACTCTCGGTAGTCGACCATGATCTGTAAATTTTAGGTGGTCCCCTAAGGAGATTAGGGGGACCACCTAAGGTGGCCAATACGAGATTTTGCATCTTCTTTAGAGTGCATTCGCCGATAGAAGCCATTTGTTCCTATGTCCCTGATGTACTCCAAAGAATCAATGTTTCTTCGTTGGTATCACAGCCGCTTCCTCCTGATTGCGCTTGGATAGACTCAGTGGAAGCTGTGAAGTGGTTTCTAGTCGTCAGTTGTTGTGAAAACTGAACAACTTTTCCAGTTGTTGTATAGTTTTCTCATGTCACAGTCGATGACTCCGACAGGCCTTTAAGCTGCTTAGTGCTGGAGCTGTCTCCTTCATCTTCAATCGACGGTATGCCAACACGAGGGTTTGGATCTATTTAACGTTATTCCAAGCGTGCGTCTTATATCGTCATGTGACAGCGTCTAAACATAAAACTATTTTTTGACAACGTCAAAATTGACAGCACGCAAGCGCTCTATGATATCCCTTCGCGTTATCCGTTTCAAGAATGAACCGAATCACCACACAAAATTGCTTGTTTTTTAATTGTTGCTCAACTCACACGCCCGCTTCCATATGGGGCCTGAAATTCAGAAAAATAAAACTGCGCACTCAGCACATGGCTGACTCGCCTATCCTTGAACTCAAACTCCAACTCCGTGGACTCCGCTGGGCAACAGTGGAAGCGAAAGATACCCTAACAAAGAAGGAACTGGATGTGGTCTACAGAACAACACGAACGTCAAGGACCAATGAATTTTTTGATCTATGCCAGTGACAGTGGTGCCAACATGAAAAAGAAAACAAAAAAAGCCAAAAATTAAGGTCTCTGCACTTTTTGCCAAGCCCCTTCCTCGCGGGTGTCAAATTCGAATTTCCATTAGATGTTGAAACCTGTTTCCTATCTGAGGCAGAGGAAGGATGACAAAACAAACAGTTCATCAGACTTTAACGCCTTACAACCGAAAGCTTCCAATTGAATCTCAACCTCATTTCGGTTAACAAAACATTTCGATTGTATAAAGTGAACAACTCTATCCAAAACAGAAGTTTGCGCAGCCTTTGTGGAGATCATAAACCTGCCAGAAATAATGACATTCGAGAGTGAAGAGTCTTCTTCGACTGCGGTTCGTTCATTCTTCATCGAGAATACCACACATTCGGTATCGCCTACGACCGTCTCCCTCTACCAACCGCTTCCACTCTGGGTCCCCTCAGCCATAACTATTCATGATCATCAAGAGAATTGGATTCCTCGGGAGGAATCAGAATTCCCCTTTAAACGTCACAACAAGCCAGCCACGAGATGCAACAAGGGGGCTACGCGGCGTCAGGTTAACCCCCAAGACGTCACGACTGCGGTCGCCTCGTTGCCACAAACGTTTATGGCTAACGGCGACGTAAATTCAATCGTCTGCGCGCAGTGCATTTTCATATTCACACTCGGGCTCGATGCAGAATCCTTCGGACCTGGCGCAGACTCCACCGCTGTGTGACGAGGAGGAATTAATTTTTATTGAGGTCTATTTATGGGATTCATTTCGAGGTATGCACTCGTTCGCCGGCAACCCGAATGCATCCACTGACTGCCGGTGCGGCGGTTAATTTATGAATCACGAGTGACGGCCTGTGTGTGTGTGTGCGGCAGCATCAATTCCGTTACCGCTGCATGCCATCAAACGCTCGATTTCGAGATTCGATTAATTAATTGAACTACTTTTTTGCGAGCGCCGGTCGGCATCATCATCATGGGACGCCTTCGGTGGCGTTAGGGGTTGGTCGGAGAGCGGGTGGGGGGCATCTGGAGCACCACACGATTGACTTATTAATGGGATTCGATTAATTTGATGCCATTTACCCCACCGGCACAGCATGTGGTGCGGCGCTGTGCGGCCAATTGCATTTGAAAATTTACACGCGATGTGTCGGTCGTCGTCCGAGATCGCGTTCGTAGGCTTTGCCGGCCCACATGCTGCCAAATGAGCATGTCGATGGCATTGCATTGAGAGGAAATATCCGTTTAGGCAGAAACGTGGATGCTTTTGTGAGAAGTTGCAAAATGAATATGTTGCCAGAAAGTTTGTTTTGACTTGTTCAGAAATTTGTATCGAAATTTTTGGTCGAAAATATATCAAAATTAGGTCAAAATTTGTGCACTTGTGCAAAATTTGTGTAAAAATTTGTTCAGATTTTTATCAAAACTTTGGAATACTTGCCAGAAATGTATCAAAATATGTTCAGAAATTTTAAATGAATTTCATTAAAATCGGCACAAAATTTGAGAAAATTTGTCCATAATTTGGTGCAGAATTTGTGCAGAATTTCCTACAAAATCATTAAAATCAAGTTTTTGTTCATAATTTGGAAATTTTCTGTACAGATAATTGTCATTCAAAAAATTGCGTGAGAATTTGTGCAGATTTTGATTAGAATTTGTACAGGTTTTGATCAGAATTTGTGCAGATTTTGATCAGAATTTGTGCAGATTTTGATCAGAATTTGTGCAGATTTTCATCAGAATTTGTACAGTTTTTGATCAGAATTTGTGCAGATTTTGATCAGAATTTGTTTACAGTTTGATCAGAATTTGTGCATATTTTCATCAGAATTTGTGCAGATTTCGATCTAAATTTGTGCAGATTTTGATCAGAATTTGTGCAGATTTTCATCAGAATTTGTACAGATTTTGATCAGAATTTTTGCAGATTTTGATCAGAATTTGTGCAGATTTTCATCAGAATTTGTACAGATTTTGATCAGAATTTGTACAGATTTTGATCAGAATTTGTGCAGATTTTGATCAGAATTTGTGCAGATTTTCATCAGAATTTGTACAGTTTTTGATCAGAATTTGTGCAGATTTTGATCAGAATTTGTTTACAGTTTGATCAGAATTTGTGCATATTTTCATCAGAATTTGTGCAGATTTCGATCTAAATTTGTGCAGATTTTGATCTGAATTTGTGCAGAGTTTGATCAGAATCTGTGTAGATGTTGATCAGAATTTGTGCACATTTTGATCAGAATTTGTGCACATTTTGATCAGAGTTTGTGCAGATTTTTATCAGAATTTGTTCCGAATTTGTACAGAATTTGCACAGAATTTCTTCAGAATGTGTTCGAAATGTGTTCAAAATTTGTATAAAATCAATTCGGTCATAATTGGTTCAATTTCTCTACAGGATGTGGCCAGAATTTGTTTGGAATTTGTTCAGAATATCGAAAATTCACAACAACTTGCGGAATATATTGAATACTTCAAAACTCACCAACGAATGCATGCCATTGCCATATTGGCACGTTCTGTGTAATATTTATTTCAAACCAACCCCCCAGAGAAAACCTCCTTCAAACGTTAGCCATTCAACGCACAGATTATGCCCGCACCCCGCTACACTGGTTTCGTCTTGGTTTCTACTGCAGCAGCAGCAGCTGCATCCTCAATTTCCATATATGAACGCCCGGCAGGCGTACATGCCAACTGCAAACAAGCCAAACCGGGTGGTCCCGTCTCAAGCAAACATTCAAGACATTGTAACTCTCTCGTCAAAAGGCGGTCAAACTCCCCGCCTGGGGCCACGAATCTCCGTCCTTGAGTGAGTGAACGATGCACCGCGGCTATGCAAACGAGTTCCTTTGCTGAATGACGCTGTAATTAGAACCAATAAAGTGTCCGGGCTTCGTGGCTTTAATTGAAGTGTCCACGCGCTCGCAGCCGTATTACGCTTTGCAACAAGTGTCGCGAAATTAGTATTATCCGGGCTGGGAGATCAATTCACGCCGATGTGTGCATCCAGTGTCCATGCAGCGGGACTTCAGGGCAGGAGACGCTTTCTTCCCAGCGTCCCCAGTGTGGTTTCTCACGGATATTCTCGCCCCATGTAAGGATAGTGACACGGATCCGGGGTATCACATGCGTCGTATGTATCCATGTATACGCCACTCCATCGGCGATGGCGACGACAAGAGACCAGGCCATTGAATTCGATCTGACAAAGGCAGGCCAAAGACGTCGCGGTGAAGATTGCGATCACAGTGAAACCGGAGAAGAAAGTATCGATTACCGATTGCATTGTGGCGGGGACGCGCCACCGGCGGATCCATTGAATCTGGATCACACGCTGCGTGTGTGTATGTGATGCGGTCGCAGCATGACGTCTTGATCCGCATCGCAGCCACGGATGTATATTTGCCTGGCTGCTCCTTGCTTGGCTTCGCCGCTTAATGATTAAATTAATTTGCCTCTCCACACCTAAGGTGTGTGCGAAGTCGACTCACACCGACGGCGGTGTGTTGCAGGAAAACATACTTCAATCTCACTTCGGTTCTGGTCGAGATGCTGAAGTGGTCTGCCGTGTGAGGCATGTGGCTGACTGGCTGGCTTTTGACTAGTTATTCCGGAATCTGAAGAGGCGCGCTGAAGTGGGTTAAACCACTTCATCAAGCTGGTGACGCAGGAAAACTGGACGAGCACACTTTCGG
The DNA here is from genome assembly GCA_955652365.1 of Eristalinus aeneus. Classification (NCBI taxonomy): domain Eukaryota; kingdom Metazoa; phylum Arthropoda; class Insecta; order Diptera; family Syrphidae; genus Eristalinus; species Eristalinus aeneus. The sequence continues at coordinate 8,118,230 of OY019134.1, forward strand.
TGATCACTGCGGGAGCGACGTGGAATTTTTCTAAATTTATGATTATCTGAGATGCACTACGACTGCAAGAGATTTTTGTGGTCCATTAACGGGGTGCCACTTAGAGGCACCATATGCACTTGTAATGAAGGAGGACGCCAGTGGTGAGGATGTGTGGGCTTGAGCGGAGCTTGAATATGAATGGGAATTGAGAAGGACGGGTTCAATGAACTTTTGCTCGTGAACTTGTTCAATCCAAAGAGGACCTTCTGGAATAAAAATTTATGGGAACGACGCTTGGGCGATCTTAACACCAGAAACTTCATTTCGTGGACTTTAAACTCTACAGAAGTTGTTCAGAAATTATGTCGATTTTAATTAAATTTGACCAGAAGTGATGGAAAATTTGTTCAAACTCAGCAATGAGTTTGAGTTTGATTCAACATTTTTGAAAAATCTAAGAGGCGTAGAGAGGACTTTCAGGGGATTCTGGTCATAAGTTGGACTGAAATCCGTGAGAAATTCGTCAGAACTTCGCTAGGAATTTGGTCAAAATTTTAACAGCAGAATGTCAGGACTAAAATTTGGCAGACTTCGGTCTGAAATTTGTCAGAATTTCACCAGAAATAAGAAAATATTAAACAGAACTTATATATAAGTTCCAGAAAATGCGGTAGAAATTGGTCAGAAAGTCTTAAGAATTTGGTCAACACTTTTTAGAAATTGGTGAAATTTTTGATCACATAAGAGTTTGTTTGAATAGTGTTTGGCGTTTGATCGGAATAGTAACTTCATCAAAAACTTGTAAAAGTTGTCCGAATTTTAGCAAAAACTTTCCGAAAAGTTGCCAGAATTAAAAAATAGTGGGGCAGCTGGTAGTATTAATTTTTTTTTTAATTTAATTTTTTTCCCACACTTTTAATACAAATTTAATCGCCATTGTCCTAGAATAAGGTCAAGCATTTGAAAAAAATCTGCAAAAATTTAAGAACTTGGCTTAAGACTGATCAGAAGTCGGCCAGAATTGAACCAAATTGTTGTTAAAGACTTCACTTGAGTTTGACCAAAATTTTGATGGCACTCAGTCAAGATTCTGTTTAAAATCTGTTAATTTGGCTGAAGTTTGATAGAATTGAGTCAAAAATTTGTCGGAATTCAGGCAGAACTCCTGCGCCAGAGTCAGAAACGTTGGACAATTTTCTACAAATTTGTCAAAATTTAATACGAAAACTTACACACTCAAGAGTCATGTGAAATCCTGATTTTTTTTAGTTTCGCAAAGTAGTCCCAGAGTTTGGTCAGAAATTCTTTAAAATCGAGTCGAGTCTGTTCAGAAGTTTGCCATAATTTGATTAGAAGTTGAGGAAAATTTAGTCCTTAACTTTCCACAATCAAACTTTTCAGTTTGATCAGAAATTTCATCAAATTCAGTCCAGACTGTTCCGAAATCTGACAGAATTTGGTCAAAAATCAAACAAAACTTCGACAGTCAGATTTTTCAGTTTGGTCAGAAATTTATGATTCCTTTACTTTTCTTTGATCTTTTATTTCTGCCCTTCCGCTCCTTCGCCACCGTGTCGAAAAGACAGCGGCAATGATGGCCAATGCACTTTTTCCTGGATAAACGCCATTTATCGGCGCGTGGTCGTTAGTTGTTAGTTGCTGGTCGTTAGTCGAAACGCAATTACATCTTGCAACCATTAATATGACTCCGCGCGAATTTGCCGCGCCAACTCGGACTTCCTTTGTTGAAAGCCATCATTACCATGTCTGCAGCGACGACGATAAATTGCTTGAACCAAAAGACCCCATCAGGGCCAAGCCAGGCACCCATCGTCGGCCTGGTGGAGAGCACAATAAGATGCTGCTACATTCACGGACACAATTTTTCCCGACACAAAGAGTAATGACAATCGTTCATCTTTTTCCCGAACGCGCAGAGCAGCAAATTCAAGACGACGGACGTCGCCGTCGCCGTCATCGTCCCAGTCACCGTCGTCTCCTCCTCCACAATCGGCCGCGGATTGAGTATCTCTTCGGCTTGCAGCTTTGTTTTCAGAATGCGCCGCGCGCTGCACACTTGAACATTGATTAATTGCCTCTGAAGAAGAGGCGGAGAGAGGGCGGAGGCGAACGAGCGGGAGTATATCTTCAAAAAATCCACTTTAAATGATGCTACAAACGTGCTGCAGCTGGAGATGTGTTCTGCTAGTGAGCGCAGGGCCCCCTTGGTCAGATGAAGATGAACAACAGCGGCAATGCTCAGTCGTATGCGGACAAAAAGCATCATCTCAAGGGTCTGCGTTGTGCGCTGTGCCACCGCAACGCCATCAATCAAATTAATCGACTTGCCACAATAACAGAACGATTCCTATTGACTTGACGGGAGCACGGAGTATTGTGGCCCTGAGCGGGCGGCTCCAAAATGCGGAATTTGCTTAGAGAGCGACCGCTGGTGCGGTCGGGCATAGCGCACAAGTGAGCCATTTGCGGTGCGCAGCGATGACGCCGGCATCGGCAGGCCACGTCAAACGAATTTATGAATCGCCGCCTTCGGGGACCGGGGAATCGAATCGATTTTCCCATCCGCCAACTACCGCCGCAGCCGCAGAGTGTCCGAAGGGTTACAGGGCCACTGCGCGCAGGAATGGGGCCAGACTAGGGCGGATGGGGCTCAAGTTGCGAGGGAATTAAATGAAAAATTCATGCGAGACGCAGAGGGGGGTTGAAACAACGTTTTTCCAGTCGAAGGAGTCGAAAACAAAAGGGACTCTGTCGCACACACACTCACACAGAGCGACTTCAATGCCTGGTCAAGGGCGGCAAATGTAGAAGGGGTCTTGGGGATGTTGCTGGGGGGTTAGAAGTTATGCTTCGCTCTCCGCTTCGGCTTTGTTGTGCCCGTGCCAGCAAATTTCCGGGAAAGTATCCTTCTGGAAAGGATACGATTTCTTTTTTTCTCCTCTTACGCCCCGCGTGCAAACACAGTTTTCGTAGCCGTTTAGCTTCCTGGTGGACGTTAGCGGATGTTGACGCGATAGAGTGGTGCGGGGAGCAACTGCGATGACAGGAAGCAGTATCCTCTGGTCGAGCTCGTGGGTGTAGGGAGGCTTAACTGTATGAAATAAATTGTTCCTCGCAGACATTGTGGAATGATGGTGACGAGCGGGTTGCGGATGCGCTACAGTGGTCGTGGCTGGTGGTGGTCTTCTGGCAATTTGCGTTCGTAATGAATTTCTTTTTTTTTTTTTTTAAGGTTGCTCCGAAGGATGACGATGGAAAAGGAATAAATCTGTGGGCGGGAGGGCAAGGAGATTAGTTTCATTTTTTTTCTATATATTATTTGGCACGGATTAAGAGCTGTTGGTGGAAGGAGGAAGGGTGTTTGGTCTTTAAATTGTATTTGTAGTCTGTTATGATGAAAAGTGGTCATCCTGGTGGAAGGGAGGGGGCTTTGAAGGGAATTTGAGGAGCACTGAGAGGAGGACTGCAATTTGAGCAGTCAACTGCGGGATTTGATTGGAATTTTTGAGAGTTTCATAATTTTTTTTTGCTGGGAGGAGAAGGTAGAGGAAAGGGATGCCGTGTGGATCTGAGGTTATTTAATGCGGATCTGTCTGCAGAGTGTTGACTTTTAAAGAGTTGTGCGCCATGTGGAAAAAAGACTGAAGATAAGTAGCTCAAACAATGAGATCGGCTGAAAGCCTATGAGGATAAAGAGCCTCAATTTGTGTAATTTTGAATGTATTTTATGGCTATAGGTGTTTTTTCGTGCCTTTAGTCCCAACGCAGTTTTAATGGTAAGTAAACTAAACGCCAAGAAGTCTGCCCTACTGAAATCTGCCACTTGGTCTTGCAACGGATGTAAAGTACGGTCTCATTTCTGTATCCGACTTATCTGCTTTTATCGAAAAGCGCCTTGATAAGAAGTCTAAAGCAGCCAGTATTTAAAAGTGGGCTTTTGTTGGGCGCCAATTGAAACTTAAAGTATTGAAAACAAACACTGTCTTATTCGAAACTTTGACAACGACTAAACATATGTCGTTCACAGTGGACTTTAAGTTCAAATAAATTAAAATTGAATCGTTGGGCGCCATTTCTGGAGTTTTGAGAAGAATGAAGGACAAGTTAAAGTTTCTTGGCAGACCTCATTAGCCTTGAAATTGTCGATTTGCTTGCATCCAATTTAAAGAAATCAAATTTGATGCCGAATTAAACAAATGTTGAAAGTCCCACGTTGGGCGCCATTTTTTTTGTTTGTTAATAGCTTAAGCTTTCATTTTTACCATCATGTGCTATTGTATAAGATTGACTTGAACTAGCATGACACTAGTATGACGAATTCCGACGTACATAGATCCAAAATTTTTCAATCAATTTATCAATTTCAATTTATATTTCCGTTAATTTTAAAAGTTTACCTAAACCCGTGAAATCGGTTTGTTTGTGACGGATACAATATTTTGGATTCTATTTGGCAGACACTAGAATTTCTTCATCAAGTCCCGTTAATTTTTTTATACTACATGACGTGAGTGCGCACAAAATGCTGGAAATTCGTCAAAGCGCTGAGGGACTTGTCGACTCCCTGTTAATGCGAATTTTCTGATCGCAAAAATTTTGCTGGAACTTTGATTTAAAAAATGCCTTCAAATATTTAAGTATTTGTCCTAACTATTTACGGCAAGGCTTGGAGAGGTTCTCATGGCCACCCTTCGGTTCTAATACCACAATTTAGACCTGCAGTGTACACATTTAAACGTTTTCTTCCCTTTATTTGGTCGGTAAGCTGAATTCGCTAAGACTTGTTCCGGGACATCAAGGGATCATCGGAAATGAGATTGCCGATGAACTAGCTAGGCGAGGTTCAAACGACGCATTCGTAGGGCCCAAACCTTGGGACTACCCGCATCCTTGGTTGAGGCTTTCGTTGACGGTTGGGTCTCCCAACAGCAGAACTAGGAATGGCGTGACTCCCCAGGATGCAGAACGACCAAGTGCATGTTCCCGAATATTAGCAAGAAATCCACGGCTTTTCTGCTATCTCTAGACAGAAATTAGTGCAGACGACTCGTTGGCGTAAAAGCGGGACACCTAACCTTGGGTAAGCGCCTAAGTCGGCTTGGGCTGAGTGATGGCACTCTTTGCGAAGCCTGTGGAGTAGCTGAAAACATTTCAGAGCACTCTCTCTCTCAATGCCCTCCCTTTGCTCGTATCAGGTGGCTGCTGTTTGGCGCTAATGTGATTGGAACTGAAAACGTAGGTTCTATATCACAGATGTGCCTTCTGGTCATTCTTTGGGAAACTAAGAAAATATATTAAATGAAGGTTACAGCTTGGTAGTACAATGGACCAGTATTTGAGACTGAGCGCTCCGGTGCAATGTATCCCAACCTCCAACAAAAAACAGCAAAATCATTGCGTGTAGTCGTTCAGTGGACCTAAGGCTGACATACTCTGCAAGTGTCTTACTGGAGAAATACCCTTCTTTGTCCCTTTTCGAAAAGACTCTTCAACCTAACAACCATTCAATTCGTCACCTCCAAACTTCTATCCATAAACTTTTCACCGAAACTACAGCCAATTTCTGGTCTCAGTGCGCGTTCAGAACCGTGAACTTAGTCAGCATTCTAAATGCCCAAACTTGCCTTTCATTCTGTTCAAAGACAAAAGCTGCCTACTTTTCTAAAGCTCTGTAGCCTAATTTAACATTCAAACTGCAACCTCCAAATGAATCAGAATGCCTTTGAATGATGAACAGAAAGTTGGCCCAAATCGAATCCTCTCCACATGCTTTAATCAAACCGTACCTCGTATCTCTAATGCAAGCCCATTACCCGCTGCTAAAGTCATCAAGGGTGACCGGAGCACGAACCACTCCCAAATGGGCCTTCGTATCAAATTAAAATAAATTCTAATTCGATAAGCCACACAAAATTGGCTGTGCTCCTATTCACGGCTGTATCCGTGGCCTACTATCCTACACCCACACGACACGCGCTCCGTTCAGCTGTGCCCTGCATCCAGTAGTGGGTCGTTAAACTGTTCCCTAATCGTCAGTGACACCCACTTTCTGGGCTCGCTTTGCATATCTAATCGCTGCTCAATCGCGCCTTCGACAAAACGCACCATCAGACTGATTAAAGGTCAGTCACGCTTCAGCAGTGATGACGCGGTGCAGCGGTGCAGTGGTGCATGGGTGCATCTGAGCATCAGAGAATCAGTGCATCTTGTCGTCTGCGTCGAATATTAATGACGTAGACCGGCCATCAATGTGGGCGCCTAGCGGGCCCGACTAGACAGACAGAACTAGCCACAAACCGTTGCAAGATGACATCGTTATTAATTCGAGATGCCCGCGAACTGAATGGGATCTCATTCCACATCGCCGCACCGGCCGCCACCGCAGAGGTTTCGACCGATTGTGGATACTTATCGCGAGACCATCCCGTGTGCATGTTCGAGTTCAATTATGGTCCGATTGAAGGCCACTCTTCCCCCGCCAGCCATCCCAATTATGGCAACGACCGCTATCGCGATGACTGTGATGATGATGCGGACACTGATGGAGTACAGTTCGTTTCTCCAGATTCAGATGCATGTCCAAATCGTTCCCCCAGCGGGGAGGCGACACACAATAACGTGTATCTACAAGATACTTTTCGGTATAACAAGTTTCCTAAGTGCTGTCGTTTGCGTCGGACATTCTGGTTTCCTTCTTTCTCTCTTTGGTTGCTTTTTGCTTTTGTCGGCCGTGTGTCCCCGTTTTTCTCCGGCTAATAAAGTTGAAAATGAACTCCTCGCGCCGATAACCGGAGGAGTAGCAGCCACGCAGCAACTGAAAACCGGTAGCAATCGCCTCACCTGTTCCTCAATTCGTTTGCTTTACGCACCGGCCCCCGGTGGAGTGCAGCAGCGCGAGTGAGAGAGGTTGTCATCTGCTTGTTTGTATTTTCGGTCTTTACGTTGTCGCTGAACCAGTCTGACACCGAAATGCACTAGCAGATAGTCGCATTCAAAGTATCCATTCTGCGCTTCTCTGTTTTCTCAGAATTAATGCCGCGACCCATCCCTGGCCTAAGCCGGCAGCAAACTGAATCCACACTTAGCCCAATTGGCGCCAGGTATGTGTGGTAATCTGTTGCGCTTATGAGTTCGCCACCACCCCGCGATGGTGGTTGGAAATCGATATTTTTCACCCGACGGTGGTGCAATTTATTTTGACATTCGGTGGATTCGCGAAGCGACAAATTAGTCGCCAAGGGAGCGGGCAGGTGTGGCACGAGGCTTATCGGAATCAATGTTTTTGGTCGGGTTGGGGTGTTTGTTGTCCGTCGCGATATGGCGTATGGGAAATTTTTGAATGAGCGGTCATCGCATTTATGGAACTCGAACTGACAGCCGAATGATAATCCAATCACCGATAAGCATACGGATTCGGTTCGGTGAAATAAAAGCGCATTTGTATGCATATGGGACGGTTTTTTTAATTTTCACTTTGAATTCATTGGTTTGGGGATTTATGACGGGGACTGAGAGTGCCTGCAGTCGGGGGCTAATCTCTCGGTCAATTGGATCGGAAATAAGCCATGAATTAATTCGAACTGCACAGCACCGAGAACTGGACGGCAGCTCGAAATGGCTTCGATTGTCGTTTGAATGACGTCCAGGGAAAAGTCACTATCGGGGATATAATCATGATGATCGGAAAATCTCGCTAATGGCCATACTGAACCGTGAATGGAGTTCTTCCCACAATCACTGTTCGCGCCTACATTAAGGACACACAGGGCTAGCGACAAAGTCAATGATAGCTGCAAACACTTTGTAAAGGGAGCAATCAGGGCTCGCAACAAAGTGCTAAAATTTGCGTAAAAGGAGCGAGCAGGAAGTGCAATAATGCCACATGTTGCTGCAAAATCACCGTGTGAAGAGTGATCAGAGCTCGCAACAAAGGCACTGATTGCTGGCAAAATTTTTGTGAGAGGACTAGTCAGGGCTCGCAACAAAATCATTGGTTGCTGGCAAAATTTCTGTGAGAGGACTAGTCAGGGCTCGCAACAAAGTCACGGTAGGCTAGCAAATTTTCTGTGAGAGGACTAATCAGGGCTCGCTACAAAGGCGCTAGTTGCTGGCAAAATTTCTGTGAGAGGACTAGTCAGGGCTCGCAACAAAATCATTGGTTGCTGGCAAAATTTCTGTGAGTAGGCTAGTCAGGGCCCGCAACAATGTCACTGGTTACTGGCAAAATTTCTGTGAGAGGACTAGTCAGGGCTCGCACCAAAATCGCCGGTTGCTGGCTGGCAAAATTCCTGTGAGAGGACTAGTTAGGGCTCGCAACAATGTCACTGGTTGCTGCCAATATTTATGTGAGAGGACTAGTCAGGGCTCGCAACAAAGTCATTGGTTGCTGGTACAATCATCATGAGAGGAGTAATCGGGGCTCGCAACCAAGTGCCACCATGTGTGTAAATGATGCGGTAAGGGCTCGCATCAAAAGCACTTGTTGCTGGTAAATGTTTTTGAGAGGACTATCCAGGGCTCGCAACAAAGACACTGGTTGCTGTCAAAATTTCTGTGAGAGGAATAGTCAGGGCTCGCAACAAAGACACTGGTAACTGGTACAATCGCCGTGAGAGGAGTGATCAGGGCACGAAACGAAGTGTCAAAATTTGTGTAAAAGATGCGGCAAACAATGTCACTGGTTGCTGGGAAAATTTTTCGGAGAGGAGGGGTTAAGTCACAGGTTGCTATCAGCAAATACTCGAATCGATCTTCTTCGACACCAAAATCTAGCCTCTTGTCAAGTTGTTGCAACCATTTAGGGTCCGTCACACCTAGGATACCAGCCGCGGGTGGAAAAACCATATGGCGATAGAGCTGCGGTTGCGGTTTCGAATTAGAATGAAGTTATTTAGTATTGAACCCAAGTCACAGTTCACAGGCGAGTGGGGCTAAAGCATAATCCCCTTGTTCAGTCCGCACAGTTGTGTGCCTATCACCGGTGACAATGGTCACATATTGCGATGTGGAATCAGGATTTAACGCGCCTAAACGGTTTTTGGGAAATTTTTGAGATATCGTTTCGGCACTCAACAAATCTATATTTTCTTCTTTGATCATATCCTACATTCAGCTCAAAACTGTCTGCCGCCAATCCAGATTTTGGAGTCGCCTTCAAGTCACCGACTCTTGATCATAATCGTTGAATGTTCTCGAAGTGAATCCACGGCCATTCCATCGCCGGCAGTAATCGATTCAAATCTGATGCCGTTTCGTTCCATTTCAGTAGCGTTTCCATTTCCTCACTTTTATTGATTAGGGACTTAAGCATCAAGCTTCTTCGAGCAGCCAGCTCATTTCAGATGATTCTAGCCTGTCCCACGGTTGGTCCCCACTGTTTCTTTGATGTCTGTACCGGACTAGCTCCATCAGTTCTAATCAGTTTCTCAATGACATTTGCAATAGGGTGAGGTTCACCTCCTTCATTGAGACTTCGAGAATGGAATGTAAGTCAGAAAAGCGACTCATCACTGATCCGAGCCGGTCTTCGCCACTTGGTTCAACAGGCACTTGAGCTTTCCACATGCAACAGCTAAAAGTTGTGGCGTTAGTCTCAAATTGTCGAAGTTTTGCACTAAAACCCGAATAGAGTAACGGATAGATTCTCCGAACACCTGAAAATCTGAGAACCAGCCTGTGGTTGTCATAAATCACATAAAACGTGTCCAAAGCGGGAGTGCGCTGCTTGATATTTTCCCAGCCACCTTTTCAACGTGAGCTGAAATCCCCTGGAACATTCTTAGTCGGAATTTACACACAGATTACCGCCTGACACTTCAATGGACGGCCCCTTCTCGCGTCGACTGCCATTGTCATCCACCACCTGACGAACAATTCAAAGAGATCTGCTTCAGTGTACGAAGCAGACCCTCCAACCTCCAAGTCATTCAGCCTCCACGATCCTTTCTATCCTTCCTTTCTATCCTTCTGCCGTGCGACTTCATGATGCTTTCAAAATTAAATCCCGCTTAATGTAGAGACACCGGCTTAGCGCAACACACGACGGAGCTCTCAGCCTCCATCAATCCGCCCTCAAACGGCACCGCATCGCCTTCAACCTGCCGCCGTCGCAGCTCCCACCAGCATGTCGTAATGCTGTTCCCCCGGTTACGCGGCGCAAAACAAAAGACCGCAGCAGCAACGCAGAGGCGATGGAATCGAAAACTCAAAATCCCCTGGGACTGCCAGGCAACCAACGAAAATGTATCTGAAATCCAGACAATGACCTAAAATCGCATCCCGAAGATCTCATTTCACTCGCAGCCCTGTAGCCCTCGTCCCTCGCACCCTGCCCCGCACACATGACAGCCTCTGGGACCGGCAGGCACACCATGCCGCGCCAGGATGTGCTGCGTGTCTGTTCCAAAAACGACGCCGAAGAAGAATAACACAAAAATACCCGAGAACAAAGGGCGTTTCCCTCCTGTGCCTGCCTGCGTCAGCCAGGAATGGCCTTCCTTCTTTTGTGTGCGCTGTGTTCTCGTTCCTCGCTCTCGCTCTGTCCCCTGGGACCCGATCGTTGATGGACTCTGTCGGAGTCCCTGGTCCCCGATCCCCGGTCCCGGATTCCTAATAAATAATTGAGTCAAACTACCAGTTAAGGAGATTTTAATTTATTGCACAGCTCTCCTCTCGACGACGTTTCACAAACGAATCGCCGTCATCATCAGAAAGGCCTGCCACACGCTCCGTCAGAGTGCCTTGTCACGGCCGCCGAAACCGAATAAATGACGCTACACACCCATCAGACAGACTGGAGCAGATTGCTGCTGCATGCTGGACGAAAGGACGCTCGACATTCAATCGCAGGACACAGAAATAGAATCCCCGGCACGTATGGCAGACACATTTCGCCGCTTGCCTCTCGTTCTGCGTAATTGAACAACCCCCTCGCTGGCCTGCAGGATGACATTAGAATTTAACGTGTTACAAACGCAGGTCATCCTGGGACGGCAGCGTTTCTCTTTTGTCATCTTTCCGTTGCCACTCTCTGTTCATTTTTCCTCGAACTGGATTTTTACATTTAGTCGTCTTTCCACTCTCCGTGTGCTTCGTCCTGGCAGAATAATAACCGACATCCACACACGGTATCGATTCCCCCGGGGGAGGAGAGCGCGCTACCAGTTCGGGAGAGGGCACCCCGCCGGCTTCATCGCTTTCATTAGATACAAATATTGATTCATTTGATTAACTGACACTCTTTCATCGGCTGATGGGTATTAATGGCTTAATTATCGGCCGCGGGGTGAACGTTCCGTGAACTGTGGATGCTTTATGGAAATCCGTGCGGCGTGGAGGAGATGTGAACTAATTTTAATCCACGAAATATTGAAACGACATCCGATTGGGGCGCGGGGAGCTCTGTGCGCTCCCCATGGATTTTGGTCATAATTTAGTCGGGTGACAGGTTTGAGGCTTTAACTGTACTGTGGACTGGGTTGTGGTTGGGGCTTCGTTTTTCATGTAGAAGAGGAGGAAGGCACAATCGGGCCAAGTGGGGATACGGTTGTGATGGAGGGGATCCACAGTGGTCGTGCAGGAGGTCAAATGGAGATAAGTTAGTGGTTGGCCGAATGAATGATATCGTGCAGCTGGTGCCCCGTTAATATTCCTGTGGAACCATTGCGAACCCCATGCTACGAGCCGATGAGCTTACGAATCTCTGGTCTTCTAGAATTGGCAAAGACAGGAGAATATCCTCAGCTCTGATGTCAGGAACGTCGTCTAGGCGGTTGTGGAACTAGTTTCGGGGCATTGGAGCTGCAAGAGATGGACTATGGATGATGTCTGGATGGAGATCCTATGCGAAAGCACAAAAATTTGGCGGTTGGTCAAAAGAAATGACTGAAAGTGACTTCTTTTTGATAGGCTCGCCTTCTTTGAGAGAATGGGCGACCTGTCGACTTGTTCCACTTTCACTGTATGTCCTTTATCATCAAAAACTGAAGGCGGCAATCCTTTCATCAACATGTGATACTTTCCTGCTTAAAACGCTTTCCCTTTGAGAGGTCTCGACCGACATGCCTCTCCAGCCAATACAGTCCCTTGCCAGTTGCTTTCAATATCGAACCCCACGCAGATTAGGATCCTCCTTTACTTGGCTGCGCAACTTCAGGTTTGGTCCTCCTTCGTCTTTGTAGCTCGAATTTTCAAGATTCTTTGGGCCGGAGTTATGTCATCAATCCACTCTCCATCATCTAGCCACCTCAAGTTTCTCTTCAATGACGCATGACGCATCCTGCAATAGACTATTTTGTCAGACGCCTTCTCCTCTTCATCCGTTTTGAATAAAGCATAAGTTGCTGCGTCACAAAGCCTACAGTTTCGTCATTGATTCTTCTTCATTCGACGCATTCTCCTCCTGATCCACTTGCAATAACGCCCAAGTTACTGCGCCACAGAGCTGGGATAAACTATATTTTGGACAAAGCCGTCTTGGTCTACAGATTGGCTCTCGAGTACAAAGACAAGGGCACAACGGATGGCAAGAAGGATTCTACGCATGGGTTCGGTATGCCGGTTGTGTATGGGGAATCCTTGGCAAGGGGAATCCAACGCCTTTCCTTGAATTCCGGCTGTGTTTAGCAGACTTAAAAGCTGTACATACACTGGCTTCGAGTCCTTGTCAGACTTTCGCAGTGCGGGATGTTCGTCGGCATGATCTGACTTGTGTCTCCAGTCGGCACGTTAACTTCTGAACCACTTCTGTGCTCCATTTCGGGATTGTCAACTGTTCTCCAAATGGCTCAGGTACGAAGACTCTTAAGGCCGGCGTATTGTTCTTTAGGTCTCAGCTTAGCCACTCCGTTGGATCGTCCTCCTCATCCCAAAGACCGAAGCTATTGTTTACAAAAGTGGTCAAAATGTCCATACTTCTGCGGCACACAGAGAGAATGAGGAAGGCCATGGTTGCCTGCAAAACCAGCCCCACCACTGGCTCTTGAGACGAACGCAACAAGGGTTGGCAGGAGTGGCATTTTGCGTTTGATTTCAAGGCTGATGCTGTTGTCCCTGTCTGCTTTGGAGCCAAAGTAATAATAATAATTGTTGGCGCGACAGTCCACTGGGGGACCAGGGCTTAGCTTGTTCATCAACTACTCGTGTTGTGCGCGCTACTGTTCTCTCACGAGTAGAAGGGACCTACAGTTTTTTGCCGACTCCGAACGGCGAAATTTGAGAAGCTTTCTTAGACAGTTACTACTCTTTGAGTGTTGTCAGCAGCTCGAAAGAGGTGGTGCCGTGAAAAATTCAAGGTGTTCAGCCGGGAATCGTCGCACTCTACCCACTACGCCACGGAGCCAAAGTAGACAGACTTAAAGTGGCTCAATGCATTGTTTTGCGTGTTTTCGTTTTTGTAAATGAAAGCACATTTGCTTATGTTCAGCCTCTTCCTAAATTAGGAACGCCTTTACGCACTTCCTATGTGCGCATACTAGGCCGTTAGAAGTCCTTTATTTGGTTATTACTGATTTTTAAGGCCACATTTGAACAGTCTTGAGTTGCCCCAAATGCCTAGAGAATTCCCTAATGTCTGGAGGAATAGGTGTCGAAGGTGGATTTGCATAGGACCCCGTCCTCCAAAACTCGCTTCCAAAACAGGTGCCTTAGCTACACGAGTACCAGACTGAGTTCCTCTTTGAAGGATAACCACTTCATCTTGGTGGGGATCCAGGTCTTTCTAACAACCCTGCCGTCCTATGGGCCACAGCACCCGGTTACAATGTTCGATGCAACTCCTTGGTGAGTTAGAAATGTCCCATTTTGGCCTAAATCAGAAAGGCGAGCTATCGCATCAGACTACAAATTCAATGACATGACATCTGTCATGTCATCAAAGAAACAAAACAAAAATAAGGGCTCGTTCACAACAAATGTTCCCATTTGTATCTTGGCGCTCACTTCATACCGGTATTGTTAGTAGTCATTGCTGCTTTTGCCATTACAGCATAAGGGCTCTACTACTACCAGGCTGAGTCAAGGTTTCCTGACCTAATGCGGCACAGGTTTCTGTTCGAGCTGTCTGGCACCACTAGTCAAAATCTCCCAATCCATGGTCAGGTTTTTGCCATCGCGGCAGATGGGTTCAGCCTGCAGATGTGAATCATGAATTCTGTCACATTATCAAGAACCATTGGAAGACGATGTAGCGTCGTATCATTGGGTTCTGGCATTAAGGAATTGTCCTCTTATGATTCATTGCATTTAGGTGAAGTACGGTCCACTAGTTCGGTGCGTGACTTATTCATTTACAGCGCCTGAGCAGTCCTTAAAGCAGAATCCCACTGTGCCGGGTGGTGGTAACAACGTCTCACTGCAGACGATGCAGATGCTCAGCTGTCCAGTGGGATTGGCACAAGTGAGCTTATGATTCCAGGACAACCTCAAGGCAGGTGGCGCTCGCACAAGCTGCCAAGATGATATTACTTCACGCACAGGATGAGACGACGGGTTGGGAAACATGCAATGAACCGCTCAGACTCATAAACTGGTCCATGGTACTAAGAGAGACGACGGGATAGTCTGCACGGAACTCAGTGCTGAACGCGCAGGTTTGATTAAACGAGAAGGAATTACCATTGGGCCTGGGGCACAGATTTGAGGAGAACTGAAGTGTGTCCTACATGCCCTTCTTCTTCTTCTTATAGCACAGCAGTCCGGGAAGGACCTGGGCCTCCATATGCCCTTAGTCGAACGAAAGGAACGTCTACATCAACTTACCTGGTTTCGATGGAGAATAGTTTCTTGTGCTGGCAAAATCTGAAATGTCTGAGATGTCCAGATCTGCCATCCCTTCACCTTGTTCCCAGCTCCAACTTTAAAGGAGACCCCAGCACTTGCGCCGCTTTGCACACACAGTCCGATGGCCAAATGCCTCCTCCGCCTGTCGATTGCGTTTCCCTACAATCATGAGCTTCAAAGATTGAATGGTTAAAAGGCCACTCAGCCCATACAACCCACCATCCCCCAATAGGATCGCCCGCATCAGTTCGGCCAAATCTCGTTCCGAACTTTGCAGCATTCCAAAAGCTTTCTTCACATCGTCCCCGTTCGTCACATTTTTCCGTGTGTTCTCTGGAAACTATTTGTCCCGCCGTTTGACAAATACCGACTTCAGTGCCGCCCCCACCAGCCCCTTCATCGATTTTGAACCCGCTGCCAGCGCCGCCGTTGCTAGGAGCGACCGCGCAGCGCAGGGCGCCCCTTGAGAGTGTGTGTTTACGACTGTTCGAGGGGACAAGTGTGTGTTTGTGTGTGTGTGTTTGATGTTTATTTGCCCTTGCCAAAGAGAATAACAAACATTCTGTTTTTGTTCCAGGAAACTCGTGACTGTGGAGCACCGTGCCATGCGATGTTCTTTCCCGAAAACGAGCGGACCGTCCTGCGCTATTGGGTCGGCTCATGGGCGGCCGTCTGTGTTGCCAGTTGTTTATTCACGGTAAGTGGTAATAAATTACTTGAAGCCTTTAAAGATGCGCAGCGCCATACATGGCGCACAGGACTGCTTAAAGACGTCAGACGTCTGACGACGAATTGGACAGAAGCGAGTGAGGTCGGTTGAGAGGTCGCCGCCGAAAGATGCTTGTGCAGTTCGTTTGTCTAGCTCTCGTCGGCGGAGCTCTGTTGGCAGCCACAACAGAGATAAGTGATTGGGGTCAGGAGCTGCGCTGTCAAATAAATTATGAATCCGCACGGAGGAGTTTTTCTTTTTTGCTCTTTTGTTGTCGAGTGCGCTGTTCTGGCCTCCGTGGAGTAGGGATCCCCCCGGAAGTGGATAGACTGTGTTCCACTTCACTGGGTGTCGATAGTGTTGGCGACGAGCCACTGGATTTGGCGAGCGCAAGGTGGCTGGAAGATGCATTCAGTGACAGAGGCGGGTTCAATTGAATTTTGTCTGTCTGCGGCACGCAAGGGATTAATGGCTTGTCTGATCGTTTATGACCGTGGTTATCAGGCAGTTTCCCTTTAAGGCATCATCCATCAGGTTTGGTGACTTTGAAACATCCCCCCTCTCCCCTGGACGTGACGTCATCAACATCGACGGGTTTAATTTTTACGACGTTGGCGCGTTTAACATATTAACCGAGTCCCACAAGAGTCTCTGCAAGACGCGACCCACTACAGTCGCAGCTCCCACCATTGGACACGTTTTATGGCCAGTTTTATGAGATCCCCTCCCCTCGAGGAACGCATGTTTCTGCGGTGGCTGCAGAGCACCGCATCTCATATTCATCGTCCCCAGATTCGCCAAATAACCCACTTGACGCCCTGCTTCCGGCCTGGCATTGAATTAAACAAATCGCCTCTTAACCTGAGGATGGAGGCGAGTGTCGTGGCGGGGTGGGAGACGAACTTGTTGCGTTGGAACGCAGACGATTCATCGATAATTTACGATAACAATGGCATCGTTTTTCCATTTCATTTCGAGTCGTCGTCTCGCCTCTTTCTCTCTTTCTGGCTATGCCGTGCTCTCTGCCAGAGTCGCAGTCGACCGGCGAAACCAGTTTTCAATTATTCCTTACCTGGTGGAAGTTGCTGCTTCGTTGAAGTCGCTTCATCGGTGTCGCTCCGCGCCGGGTTCGAGTTGAATGACTTCCGCCGCCACAATGGACGCGGTAACGCGCTGGATGTGTGTATCTTTAATCAATTAATTGTTATTTTGGGTCACTTTGGGAGGCTGTGTCGTGGGGTCTTATTGAACCTTCTCCTCCCCGTTCAGATGATGTCTTCAATGAGTGGTTAATTAGCGGTGTGGAGCGTTGCTTTGGGTCGAGAACTGTGGCGCAATTGTGTCTCGATATGGAGATGAGGACATTTTTTTCTACCCAGCCGCAGATTTATTGCAAAAATATGTATCGCCGTAATGGGTGAGCTTGGTGCTTAGAACAGGAATGCTGACAGGTATGAAAACAGATTGGCTATGATTTGCTTAAGAAGTGGTCGCGTTAAACGGCGGATTAGTTCTTGCGGGAGATATATGGCGGACGAGTGGCCTTGTGGGCGGGATTATGCGGAGTGGCGAGGAGAGGAGAAGAGAGGGGAAGGGGAGAGGAGGAGTGAAGAAGAGGGGAGAGGAGAGTAGAGGAGAGGAGGGGAGATGAGAGGAGAGGAGAGTTTTGGGATTTGGAATCTGGTTGGTTAGGATTGTTGGACAGTCATGATGACGCGTAGAGAACTTGAGCAACTGTGGAACCAACTTCAAAAGCAACAAAAGAAGAGTTCGACATCGACGAAGGTCCCAAACTTATCTGCCAAACAAGACAACGAACAACACAGGCACGCAACGCAGGTCAACGAAAGCAGCATGGGTTGAACCGACTTGCGGACATGACTTCCTCATGTTTGTCTGCTATCCCCTTTGAATTAGCACTAGTCGCCCTTTGAACAGTCAGATGCTGGGAAGAAGACCTTCTTCTTTTCTATCTGGGAAGCTTGTTGAACAACGTCAGTACCAACTGCTGCTTCTTTGTGCCCAAGATGGAATTGGGTGAAAGAGCCCTTTCTTGAAAGGCTAGACCGACTTTTTGTAACAGTTTGATGATCCCAGTCCGCGCTTAACGCCGCGGAAAGTTGAACGTCACAAAAAGCCGATGAGGACGCCCTTAGTCTCTTCGAGGGCAGAATTCTGCTTGCGATTTTTGGCTCAATTTGCGCTGATGGTATTCGGAGGACGATCTTTGTGGGATGTACGGCAGCATTTGCTTTGTGAAGTGTTTCTTGATTCTTCTTCTTGTGGTGCCACAATCCTGGGTGGACCTGGACCTCGAGTGTCAAAATAAAATAGACAGCTAATATCGAGGCCATGGGCACCAATGCTCGGATCCGGAAAAGCCTCCGAATCCGGGCCATTGGGACAATGCAACAGATGTCGGCTTAGGCTGAGGTGGCGTACAAAAGTGGGAAATGACCTCAAACCTTGGAGTGCGCAACTGGAGGTAGCTGCCAAGAGATCGTTCCAGGTGGGGAGGCTGGCTGATTAATCCCCAGGTTCGCCCTGATGTGTAGAGCCATACATTGTGAAAGAAAATAATTTTGTTGGAAGCTTCACTTTATGGATCACTGTTCTAGAGGGTAACTCTCCCTAAGGTTTGGTTTTCAACAGGCTTTAATAATTGATAGTTCGTTCTTTTCATCTGCCTCAAAATTTTTGTTCAGCATCGTTTGGCAAGTCATCGTGGTAAGACTCACAGCACAACATCGGATCCAAATTACTCAGTTCTGCTGTGTTAGGAAAGTGAATATTATGTGAGAAATATTCTTCAAGCCGTTGGAGGATCCTACTGTGCGCATTGTTGACCCACGGAAACCGCTATTGTCATTACCATTCGCAGATTTGAGTCCCAGTTTAATTTAGGAGGGGACACATGACCGGTTGTAGTTGACATGCCTCTTCGATTCATCGTCGTTTTCAACAGCTTTTTCGGGCGATTTTTACGTGAGGATCTCACACTTGTCATTGGGACAAGCGATGGTTCTGCTTGCATAAGAAGACATTCAACCTTCACTTCGAAAGTGGAAGCAGCTGGCAAAAGGATCTATTAGCTGGTATCCGCTTGTTGTGTGGCGGCGCAAATCCAAAGAGACCTGTTTAAGAACAGACAAGTTCACTGTCACTGTTTTTTTCTATTCGACAAGTCACACACCAGGCTGGCAACCGAACTCACAGATCCACACATTTCCACCCGCTGGTCTGAACTGCGCTCTCTCCCTGTCCAACGGTTCCCACTCTTTCGCTTATTTGGAGCTCGTTGCTTTACGACTCGGTTTACGATCGATCTCCGTTTGTCTTTCTATTCTGCTCTCTTTCACTGATCGTTCACTGACCCTCGCAAAATACCGTCAGAACCTTTGATTCTGCTCTATTAACGAGCATAACGCTTTGACGGCGTTCCACAGACTTGTAAAGTTTCCGTTTTTTGCCTTTAATGAACTTCATTCGACCGGGAGGCTCATTTGGCGCTTCTTTGATTGGGAACTCTAAGGTGGTGGGTTGTGGGATGTGTTCTGTGGTGGAATTAAGTAGGACGTGATTTTGGAAAGGAGACGACAGCTTGGAACACAGATTCCAGCTTTGTAAAAATAAAAACGACGGGTTGCTTGCACAGCTTACACCGACAGAGAAGTGAGTTTTCACACAAACTTGATCTCAAGTGACTAAAAAAACGAGTTGAAAAGCAGGACCACAGGGGATCGATTCACACTTTGCCAGGGAATGGGGTCGTTTTTATAGATTTCACTGGGCTTACAGAGAATGTCGAGGAGTCTTTAAATCCTCACCAGTAGAGCAACGTAACAGGCGGCGTCGCTACTTCAGATGACCCATGCAAGAGGAGACTAAATATTCACTCAACTTACTCTGTAGAACTGAAGAAAACTGGAAAGATATCTTACAAGCTGCAAGGACAAACTTCATCAGACCTTACCCCACCGAGGATTGCTGCCCCGCTTAGAACCATTTAAAGACGAGGTAAGGCAAGGATGCCTATGATACAATAAAAAGTAGCTTCTGACGAGGATATGCCGACAACACGGGATGTTTTCCATGTGACTCTATAGCAGGCCAAGTTAGTCACTTCAGACCAGAACGTACCAGATTGTTGATATTCTTCGTAAAAGGTCCGTCTCCAATTTGGGCGTGATCAAACCTGGTGGCAACTCCTTGCAGTATCCAAGTGACGGTCATTCTTGCAATGTCAATGTTTAGCGCAACATTCGATGATGCTACCCTGTTGCGATGGGTTTCCCCGAACCTCTACGCGTGGCGCTTCTTTGATTTATTTGGGCCAGAAGACCTTTCAGAACCTAAACCTGCGAGCAATGGTTTTGCTTTTCTTGCTTACCTCGGATCTCCACAGTAGTACGGATTTCAAGTTGGAACCGAAGCTTGAGTGAGTTGGTGAGCTGGGGGATCTACGGACGCTGCCAGGGGGAAAGGAAGGACTTGGACAATGTAAAACGAAATACACCGCAAGAAACTGGTATCTTATTTAGCAAAGGTAATCTATATCCCATGTCTGCTGAAAGACAATGCAACTGAAAGCGCCAAAGCGTATGCGAGAGCGACATCCTATTATAGCACCTTTCACACACTGCTAAACCGTGGCAAAGGGATACTGATAGCGGATTTGACTACGTTTTCAGCGCTACATCTGAATGGGGGAGCAACAAGCCTAGCTCACAGCGTCACAAACACAAGCCACAATGTCACAAGCCCAAGCCACAGTGCCAGATACCAAGGCCACAGTACCCCACGTCCAGTCCACAGTGCCACAAGCCCAAGCCACAGTGTCACAAGCCCAAGCCACAGTGCCAGATACCAAGGCCACAGTACCCCACGTCCAGTCCACAGTGTCACAAGCCTAAGCCACAGTGCCCGACACCAAGGCCACAGTACCCCATGCCCAGTCCACAGTGTCACAAGCCCAAGCCACAGTGCCCGACACCAAGGCGACAGTAGCCCATGCCCAGTCCACAGTGTCACAAGCCCAAGCCACAGTGTTACAAGACCAAGCCACAGTGCCAGATACCAAGGCCACAGTACCCCACGTCCAGTCCACAGTGCCACAAGCCCAAGCCACAGTCACAAGCCCAAGCCAGATACCAAGGCCACAGTACCCCACGTCCAGTCCACAGTGTCACAAGCCTAAGCCACAGTGCCCCACACCAAGGCCACAGTAGCCCATGCCCAGTCCACAGTGTCTCAAGCCCAAGCCACAGTCCCCGACACCAAGGCGACAGTAGCCCATGCCCAGTCCACAGTGTCACAAGCCCAAGCCACAGTGTTACAAGACCAAGCCACAGTGTTACAAGACCAAGCCACAGTGCCAGATACCAAGGCCACAGTACCCCATGCCCAGTCCACAGTGTCACAAGCCCAAGCCACAGTCCCCGACACCAAGGCGACAGTAGCCCATGCCCAGTCCACAGTGTCACAAGCCCAAGCCACAGTGTTACAAGACCAAGCCAAATTGCCAGATACTCCATGACCAGTCCACAGTGACACAAGACCATGCCACAGTGCCAGGTACTAAGGCCACAGTGCCCTATGACCAGTCCACAATGTCACAAGCCCAAGTCACAGTATCATAAGACCAAGCCACAGTGCCAGATGCCAAGGCCACAGTACCCCATGACCAGTCCACAGTGACACAAGCCCAAGCCACAGTGCCAGATACCAAGACCACACGCCAAGGCCACAGTGCTCCGTGCCCAGTTCACAGTGTCCCAAGCCCAGGTGACACTGTCATATACCCAGCCTGCAGTTTTTCATGCCCATTCCGCAGCGCCACACGTCCAGTAGATGACTTTCTTTGACGACCACTTTTGCGCATCAAACCAAGGAACACTTGGATGCTATTTATGGAGTCTGCCCGTCGACGGCCATCGTCAAAAACTGGTGCAATGCCTCTTAATGTGCTCACACATCGCTTTGGGAAGAGTCACGTCCAGCATACTCGTATATGGCAAAAGTCCACGATTCCACCTTGACAGACCAGAGATGGAGATCCATGACATAGATGAGTCTGTGGCGTTGAAAATACCGCCGAGGACACGTCCTGTGCATGAGGATACAACAGATACAACGCTTATGATGACTAGGCCATGTAGAGCGTATGGACACCTTTGCTACTGCCCGAAAAGTTTAGGAATCTGAGCCATTAGGACAACGCAAAACAGGTCTGCCTAGGCTAAGGTGGAGCACACAAGTGGAGAAGGATCTCAACCAACTTAGAGTGCGCAATTGGAGGCAGCTAGCGAAAAGTCGTGCTGGCTGAAGAGGCATGTTGGGTGAGGCCCAGGTCCACCCCGCCACAAGAGGAAGAGGAGGACACGTCCTACATAAAATATTGTGCGACGGGTGCATCGTTAGCCATTTTTGGACAATAAGCGCCATCTTGAGACCACTTTAGAGCATTATTCAAACTTTAGGAGATTTCTGCATCATTTCGGCACCGCAGACGAAAGATGGACACCAGAACTCAAGGAAGAAAGGCTTCCTACTGAAGTGGAACTTAGTTTGGTATTCTGGCATCTCAGTGTTCTAACTTTGAGCTAACTACGCCTCCATTATGATGAAACCGTAATGGCAGATGGACCCACTTCACTCCGAATGCCACATCTGTCAATTGCGAGCGGTGACTTTTTTGCAAGCTTCTGAAGGAAATTTAAGTTGTCTGAAAATCCAATGAAGAAATTAAACTTCAAAAATCCCAGGTATCCAAGGTCTTCGATTTTTGATCCTTCTAGCTTTGCTTATCCAACGAACGTCTTTCAATGGATGTCCCTACACTCCCTTTATAGCCATCCCTTTCTGTCCCTTTATAGCCATCCCTTTCTGTCTTCCACTGACTGCTTGAAATAGGGAGCAACGGGCATAGGACTCTACTAGGTTACCAATTGGGCTGCTTTGACGCTAATCTGCGAACAAAGAGTCTTGCATTTGGCCAACACAAAGCTTCTCTTGAACTATACCAACGCATCGGCTTCCAGCTTCCACTTCACCAAGATTATCAAAAAGGGCTTTGAGCCGCTGCCCCATTCGCCGTATTTTCAATGTTCGCCTTCCTTCTGGCTTCCTTTTCCTCCCAAGGTAGGTAGGTTAAGGTGGCTGATGATGTTTCCTTGAAAACTTGGAAAAGTTATTCTAGGAGCAGAATTGTCAGTCAAGCAAGGCGCTCATCGCTGTTCACGGAAAGGTACCCTGTAGAGCCCCTCTCGGGATTACGAAGTTTCATCATTCGGGGCTTGAGTGGTTTGAGCTTAAGTGAGTCTCTATTTTAATCAAACGCTCACCTTTCGAAAAGGTTTGTTTTCCTTCTGTAAACCCTTATTGAGTGTATGGTGCACCCGCCGTATCGGACAAGAGTGTCACTTACAAGCCGGCGGTATCAGGTCTACGGCACCACGTCTTGAATTCTGTCGTTTGGATCGTGAAGATCCCTTCACTCCCGCCGGACCGGGTTGATGCTTGTGAAGATGATGCCCAGGTTCCTTGTGGACTGAAGCTCTCTCTTACACCAGTCAACTTTGGCTCAATACGATTTGCATGAACAGTCGACTCCTTCGAAGCCATCGGAACTGCTCATCTTCATTTGTGGATTGCTCGTTTCGACCCATTTCCAAGCTTCTTTCTATGTGTCGTCGGGCTTGTGCCCTTGCAGCTGTTTTATATAGTCACAGAGGAGACCAAAATGAGTTCCAAATGAAATCCCAAGACTCACGGGAACTTATCTGAGTTTCCCATCGACTCCTCCTTGAAAAATGCGTTCGCCAGCTTCCGTGGAAGCCTTCCGAGTCAAAGACATTCCATTCAAAACTGAGTTCACAGGCAACTGCTTGACGTGTCAGGTGTGTAAATCATCATTTAAACACATCCCACTCGTTCTCCATCGAAAACGAGGCGTCAGATATGCACAATGTCCCAGGAACTGAAATGAAGTCAACTTGGAGCCATGTGATCCAGAAATTTCTCTTTCCATGCATTTCTCATCCACATCCGCTTCTTGACGCCACTCCCCCCGATTCATAGATTACACAATCGCTTCCCAATTGACATCTCAGGACAGGGGGACTCCAACAGCGCCTAGTCCAAGTCCATTTCCATTCGAATCCGTCTCGAAATCCATTCATAGCCATTCACCTCACGCGCTGTCTTCTGCGGGAAAACTTTTGCACTGAAATGGATTCCTGCCCGCAGATAACTTCATTCAGAATCATTCCGAAGTCTCTGATTCGGTGACAACTCGTGCGCCGCATCTCAATGCCTCCCGCCCCGCAGCCGCCGACGACGTTGGGGAAATAAATCAAATACCGGCCGCTATGCTGGTACTTTCCCACCGCGCTCCGTCTCCGGCTGGCGTGTTTTTCCACGAAAATGTTGTTCCTTCGTTTATGGCTGATAAATTTGGTTATCGGCGAGAGAATCACCAGCCGAGGCGAGTCCATAAAAGTGTGTTTTTGTGGAATGGGGCCGTGGAATCGGTGTACCGCCTGCCATGTGCGGAATATCAATGCGCGGCTTGTCTGCCGGCGTGGCTTGTCGGCCCAATTTCGAATGCTGTCTGTGTACCGTTGAGCTTGTAACTTAACCAGATAAATGAATGACACTCCGAATGTGTCAACGTCATCGTCAGCATCAACATCGAGCCATCGAGTCATCCACGGCAGCGTTAAGTGAGAATGACTGACGTTAATGGCTTGTGTCTTTTTTGGTCGTACGGCGAGTGCTAGCGCGTTGTGTTCGTAAACTCATGACCCACTCTGGTGGCAGTGGCTGTTCGAGGAGGTTTCGTCTTGGGAAATGTGAATGACTTTGGTGTGTGGGGGAGGAGGAGGGCGGGAGCTGAGATGTGTCATCGGCGAGGTCATCTCCGCTCCAGTGAGTACGTCTCGGGGAAGCAGTTTTCACTGCGGCGGCAGCGGTGTGATGACAGTTTTAATTGCAGCGCTGAATCTTTTCGCTCACAACGGTGAGGACGGGCGTAAAGGGAGTTAATTGAATGCCTGAAACAGCTCTACATGAGATTCGGGGAAGGAGACAGTCCGTGGGTGGAAGAGTGAGGAAATCTCTGGAATTCGGTGGAAGTTCAAAGATGTTTGTCTAAGGGTAATCTGTCTGTGAGCCTAGGTTTGTTTTTGGCTCTGCCTGTGACTTTTGTCTTTGTCTGGCCGTCTCGAACCCCGATCCCTCTTTCTTCTGATAGTTTGTTGACCTACAGCGAGCTGAAGCATATGCTCGAACTCAATCTCTAATTGTAACCATATCCCAGACTTGACTCTGGCCCAGACTTGACTCTGGCCCAGACTTGACTCTGGCCCAGACTTGACTCTGGCCCAGACTTGACTCTGGCCCAGACTTGACTCTGGCCCAGACTTGACTCTGGCCCAAACTTGACTCTGGCCCAGACTTGACTCCGACCCAGACTTGACTTTCGCCCAGACTTGACTCCGACCCAGACTTGACTTTCGCCCAGACTTGACTCCGACCTACACTTGACTTTCGCCCAGACTTGACTCTGGCCCAGACTTGACTCTGGCCCAGACTTGACTCTGGCCCAGACTTGACTCTGGCCCAGACTTGACTCTGGCCCAGACTTGACTCTGGCCCAAACTTGACTCTGGCCCAGACTTGACTCCGACCCAGACTTGACTTTCGCCCAGACTTGACTCCGACCCAGACTTGACTTTCGCCCAGACTTGACTCCGACCCAGACTTGACTCCGACCCAGACTTGACTTTCGCCCAGACTTGACTCCGACCTACACTTGACTTTCGCCCAGACTTGACTCTGGCCCAGACTTGACTCTGGCCCAGACTTGACTCTGGCCCAGACTTGACTCTGGCCCAGACTTGACTCTGGCCCAGACTTGACTCTGGCCCAGACTTGACTCTGGCCCAGACTTGACTCTGGCACAGACTTGACTCTGGCACAGACTTGACTCTGACCCAAACTTGATTCTGGTCCAGACTTGACTCCGACCCAGACTTGACTTTCACCCAGACTTGACTCCAACCTATACTAGACTTTCGCCCAGACTTGACTCTGGCACAGACTTGACTCTGACCCAGACTTGATTCTGGTCCAGACTTGACTCCGACCCAGACTTGACTTTCACCCCGAATTGATTCTGGCTCAGATTTTACTCTGTCCCAGACTTGTCTCTGACACAGACTTGACTTTCGCCCAGACTTGACTCCGACCCAGACTTGACTTTCACCCAGACTTGACTCCGACCTACACTTGACTTTCGCCCAGACTTGACTCTGGCACAGACTTGATTCTAGCCCAGACTTGATTCTAGTTTCGGCTTGATTCTGGCTTGGACTTCCTTCGTTCAGACTTGATTTCGTCCTACACTTGACTCTGTCCCAGACTTGACTCTGGCTGGGACTTGACATTCGCCCAGAATTGACTTTGGCCTATACATGAATCTGGAACAGACTTGATTCTGACACTGGTTTTGTCTTCTTCAGGTCTTACCGCTGGCTCAAATTCTGACTGCAACTCTGAGTCTGACTTTGCAACCAGCTGTGTTTGCCCCTACCTCCGGCAGATTTCCCCTCGGAGTCTAGGTCTAAAAATAAGCTGTTCAGACTTTGGTTCAGGTTTTAGATCTGACTCTGATTTTGGCTCTAATTCGAGTTCTGTTTCAGAGACTAAGCTCTGTCTGTAGTTTTGGTCCTGATTAGACCTCTGATTGAAGTTTCGATTCTGTGACTGCTCAAGGCTTTAGATCTGAATCTGACTAAAACTCTGTGTCTGTAACAGCCTTAGACTATAGCTCAGGGTCTGACATTGACTTTGTCTCCGTTCGTTGTTCTGTCCTTGGGGTTTGACTTGACTCCCAAGCGGGTCCTTGAATTTGTCTTTGGCTCTGGGCTTGTCCTAGGCTTCTGCTCTGGCCCCAATCCTTGGGTCCGAATTTAATTTTAGCTGAACTTTTGGCTTTGGTCCATGCTGTCTTAGCGGTCTTGATATCGGCTCTACATTCGGGTTAACCTCTTTCCCGCCACTCCGAATTTGAATTTGATATTTACTCTCTAGCCCAGGTTTGTTCTAGCTCAGTCCATATCTTGACTTTGACTCTACATTTGCTCCTGTTAACCTCTGCAACTGACTTTCTATCCGAAGCAGGCTTTTGCTTGAACCTTGCCCCTTCCTTTTTTTGTGGCTCAAGTTTCGACTTCCATTCAAAAGCTGAAGTTCTGAGTCTGGCTATGATTTCATCCACGTTTCAGTTCTTATTTTGCCCTGACTCATGACATGATTCCGTCTTTGGCTCTAATTTCACCTCTGTCTCGGATTAGTTTTTGATTATGGACAAGCTATCGGGGTTTAACTTTCATGGTGATTCCGTCGGCCTTTATTTTATGTAGTTCTTATTTTTTTGGTTTGGACCGACTCCATCCCAGAAGTTTCCGGCCTCTTAAAATATTTTAGGTCCTAAGATGGGCTCTGCTTCGAGTGATCACCCACGACCTATTGAATCTCTTCCACATCAAACTGCTTCGTATTTAAAAACTGATTGCTTGTGATGCATACTCCGTCTTATCAATCAACCTCCCCACACTCCCTAAAAACTCCCCACACTCCCTCCAACCTCCCATTAGCCAACCGATCAACAACGATCGTGATCGTGATCGTGATCAAATACAAACCCAGAACCCAAGGAAACACTGACGATCAGTTTCGAATTGCAAAGCCTGCCAGATCGAACCAGTTGTGTTGTCAATCACCGACACTGACATCGACACCTACTCGTCATCGTCGTTACCGAATCGATCATGATCGTCAACGCGATCAGTTTGCCGATCTTCGATTAATCCAATTAACATTGCCCATCACACGCCATCTCGAGAGGGCCTCGGTTGTGTGAGAATGCAAATTATGAAATGCCGACGCTCGGCTCGATCGCCATCATCGGTCACCGCGCGCCCGTGGTGTGATCATGTGATGATGTCGATCAAAGCGATTGATTGGGGGAAATTTATGCGGAGGGCTGATTTGAATTTTAATTGAAAACGATCCAAATTATGAGATTCACATAAAATTTTGTTTCATTATCGAACGAGCACTCAATCATTAGAGGGGAGGATTCCGTGGGAAGGGACTTAGCGGCAACGTTGTAGACCTGCGCTCAGACTGGGAATGGTTTAGAATTGGTGATCGTATACCATATTCGAAATCAGTTGACACGATCGCTGAAGTGAGACACGGGGACGGACCGCGGCTAATGATTTGAGCTGTGTGCTTAACGACAGATTTATGACGAGACTGCTTGTTTGTTTATTGCTGACCCAGAGCCATTTATTTGTCTAAATTAGCCGAACAAGCTATCAAGAAGTGATTTTCGTTGATCGCTGTGGGATGTTGATTGGAATTGAGTTCTTTTTCGGCGGTCTTTGTGGGTTTAATTAAGCCGGTTGGTGTCGCAGTGGTCAGTGACTTGTTTTTAAAGTTCCGCTGACATTCTGGGAGCAAGGCCTGGGACGAAGATCGAAGCCTTGACAACCTTGGAACTTGACACTGATCGTGCTGAGCTACACTGATTGAAGGTGATAGTTGTCGACAGAAGGACTTGAGGGACAATGTAAAAGATCACCGATCGCATCTTCCGTGTTCTTTTTGAGGATCATCAAGGAGTACGTGTCTGGATGTATAAAATCATACTGGCATGAAGATGGCTCCTTTATCTTAAACTTTTAGAGTGACGTGACATCCGGAGAACCCCTGGCTGGAGGTCTTGACCGATGCCAAGGTTCGTTGGTTCCACTCCGGTCGGACACGCTTTCCGAGGAGTAACTCGGACAAGCCTCCTTAGGCCCTCTACAATGAGTGGAAGTTGGCTGCACTCCGGTCTGACACGCTTCCCGAGGAGTAACTCGGACAGGGCTCCTTAGGCCCTCTACAATGAGTGGGAGTTGGTTCCACTTCGGTATGACATGCTTCTCGGACAGGCCTTCTTAGGCCCTCTACATTGAGTGGAAGTTGCTTCCACTTCGATATGACACGCTTCCCGAAGAGTAAACAGACAGGCCTCCTTAGGCCCTCTACAATGAGTGGAAGTTGGTTGCACTCCGGTCTGACACGCTTCCCGAGGAGTAACTCGGACAGGGCTCCTTAGGCCCTCTACAATGAGTGGCAGTTGGTTCCACTTCGGTATGACACGCTTCCCGAGGAGTAACTCGGACAAGCCTCCTTAGGCTCTCTACAATGAGTGGAAGTTGGTTGCACTCCGGTCTGACACGCTTCCCGAGGAGTAACTCGGACAGGGCTCCTTAGGCCCTCTACAATGAGTGGGAGTTGGTTCCACTTCGGTATGACACTCTTCCCGAGGAGTAACTCGGACAAGCCTCCTTAGGCTCCCTGCAATGAGTGGAAGTTGGTTCCACTCCGGTTTGACACGCTTTCCGAGGAGTTCAATGGACAGGCCTTCTTAAGCCCTCTTCATCGAGTGGGATAACAGGTATCACCATAATCTCAGCCCCATAGTGCATCCTCTGGCCAATCCCCTGCATTAGTAGGGAAATCTCAGCAAATTTTGGACTGAAATCTGAATATCATTAAAATTCTTAAGACCTTAAGCTCATGCCTGTACGTCCAAAAGTGTCGTCGAAGTTGTTTCTCGAGAGCCCTTGCGTGTTGCAAGCAAGAACAGACCGATTTCACCTCCACTGAGTCCTTGATTCAATTCTCCCACAGAACTCGCGCCACTGCCTGCCTCCAAAACTTGTCAGATCTAGTTGCTTTCCAGTTGCAAACAATGTATCATCTGCCTGTCTCTCTGCTACCACGACTTCATTACCCAGTTCTCGGTCACTGGGATCCACCCACCTTCTCCGTCTTAATTAACTTCGGGCGTAACGTGCTAATGGCCACAACCTGTAGACTGCCCACCCCACTGCACAATCTCGTCCGGCAATCGCCAGCGACCGCTGGCTCTCAACACAAACAAGTCATCCTGGGGCGCATCCCTGCTGGAAATTGAATCGCTGCCGCACCGCTCATTATTTCATTCTAATGTCGATCGATCTAAATTGTCAATTAACTTTTCATATTTACCTCTGATTACGCGGGACGGCGGAGTAGTCGGTCCGCGGTCAGCCGAGTTCACGATGCAATCTCGCCCGCAGCGCATCCTCCACGCGGAGCTGTTCTTCGTTGTGCAATCTCACGCTCATGTCTCCTTTCTTTTCTTTTGCAGGTGCTTACGTTCCTAATCGATTCATCACGTTTTCGCTATCCCGAGCGTGCTATTGTCTTCCTGGCCGTCTGCTACTTGGTGGTTGGGTGCGCATACGTCGCTGGTCTGGGTGCCGGCGACTCGGTTGCATGTCGTGAGCCGTTCCCCCCGCCGATCCGCCTGGGCCGTCTGCAGATGTTGTCAACCATAACACAGGTAAGTTGGGATCGAGCCCTTGGCCCGGTATCGCTTGATTTTAATTAAGGACTCGGCATACAAGCGGACACGAGTGCTGGTCTTGAATTTTTGATTCTGGTTTACATCGTCTTTCTCTTTCTCTCTCTCTGCAGGGACATCGACAGTCGACTTCGTGCACGGTCCTGTTCATGGCGCTGTACTTCTGCTGCATGGCTGCGTTTGCGTGGTGGTCGTGCCTGGCGCTGGCTTGGTTCCTGGCGGCCGGCCTCAAATGGGGCCACGAAGCCATCGAGAACAAGTCGCATCTGTTCCACTTGGTCGCCTGGGCGATTCCAGCGCTGCAGACCATCTCGGTGCTGGCTCTGGCCAAAGTCGAAGGTAAGTTCGTCTTGAATTCATTTGGTTTTGGCCGCTTCCCGTGAACGGTGCGGGGCTGCTTAGTATGCCGCTGTGGGGGCTCGAAATAGCGTAGCTTTGCATGATTTTGTCACTGATTCAGCAGTGCCCTACGTGACGGTGTTTCTAATTGCGTTCGGATGGTCTCCCGCCCGAAGTTACCACCGATGATAGTGTGCCACGAGAATGTGAAATGAAACGAGGGCTTAATGGCTCCGGGGGTGGTGGCGGGCGACGATGACGAGGTGATCAAACGACCCAAACAAAGGGAGGAAATGTCGATTTGGACTGTTGCTGAAGATGGATGGATGTGTGTGCGGGTGTGTGCGGCATACTAAGAGGTGGTTGTTGGTCGTGGTGAGCTCTGCCGTGTCGTGTTGCGAGTGCTGCTGTCCTTTTGAGGCTCAGTGTGCGTTCGTTGTCAGCAGCAGCGTCGTGTCGCCGATTAAATCATGAAGGTTGAGTGGAATTTGTTGTTTTTCGTTCTTTTTTACAGTGCAGGGATGTGACGGAATGTGGTTCTGTGCGACTGTGTGGCGGCGGTGGAATCGACGGGGGGTGATGTATTGGTGGGGGAATGCCTGAGTGTCACTAATCGAACTCGCAGATCGGTGTAAGTTTGACTGGTACAGCAATTGAGCGTTGTGAATGTTGCTGCTGGCTGAGTGGGGTTTCAATGAGTTGGCAGATGTTTGGTGACTCCAGTGTCGCTGGTGTGGTTAAAAATTCAAGGCTGGGAGGGAACTCTGGGCATATGCACTACATACAGCTCTGTGCAAAAAAATAGCACCACGCTGAGGTCTGTATTTTGGATGCTAACTACTTTTCTCCATGCTCATGTAAAGACACGTTATTTATTGTAGGACATCTGTTGGGTATCAGTAATAAAATGCAAAAAACAAGATAAGCGAAGATGCATTTTAAGACAAGAAAATTCCCGTTATACGAAATGAAACCGAAATTTTGGTGTGCAAAATAATAGCACCACAAGTAAAACGTCGTAAATAAAATGCAAAATTTAGTGGAATAGTACGGTTTTTTTTTTATTTATACTACTGTTCTAGTACTTCGTCTTATAATCCTTATTTTTGAGCACAGCGGCACAACGTCGTAGCATAGAGTCGATTCGTGCCTGACATCGCCGAATTGGAATATGCCTCCACGCAGCCTGCACAGCTTCTAATAGCTGTAGTGTATTTTTTGGTTTCGCTTTAAAAACAGCTTTCTTAACATCTGTCCAAAGATTTTCAATGGGGTATAGGTCTGGAGATTGGGGAGGCCATTCCATAACTTGAACCCCATTCCTCGCAAAAAATTCCTTGGCCAATTTGCTCGTATGTTTCGGGTCATTGTCTTGCTGCAGGACCCATCTGAGAGGCATATTCCACTCGGAGCAGGGTAACATGGTTTCCCTCATTATGCCAACATAAACTTCGGCGGTCATCATTGGTTTTATCCAAAATATAGGACCAGTACCGTTGTAGGAGAAGCATCCGCTGTGCTTAATGGTTTTTAAAGTACACTCCGTATTAAACTCTTGGTTTATTTGCCTGCGAACAAATGGTCCTGGTCCCAGGAGTTCCAAATAAAACAATTTTAGACTCATCTGTCCATAATATATTACGTCATTTGGTTACTTCCCAGTTCAAATGTTCTTGCGCAAATTGTTTTCTTTTATGAAGATTAACCTTTGTCAGCAAGGGTACTTTTCTGGGACTTCTGGCAGGTAGTTCCTTCTCTATCAACTTCCTTCTTATGGTTGATGTTGATACGGGCAGATTTAGTTCCTCTTTTATTTTGTTTAATGTGATGAATGGCTTTTGTTTCACAAATCTTAATTAATTTCGATTTTCTACCTCTTGTTTCAATCATTTTATTCGAACAACCAACGATTTCCCGAGTAAATTTGGACGTTTTTCCGTCAGAAATTAATTTTTTATAAGTTCACGTTTCTTAGGAGTAAAATGCACACCGCGACCCATTTTAATTGTTTATAACGTTGTATTTTAAAAATACTAGTTTCAAAATACTTAAATATTTTTACTTTAATCTTTTGACGCACAAAAAAAAAACTAAACACCACCAAACACTTCAAAAACACTTTTTAGAATGTCATGGTGCTATTATTTTGGACATCAAAATTTCGGTTTCATTTCGTATAACGGGAATTTTCTTGTCTTAAAATGGATCTTTGCTTATCTTGTTTTTTCCATTTTATTACTGATACCCAACAGATGTCCTACAATAAATATCGTGTCTTAACATGAGCATGGAGCAAAGTAATTAGCATCCAAAGTGCAGACTTCAACGTGGTGCTATCGTTTTGCGCAGAGCTGTAAATCAATTTCCTGTCTTGTCTGCCGTTTCTGATCAAATTTTGGGTTGTGTCTGGGTGAGTCCTGGGACCTTACTTTGATGTGACACAATCTTAGGAATGCCGAATAAGTTTTCGGTGGCAGGTTGTCTGTATAAGAATAATTCAAATTTTTCAGAAAGAAAATAAAAAAAATTGTGAATTTTGGTAAAAGTTCACAATTTGAATATTAATATATATATATATATATATATATATATATATATATACAAATATATATATAATTGAATATGTGCCTCCAAATTAAATATTTAATATTTGGAGGCACATATTCAATTTGAATTGAATTGAACAGCGATTGTAGTTTCATAGGAATTTTGGTCTGCATTTGGGCATTTTAATTAAAGCCTAAATTTATAGTAGATTGGCAGATCTAAAGAATCTTAACCAAACAATGACTTTGATGACCTTAGCTCTGTAGAAATATAAATCTTGGTCTAAAGGAAACTTTAGTCAGTGTCCAAATTTTCACCGAAATTGCCAATTTTGGACAGATCGTAAATTTTGAATGAGTTCATTTAGAACCTTGATCAAAAAATATTTTGACTATAAATTTTGGATTTTGAATACTTTGACTAAAACAGATTTTTTATAACTCTACACAATTTCTTCATTCTGACTTAGTTGAAAGTTCTTTTTCCTGACCTGATTTTCAATTTCTTATACTTCTTCTGTTTGTCACCTTGGATTTTCGGTTCACGCTGCTGGACACATCACACATTTTAGGCCTTCTCGAAAAACACCAAAATTGTGTATTTGGACCTCAACAAGAATTTGGTGTGATTCTCGATTTCCTATACTTCTTCTGCTTACACTCTTTGTCACCTCGTTTTTTTTTTTTTTTGAAAGCCAAAATTGACTTTCCGATCTTTGTTCAGAATGTGGAAGGACTGTGCCCCGGCCGGGGTGAAGTAAAAAAAAACTGAAGACCAGAAAGACTCTGTTGACGAATCTCTATCTATGGGTACTTCAACTGAATTTTTAGCCTCGTCTAAATTCTTTTTCTTGATGTAGCTCCTGTCTCTGCCAGAATTTTTCAAGTTCTTCATTACGATTTTGATTTCCGTTCAAAGCACTGATTAGATTCTTGACGCTGACCAACTTTTAATGTCTGACCAAAATTTTGACTTTTTAAGAACTTCTCGAATCCAACAGGGTTCTAACTTCTGAAGGACGTTTTAGTTCGGACTTCGTGCGAAATTTAGCCTAAGTTCTTGATTCTGGCCGACTTATGTACTTTCACCGAATTTTCAGTTTTGACTCACTTTTGAAGTCTCTGCCTTTTTTTTTTTACAAAGGCCAGTCTTTAAGTCTGAGCTCTCCAGTGTAGAGTTTTATAAACTTTTCTCATTTTGACCAAGCCCTTAGCGAAAATTGAATTTAAATTCCGACTTTAAAGTTTTACGGGATTTTAACTTTTTGGCCAAAACTTTTGTTTTTAACAAAATTCAGTTAAATCTCTCAGGATTGTAGTTTTAGTCCAATTCTTCTTTACAATGAACCAAATTTTTCAATATTTGTCGATTCAAGTGAGACCGTAGGCTAACACGCATTTTATTCCAAATTTTTAAGCAACTTATGAGCCAAGACTTGTCAGATGAAAAACAGGTCCACAAAACTCAGTTCCCTTCCCGTCTTAAAAAAAAAATATTCACCTCCTTGGCTTACCGTCTGTGTTTCCCAATTAAAGCCCGAATTCTTGGTCCCTCTCCAAGTTTGCAACCTCATAAGGAATTTGTTACTTTTTGTTGATTTTCTTGCTGCGCATTCCTCACTGTATCCTTCTTTTTGGCTACCTGGCTGACGTCAATGACCCAAACTCCTCGCTCGCAAATGTGAACCCGCCACTCAACCTACCTTTTCCCCAAAAACCCTTGCTCCTTTTTCACCCGTCGATCATCGACTGGCGGCCTCTGCCAGGTCCACGGAGTTGGTTCACTGGAATTTTCGGCACACATGCCCACGTCACCCACCTCGCTCACCAGCGGCAGTGCCAAACGCGTCAAAGTCTTGAATACGAATTTCAAAGTTACCCCGTCCAAAATACACTCGTATGCGTCGTTGATGGTTATTAGGAATCAATCACCGCCCACCAATGAGGACGTGCTCAAAATTTTGATTTCGTCGTTAACTTCAACGGACGAAAAACTCCTGCAAGTCGTGCGGCCGGTGCGGCGCCACCCTTCGATCTCCGTTCTCCAGCTGCCAGTACCCCGCCCCTCCCCGTCTCCACGCATTCCTTCGGAGGAGGGAGCGATTTTCATAAATAATTTATGATGGTAACGAAATTTCATATTTAGCCGTCATTCCCTCCTCCCGCTGCCGCGCCGCCACCCTCTCCATTCTCCATCAAAAGCCCCAGGAACGAGAGTCTGTTGAGGGAAATAAAACAACAAAAAGTGTCGGTAATGAAATTCCATAAAGAAATGAGAAAAGATATCATAAATGGGCGATAAAGGCGCACACACTCGCAGCCAGCGGTACAACAACACATTGTCTTGGAACGCCGCAAGGCAGTTGGCGAGGCCCCCGGGTGGAATCCGCCGCGAGTTGAATGACGGTCCCACTGAAACCCTCAATCAAAAGTCCAATTTCAATGTGAACAACAAACAATTGTGTGGCCGGGCGGCCGTCGGAGGGGGCTGGTGGGCGATTGAAATTGACGCCGCGGCCGGGGTGCGGAATTTTGGTGAGATCTGAGATCTTGGTCGTGTATGGGAAACACAAAACCGGACAGTGGACAATGGAAGATCAACGGCGGAATCTATTGTGACGCAAGCTTATCTGAGCCATTTCGGCAGGTATATCGCGTCTGAGCTGTGGTGGGGTTGCCGCCGTTGAGTTGGCATGTAAACTGTGGGGAAGCTCAACACCGGGTGCTGGGGAGATGGTTTAAGATGTGAATGACGGCTTTATTGTCTGAAGTAAAACATTCTTTTGGGGCCGTTTGCTTGGGCTTGGAGGGGGGAGTTTAGGAAAGAATTATGGGTTGAATGATTTGAGGGACATTTGTTCCTTTGTCTCTACTTTGATTTCATTTCACTCCAAACCGCTGCTTCTGTAATGAAGAGATAATTCGAAATAGAAACAGTCATTGCCTTCGTCGGGGGATTTGTATTCCAGATGATGGAAGATCTAACTGAGGATTCAAATGTCTAGCAGATGATTCATAATGTAAACCGCTACCGACTGAGCATAAAGTTGTGGTGGTGCTTTAACGATTCGGGATAGCCGCTAGCTCAAATGTAGCTTTGAGGCCTTGTCCAAATTGTGAGACCTTGCCCAGCTTTGGAGTCTAACAATCAAGCAGTTGGAACTGACATTCCTCCATGTCGTTATCAGTTCAGAAAATGGCACTGTCGTCTAAATTTAAAAATTTCAAATGTTTCCAGTCTTCCGATCGTCTTTTTGTTGGACCCATGCTCTAATGTTCATTTCTAAAATTTGGTACAAGCTTTCTTCTTAAGCCTTTGTCACCTCCTTTAGAATATTGGCAGGAAGAGGCCATATTCGACTGATCATGTTCTGTTTTCTAAAATTGTGATGGTCCAATTTTAATTTTAGGCTTGATCCAAAATTAGACGCGTATTCCATGGTGCGAATAAATCCCTACTATTTCTGATACTCGCTTACATCGCCTTTCTATTTCTCTCTGCAGGGACATCGACAGTCGACTTCGTGCAGGGTCAAAAATTGATCCAAAATTTAGAACGCGTTTTTCATGGTGTGAATAACTCCCCAAAATTGGATTTTGATTGCTGCGTACATACTTATGAGAGTTCAAGGTCTGAAATATTTCGATCTGCCTAAGCTGCATATCGCTCAAAAACATTTCCACTGAACATCAGCAGGCGCGCGATTGTCAGGGGCTTAGTTGCTTCCATTCTTGCCAAGCAATTTGCTTTCAGTCGTCAAGAGCAAGTTCTGCAATCTGGCTGCTTGTTTGCCTCCTGCGACCGTTTAATTTTTTCGTGGAATTTTCGATCTTCTACTTCTCGAAGAATGTTACTTCGAATTAGTGGTGGAGCATTATTGTTCAGGCTCTCCATGTTGCCAACGCAGCGGACGGTTGGTGATCTTTTAAATTTTTATACCAACATTGTAAATTTGGACCTCAACATTAATTTGCTACGATTCTCGATTTCCTATACGTCTTCTGCTTAAACTATTTGTCACCTTGCATTTTCGGTCTATGCTTGTGGATCCATTACACATTTTAGGCCTTCTCAAAAACTGCGTATTCGTTTAGATTTCTCTAAACAATTTTACAAGCTTTAACGTACTTCCTTTTTGACGGTCGTTTGATTTTAGAAATTGCTGAAAGTCAAAATTGAAATTTGGGACTTTGTTCGAAATTTGGAATAAGTGTCTTTCCGTCGTATTTTTGCTGTTAAAACTGGAGACCAGAAGGACTCTCCTAACGATTTCCCACTTAAGGCTACTGCAAATAATTTTTTAAATGCAATCTAAATTTTAGGCCCCGTGTAAATTTCAAGCCGCGTCTTAAATTTACGTCTGTTTTAAATTTTAAGGCCTCTTCTGAATTTAAGGTTACTGGTTATTTTAGGCCCCGTCTAAATTTTAAGCCGCGTCTTAAATTTACGTCTGTTTAAAATTTTAAGGCCTCTTCTGAATTTCAGGCCTCGTCTGGATTTCAGGCCTCGTCTGGATTTCTGGCCTCGTCTGGATTTCAGGCTTCGTCTAAATTTTAGGCCTCGTCTAAATTTTAAGCCGCGTCTTAAATTTACGCCTCGTTAAAATTTTTGGGGTTATTCTGAATTTTGAGGCCTCGTCTGGATTTCTGGCCTCGTCTGGATTTCAGGCCTCGTCTAAATTTTAGGCCTCGTCTAAATTTTAAGCCGCGTCTTAAATTTACGCCTCGTTTAAATTTTTGGGGTTCTTCTGAATTTCTGACCTCGTCTGGATTTCAAGCCTCGTCTAAATCTTAGGCCTCATCTAAATTTTAGGCCTCGTCTAAATTGTTTTCCAATTTTTTCCCATTTTCTTCCAAGAGCTTATCGAATAAACAATTTTTTGTTTCTGGTTTTTATTTCCACAGCTGTAGTTGGGACCTCAAACAAAGCCTTGATTCAAAACTCTTCTTCTGTCTGATTTTCTGTGAAAAGGTTTGTTGCGATAAACTTCTTCATTGCAGTCTCAAATTCTGTCCCAGAGAGCATACTTGGTTCAGAGGACCGTTAAAATAGCAAAGTTTCCCTTTTGAACAACACAGCTTGAGACATGTCCAGTTTAAAATCGCGCACAATCCTGCCTGAAAACTCAAATTTGGACTTCCGTTGTCAGACTCACAGACTGAATCAACATTCTTGTGAAAGTCATCCAACCTCAGTGCATCGCATTGACGCTTCCCATTGCTGCTGCTGCGGGCTCCACTCAATTAGGATGCTCCGTGTTGCCAGTTCAACTCTCACTATCTGCCGGCAATTCGTGTTCTTCCGCTTGTTGCAAGATGCTCTGACGAACTCTCAAACACCCACCCACTCCTAAGATTAGCTCCTCACTCACTCCCTAGCTCGCCCCCTGTCTCTTCCGACGATGAATGTTTCTGCCGTGCTCTGTGATAGTTCCACCGTGGGTTTGATGATTGTTCTGTGCTTCGAGTAATTTACTCGTGGTCGGGAAGGGCGAGAGGGAGGGTATCTCTTATTTATGGCCACCGCCATCACCGCCACCATTCATGACGCGGAAACTCAAGCGCTTTGAAGTTTGTTTTCATTTTTTTTCTTCTCCCGCCATCGCTTGCTGCGTCTGTTTATCTAAACGAAATGTAATTAAATTAAACACCATATTGGTGTGGCAAGCGCGCACAAACACAGACGCGCACGCAGTGCTGCACACTCACCACGCAGACTCATCGCGCGTCGGAAGAAGAATGAACTGCGGCGCGTACGATGGATTGAGCCGTTTGAAGATGGAAACTTTCAGCGTGAAGGGAAATGCGCGAGGGGCGGGGCGGACACGGTGTCCGGGCATCTGATGGCTTAAGTGCACTTTAATTTCGACTTGATGGGGTTATTGGGAGTGAATGGCTTCATCTTTGGCTGGGGTTCCGTTGAATTGTTGCGGGAAACTCAATACTCGGGTAAATTGACGCGATGCGTCGTTTTGTCGATGGGACGGCTAAATTAGGAGCGAAATGAAATTGGATATCTTTGTTTTCTGAGAGATGGGAGGGTGGGCGAAGAATGACGGTGCGTGTGGGTGTTTTTTTCAAGGGCAGAGCGACGGAGATTGACTTGTGGATGCCGTCTGTGCCGGTGATTCTTGTCCATGAGGACTGACGTTGACTGGAACAGATTTCAAGTCAACCAAAGCCAGATTTTTGGCCGTCGGTTGCATCTATTAGGAAACATCGCGACCGTTCAATGACAACTGAAGCGTGGTGTGGACTTGGGGACGTCGCTTCTTGCCTCTGCTGCATAGTTCGCTACCATTGTGTCTTGTGTCTGTCACAAGACATCTTCTTGGGCATCAACTTTGGGCAACCAGACGCATCTCCATAAGGCTCCTCGTGGAAATATCAAGCTGCGTCTACTGGGTCACCCCATAGCCTGCCTTCGTTTTTGTCTGCAAGGGAACTTGGTGGACAGCAGAAAGCCTTGTTATCCTAGTAGGTCACTCCATAGCCTACGTTCGTCTTTGTCTGCAAAGGATCTGGGTGGGCAGTAGAAAGCATTGGGACCATTGTTGCTTGGGACTGTTACCACATCTCGTGACCATCGTAGTTACCGTCTTGCTGTAGCGCCTGGTGGCTTATGTCTTTGGTTTTTTTCTGATAGGATACTTCCTTGCGATCGCCAAAAAACGTCGCAACCATCGTTACTCTCGCCTACTAACGTCTTTTAGGACCATCGCGGCTTACGTCTGCAAAAAGGACTACCGATTTTCGTTGGTTACGGTGGACAATGTCTTCAAGAGTACTCCCTTCCTAAGGTTTACTCAGAGATCTCCAATTTGTCCTTTTTTTCTTAGAGGCCGTATGATTTTGAAGCGGATTCACTATTTGGCTCAAATCCTCAAGCGTTTGTCCTTCATTCGGCCGAAGTCTGGTTCCTGAGGAGCTTCTTCTGCATTTGGCTCCAAGAAACTCCCACGAAGCGAACAGATATCTTTGGGTATCCAACACGTCCGCCAAGACTCTCTCTGTACACTCCGAAACCGACGAATGTCACAAGAACCCTCTGGAACTGTAAGCAGACCGACATCAACTTGGTCTTCGAACTCCCTAACGATGCCGACGCATCTCACTTACATTCAGTGTCATATTACCCCGAGATACCTTTCTCTTTTCTCGGAATCTCTTCTTCTTCCACTCCCCTTCTCCACTCTGTCCCCGCCATTCACTCATTCCCAAAATGTATGCAAATCCCAAAACCCGCTCGCTCCAAACTATCATCGGAACACGCAGTTTCGCTAATTAAGTCCCATCCCATAACCAAAGCTTAAGTCGCACGCAGAGGCAGTTTGGGCATAAATTTGTCGACTCAAGAGATGATTTGTCTCAACGACCCACAGATTCATGTGGAATATGAATACTGATAAGTCGGGCACACACGCACACTCGGCACGGAGGCGGCAGGGGCTTATCACCGCTGCCGGTGGCCGTCAACTGTTGACTTTCCGTTTGCTGCACACATCAGGCTTCCAAGAAGCAATTCATTCCCTTATCAGCGTCGTGGATGCATTTCGGTGTTGGAACTTATTTCGCTTCGAAATTGATTAAAAGGGTTTTCTTATCTCGAGCGAGACTCGATGTTTAACAACCGAATGGACGTACAAAACGCTGGACTGTGCACGTAGGAGACGCGCTGAGAGCGCGATTTGTCTGCGTTTATGGCTTCCTGTCGGAGCAGACTGACGCGTTCATTAGCTGCTTCAAAATTATGAATTCATTCTGCAAACGAAGAGCTTAAGAACGTGCGACTGACTGGTTTTTAAATGAGTCGTCCCATGGCGTCGACGACCGCCTGGTGGACACAATTACGGCACGTCGCGGTGTGTGTTCTTGGAGCGAAGACGATTGAGCAAGTAAACAGAGGACGTTATGTGAGTGGAGCTGGGAT
This sequence comes from Eristalinus aeneus, assembly GCA_955652365.1. Lineage (NCBI taxonomy): Eukaryota > Metazoa > Arthropoda > Insecta > Diptera > Syrphidae > Eristalinus > Eristalinus aeneus. The sequence goes on from OY019134.1 coordinate 8,159,005, forward strand.
GCATTTGAGAGGGAACAAGAAGTTCGTTTGGTGTTCAAATAGCGGTGCAGTTTTTTTGGCATCGGGTTCGTTAGCCATTTTGACATTGGTAGGTCCAAGCGGGAACTGAAGCACTTTCCTCAGTTTGGCTCTCATTTGCAACTAACTCTGTTTTGTAGGCAATTTTGACTTGCCATTGAGTTACACAAAGAATCACAACTGGTCTACGTTCTTTCAGACTTCTTCTCTGCGAACCTTCCCACTCCATCTCGGAACTCATTCTGATCAAAATTTGCGATAAAGGTTCAAAATTTTCATTTTTTGACGAAGTTGTTACCATAAATTCGGACTTCTTTATATTACTCAATTGATTATTGACAAGTCCCAAAAACGAAAACTTAGGCCAACAATGTCTGATGTCTTATTTGACCCTTTTCGCAAAAAAAAAAAAATCTGATTTGGGAGTCCGCTTGTTAGGAACAGTGTGCAATTGATGTGGGAAGCCTATAGTTCGAATTCGGTCCATAAAACACTTTGGATCAGCTGAAGACTGTCAACGAAAGAGGACACAAGCTCGTATGACATATTTGGCCAACAAAGTGAATTTCGCGGGAAGACAATTTTTTGCACGCGGCCCAAAATGTTGGTCAGTAGGGAAGAAGGCCCAACTTAATATCTTCATCTATGCATGGAATTGGCATAGACGAAGCTTCTTCTTCTTCTTCTTGTGGCGCTACAGTCCAACCAACATGCTTCTCCAGCCAGCACGATCTTTCCCCAGCGTCTCCAGTTGCGCACTCTAAGTTCGTTGAGTTGTTCGGCTGCACGTGGTCTATTAAGGGACCTCACATTCCACGTGCAAAACCGAAAATCGTTGCCCTTAAAACGTTTGCTCGTCAATAGTTAAACAGCACTTATATATACCAGGCATATCGGGTTTTCTGAACTATATTAATTTTACATGGTGAGGAAGTTAACCTCACGCACAACTCTCTGTAGGTAGGCCAGGCCCATTATTTAAACCCTCGGTCAGAAGGGCTCGCTGCATACATTGGTACACCATACAACGGGTTTTGTGATGGCTATCCAGGGGGGGAGGGGCGTGGGGGCAGTATGGCAACTTGACCTGTGCACTATCGAGAATAGCCTTGGCAGCTTGCCATGTTTAGGGCAATCAACGACGTTACCTCGTGTGCACAGGTCCATGCCCCCCAATAAAGCTACAAAGGCCTAAACATCATTTAGACCAAAGACGATCCATTCGACGAAGCATAAAATTTGGACCATACCCGATTTGGATCATTAGCATCGTCGATTGAAAAAGGGACCATTTGGTAGGGCTACTGTGGAACATGGGGGAGGACCAAATTTTTGACCAGACCAAAAAATTAATTTCTGACCGGGCCTAAATTTTAATTTCTCAAGAGAACTTTTACTAGACCTTGAATTCCTTGACCAGGCTTGAAGTTAACCTTAACAGGCCTTAAAATACTTTTTGATCAGGCCTAAAATGAACTTTACAACAAGGTGTCAGTAAATTAGAACTACCTTGCTTAAGTACGCTGGTTTCAAATTCGTGCTGTTTTAATGCTGCAGCTACAGTCTGGTTAATAATAATTAATAAATAAAATAATTGTTGGCTCTACAGTCCAAAGGGGGACCAGGGCCTAGCTTGCTCATCAACTACTCGTGTTGTGCGCGCTAATGTTCTCTCACGAGTAGAAGGGACCTACAGTTTTTTGCCGACTCCGAACGGCGAGATTTGAGAAGCTTTCTTAGACAGTTATTACTCTTTGAGTGTTGTCAGCAGCTCGAAAGAGGTGGTGCCGTGAAAAATTCGAAAAATTGGTGTTGAGCTGGGAGTCGAACCTAGACCCTTCGGCGTGTGAGCGTCGCACTCTACCCACTACGCCACGGCGACCACAGTTTGGTTAGGTCTTTAAAAACATGTGTTTTTCAGTCAGCGTGACCTCTTCTTATCTGTCTAAGTCTTCTCACACCAAGAAAACTGAGGCTTTCCGTCACATTATTGGGCCATCTCAGGAGCTGTTCATTCCTGGAACTGTGAACTACACACTTATACTGCACCATGTCGGGACGACGCACGACCGACGCGTCGGCCACACTGTCGCTTACTGTCATTAATGGAAAAGTGGCGGGTGTTGCTCTACATTTCATGGGTCTTCTCCACCATTCTTTTCAGTGTGCAAATTAAATGTATCCCTGGAGCCATAACGTTGATGTTTGGCCTACGAGTGGAACTTGCCAGCTGACATGACCCTAGTCGGGTGCCCAAACTGATGTTCAGCAGCTTGGACAGCCTTGTCGTGAAGCAAAAAAGGAAACACTGAGACTAGGGGCTGAGTGTTTTGCTGCTGATGAAAACTTCGTTCAACCATTTGTCCGTTTTCTGACTGCAGAAACACATTAAAATGTAAAGGTTTGAGTCTCGGCCAAAAGGACGTATCCCTTATGAGCAAACTTAAAGCCAAAAGTACGCCTCCACTCTTTGAGTAGAGGTGACAGAGTCAAGTTAACTTCTTGGAGGGCAATTTATTTTTGGATCTGAACTGATGGATGCCGAGAGTGTCCCAGACATTTCGTTAAGACCAGCAGGCCGTGGGTGTGAAGCTTTCTGTCCCAGCACAATGCTTTGAGTAAACCAAACTCAGCTCAACATTTTCGCCCTCGCTTTTCTTGATTCGAAACTGGAGGAGGCTTATAGAAGCTTTTGTTCGAAGACCTAAGCTTGAGTTCGAAGACCTAAGCTTGAGTTCGAAGACCTACTTATCTTGAACCTTGTTTTCTATTCGGTCGATGTGTCGACGGATCTTTTGCTTCTCCACCTTAGTTGTGTCTCTCTACCACCATCCAAGCCTCAAACAACAAGGACGATGCGCCCAAAATTTCACATCAGAAGCAAAATTGAACTGAGGGTCCGCTCTGCTGTTTTGTCGAGCAAAGCCGTTCCGTACTCTTAAAGGTACAAGAAAGGTTCTTTGAGCTTTCAGTTTCGACGATTTCTGCGGACATCGAGCCAAGTGGCATGTGAGATCTTGTTGAGATCTTCTGTTAAGCAACAGACATTTTGTTTGAGGGGCTGTTTGACGGTTTAACGTATAGATGAGAGCACGCGCTTGGTCCGGCCCGGCCCGGCCCGAAAAGTTTTCGAATTAGAGCCATTGGGACAACGCAATAGATGACGGCCTTGGCTAAGATGGCGCACACCAGTGGAGAAGGACCTCAACCAACTTGGAACGCGCAATAGGAGGCAACTAGCGAAAGATCGAGCTGGCTGGATGCGCATGTTGGTTGAGGCCCAGGTCTATCCCCTGCATCAAGAAGAAGAAGAAGAAGACAGCACGCGCTCACTTTTGTCTATATTGACTTCAAGATCAGTTTCGTTAGCGTGCTGGAAGAGCCTCAACAGCGCGATTTATAGTGTCCATATTCCGTCCGCCGTGTTCCAGTGGCTGTGACTTCCCAGAAACCACAAAATTCCTATTTTTTAAAACTTCATAAAGCCACGGTTCATCTTGGCCCCAGAGTGAGTGGTTTCATCTGTTGTCTTACGGGACGTCTGAATTGTGTGAGGAATTGCTAAACTTGAAGGGAAGTGCTTGCCTCGATATCGATTATGGATAGAGTTCCCTTGCCTAAGATATCAACCCCTTTCCCCAGCAATCCACCGCGATTTCACAGTTCAGCATCCGAAATCCATCTCAAAGTCGTTTCGGCAATGCCACGAACTTGAACAGATTCATCGCGTCCCATGAGTCACAAATCATTTGAAAGCCCTTGCCAAGTGATTTCTTCCATCGCCCGCATCCACCCTATCTCTGGCAGACATCCTCACAGATTTCACGCGGAAGCGGCACCACCCACCCTCCCCGAGGCAATATTTTGAAATCTGAACGCCTTATGCGTTGCCGCACCCCTCGCCGAGGCAGTTAAAGATAATAACGCACAAATGACTAAGTGCAACCCAAACAAACGTGGCAGCGTGGGACGAGGGATGGATCGACGACACACACCCAGCAGACCGTGCGCCTTCGACTCCATTCAATTATTGGATTTTCCAATAAGATGCATCCCCAGTCAGGCGAACCAGCGAACAGGGGATGATTCGTTATTCTTCGGATTTCTGTCTGCGCACAAAGGAGCGGGGTGGTGGTGGGGTGTTGCATGTCAGTGACGTGTATGAAAACTCAAAGCAAATGGGATTTTTATTGCGCCCCGGGATACGGGGAACTCAGATTCAAACGACGAAACGAAGCGATGAGCTATCGAGTGACGGCAGCGTTTTGTTGAAAATTTTACAATAAGCATGCGAGGAGTCGCAAGTGGTCTTTGCCATGGTGATTCAGACGAGCATTCGCTCCTCATGGTGACAGCATTGATTTCTGCTCGACTGCCGGACAGGAAGCTGTGTCGGTGGGCGGGGAACTGAGCGCTCAACTCCACCACATGGACTTTAATTAACTGAAAGTCCTTTTCAGCAAACTCGGCGTCGTCGTCTCTCCGAAACCCAGCAAAGGGCCATAAAACGGGGAAAAATCAGTTTTGGCTTTGATTTTATTATCACAGAGCAAAAATGGAATTTCCACCCCAACGGGGGTGTTACGTCTTCTCCGACAACCCCACCACACCTCGCTCCATCTGCAGATTTTATGGATGCGATGGTGATCAATAAAAATGATGAGAACTACTTGAAGGAGGAGGAGCAAGAGGTTGAACTTACATCACATGTCACTTGCGAGCAGCGGAAAGGCAGCGAACGACGGAAATTATTACACAGACAGTCTGAACTGATGAACTTCGTGAAGAGGAAACTTCAATTAGAGGGCTTTGCGTGTGGGTTGCGAAGCGGGGAGGGGTTGGGGACTTTATGACTTTCGTGACATAACTGGGTGGAGTGTGTCGTCGTTTTCGTGGTTTATGCTGTGAGGCATGCCATCAACTAATTCGTTGCCACTGACTTGCGCAACTGAAACGCCCCCTCTCCCAAGCGCCCGTTGCCATCTCAAATCAATAAGTCCCCCAAACAATTGTCTCGCGCTGTCAAACAAATCCCCGAAAATCTATTTTCTCGATAAATTACTTGTCCATTCACACACTTGAACGATTTACCGCCGCCGCTGCCACCGTATCGTTCGGCTCGCCGTCACCCTCCACCTCTCTCTCCCCTTCGCTCACTCATCCAATCGGCGGGCATCAAAGAGAATCTAAATTTAAGATGAAGCGAACGAATTGAATGAATTATGTATCTGACCGCGAAGGTCATCGCGAGATCTGTAAGCGAATGTGGGGCAGGGGATGGATGGGCAGGGGGAGGTGGACTTTAAAGAGCTGCCCCATCCCCCGCCAACGAGTGTCTCTTGACTTGATAAAAGCGATTCCATTGATGACTCCCCAGTGTGCCCGCGTTCCGGTTTCCCTTTGCAGCTGGCCAAGGTCTGTGGGGCGCATCGGAGACGCCGCGAACGAGGCAGCGAGTAATTAAGAAATCTCATTAAAATTTTCCTAGTCGAGTGTCATGGCGGCAGGCAATGGATATCTTTCCTCATTTGAATGCGGAGTGCTGGAAATAATCTTTTTGCTCGTCGTTGGGTTCCTCTGCAGTTCAGAGGTTGTGTCGTCGTTACTGTGTGTGCTTTGGTTGTGTTTTTCTTGACGTTGTTGTGTGTTTTGTGTTTTTATTTTCATCGCCTTCCGGAGAGAGCGCGCGATAGTGAGTAAAGTGCGCACACACGTCATGGTTTTATTCGCTTTTTTCGCGGCGCGTTTCGTTTGTGAAAGGCATGAGATGGGCGCATAACGTGTGGATGTTGTTTTTTCCCGTCGTTTTAATTAGAGAGACTTCATCCGCTTATCGGGCTCCTCATTACTTTCCGATTAATCGCTTTGATGACCATTTGCATGGAGTTTCCAAGGGATTTGTGACTGTCACACGGCACAGTTGATGTCACAACTGTGGGACAACTTTCACTTCGACACGACATGTGTCCCGTTGAGATGCTGGGATGGGAATTGATTTGTGGAGGATAAGATGGGATTGTGCTGGGCATTCAGAGGATGACTTAGGCTGTCCGTGCAGGTGGCCAATGCTTTTGAGCAGTTTTCAAGCAGATGACACCAAATTTGGGGCAGTCGCGGCTGGCACCATTGTGCTCTGTCGTTTGTGTAATCGAACAAAGCTCTCAAATCGCCTCCTGAGCGCTGACAAAATTGTACTTGTGCGGAAAATTTTGGAACTGAAAGCTGAGCCAAAGTGGATGAGTCCAAGGTGCTGCCTGCGGTGGCGTTTTGGCCGAGATGTCAATGCTTTGTGCTCTTTTGTTCTGACCACTCCCGTTTGCTGACACAACTTCTTGGAGGATGAAGCTTTCATTAATTCATTCAATCACTTTAACAGCTGAACCACTGATACCTTTCGTCTGCTCCCGTTTGCTGACACACCCACTTGAAGGACGAAGTACACTTTAACACTTTAACAGCTGAACGGACTTTTGGAAGATCGTGCATCTGATGGTGACTTAACAGTTTCGTCCTGCAGCATGCGACTGGTGCTGAAGCAATCGCGACTGATACTGAAGCAGGCGCGAATGGCTTGACAAGAGGTCACACTATCGCCAGAATTTTTCACGAACTTGAAAATGGTTTCCAGCAATAGCCAGTGGATTGCTTGAACTGAGAGGCATCCTGAATGTTGGCATAAAAATGTGCTTTCGCGGATAGAGGTCATATCGCAACTTGGAGGGTGCCACAAGAAGTCGGTACTGGAAAGGTCGACTGCGGCGAGAGCTGCCGACAAGTGTTCAAGTCCAAATCTGCGACTTCAAGCTCAGCACACAAAAAGACGTCGTTAAGCATGACCATGCAACTGCCACTAACCAGACCAGATGATGTGACTGGATTTATGAATCACATGATTCAAAATCACATCCGTATCACTATTTATAGTGACAACGGAAACACTGATGGAGGAAACACCATCTGTGGCGGGATGGCGGCTAACAGACCCAGGCTTAGAGGGAACCTGACTGATAGTGACAGCTTAACCAGAGGCTATATTGTGGTGCCACGGGAGGTCAGGGGCCCCTGGAACTTCGGTTCCAGCCTGACCATTGCGGTAGGCCCCCTTGTGGGAGTTTCGTGGTGGCTGTGGTTTACCACCTAACATCGCGGGTAGAGTCGAGGATAGTGTACTGTGCTGACTTGTCTAGCCCATTGTTTAAGCAAAACTAGGCAAGTCGGTTAGGGGACTATCCCTTCTCAGTGTGGAGTTGCATTCTCAACCGGGCGCTGCGACCCAAAGAGCGGAAGAGGTTTTAGAAAGGCTTCGCATCAAACCAAGGTGGGGTGATTGCCCCTCAAGCATGATCCCAATTTGGTACTTGGGTAACTAAGGCGTTTAGTCTTGCGTTACTTACGACTCTTGGGAAAAAGGTTCCCCGTGATATAAGCCGTTAAGGCAGGTGATCACGTAAAACCAAATCCCACATCTGCCACTAACCAGACCGAAACGTCAATCTCAGGTATGATGCGATTCCGCCGCTCCGACTTTCCGCCACTCCAACTCTCCGACACTCCGCAAATAGTCACTTTCAGTGGATGATTTGTCTTCTCAGCAACAAGACGCGACAGTCCTAAGCACCTTCTTCTCCTTCTTCGTCTGGCGCTACAGGTCGGTTTGGAGATGGACCTCAACCAACAAATGTACCTCCCCAGCCAGTTGGTTAAGGCCCTTCTCCACTTGTGTTCACCCACATAGCCTAGGCCGTCCTCTGTTGGGTTGTTTCGAAGACTTTCCGGGTCGGAGCAGTGGTGTTCATACGCTCTACATGACCTAGCCGTTTTAAGCGTTGTACCCAAAGACGCTTGACCAGGCGCATGTCGCTGTATAGCCCATAGAGCTCGTCGTTAAATCCTCTCCTCCAAATCCCATCGACACAAAGCGGACCAAAAAACGCACGCAAAACTCTTCTCTCGAAAAGACAAAGGGCTTCCTCATCCGCTTTTAGTAACGTCCAGATTTCGGGGCCATAAAGTAGGACTTGGGTGATTAAGCTGTTACATAAAGCAAGCTTAGTCCTTCGAGAGAGGGCTTTGTTACTCAATTGCCTCGTGAGCCCGAAGATGCAAACAGCGGTTGGCGAGAGTGTTTCAGGGTTTTTTTTTGTCTGAAGCGCTCAGACTCAAAGATTGGTCCATTGTACTACCAGGCAGTAACCTTCGTTTGATCTGTTTTCTTGCTTTTCCGAAGAAAGCAGAGAAGGCACTTCTGTGACCTGATACGAGCAAAGGCGGGACATTGACAGAGAAAGTGCTCTGAAGTGTCTTCACCTTCCTGCGTTTGATTTCAGTCCTGATGTTGTTGTCCCTGTTTGCCGTTGAGCCGAGGTTGACGAAGTCCTTGTCCACCTCGCGGTTTCTCCTGCCTCGTGTGACGCTCGGTCCAAAACGTCGGTGTTGTGTGTCCCTCCTTGATGACAGCATGTACTTTGTTTTGTCCTCATTCACCGCCAGACCCATTTAAGTCGCTTCCGCTTCAATGCTAGTGATCGCCTCATTGCTTGTTCACTGTGTTGGTTCAATCACGTCAATGTCGTCCGCGTAAGCTGTTGGTTCAATCACGTCAATGTCGTCCCCGTAAGCTGACGACATTGACGTGATTGAACCAACTTTGGAGCCTTTTTTTATAATTTTCTTGTGTGAACTTGTGAAATATGCACGATCTTCTCGAGGATGATGTTAAAGAAGGCACAGGGCAGCGCGCTGCTTTATCTTCCTTTTTCTTCTTCGTGGGGTGCTATAGTCCGGGACCTGGGCCTCATCTAACAGGCTCTTCCAGCCCGCACGATCTCTCGCCAGCTGCCTCCAATTGCGCACTCCAGGTTCTTTATGGTCCTTTTTCACTTCTGTTCGCCACCTCAGCCAAACCGTCCTCTGTTGCATTGTCCCAATGGCTCGGATTCGAGACTTTTGTTGAGTTGTGAGTTACCTACGATTTTCTGTGACATGACAGTGCGTCGCCGTGACTTAATCCTTTTTTTTGGCATCGAAGGTCTCAAGGAGTTCGTTGTCGAACTTGACGGGGTAGAGAGAGTTCTCCGTCGTCATCTTACACCATCTGGCGAATTTGAAAGGAGTTCCATAGCTTTACATGGTACTGTATAGCCCATATGCAACCTTAAAATCGACGAATAGGCGCTGAGTGTGGATCTGTACTTCTTAAGTCTTTTTCAGGACCCGCCGTAAAGAGAAGATCTGGTCTATCGTGAACTTCCGTGGCCTCAAACTACACTGACAGGGACCTATCAGGTTGTGGGCAAACGGTTTTAAACGCGCACACATTAAGGAGGCTGATCCCTGGATGGTTGGGGCAGTCCATCTGACGTCAGGCAATATAACAGAAAGGATCATATAGGTGATGTTGAAAAGGCCGATCCCTTGTTTCGGAGTCTCATTTCCTGTGGACCGGACAAACGACGCTATTTGCCCATTCATTGGGCATGCGTTCGTCCGACCATATGTTACAAACGAGCTGGTGCATGCGCACAATCAGATCATTTCCTGCTGCGGACAGTCCGTCCACTCCAGCAGCTTTGTTTGACTTCAGTTTGACCTCCGATATCGAAAGTGAAGTCAAACAAAGTTGCAAGCCCCAAGAACTTCAACTTCGTCTGTTAACGCTGTCAGCCAAGTGATTCTTATCCAGCGCCTCATAGGGAAGGATAATCTTTTCGTCTGAAATCGTTGCCTTTTTCCAGCTGGTCTAAGGCGGAAGGGGTTGGTCTTCAACTGCTGGGTCGACTGGCATTCTAAGAGCATTTCCTTAGGCTAGGACGTGGAATGTCCAATTGTTGAGATCGACGTCTGGTTGATTTGCTCAACATCTATGCACACACTGTAGGACGCTGGACACCATGACGCGCCACTGGCTAACTACTCGAAGCGCGGTTAATATGCTGTTAGGCGGCACTGGCTTTCCAATCTAGCGCACTTTTTGCACAATTACGCGAACTGTCTCAGCGGGTGCCCCACTTTCAAAGTAAAATCCCATCCCTGGGTGCCAATGCTTCCATACGTTGCCTTCGCTTAAAGGGAGACAAGCACAGGCCTCGTTCCATCGGCATTCCCAGTTTGCCCCGAGCTGTGTTAAGTTTGTAGATTCCATTTGAAAGCTTCTGTCTAGGGAAAATCTGTTTCTGTCTAGGGAAAATCTGCTTCTGTCTGGGGAAAATCTGCTTCCAGTCACTTGTCGATGGGTTAACTCAAAAAATGGCTGAATCTACGGCAAATATGATCATGAGCATTTTTGAAGGGCACTTCAATTCACTCTTAGGTGAGACAATTTTCCAGACTGAACCGCAGTTACGTTTTAAAAGAATTGATTTTTGCTTTCCCTCTCGTGCCTCATCTGACGTGCCTCGCCCTCAGATTCCAAACACTTCCTAATTGAGTTCGAACTTGTTTACACAAAAGCCTGTCCGAAATTAATTTATAAAAATCATTCCCTCAAATATCGGTCAGAGGACAGCGTACGGGAGGGGAAGGGAGGGAAGGACGGCGAGGGCCTGTGTAAACTTTGCAAAGTCATTTTTCACCATCAGTTCCGAATAATTGAACAAATGGCAAAGTGATACAGACGAGCTGATACAACCTTCCCAACATGACCGTTGGTGGCATGAGGCACTCTTTGGTGGAGGGTACGACGCGAAGAGGGGAAAGGGGCTAAAGTGGGGGCCTTGGTGGGTTGCGGAAGGATGAAGTCCTCCAGAATCGACGAAGATTAATTGTTCCGCTTGGCGATGGCGCTCCGGGATCAACTACAGTCTCAACGCCGCGTTCAGTCTTGTGCGCCAATTATTCTGTCACTTCGTAATTGTCGAGTCAAGAGGAAATTTTCATCATCGCCGTCTTGGGAAGGAGTTACAAGTCATAACTCGAAGCGCGGTCATTATGCTGTCAACAAGGGACCGTCGAAACGAGAGCCCATTCAACAGTTACTCTCGTCAGCAATCGATTTTCCACTCGATTGTGTGTGCGTTGTGTAGGCTCTACAATAGCGACGGCATTCCATTACACTTAATCCAAAGGACACTGACCAGGAGGAGGCGCACGTGGACTGAGAGGCAAAACGGAGGCATTCTCGACTTAATTTCCTGATGCAAGCGATTAGATTCCGCCACTCGGGCGGACTGATTGATGATAGGAGCAAAAGGAAGCCCCACACCCGGAAGGAGGTCCTGCGCGGTGAATGCCATATCGATTGTTATTCAGGACACACGGCATCCGGGTGTTTTGTTATTTTGCTTCGTTCTCGTAGGGGCTCCCCTGTGTGCTGTTTCCATAACCGACCGACATTACGCTCCTTAGCATAGCGATTCTCCTGATTAACTCGAGGCTTTCCCTAGTGGGGTGGAGGGAAAGGGGAAGTGGTAGACTGCATGATGATGGAGAATTCATTGTTCATTGGTATGCGCAAAATGTAAGCGAAGGAGGGCGGAGGGCTTTTGGTCGTCGGCATTCCATCCCTTCGCCAGGAATTTTGCATGCAAGGATACTTTGTGTTACAGTTTGCTTTATTTGAGGGCGTGTGTGTGTGTGTGTGTTGTGTGTGTTTTCCTTGAGCACACCGAAGAGTTGAGCTCTTCTTTCGGGAGCTCCTTGTTATTGCTACAGACATGAATGCGAAAAGTTGGGGGAGTGGGTGGGGGCGTTCCTAGTGAGTTCCCCCCCCCCCCGCAGATTATATTATGTTAGCGGTTGTTGACGATGGCTTTACTTGCACTTTCTGCAACCTTGCAGATTTTGCTTGGATCCACAGCGGGCCGTTGTTGTGCCGGGGAGGGAATTGTTTCTTCGGGAAGTGTGTCAAGGAGGGACGTTTCGAGGCGTGTCGCTGAGTGGAGATATTCAACAGTGAATGACATGATAAGTGTGAAAGGATACAAAACAGCGCGTTGAATGGATGGATAAGATTGTTGCGAGGATCTCATTTTCTTCCTTGGGGAGTGGTTTTTTAGATTGTCCTCAAGTGGGTAGGGTGGCAAATTGTGATGAAGACTTCATGAAGTATTGACCTGAGCTGGTGCTACAGAATGGATTTGCAATTTTAGAGGCAAACTTCATGGTGTTAGTACTTTTCAATTTGGACGACGCCTCTCAAGGCTTGCAATTGTTCTGAAGTGTTGTTTTTGGAGTTCCCTTGCAGATGTCTCTAAAACTATCAACTAAAGACTCTTAGCGTTTCAATTTCTAATAAAATGTCTTCTTCTTTGGATTACGCTTGTCAAATTCTTAGCTCGCACGCTCCTGTATCGGCGGCTGACTCAAATTCCTTGCACTAAGCTTAAGGTTGAGGTCTCTCTTCCGCTATAGGGAACATCTTAGACGTGGATGACGTCTGTTGTGCTATCTCAGCGGGTAGGCTTTGAGACACTTGACACTTTGAGATGGTGCGCCTGGCCTTAGGCATCTCATGATTCAATTTGACACCGAAAACTGATGAAGCCGACGACCATTTGGTGCAATGATGGCTCCTACACCTAGGTGGTAAGGGAAGCTTGACGTGGAGGAGACAACTTGGCCAGAGGCTATACAGCCGGGGAATAAGGCCCTGACACTTTGTTTTATGAGGACCGTGCGGGAGGACAATCTTTCAGAGTACCGGAGTGGCCTAGTGTCGTAGGAAGAACGGTTCTGACTATGCTTAGACGGTTGAGGGGACTTCTTGCTCTCAGTCTGGAGGTGGATTGCAGTCGTTTGCTGTGACCCATAAAGGGGCAGGAGTGTTGAAAGCAGATATCTGCTGCCATCGTGGAGTCCCTTACCTTCTTCGTCAGTTGATGCAATGAAGGAGTCTCTGTTATTCTAAACTCAGCAAACGACGGTGTTAACTATGAGCTGGGACGTGCCACAGAGCAGTTCATCTTCAGCTGGCTTCAGGAGTTCTGGGTTCAGCCTACATCAGATTTGTTCGCTCTCTTTGCAGGGGGCCGGGTTTCCCGTCTATTGTCGCTTATGATGATGACAGAAGTACGACAGTGTGCGATTTGGACCTTGTCTTACAAATTTTAATTTTCCCGCAAACGAAGAAGACTTAGAATTTAATATCCACTCTGGTTGCAACTAAAGAGGGCAAAAGACAAAGGTATGTTGTTCGACAGTCTGCGAAATTCACTATTGTTTTCAAAATTGTGGTTTTCCCTCAAATGGAGCAGACCCAGAGTTCAATACCGACTCTGGTCGATAAATGCCAGGAACTTCTAAGTGCAATTACGTCGATATTCTTTTCGACAGTCTGCAAAATGTACTTTTGTTTTCAAAATGTTGATTTTCCCGCGAATGGAGAAGACCCAGAGTTCAATACCGACCCTGGTTGTTAAATGCCAGCAACGAGAGAGCGCAATAGACAGCGTTACATTAACCTTTCTTTTGCGAAATTTGTCTTTTCTTTCAAATTTGTTAGTTTTACTGCAAATGGAGAAGACCCAGAGTTCAATACCGACTCTGGTCGTTGAATGCCAGCAACGTGAGAGCGCAATAGACAGCGTTACATTAACTTTTCGTCTGCGAAATTTGTCTTTTCTTTTAAATTTGTTAGTTTTACTGCAAATGGAGAAGACCCAGAATTCAATACCGACTCTGGTCGTTGAATACCAGCAACGTGAGAGCGCAATAGACAGCGTTACATTAACCTTTCGTCTGCGAAATTTGTCTTTTCTTTTAAATTTGTTAGTTTTACAGCAAATGGAGAAGACCCAGAGTTCAATACCGACTCTGGTCGTTGAATGCCAGCAATGTGAGAGCGCAATAGACAGCGTTACATTAACATTTCGTCTGCGAAATTTGTCTTTTTTTTCAAATTTGTTAGTTTTACTGCAAATGGAGAAGACCCAGAGTTCAATACCGACTCTGGTCGTTGAATGCCAGCAATGTGAGAGCGCAATAGACAGCGTTACATTAACATTTCGTTTGCGAAATTTTTTTCAAATTTGTTAGTTTCACTGCAAATGGAGAAGACCTAGAGTTCAATGCCGACTCTGGTCGTTGAATGCCAGCAACTTGAGAGCGCACAAGAATGCAAGAAGTCTAGAAATTCAAGTTGAGTCTGCAAATGGCGCAGTTCCTTGAAAGGTTAATAAAGAACTTGTGTAGCATCCTGCGGGTCTGGGAGGTGATGGATCACGTTGTAGAAGATACTGAACACAAAACCGATCCTGTTCCTAGTAAACTGCGCTTCGCCGTTGTCATCATAGTTTTCTCCAAACAATTCCTATCATAAATCCGAATGCTTATGGGACATAAAAAACTTTGTCTGTGGCAATCCGACAATTTCTCCATTAGAGTGCCATAAAAGACGCTCACTTGCTTCCTTATCACCGTCATCGAAAACGTCCATCCTCCAGTCCACAGTAAACCCCGTAAAACACATGAACTCCGCATCACCTCACGCATTGCAGTCTGAGCGTTGACCCGTCATCCTCCGTGCCCGTCCATAAAAACCACTCACGCTCTCGCTTAGCAGATCCAATTAAGTCATCACACCTCCAGCTCTGGCTGCCAATCGCCCCAAGTCCACTGATCGCCACTGGGCATCCATCGAAACCGAAAAAAGTCACAATCAACGAAAAAAAAACGTTCAATCCTTCCTCCGGCTCAGAATCGAAATCAGCCACCGCTTTACAGCAGTCAGCCGGTAATGGCCACGCACGGACATAGGGTGCCCGTAATGAGACAATAAATCGCATGCTAATTGATTGCCAGGGATCCCTTGTTCCGACACCACCATCGCCGTCGCCGTCGCCTTCCCCGTTTTTATACGCAATCCCCACTTAATGGCATTTCTGAACCTTCGCGCCGGTGCGCGCTCGCGGATGCATTGACGGCGAATTAATTGCGATAATAATGTCGAAGGCTTTACGACGCACAGGAATAGAATGACGACTTCTGCACCCGGCCAGTGAGAGAGCCATTAGCAAAGACGACGCGACGTGCCGGTTTTGCATGCATGCGTGCATCGGAGCGGCCGCCGTGTGTGCAGGGCCAAACGATTGGCAATTAGCCGCATGTGCAGAGCGTCTTTTTTCAACATTTAATGACGTAATTTGGCGCTCTTAAGATGCAGTCCATCTCAGGGCTTATGCCAAGCACGGACGCTCCCCGACGGACTTACCCGGCGAGTGTCCATTTAGAGTTTATGGCCTTCCGCGATTTGGAAACATCACACAGACGCTCGCTCGCCGCGGAGTGAGGCATCTGGCTGGTCTGGTGTGTGTGCGATGTGCAGCGTTTACGAATTCTGATGCGGAGGAGTCGTGCTTTGATCTCGTCAATGTTTAGGTACTCGACGCCGACTTTTATGAACTGTGCTAGCACTGCGGGGGTTGAAGCTCAAAGGACACCGCCGGGCAGGGATGGTGCCGCAACCACATTAAACCCCGGCTCGGCCCTGCGAGCGTTGCCGACTGATGACTGCGCCGCTGCCAATGCCGCTGCCGCCTGACGAATTACAAATTCAGCGTCAGTCTAAACAGTTTCCGTTTGTTTGGAGCAGAGCGGACGGGCGGGCGGGCACGTAAACAAATCGCTTATCCCTTGATGTGGCTTCGATGCTGCGGGCGTTGTTCTTTTTCATTTTCGTCGGCAACCGGGGGTTTTCCGGTGGACTGAGCGGAGAGTCAGCATTTTGTTTGTTAATTAGCCTCAAAGGCAGTTCAACCGTGGGGGAGGGGAATGCATGTTTGACGTTGAAGTTGGTTGTGGAAAATTTGTGGTCTGGTACAACCGCCCCTTGGTCTTCCCGCATCAACTCAGTCTACACTCGAAGTTGTCACTCTTGCCACATGTCACCGCTCCACCCTCTCAAAAAACGTCGGCATGAGGAAACTTCCAAGAATGCTCACCCATTACAGTCAGGAACTGCTTGAGTTCCTTGGCAAATGTCAAATTGTAAAAGTTTCGCAATAAAAGAGCAAAACCCTGACGAACGCCATCCCCGCCTCCGAGACGACCTCAAACTTTGCCGCAAACCAGAAGCCCCCGCTCCCCCCAAACTTCCGCTTTTTATTTTCATTTCATCCTCCCCGTTGTCACTGCGTCAACAAACCGGAGGATCAACGACAACAAAACCGCCAAAAAAGAGGAAAGAATCCACATCATAAAATGACGACGATGATGCGACGGAAGGAAGACGAAGAGGAAGACAGTCTGCGCTGCTTTGTCACCGCAACCAGCATGCTGCCGCGCGAAACCGTCAAGTGTTTACTAATTAAAGTGAATTGCCATCAACATAGCCCTCTCTGACGGCGGAGAACTGTTTGCCTTGCCATCGAGACTCACGAATTCGCTTGTCAACGGCGAGGGTGCTCCTCCTGTTTGGAAGTTTATTTGTTTGCTGTGCGCCGAACTACATATCCCGTCATGTCGAACGCAGGCAACCGCAAGACACTGGGGATCCTTGTTAGGGTATCGCCTCGAATTACGCGGAGACTAATGTGTGACGCAGCCGGGTGCACGTCGAGGTGCTCACACTCGGAGGGAGCCCGTAATTGCATGGCGTGTCAACTGATGGATGACGCACAGGATGCAATGCGGGTTGTCTACGCGCGTTGTTTGGGATAAGCGTTTCGGTCTGTTGCACCGCCGAATGACTTGATTGATGGGACGATTACGTGTGTGGGAGGGGGGCGGCCGAAGATGGGCAATGGCTCAATAATAGAAATTTATTCTTGTCTTCGGGGGGAATCTTAATTGACTGTGGGACGAGAGATAAGGGACTTGAACGTGTCTGCCTCGCCTGATTGGTTGACTCTCATAAAACATGTCAAGGGCCCTGGGGTGTCCCTGTGTTTGTCGACCATTCAGGCAGACAGCCGTAATGTCGAGTCGAAGGAATGATGAATTCAATTAGAGGTTACAATTACAACTTGAATTTGAAAATGGATTTCGTCCAACAAACTGACTTTTCTTTGGCTTGTTGTGAAGATGATATCTCGGCATTCTTCATTTACGAAGTCTGCGTTGAAATGCTGAAAGAACGAGGAATTTGGAGCGGGAGTTCGGAAAGAAAGTCAGCACAGAACACAGTGCAAGCAGTTTTTCTAACTGCGTGCTAAGTGATGTCCAAGAGTGAAACTCATGGAATTAAAGGTGTTTTTACATGTGCTTGTATTCCTTTTGGGACGTAGGCAGAAGCAAGACTCCTTTAAAGGATGCTCCCGCTGCGCAAAAAGACAGATACGGACAACACGAGAAACTAGGCGCTGGTCCCCTTGTGGGTTGTTGTCCCAACTAATGTGTATGTTCACGTGAAAGAGAGGAAAGTAGACGTTCAAGCTCTTACAGAATTCCCTGCTTCAGTCTTCTTTAAGAAATGGACACTGCGAAGTGAATTCTGAAGAAGGCTTACTTTTTCTGTTTGTTCTTCTTCATCTTCCAGGCCAGGGGGATTTTGGTCGCACCCAGAGCACGTCTCCAGCTGCTGCGATATTTTTACTGCTTCCCCAATTGCCCAAGATGACCGTGTCTCTTCTCAATTTGCTTGCGCCGCCTTAGTTGAAGACGATTACTGTACAGCTTCCATTCTAGGTCATGTTACTAGATTTTATGAATCACATGATTCAAAAATCACATCCGTATGACTATTTATAGTGACAACGGACACATAGTGGCCGCCGTGACGTGGTGGGTAGAGTGCGACGCTCACTCGCCCAAGGGTCTAGGTTCGATTCCCGGCTGAGCACCTCGAATTCTTCACGGCATCACCTCTTTCGAGCTGCTGATAACACTCAAAGAGCAATAACTGTCTAAGAAAGCTTCTCAAACTTCGTCGTTCGGAGTCGGCAAAAAACTGTAGGTCCCTTCTACTCGTGAGAGAACAGTAGCGCGCACAACACGAGTATTTGATGAACAAGCTAGGTCCTGGTCCCCCCGTGGACTGTCGCGCCAACAATTAACAGAAACACTGATGGAGATAAGACCATCTGTGTTGGGATGGCGGCTAATACACCCATGATTTGAAGGAGCCTAACTGGTAGTGGCAGCGTGACCAGAGGCTATATTCTGGTGCCACGGGAGGTCAGGAGCCTCTGGAACTTCGGTTTCAGCCTGACCGAGCGGTAGGCCCCCTTGTGGGAGTATCGTGGTGGCTCTGGTTAACCACCTAACATCCCGGGTAGAGTCGAGGATAGTGTACTGTGCTGACTTGTCTAGTGTTTGTTAATCCATGGGTAGGAAAGGGGACTATCCCGGCTCAGTGTGAGTTGCATTCTCAACCGGGCGCTGCGACCCAGGTAGCGGAAGAGGTTTTAGAAAGGCCTCGCATCAAACGAAGGTGGGGAGATTATCTCTCAACCATGATCTCAATTTGGTATTTGGGTAACTAAAACTTTTAGTCTTGCGTTATCTACGACTCTTGGGAAAATGGACCCCGTGATATAAGAAGTCAAGGCAGGTGATCGTGTACAACCAAATCCCACATCTGTACTGCTTTCATGATTTGTTATGTTCTTCATTAAATCACATCCAGTACAGATGTCAGATGATCCATGCCGCTTAACAGGCTGTAGAGCATTTTGTGCTACTGTTTTTCTCCAGATCAAGTCAATAGGGCCAGGAATAGTTTAAGCGGAAAGCAGACCCGTCTCTGTTGCTCAGTCGAATTTGGAGTTCAATAGAACGGCAAACGGGAAGATAAATGCGCTAAATCTTAGTCAAGGCGTTGTTGCCCTTTGTCGCCATTCTTAGTCGGTCAACCATTGAATTTTTTGGAAATTATCTTGCGCTCACTTTGAGGCAACTTCTTCATCCTTGTTTGGAGCTACAATTCGGCGTAAATTTGGGTATCAATCGACATGTTTCTTCCGGTAGCTGCCTCTTCAACTTCAAAAGACTCTTTCAGCCCACATGATCCATTGCCAGCTGACTCTAATTGCGCACTTCCAGTTGGTTGAAGTCCTTCTCCACTTTTGTGCGGCATCCCAGCTCTGACTGTCCTCTGTTGCGTTGTCCCATTAGTTCAGATTTGAAGACTTTTCGGCCCGGAGCAGTGGTTTTCATATGATTTACATGGGCAAGCCGAATAGAAGCCAGGCGCATGCCGCATAAAGTTCGTGAGTGAATCTTCTTCTCCAAATGCCATCAGCGCTAACTTGTCCGAAAAACGCTTTAAGAGCTACCCCATCCATTTTCGGGCTGAGAGAACTCTCCTTGACAACAAGAAACTCTTTTTCAGGATTGGACATTCTCCGGATACTTAATCTGAGGCATTGCCTATTGAAGCTGTGTAAGGTCTTAACGAGGCTCTGGTATGATTCAAGTCCTGGGGCATCTCGGTTGGCAGATTTCTTTTGATGTCTGAAGAGCTTCTCCGACTGATGGGCCACCGAAAATAACTTTGCCAAGCTTTTGAACGACAAATCACAGAAATGTGTGCGCCGATGGAAGTAGTCAGCTTCCAGGGTTCAACGACAACGCTCGTCATTGTGTGCTCGTTTAAATTTAATTTTTAAGAATATTTGTTAATTTTTGAAAACACACGGGAAGCTGATGTCTTATGCGTCACGATTCCATTTCCGGCCCCTGGGACAGCAGTGGGTAGGAAATGGTCTACCTACAACCAGACAAGCTGCACAGTTTGTTAGCTTGCAAACCTGTAGTTCCACCACTCTTTTGCCTGTTTCATTGCACCAGTACCTGATTCTCTGTGCAACGAATTGACCACATCAGACTTCATCTCGAGCTGACTAGGCAGCGTGTACAGGTGCTAGTCTGTATTCCAAAGGGTCTCCATATCTGCTTCAACACCAACGTACGATGTAGCCTGTTGTAAAGTCAATGATAGGAAATTTCGAAGGCCTTCAGTTAGACCTCAGAGTCACGAACGCCTCTTGTCTGAATTCTTACAACCCACAGCCTTTCACTTATTCAAACCATCGCCACCCCCTTCAAGGTCCGACTCCATCGTCACCCAGTCACAAGCGATCCGTTCCTTCATTTAGTATGCGAATTGCTTTTTAAACCCCATCACTAGGTAACTGCTGAGGAATCACCTTCGCCGACTGCACCAGACCCCCCAAACTCGCAGCTCCTCGCGCCCACCCTCGAGAGCGTGCCGTCCAACTAAGACCCAATTAAAACCGCCATCATGCAGCATTCAAATCCAATCAAAAGGATAAAGCCCATCCACAGTCGATTAAACGCAATCAATAACGTCTCAATTGGCTTCGCGACGAAAATTAAACACAAGGCCTGTCGCGGGTGCACCGCACCCAGCCTCCGTGGGGCTTATGACAGGCTGTCGCTGCTCGGACTTAAGCCGCAGTCCGAGACGGTGGCAATCGATTAGCGGCGTAGTTGGACCAAGTTTTGGAGCAGTTTTGGAGCTTAGCGGCTAATTGGCCAGGTCATTAATTACGCTCCGATACCGCTCGCGTGGAAGACGAGAAACGGCGACGGCTTACGGCTACCACTTCTTGGGAACTCACATTTTTTGTGCTTTTTGACTTTTCTTGAACGCCTGGTTAGCATAGCCACGGCGTGTAATTGGTTGTCTAATGGAAGCAAATTAGCGTTGCCCGTAGGCCTGATTAGGCGTCTCAGCGGGGGAATTTCACATGTGGGCTGACACGACAGGTGGATTGTGGAGGATGAATGGGAACCTGGCGTGCGAGGCTGAGATTTGAAGAAGGTGCAGGTGCTGGTGGAGTGTGGTGAGGGGAGGAAGATGGAATGGAGGAGACTGGGCTTGAAAGTTAAATGTTGCGGGTGAGCAGAGCAGTTGGGAGCGGCAGAGGAAGTTGACCCAAAGTTAGCGGGAAGTTGTGACTGCTTTGTGAAGAGGGGCAAAAGAAACATTTCGACAGGAGCGGCTGTAATAGAGGAGACAGATGAAGTGGAATGGGGCTGCATTACGCTCAAGAGGAATGAGCTCCTTCAACAGGCGCACTGAAAGGACGTTCTCCAACTAGAGGAGAGCAGTAAAAACTGAACGCCAACGAGGGTGAGTTTCTGCAACTGGATGTGAGCCGCAGAAAAAAGCTTTTAACACAATTTTGGGAGTTGACACATTTGCCTACTTGCTCTAGTTGTGGACCTCAATTAACAAGCAGTTTCAGCCAGCGGCATCCAGTTGCATGCACCAAGTGAGTTGATGTCCTTCCCTGCTTCTGTGGACCGTTTTGTTTGAGGTCACACTCTATAACGTTATTAGAGTGGTTCGGAATGGAAGACACGTCGAGCTGGAGCTTGGAATCCGAAGATTCAGACTAGATGCGTGTGGCCGTGCAAACCGAACAGCCTGTCTGCTGCATGACTTGATCAGTTCTCACTTGGCTTGGGAAAAGTATTTCTTCCTTTGCCCGACACAGGTTGTCCATCGAAATCCCGAGTGGTGGGTACAGACAGCTGTACAGCACCAAAAAGCAATCTTCAACTAAAGTCGTCTCTTTTAGCTTTCGCGTGACCTTCCTTCTGCAGAAAGGAAACGGGCAATAAGACGGAAGTAGAGCGGGAGATGGCCTAGGAGAATACAAGAGGAAGGGAAAGAGGTAGGTTTGAAGAAGAAAGAAGGAGAAGAAGGGTTGAAGAAGAAAGGAAGAGGAGGCGGCTTTGAAGGAAAACTGAGGAAGAGGTGGCTTTGAAGGAGAAGGAGGTGGAGGTGGCTTTGAAAGAAGAAGAAGGAGAAGCCAGCTTTGAAGAAGAAACGAGTAGGAGGCGGCTTTAAAGGAGGAGGACGCGGCTTTGAAGGAAAAATGAGGAGGAGGCGGCCTTGAAGGAGAAGGGAGGAGGAGCCCGTTTTGAAGAAGAAACGAGTACGAGGCGGCTTTGAAGGAGAAAAGAGGAGGACGCTTCTTTGAAGGAAAAATGAAGAGAAGGCGGCTTTGAAGGAGAAGGGAGGAGGGGCCGGTTTTGAAAGAGAAAGAAGGAGGAGGCGGCTTTGAAGGAGAAAGAAGAAGGAGGTGGCTATGAAGGAGAAGGAGGAGGAGACGGCTTTGACGGAGAAAGGAAGATGGACCGGCTTTAAAGGAGAAAGAAGGACGAGGTGGCTTTGAAGGAGAAGGAGAAGGAGGTGGCTCTTAAGGAGAAAGAAGAAGGAGACGGCTTTCAAGGAGAAAGGAGGGTGGGCCGGCTTTGAAAGAGAAAGAAGGAGGAGGCGGCTTTGAAGGAGAAAGAAGGAGGAGGTGGCTGTGAAGGAGAAGGAGGAGGAGGTGCATTTTAAGGAGAAAGGGGGAGGAGCCAGCTTTAAAGGAGAACCGAGGAGGAGACGGCTTTGAAGGAGAAAGGAGGAGGCGCCGGCTTTAAAGAAAAAAGGAGGAGGAGTCGGCTTTGAAGGAGAAAGGAGGAGGAGCCGGCTTTGAAGGTGAAAGGAAGAGGTGCCGGCTTTGAAGGAGAAAGAAGGAGAAGGCAGCTTTGAATTAGAAAAAAGGAGAAGACAGCAATTTAGAAGGAAGGAGAAGGGGAGAGATGGCAAATAACGAACGGGAATCAACACTTCAGTTTTCATGAATTTAGGATTTCCAGCACGCAAGTCTTCCTTCAATTTCACACGCAAAGGAGACTAAACACACATGAAGGAAATGTGATCGGCAACAAAGTAAACAGATGTTTCAATGATTTAACGCGCATCTCACCTCCCTCAAAGAAACCTCCGAGAATGTCTTTCAAGAGTCCCGCAATCACGCAAAAGTCCGAAATATCGTCAAATTGAATATTTATCGCCTCGTATGAGCCATTAGCAAGCCTCTAACGTTTTCTTACAAGCTCAGATCGGTTATCTCTGAATCAGCTAGTTCACTTTGAGACTCGTTAATGAACCAAATTAAGATCCAATCGTAAACCAGTTGCAGGCCCATCTTCCCAACGTGCCATCGCGTCAACACTTAGCCAACACATTCCCTCATCTCCCAGCGCTCGGATCGATCAGTCGAATGATGCTCTTAAAAGCTCGTAAAAACACGTGTTTAACGATCGTCTCCGCCGGAATGTCCACAACGGTGACCAGTTTGAGTTGCAAATGATGGAACAGTGCCGTTCAGTGGGACAGGAAAGCGGTGCGCACTCAAAGGATAAACGCCCGGAGGGGCCAGGCCACTCACCTCGCAAATTGAATTTGAATTTCTAGCCTATCTATGGATCGTGGAGTCTATGCTCAGGTGGGGGACATAAAATCTTCTAGACAACACTGCCTACCCTCACACAGTGCATTTATGACGGTTTTCCGTGGAACCTGTGGCTTTATGTCCTTCTAATTGTGCATTTTCAAATGCATGCACACACGCGGGTAATGTTGCGTCGTAAAAGTGGGGACAATTTTTATGTGCCTTGAAAGGCATGTTTTGGGTTTATTGACTGGTGGGAAATCAATTCCATCAGCAAGAGGTCACCACAAGAGAGACGGGGGACTTTGTGGGGTGCGAGAGAGCGAATCAGGTTTTCATCGATTGGTGGCTTCAAATTTTTTTCGGGCAATCTAATCCACTCGAAAGTAGCAGCTCTGAAAGTCGTTCGTGATACTTTTGAGGGGATTTATCGCACAATTCTTGTCGTCACAAGCTGACTTGACGTGACGAAACTTATTTGTGACATGATCTTGGAATATATTGGACGTTGCCTCGCAATCTTTTTATTGAAAGCGTCAGAAGGTGCAGCTGGCAAAACCATGAACTTCACATTTTATGCAGAAAATGTTTTTACGTTACATATAAATTTTGTGAAGGGACGAATGTGACGTTTCTTGTAAAAGTCGTTTTGCATCATATCATGCATAGGACACAACTTCTTAAATTTATCACGACATCCGTAGCCTCACGATCGTGGTGGTATTTGCGGTCAACATTCGTGATGACTTCGAAAGTGTTTTCGCGAACGTTCGTTGCTTTCAAAATAAACGTATGGTACGTCTTTGAATTACAAAAAAAAAATATTTCTTTCCATTCGTTGGTTCTTAATTTGTGACGTGCCATACCGCATTGTTCAAAATAATAGCTTTATGTTCGGCTTTGACATAGAGTTCTTAAAAATAGCAGTACGTCACGTTGCGTAACGTGACGTTTGCTACCTTTGCGACGTTGATTACTTATTGACATATTTTACATTCGTAACGTTACATTTTTGATGAAGACAGCTGAATTCATATCTTCTGTCCTGTTTTGTCCATGTTTGTGACGGAATTTCCAGATTCCATATTCACCAAATTTTTCATTACAACAACAACAATGAGAAAATGGCATGAACAGCGTGGAACGATCCGAAACAGAAGTTTCCTTACATCGTGCGTAACGTGACATTTGTGACGTTCGTGACGTTTGTGATGTTTCTTAGATTCCTGACAATGAATGCTGAATTTATTTGGAACGCTTTTACATTTCCTTTTCACATGATAACTATCACGCTGTCATGGCTGCTGTTCCATAGTTTCCTACTTCGTGCATAACGTGACGTTCGTGATGCTCACTCGTTCTGCAAAATTTTTTTTAACGCTCTGTGCTTGTGCGAATTCAGAAAATGCCTGCAAAACGTTGAACGATTCGAAGCTTAATTCGATTCCTTTACTTTGTTCGTTTCGTGGTTTGTATAGATATTCTTCGCCAGCTTATCGTGACGCGTGAATAAAATACTACGAGTCCACTTTTTTTGCTAGGCTCGTGATGCGATCTCTGCGACAAAATTGCTAAGTGTGGCTGGCAACGTTGACCATTTTTCTCTTTTAAGATTTATGGAGATAATATGTTATAGAACGGCAAAATTGAAACCCATCTAGCGTCTCCTTATATGTGAAAACCAAAAGCGACGACCGCCACATTACTGAAGACATTTCGTCATTTCCAGTCATTCCAAGGGTTCAGGAATTTTCGTAAGTTCCTGGAGATCCTCCCATTACTGTGACGTTCATGGCTGATGTCCTCACAGTGACATCTGTTTTTGTTACGCGTCACGAAATGACATACTTCCTACGCCCTGCTCGTTGCAGTCTCGCTCAAAGCTGTCTTGACATTTGAAGAAAACTTCTCCCACGCAAGGAATCAAATTAAGTTTCCCGTTTTGCAATGTGACGAACGTGACGCTTGAGTCAAATAACATCCCTACAGCAGGCTATTCTGAAAAATCATCTTCCTTCATCCCGTATTCTCAGAACCACTGGCCTTGGGGCGCATAAACAGCCCCCGCGGAATCTCCCACGAAACCCACATCACGCCGTGATTCGTTGAAACAAACACCACCTCGAATCCCATTCCACGGCCTCCGCCGGCCAATCACGATCGCTTCACGGCCGCGCAAAGTTCCTCGGAGCAAATTAATCTCTGCTCCACTCTCGGGCACACTGGAGGAATTTCCATATCGGGTTTCGGTCGTCGGTCGGTCCCGCCATACGCGCCATACCTGTTCGTTGCGTAAGCCCCTCTGCTGGCGGATTATGATTAATGATTACGACTTTTATTCGCGGGCCGTATGCAAATCCCGGCCGCCCCACCTGACAGCTGACAAATTCAAATTTTTTCGGACTTGTCGCGCCTCCTCGCGGTGCGTAATTGGAAACATAGACGGGTCCATGAATAAACCATCGAACCGCGTGGAGCTCATTATTTTGCGACCACTGAGATGCTTAATGCGATTGCGGGGCGGGGAGGGGTAGTCGAGCTGTGCTTGATAGACGCGGCAACGAAGAGATGACAGCTGATTGGGGATTAGCCGTCACTATGGTCTTTCGGTATTGACGCGGCAATTTGTCGGCAGCGGCTGGCGAGTGGCCCAATATCTCAATCCGAAGAAAATCTGCATCCGAGCACCCACATGCAGCACCGAACCAGTCGCTGGGAGGGGCCCAAACCGCTGGCAGGGGCAAGGGTTGAATATTTGCTCTGCGGTGCCTGCAGCACGATGCATGGAGTAAGCGGAAAGGTGCTAAGAGCTTTCCACACCACCACATCCACCGCAACGGGCTGCTAAAAGGTTTCCACTCACTGCAGCAGATACTGTATCTAGTAATTATGACTCGTTAGCATGGTGCACAGGGCGAAGAGGGGAGAGCTTGCTGCAATTTGGGGCGACCAGCACGACGAACACCACGAGCACCCACCGTTGCAGCCAGAGTACGTATCTATAGTCTAACGTCGTGCTGTTTGATTGATTGTCGTTATTAGACGCCAACTGGTTGCATGAGCCCGGGCGCTGGGTCTTATGCCTGGAGTCATCGAAGTCATGGAATTGCCAGAGTCTTGCGCTCGCCTGCGGGTCGAAATGAATTGGCCGCATGACAGATTGTGGGTAATTGCTGCGCAGAGATCCGCGAGATTGTGGAAATTAATTATTTGCGTGATGGGTGAAGGGGTGTCCTGGGGGACGACGTATCTGTTTGACGATGTGGTGACATCTTGTGGCGTAACACGGATCCTTTCTAGGGGACAATGGGGAGCTTCTGGTTTTCCTGGAGTGAGAGGATCTATGCTCCTGGCACCGTAATCAATCACCGTGCTTCAGGGACTTGCGATCTGGGCGTGCCATTCGCCGGAAGCTACATGACCATTTTCCAAAGGTTGCCACTCGTTAATCATTTTGTGTTTACACGCACATCCGTCAGTCAGTCAGTTCGATACTGTTCCATTACCATGCCCAGAAGGCTGAAATACATGCCAGAAGTCATTAAAGATACATTTAGCCTTGCCGGGATCATTCAGCTTCATCAGTGTGTCCAACTGAAGGGAGGTAGATCCGTCTAAATTATGAAAATAAACGATTTTCTAACGATTTCTGCTCGCAGCCAAGTTTCTCGGATGCGATGTATCTAAACATATGTGAAGTGAATATTTGTTAGATTTGGTGTGGTTGCGGCATCCATAAGAATGAAATACTTCTCAGAACAAGTCAAAGATACATCGAACCTCAATAGACACTCTAAAACTTCATGGATCATTCAATAGGTCAAGTGAAAATTGTTCAAATATGGGATTCTTGGACAATTTTGTGAAGACTAAATAAAAGTGGTAAAAGTTCTTGGAATTATTTGTGTATCTATATGCGTTTGAAATGTATCTTTGACAAATTTCAAGCGATATCATGGCTTAAACGTTTCAAATAGTTGTCAAAACCTTTAGAAGATAAGCCGAATATCACTTGAACTCATTAAGATACATCATTAAGATACAATTTGTTGTATGAGGTACATCAAATAGTATTGATTTGTTCCCTTACTATAAAACAGCGTTCAAAAACCCATTGAATTCAAATTCCAAAATGTATCTAAGCATCTATAAAATGTATCTAAGTCAAAAATCTGAAAAAATTCCACCGCCAATTATTTTCTCTCCCCCGTCACACCTTGATTTCATCCCTATCTGCCCTCAAAATACTTTCATTTTATCCAAAGATACAACCTCACGACAAATTTTCTCGTCTCTTTTCAGGTATGTACTAACTCAACGGCACTAAATCCTCCCACCAGGCAAGTTGTCTACGTATCTCTATCCCCTTACCAATTGAATGCATTAATCACCTTCAGTATCTAAGTATCTTTTCGGTGCTATCCATCTGTTTACAATAAATTTCTCCGGGAAAACAAGAAAAGAAAGTCTCAAGTGTTATTTGAATGCACGTAGATACGATTTAAAGAAAATCCGTAAGATTGAAAGCATCTCAAAGATAAATAGATACATATACACACACACATGCTACAGAAAACAAGAATGATCTCTTTTAAGTCGTGTGTTGGGGCTGTTGTGCAACGAAAATAAATATGTATCTTTGGGGTACACAAATAAAAATGGAAAAAGATACACAGATACAAGATACTCGCAAAAACGAAGACAAACAATTATAAACCCCGTTCCGAGATACATCACGTTCCGTGTAAACAGACTGCGTTTACGTTTCCAATACTTCACGACGATGAGTGGTGTGCCGATGGATGGTGACTGGTGTGCTGCGGTGGCTCGTCGTTTGCACGCGCTCTTGTATCTCGAGCATTGTTGTGTGTCGCTGAGACTTCGTCCGTGGTTTGCAGGGTTTTTCTGTGTTTTTGCGGAGCAATTTACGCGTTTTGCTGCGCGGCTTGTTATCCGGCTTGTAGTAGTTCGGAGCTGTGTACGGATGTTCTGCGGATTTGCATTTGCTCAGCGTCGGCGGTGGCGACTGCCGTGGGGCGGCGAACGCAAAGCGGCCCCTGCAGCAACAACAGCCAAGATGTTGTATCGCAATTCAGAGCCAATTGTCAGTGAGTTGTTGTCTGTTTGTCTCAGCCCGTCCCGTCCGCTTGCCAGCCGTGTTGACCTTTGCAATGGCTGACTGCGGCGACCGTGTTTCCTTCTTCGCTGAGTGGAAATGCCTGCCTTCTGGTTGGACATGACTTAGAAATTCCCGAGAATCCCTCTCTGGACCTCTCTAATGGATTAATTCTTGTTCCTTGTAAGTCAGCGCTGACATGGTGCGGGCCGTTGCTTCTCTCCTGCCTGCCGTTAAGTGCCGTGTGTCTTCTGGGCGACCGACGCACAAACGTGCGTAGCTCTGAGGTGCTCTGCGATGCAGCATTCCATCCGTGTCGTGTATCTGCTGAGCATCGCTGAGTGCATCTTGATGACACGGAATGACTGTGATGCCGCGCGCCTAGATATTCGCAGATAACTCGTAATTGAAACAAGAAACGCGGGGATCCGCTGAAATCCATTCAGATACACGCAACAAGTATGTCACTGCTGGCACACAACCCGATCCCCTTGTGCATAATTCTCAATCGATTTGGGTGACCATCACCGCCCGACGGTGACACAAAATTTACGAGATTTATGTGCCGCAGGACACCGAGCATCGCGACATGAGTGCGAACATGATATGCGAATTTGGCGGATACTTGTCGAGTGTGTTTTCGAATTCGATCGACGACAAGTTGCATTGTTGGAATGGCGCAACAGTGCCACGTGTATTGAGCTGTTCAAATGGAACCGTCGAGGTGGTCCAAGTTGGGTTGGTGAACTGGGCAGGGGGTGTCGTGTGGTTACACGACTTGAAAGTAATTCAATTGCACTCAACACTTGGGCATTCCCTTGTTGCTCCCGTTGGTTGGAAATCTTTTTGGACGACAATGCAAATGCAAGACAATGTAATTGAGAAGTCTATGCCTCGTCGCCCTAACAGACAGTCGCTGCAACCAAATCCGATCTGCAGCTAACCCTAGACAACTTGGAATTCAAAATCGTCTTTTCTGGGTTCTATTTTGGTCTTCTTTAGAGTCTGTAGCTGAACTTCATGCTCACATAAAAGCAAACCACACAAAAAGTGAGAATCTAGACATTACTTCAAGCTGTCGGCGCCCAACCAAAAACCATCTATCTTTGGTAAGGCGCCATTCTAGTTGGGGGAGCAATCTACTAATTTCACGTCTATTAAGAAAGCAGGAAATTTAGTAAGCAGGAAATTTCTGTATTTTTTTGGTGCCCTTTAGGTCCTTGAGTGCCTTAGGTCGGGCGCCATTTTTGTTACCGGACTTGTGAATGACTGGTTCTTATTCAAAGAGCAAATTGGGGCAACGTAAGAGGACTTGGTAGTAACCTTTTGCTGGTTAGTCTGTAACTGATGGTTGTCATCTTTAGTTGGGCACTATTTCCGAGTTTATGACGATAGTCAACGTGTCCAATCAGTGAACCGCTGGAATGACCATCTGTGTTGGAATGAGACCCTCAAACATATGACTAGGTTGCACTAAGAAATCAAGTTAGGCGTAAAATCGAGGACATATGTATATGGAAGCCTCTGTTATTGAAATCGACAGCTCGGCATTTTAATTACGCAATCTGAGCACAAGGATGTTCTTAGCGTTTAAAGTCAACTTTGGTTGGGCGCCAACTGTCAGTTTGGAAAACAGAGGCAACGTTTGTAGATTAGAAGCATAATTTAAAAAAACTAGAGCACAGCTGGGAATGGAAGTGAATTTACGGCCGGATTGAGCGCTCTGTTGGAAAGGTTTAGCCACTTGGCTCACATTGAACTTGCTCTGGAGCACTCGTGGAGGAGTTGCCGTAGATTTTTGGGGGATACTTCACATCGAATTGGATACTTGAGTCAGCTTGGGAATGGCTGTGTGGCGGCAGCGTTGAGGGCGACCTCAAACGAATTCGAGTCTGGTGGCTGTTGGGTATTTGACACTGTTGCAATGAGTATCGAGAGGACAGACAGGATTTATGACAGGCGGGAAATTTGTGAAAAGATTTCCGATGGAATGTCAAGCAATCTTTGAATTTGTCGGTTATTTCCGAACTGTCTGATTGACTAACTGACTATACATTGAAATAGAAAGAGGACTAAGAGAAAGAGAGGGACAGACAAAAGTTGTATGAGCCAAAAAACTGATAGAAGAGAAAGGGTGATGACAAGAAAAAAGGAGAGGATAGGAGTAGAGTGACCGCCGTGGCGTAGTAGCTAAAATGAGACGCTCATACGACGCATTCGGATTTAATTCCTGGCTGAAAACCTCGAATTTTTCACGGCACCACCTCTATCGAGCTGTTGACAACACACAACGAGTAATAACTGTCTAAGAAACAGCTTCTCAGACTTCGCCGTTCTTAGTCGGCAGAAAACTGTACGTCCCCTCTACACGTGAGAGAACAGAACCGCGCGCAATACGAGTAGTTGATGAAAAAACTAAGCCCTGGTTCCCCTGTAAACTGTCGCACCATACAATTTTTATTAACAACGTTGGGCGCCAATTTATTCTTCATATGGTCTGAAAGTTGAACTGTAGCCTTTGTAGACAGCCAACGGAACGTTTAACTGTGACTCCTATTTGGTTTGTATGTTAAGAAAGCTTCAAACGAATGCAGACATTTGCCTTGTCACGGCACGGTCATATTTTTGAAAAACCCAAGATGTGGGAATTTTGTCGGGCGCCAATTATAAGCCTCGTGAACTTGTATTTCACTAAGAATGATGGAAGTGATGGCGGGGAAGTCCAATAATTAGTTTCCTGGCTCGTCTTTGGAACTATCCCCCCTTGAGGCAAGTTTGTGCAGCCCAAATATCCCACAGTTGGGCGCCAATTTTGCTAAAAACGTTGTTTGCGGACTTCTTATTGAAAACAGCTGCTTCTTTCTGCTTCCTTCTCCTTCGCCATGGGGTTGTCAGCAGATAACTCTTCGCCCTCCTCTAACCAGACGAAAAACCCTGCTCGTAGTCACTCCAAAATTTGTCAGACTCAAAAATGTGGAGTATTTGTAGGTCCTGGAGATCTCCCTTTTTACTTTGGATCTCACTGTAGAGAATTCTGTCACTTTTCTTTTTAAGTGGCTTCTTGGCGTCAAAATTTGTCAGACTCAAAAATTTAGAATACTATTACGTCCTAGGGATCTCCCTTCCTTCTTTGGATCTCACTGTAGAGAATTCAGTCGTTTTTTCCTTCAAGTGGCTTCCTGGCGTCCATTGGAATTAAAAACGGTTGCACTCCTTGTGCCGTCAACAAGGGTGAAGCCACGTTTTATCACTTCAACGCGTAGCCTCCTTTGCCTGCTTTACATCACTGTTTGTCGAAAAATCAAGGCTCTTGTATTATCTTTGAAGTACTGAAGTTCAGCTGCCGATGTAAAGAACTGAAAAATGCAGGAAATCACCCAAAATTGTTGTGCCATATGGAAGTCGTGCGGCGGAGACCCGTCATTTCACCATTTAAAGGAAACCGCTGAAATTCCATATCTTCCGAATGTTATTCCAAGTTTTCCAACCAGCACTCCATATCTGGGGTCTCCATTGGTCGTTAACCTGCAACAGATTCATGAGCATTTTGACAAGCGGCCAATAAAACCCATTCACATGACGGTGCCCACAGTCACGTTCATTTCCCATTCATGAGATGCACGAGACCTCCGAATTTGGAGGGAGTTGTCCAGCACTTTGTCAACGATGTCTCCTTGTCAAAGCGAACAAAAGTCCCAGTCCATAATCCTATTCTCTACAGTCGCACCCACTCGAGAATGTCAAAATCTATCAAATCTTCTGCGAAACCAAAGAAAACAATTTCACAGCGATAATCCCCCTCGACGGCATGGCAAAGGTGCGGCGACTCGGCATCGCACATCCCACGCACCGCCACCGTCGCATCGGGGGCTTAATTCCGAGCCAACTTAATTCGCATAAACATTTTTACGAGATCTTTAACATAACACGCCTTTTAGGGGGAATTTATGGGCGGCTCTCCCAAGAGCAAGTCGAACACTGGCAGATCACTAAACAACCCTCCTCTTGAAAAGCGACGCGTCGAAGAAGTTCGCCATCTGCATGCGATTGCGTTTCCGGAACGATTGCCTCCGACGCACTGCATCTCGCGCCTCATTTGCCATCCGACGCAACACGGACATGAAGAAACCTCATTGCGGGCATGTCTATTTGTGAATGCCGCCTCAGGCTGACACACATACGTACCGCAGCCATCGCTCGCTCACCGTCCAATAGTGACGATCTCCAGGGGGGAGCTGGAATGTGTTTCGCTTTATTGTTCCCCGCGCGCAGGCCGATGGCGATAAATTTTCTTATAAATCGCTTTGAAGGAAATGAGAAAACCGCGTTCGTGTGTGCGCGCCGTGGCATCTTGTGGCAGCAGTCCCAAGCGCATCATCGGCAAGCGGGCATCTGTGCAATATGCGGTGCTGAGTGTGTTGCTTTCATCGCTCGCGGGGTGGCCGCGATTCAAATGAATGCGAAATTTATCTGCACAGATATCGGACGGGATGCTGCCGTCTTAGACCGCAAACTGTGCGTTGGATGGATGGAGAGAGGGGTAGTGCGCGAGTGTTTGGAGTTTTCATCGATCCTTGGGGAGATTTAGTGCTGCCACAAGGGTCGCGCAACGATTGACTTGCTTGATTGGATTTTGAGGAATTGATGGAGGGAGAGACGAGGAGGGTGGCAGAGATTGAATGAAATGTTTTTGAAGTATTCGGCGTGAAGGAATTTCGATGACTTCAAAGGGAATGCGGTCTTCTTTGAAGCAAGGAACGGAAGTTGATCTTCTTGCACTTGATACAGATGGGTAGCTGGAGGCGTACCCGTCTTCTGGACCTGGGTTAAGGGACTTTGTCATATTCTTTTAGTGGAAGGGCATGCATTTGCACTTAAGTGAATAGATGGCGATACATAGTGATCCGATCCGGAGCTTCTTTGCCATCGAGTTTCAAGCGAAAGATTTTGAGGCATTAAAGGACTTTCCAGAAAATAAAGAAGTGGCTCAGGTCAATCAGCAGGGAGAGGAGGCTGCTAAGAATCACAAACTTGCTTTAGAAGAATGCATTGGAAGTGGAAATGAAGAGGTGCGAATTAAGGAGACTCTTGCAATGGATGGCTATAACTCGAGCACCAACCTTTGAGCAAATTTTCACCTGAACTAGACTAGGCGCCAGCAAATCCCAATCCACCAGTTTCCCTAAAAAACGGTGACAAAGGAAACAAGGAACTACTTAAAATCCATTTTTCTTTTAGGTGAATAGTACGAGGGTTGCATTTATATTTCGGGATTAGAGAACAAAAACAAATATTAATCATCGAAAATAGCTTTATTGTTTTTCAGAACATTCCCCATAAGATCTATACACTTTTGCATGCGTTTGAACCAATTGTCGAAGCACTTTTGCCACTCTGACTGAGGTATTTCGAAAACATGCATTCTGAACGCATCAACCGCTTCTTCAGGTGTCGAAAAACGTTGACCTCTTATTTTATTTTTTACGTACGGGAATAAAAAGGAAGTCATTCGGTGCCAAGTCAGGACTATATGGCGGATGACTCATCAAATCGATGTTTTCAGTGCAAAACAACTCTCAAAAATGTACAGTTGTTTGAGGTGATGTGCGAGAGCTCGCATTGTCGTGGTGAAGAGTGATCCGTCTTCGACGGTTGGTTTTCCTGATTTCTTGGAAGACAACTGGCAAACAAATGGTTGGGTACCACTCAGAATTGACTGTTCTGTGTTGGTATAGTGGACGGTTGCGACATGTCCAGTTTTTACGAAAAAACAGTCGACCGTTTGCTTGGAAGTGCTTCGTGCGCGAGCAGCTTTAGTTGGATTTGGCTCAATTTGAGACACCCATACAGTCGACTGCTGTTTACTTTCGGGCTCATACGCGTAAATCCACGATTCATCACTTGTCACGATGTCATAGACGTGTTTCGAAGCACCGCGATCGTATTTTTTGAGAATTTCTTTCGGCCAATCAACACCAGGTGGTCGCCGTGGCGTAGTGGGTAGAGTGCGACGCTCACACGCCGAAGGGTACAGGTTCGGCTCCCAGCTCAACACCAATTTTTCGAATTTTTCACGGCACAAGCGCTTTCGAGCTGCTGACAACATTCAAAGAGTAATAACTGTCTGAGAAAGCTTCTCAAATTTCGCCGTTCGGAGTCGGCAAAAAACTGTAGGTCCCTTCTACTCGTGAGAGAACAGTAGCGCGCACAACACGAGTAGTTGATGAGCAAGCTAGGCCTTGGTCCCCCTTTGGACTGTAGCGCCAACAATTATTATTATTAATTATTATAATCAACACGAGCCTTTTTTTGAGCGATTGACAAATTGTGTGGGATCCAAGGCTAACAAATTTTTTTGACGGCCAAATGTTCATGCAATGTTGAATGTATGCCGGTCCCAGTTATGTCAAGGTTGTCTTAATCTCACGATAGGTCGATTGTTCTGCGTTGTTTTAGTGATACGGTTGCGACATGTCCAGTTTTTACAAAAAAACAGGCGTCCATTTGCTTGGAAGTGCTTCTTGCGCGAGCAGCTTTTGTTGGATTTGGCTCAATTTGAGACACCAATACAGTCGACTGCTGTTTACTTTTGGGCTCATACGTGTAAACCTACGATTCGTCGCCTGTCACGAAGTCATAGACGTGTTTCGAAGCACCGCGATCGTATTTTGGAGCATTTCCTTCGACCAATCGACACAAGCCTTTTTTCGAGCGATTGACAAATTGTGTGGGATCCAACGCGAACAAATTTTTTGATGGTTAAATGCAATATTGAGTGTGTGCTGGTTCCACTAATGCTTAAGGTTGTCTCAATCTCACGATAGGTCGCATGACGATCTTGCAATATCAATTGGCGCACAGCATCAATGGTTTCCGAAACAAAAACTGATTTTAAATGAACTTCACGAAATTCGTATTAGAGTGAACTACGACCTCGGTTGAATTCACCATACCATCGATAAACACTGGTCCTTGATGGAGCTTCATCGACAAAAATTAAATTAAGTTCATCGATGCACTGTTGTTGAGTTAATCCACGTCGAAAGTTGTAAAAAATAATCGCACGAAAATTTTCACGATATTTCCATTTTTTGGGCGAGTCGAATCTTAAGTTACTGTAAACAACACAAATAGCACTCGTATGCTAAAACGTTCTGAGTACGTAAAAAAATTTTAAACTTTACGATGGAGCTGGCAGTTGCCAGATTGCAACACTAAGGTTGCCCAATCCCGAAAGATATGTAAAAGCCAACCAACGTATTAAGAAATGGAAAATCGCAAGGAGGCCTTTTTCAAAATGAACTGAAATCTACTTTATTCAAAAGAAAATCTTCTGGCATTTAAATTAAGGCACGATCTCTGGCGCATGGCCGTTACGCTTCTATGACGTAAGGTTTAGTTGTAGTTTAATCTTGGATTTAATTGGCGATGACTTTCTCCGACAGTTGTGACCGTTTGTCGGCAATAATGCACCAAACGTTGTGCCTCAAGTGGTCTATCATTTCGCGTCTATCATTTTGGCTTATACAAGAGATTTCACAATTCTCCACAGAATATACTCTAGGGTCGAATAAATCCCTCTCTAAAGGCCAATTTAAGTTTTCGCAATGCGAAACTGTGCGTTTGTCACATACTTCCGTGTGTGGCAATTCGATAATAGCATCCACACCACCACCGAAGGGAAGCCAGCCAGCGACTTGGTGAGCTCTGACGCATGTTGCGCCATCCTGTTGGAACCACAGCTTCTGTACATCATGATTTCTAATTTGTTGCGTTTATATTTTATTTTTTTGTTTTGTTAGTGACGCCCCCATACATATTTCCCAACACTTATTAATTTATATTGTTAGCCAACAGCTCATTTTTTCTTTAAAAGGTATTTAAAGATGAAGATGTCAGGTACACCGGTATGAAGAGCAAGATACAAATGTCTCGATAGGGAACATTTGTTGTGAACGAGCCCTTATTTTTTTTCTTTGTTTGTTTGCTATGAAATCGGTGAAAAATGTTTAGTATACATCAAGTCACTGAACAAACAACAAAATGTTTTTTCATCGCCTTAAAAATGTCGAATTTTGTACCAGAAAGTGATGATTTGCGGAAAGCATTAACTTTTTGTTCTCATTTAAAAAAAAGTGCTGCAGAGTCGCATCGAAAGCTTGTCGAGGCATATCGTGATCATGCTCTATCAGAAGCAACATGCAAATGATGGTTTCAACGGTTCATAAATAATGATTTTGATAAAAGAAATGAAGAACGTGGAAGACCAGCAAAAAAGTTTGAAGACGCCGAATTGCAAACGATATTGGATGGAGATGACACTTTGAGTCAATAGCAAACAGCAGCAATGTTAAACGTTGCACAACAAACAATTTCTGACCGTTTGAGAGCTATGGGAAAGATCCAAAAGTGTGGAAAATGGGTGGCACATGA
The DNA here is from genome assembly GCA_955652365.1 of Eristalinus aeneus. Taxonomy (NCBI): domain Eukaryota; kingdom Metazoa; phylum Arthropoda; class Insecta; order Diptera; family Syrphidae; genus Eristalinus; species Eristalinus aeneus. The sequence continues at coordinate 8,195,641 of OY019134.1, forward strand.
ATTGAATGAATGACAGATGGAAAATCGAAAAATCACTTGTGAAATTTTGCTTCAAAGACACGAAAGAAAATCCGTTTTGCATCGGATAGTTACTGGCGATGAAAAATGGATTTATTTTAAGGATCCTTAATATCTTAATCTGGGACTACCATCAACATCGACTGCAAAACCAGATCGATTCGGCAAGAAGACAATGCTGTGTGTTAGGTGGGACCAGGAAGGTGTGCTGTCCCACGAGCTCCTAAAACCTAATGAAACCGTTAATACTGATCGCTACCGACGACAAATGATCAATTTGAAGTATGCATTGATCGAGAAACGACCAGAATGGGCCAGAAGACACGGCAAGGTAATTTTGCTCCATGACAATGCACCTGCACACAAAGCAAAACCGGTTCAGGATACATTCAAAACACTTGGCTGGGAAGCGCTACCCCACCCGCCGTATTCACCAGACTTGGCTCCTTTCGACTACCATTTGTTTTCATCGATGGGACACGCATTGGCTGAGCAGCACTTTGATTCCTACGAGGAGGTCAAAAATTGGGTGTCTGATTGGTTTGCTTTAAAAGACGAACAATTTTATTGGCGTGGTATTCACAAATTGTCAGAAAGGTGGTCAAAATGTTTAGAAAACAATGGCCAATACTTTGAATCAAATGTTTTTACTTTCCCATTAATAATTAGTATTTTGTCTTCCAAAAAAAAAAACAAAAAACGCTCATTTCATACTGGTGTACTTTAATTGATGTGTTAGCCAACAGCTCATTTTTCCTTTAAAAGTTATTTAAAGATGAAGATATGTAAACACTTTGCCAAATTTTGCCGGTTTCCTTTAGAAGAGGTAGAAAAGTCTTCCAAGCTACTGGTTTCGTCCTTTAGGCCTATAACTCTTTTGGCAAAGGCGTAGTGACACGTTATCATGTCAGTAAGTCTTTTCTGTCACGGATTTCTTAAAGACGTCTGCGAGCACGCCATCGACTTGAACGCATCGTATATAGTCAAGGCCCTTGAAAGTTCAAACTTTTGATGGAAGGCCCAGTTATAAAAACACGTATTCGGAGTGTGTTCCCTGTTTTAGAAATTTTGGCCAAAATACCAAAAGGCCCAAACCGGTTCACTGAAAAGTGTCAGTCCCTTAGGTGCTGCTGAAAAATTTGGAGTGTGTCGTGAACTCGAACTTGATTCTGAATCTCGGAGAGGTTCGAAATTTTTCTTCCATTTTGATGTTTCACTTTTGTTTTGAATTTTTCAATTCTAACGCGGTTCAACTCGTTCACCATCCACGGGGCATGCCTTGGAATGTGTCAAATAACAGATTAATCAATGAGTCCCAGGACATTTATATACCTGTGGACTGTTTTATAAGGCACGACCATTTGTCTACTTGCTGACTGCTTATTCATGGCCGTCTCTTACTTCTGAGCCCCGTCGAAACTTTTTACCCTACCACCACCGAAATTTCCATCACCGACAGGGACCACCCCTCAACCCGCCGCGCACTGCCTTGTTCACATTTCGCGCACTGCGTCTCTGTTTCGCGCGTCAAATTGCCGCAAAGAATGTGTTATTACGTCGAGCATCATCTAATTCTCACCATCGGACGCTAAAGATTTCTATATCTCCATCAAATTAGTGAGCGGCGGCGGCGGCGTCATTACAACAAGGTTTACAGGCGCGCACACAGTCGTCGTGCCATCACAACGGCGCGGATGCCTTTAATTCCTCGCCAGCACAACAAAAGAAACCCCAGCCGCACAGAACAAAGCGCTAAAAAATCATAATAATTTCCAACAATCGATCATTCTTTGGTTTCTTCAGTTTCTCCCGTGCCAGCGCTGGCAATTTGATGAGCCAAGCAGCCAACCGTGCAGCCAGCACACATTCGCCAGCAATTCGATAATAGCATCCACACCACCACCGAAGGGAAGCCAGCCAGCGACTCGGTGAACTTAATTCAAGTACCTAAACCGAGCCGCAGAAGACAACGACGGGACAGCCGACGTTGACGACCGGTTTGAGGTGCTTTGAGTGGAGCTCATCTGAAATGGAGGACGTTGCAGGCAGCTCCATGGCGAACGAAACAAGATAAATAAATAAATAATCGCCTTCAAGTGCACAAAGAACGGCCAGAAAAGGCACCAAGGCACTCTCTCTGGCCCGGAACACGCTGTGAATCGCTTACGTCTTCGTCTTCCTCTGGTGTGGAGTCAGTCAGTCAGTCGCAACTCTGGATGTACCATGCTTCGTTGCATGTAATGATAGCACTTATGGACACACACACACATAGAGGAAGCCCGATCGATCTTATCCTTGAACTGACTTCGATTTCAATTAGTTTGGCTTCCCATCCAGCAGGTGGCCGTGCAGGGGGATAACTGTTAATTACTTGTGATTATTGTAATGAATTTCACGTGAGAACGTTCGGGGGACGGCCGGTGAGTGTCATTGAGGATGTGTCCTGTCATTCAGGCCGTAAGTCTGGACGGACACACATCCACCTTTGTCTCGGTCTCTGGAATGCCGTTGTGATGCTGGCCCGGTGGGAGGGCGACGCCTGGGGGATGATTAAGTGAGCTCCTGGGAGACGATGACATGGTCTATATTTAGTCATTAAGTACCGGCGGTGGTGGTGGTGGTGGTGGTGGTGATGATGATGATGGTGAGGATGGTGGCGAGGCTTTTGATGGACATTGCAGGGGAGGTTCGTTAAGCAATTTCGATCTGAATGTGGGCTACGTGACTTGCGGTGGCTGTGCTGACGTCTTAAGTCCCAGTTGAAAGTTCTGGGATGCAGGGATGAATTGATGAGAAACTGCTGGCAGGGGATAATTAATTTGCGGCTGTAAAGTGTCTAGACGGTTATTTAGAATGGCGTAGAAATGTGCATTTGCCCGGCGCACAAAGGGTTTCGTTTGTGTTTTGCTTTTGCATATTGTGTCGAATTCGAAAGGGCGTGTACTGTGACACATCCTGCAATTAGCCATAGCTGGAGATTAGGAAGAGAGAAGTAAGAAATATCTATAACAGATGCTTTCTTCTCTGAAAATTTCCTCTATTCGAGAGGTGCAAGGAACTCTGTTGCTGACAACAACGGCAGTTCTGTAGTTTTTTTTTTTGGTTGCGCCAAAGTTAGTGGTCATCTTCCGAAGATACTAACAGCCCGAGCTGTCAGGGGAGGACCGAAGATACTAGCAGCCCGAGCTGTCAGGGGAGGACCGAAGATACTAGCAGCCCGAGCTGTCAGGGGAGGACCGAAGATACTAGCAGCCCGAGCTGTCAGGGGAGGACCGAAGATACTAGCAGCACGAGCTGTCGGGGGAGGACCGAAGATACTAGCAGCCCGAGCTGTCAGGGGAGGACCGAAGATACTAGCAGCCCGAGCTGTCAGGGGAGGACCGAAGATACTAGCAGCCCGAGCAGTCAGGGGAGGACCGAAGATACTAGCAGCCCGAGCTGTCAGGGGAGGACCGAAGATACTAGCAGCCCGATCTGTCAGGGGAGGACCGAAGATACTAGCAGCCCGAACTGTCATGCACAATTCGCAACCCGCGATAATCGATTACGGGAAGGCAAGTAATCTACGCCCTGGACACTTCAACCACTCGCTCCTCGGTAATGGTTCGCGACTCACGTTCTGCTCTGGAGGGAAGTTCTTTCTGCTTCATCCTGTCTAATGAATGAACCTTCATAATGAATGAGCATACCTCATCATCAAGGCATCATATTATCGGGGTTTGGTAGGTTTACAAACTGCCTCTCTTGCGTGAAGCGGCTGCAGTTAAAATGGAGTGCTCTGCTTCCTCTGCGTCTTCTGCGTTCTCTGCATCCTCCTCGGAGTTTGGACACTGTGTGCACAGCAGCGAGCTGTCGTGCCCAAACCTGTGCAGATACTTTTCGTCGTGGCTCGAAAGGAACTATGAGAGTTGGTAGTTGCACCCTGCACCTGGGATGAGCACATACGTTCACCCACTTCTTGTGGAGGAGTCCCATCGGGCTGCCGCTCGTTCTTCTCTTTTTATAATTCTGGCTTGGTGCCTGTTCAGAGGTTTTCGGTGGTACATCCTCATAAGCTCATCTGCAATAATGTCCAAGGGTAGAATTCCTGCTATTGCGAACGCCGCCTCATCAGAAATGGTCCTGGAACCTTCGCAGAGTCTGCATGCTGACGTTTTCGTTTTCGTTCGTTATCAGTGAGTGCTCTAGCCCAAATCGGAGCTGCATACAGGAGAACTAAGCTGACTACTCTTGAGGGTAGGTTTCTGCGTGCATACCAGCGTCCTCAAATATTTTGAAGGATTCGAGAGCGTGCTCCGTGTACAAGTGATGTCTTCTTCCTGGCGTACTTCACGTGTTTCCTGAAGCAGAGCCTGTTGTTCTACATAACCCCAAGGAGGATGTCTCGTCTCCAACTATACAATTGGCATGTTACACCTTCTTGCGATTGGGGCTTAGAACAGCCTCCGTTTTGTGTGCCGCAAGTTCCAGGCCGGCCCTTTCAATCCACTCTGTTACATTTGAAATTGCCATATTCCTAGCAGCCACCACGTACTCTATGTGCTTTGCCACATCGGGGACAGCGATATCGTCCGCGAAGCCGAATATTTTCACTTCATCTGGAAGCGATATTCGTAGGACGCCATCATACATTATTGCACAGCAGAGGTCCGAGAACTGATCCCTGCGGAACTCCTTATGTTAAGTTGTGGGATCTTACGCCATCGTCAGTGTTAAACAAACTTTCCTGCTCGTAAAGTATTCCATGACTATCTTCACCAGGTACTTCCGGCACTTCTTGGACCTAATTGTCTAGTCTCCAACTATGAAGTTGGCTTAGTCCACCTTCTTGCGACTAGTGATTAGCACTGTCTCCATCAGCTCTGTACTGTTTTCTCGGCTTCGTCAACGTCGACGTCTTCTGATTGCGAGTTGGAAGATCTTGGCTGTAAATATATCCAGCCGCAGAAGGCATTATTGCAAACCAGGCATGTGTTCCGGACCGGCAAGAGTTACCATCCTTTTCATTCCTCTTCTTCTTCTTTTTGTGGCTCTTTAGCCGGACTAATGGACCTGGGCCTCAATCAACATGCCTCTCCAGCCAAAACGACCTTTCGCCAGCTGCCTCCAGTTGCGCACTCCAAGCTGGTTGAGGTCGTGCCCCACTTGTGTGCGCCATCTTAGCCTAGGCCGTCCTCTGTTGCGTCGTCCCAATGGATCTGATACGAGGACTTCTTACCTCAGCGACTACAAATGTGGACATTTTGGAAGGCTCCGGCGCTCTTTGATTGTTGAGGGACGGTGTCTAGAAGATGCTGTAGATCAGTGGGAATGTGAAGCCAGACCCAAAAATCTCCTCCGCTCTACTTTTGGCACAGCTAAGAGCCGGTCTGAAGCACGCAAAAGCAGTAGGAGGTGGAGCTGTGCTTGAGTTTGGTAATTCTTCAGACGCTTCTTGTCCGCCAATTGTTTTATTTAATTGGAATTGCTTCTTGTAGCTTAGAAAGGAAAGCCAAGTGAAGATGTAGGCTACAAAGCCAAACCGATTCCCTCTCGATTGACCCATTTTTTGAAGGTAAACTGCAAGCTCCAGGCTAATTATCGGTATGGGCACTGCTACACTCCGATTCATGCAACCGGTTAGAAGAAGAGCGAGAAGGCGGATGGGTTTGTAAGAGGTCGAGTGGGAAGAGAAATTTGGAGAAGGTTTGGTTGCACCTTAGCTTGAACCTTCAGACGATTAAGGATCTCCAACCGTCTCTTGCCTTTACTGAGCCTTTGCATCGTAGCAAGGTTTAAAGAGACCGTAAGAGTTTTTTTGCTTCCTTGAAATCCAAGTAAAATTCAAACATTGTTACGCGCATTTCATTCACTTTCTGTCTGCAGCGAAAATTTCGTGATGCAGAACTCAGTATTGACAGCTTTTGTATGGATTCCCTGACGGACTGGCGGAAAAGCTGCGTCAAGCGCAAACAGATGAAGAAAGACGACGTTCTTGCACAAAATCTCCGCCTCCAGTGGAGCTGGAGAACTTGAAGAGAAGATGAAGCGGTTTGGTCCTTCTAAGTTGACGCAAGGTGTCAGTTTTGTCAATGACTTCCAAGCATCTGCCATCGCCTGTATTTTGAGCCAACTCTTCCAACTTCCTCTTCTTCATGAATCCGTAGACTGAATCTTTTTGAATCCGGAGACTTGAAGGTCTTTAGAGGGTTTCATGGACAGCCACTTGACTCGGACAAGCTGATAGCTGACAACTGACAAGTGGACAGTTTTTCGAACCAGATTGCCTACCTTTGTAAAGTTTCCTCGTTTTCCAGCTTCGCAAACATTCTGTTCTGCAGACTCTTATCATACGGCATTCAGTCCGTTTTAAGCTGCTGGTCGAAAAGGGATTCCTCTTCCGTTTCAAACCCCTGCTCGAATAGGGGCCCTTCAGAGGACAACTTTGGTTCCTTGTATCAGAAGGAATTGAACCCAATCTGCTTGGACAAAGTTTACATCAGTTGATGGCTTCCTTCCTCCGATTTTAATAGACCCCCTATCCCTCTAAAATTGTAGCTGTCGACAGTAGCGTTTTGGCACAGTTTCAAAACAGCGCTATTCTACCGCCACACGCTTCTCCGATTGTCCGCTGTAAGCAAGCGCGCTCCGTCTGCTCTTCCACCGCCACATGCTTCTCCGATTGTCCGCTGTAAGCAAGCGCGCTCCGTTTGCTCTTCCACCGCCACAAACGCTTCTCCGTTAGTCCGCTGCGAGTAAGCAGCTATGTCCACGTGGACTTCGTTACCCAGTAGGTGGAATGGCTCCTCCTCCCTGCGCACTCCCCATTTCCAAATCGACAAGCAGGGCCCCATAAACCGGGGCGGGTTCAAAATGGTGCCGAGGTCCTCGAACCACACTTCACAGCTCGTCGGGAATTAGTTCGAATCGTATTACACAAAACAAGATTCCTTCGACTTAAGCCACTGAAGAAGAAGTACAAGTAGAAGTTGCGCTATTGGCCGACGCTCCTCCATCATCTTACAGCCCCAGCTTCTTCATCCCCTTCACCCTTCAGGGTACAAGTCCTTTCATCTGTTTCATCGACATTCTTTCACCCCTCTCTGAAATTCTCAAATTTACATAAAATCCAAAGATCCTACATTCAACATCTCAAAGCACTGCTTCACCCCTCATGCCTGGTCTGCGTCAAATTGCAGTCAGAATACAGAATCAATTAAGATTAGCAGCAGGATGACGAGTTGACTTCATTCAAAACCCGCCCCACTCCCACAGGGCAAGTCGAGAGATGGATGAACTCACATGAATCCCAGGACCAAGTGTTAACAATCATTTCTGATGCACTCTCACTGCCTCAAATCAACACGAACCCTCCCCAAACTGGGACACTGCCAGGCACCATCCTTGTCTGTGTCACCTTCTCCCCCTGCACCGTCCTGCAACAGCCACCCATTCATTCCCCGGCAAATCCCCAGCATCCTGCGGAACTCACATGCCGTGCACATTGCAACTAGTGCATTATTAACCAAGAAAAGCTGCACTTGTGCAGAGGGCGCAGAGGGGAGGAATTAGGAGAAGTCCTCAGGCAGCGGGGCCAGGGCACAAGCCAAAGCCATCCCGTGCGGAGTCGTCACAAACGGAATTCATAATCCAAGAATGAAGTCCGGAGTGTGTGCCGGAGCTTATCTCCACCAAGGTAGGTAGCACTCACCCACACGCACCAACGACGTCGTCGAGACTCATGCCCTGGCATGCCATTCATCATCGGAGGGGTTCGGTTTGTTGCACTTAGCGCTGCAGGACATTGCACTGCTCCGTGTTTGGACGCCCCCGGCCCCCACACTTGACAGATGAACATAAATCTGGAGCCGGGCATGCGGGACTCCGATAGCCATCTAATTGGATCTTCAGATCGTTTGTTATTGGATTAGTTTTCCGGCTTTTATGCGGGTGAGGAGGACGGGGAGCCGGTGGCTTGTGAAAAGAAGGCAAAGGGAAGCACCATCCAGGTCAAGATTGTTGTGCAGAAGACCGTCTGTTTGCCCGATCCCTGGGGAGGGAAGGGCGCACCTAACTGTCGTCTAATTTGATGGGACTCCACATGGATGGGAGCAGCAAATCGGATTATGTCTCCGGAGACGTTGAATTTTCCTTGACACTTAAAGTGGATGGCGAGGCGCAGCCGGAGTGACAATGAGGAGAGGTGGCGGTGGGTCTGTGGAGTCTCCTCGGTCTGGTTGACGGGTCGTTGTAATTGGATGGAAGCTAGTCGGCTAAAAGGGTTCAATGAAGCCCCACTCCATTTTGCTCGAATCTCGGCGTTCCATTCATCACGGCGGGCCAGGGAGCAATCACCTTTCTGTCACACGACTCGACGTGGTTTGCACGCGTCCTGTCGCACGGCAGTCGTAAGTTATTCCAAGCGGCGCGCATGCAAAATCTCCGCCATTATGGGTGTCCACACACGCGGAGGGATGACATCTCCTCCCACGGGGCGACAAGAAAAAAGACGAAACTCTGAAAGAAGGGGGCACATGCACAAAGGACATGCACATGCATACCGCTCTGCGTCCGTTTGCAATTACACAACGCCGCCCTGCAGCCGGTGAAATATTCATGGTGTCATAGATTCAGCGCGAGTCGGCACCACGCGGTGCAGGCTCGGGCACTTTTAATTACTCCCGAGGATGCAGCTCGAATGACAGGCCATTAGAGTTGTGACACATTTGCGAATGGAGCCCGTCCGGCCGTCCGTCTCTGGGGGGGAAGGTGAAAAGTCGCCGGGTGCTTAGTGCTCGTGTATCTCATTAGAATTTAACGAGAATCTTATGCTGAATTGATTGCTATTTGGATGCGGAAGACAGCCATGTTAATGAGAATCTTTGCTTGGATGGCTTTAATGTGGCGTGCCACCTGTGCAATGCAACACCGGGTCCAAAGACGTCGACGACGACGGCGGCGGCAGATCGTGTGCCTGGTCTGTGCCATGGAGCGCAAATGCAGTTCGTGTAAACACACACCATCGACGCTCTGTGGGGGGGCGGGGAGGAACTCACTCGTCGGCGGCGGCGTCAACAACATTCGTCTTGAAAAGTTGGCATTAGTCATGTTTTCAAACTTCCGTCAAGTTAGGGAGGCGTGAAGGAATCGAAGGAAAGGACGGAAACTGTGGGGTGGAGGGCTTATCGTTGACACAGTGTTGAGGCGCCAAGGCGGTGATAGATGACAGCTGTCTCGGAAGAGCTGTCCCCGGTTTGCGTTCCCATAAGGAGCCGGTTTCGTGTGACTAACATCCTTGTAGCTTACAGAGACTCTGGACGTGTGTTCTTCAAGAACTGGATTGATACAGAATGAGGTTACAATTTGCGACTCCATTAGCTTAGCAAAAGACTCCTTCACAGTTGATTCTTTGCTCAAAAATATGGACTAAGGCAGGACCAGTTTGCTAGTGAAGACTGCAGTCTCCAAATCCATCTACGGAGGCACCCCATTGCTCCTGCAACTTCCTGCAGCACCGCGACTGTGAATTTCAAAATTTATTAACCTGGACGTCACCCTCCTGATTGCACTCGGCTTCTTTGTGACTCTTCCGCACTCCGCTAAAATATCTTTCTCATCAAGTTCCCATGATTCGTGACAGAAATCGCGTTTGATCATTAGCCTGCCTATCGAATCGGGCATCTAATCGCACACTAAGTCATAAGACATTCAGCCTCGGACCGGGTGCCTCGCCTCATCCTGTAATCAAGGTAATGCTAGCAATCCTCATTACCACTCCTTAAGCATGGGCTTAGGTAATGGCTTGGATCATGACAAATAAATAATCGTAAATGTCCTTCGTCCCCCAGCGCTGCAGTTCCCAGTCATGGTCGTCGTGCTCGTCGAGCTCCGGTGCCAAACCAGTTCCCAGCGGCCGAACGGCCGTTCACTCTCGATCCGTGGATAGACGACATTTTAATTAGGCGTTCCGTTAAGCTCCTTCTTCTGAGTGATAGACAATTTTCATAAATTCTCTCTCCCTCCTCCTCCGATCACTGGCCGATAGGGATCGCATGGTGATCCAGGCGCAGCTAGACTCCGCCGCGCGTGGAAACTCTCGCGCTGGCCGTCGTCGACCGTTGACGATGAATCGATCTCGTTATGAAGCAGCGTGATTGATTTGCCTTAATTGGAGACTGTCAGTCAGTTTGAATAGATAACGTGCTCGTCGAGCACAGCGGGACGGGGCATTGTTTGCATAGAGGTCCTCCCTTGGCATCGGTGTCGCTGACGCGAGTTAATTAATTTCCTTTCGATCTCCATCGAGTCGGAGCTGCACGGGGAAGTGTTGGCAGTCGTGCTGTGCCAGTTCGAGTGGAATGCGTGCTCCCCAACCCCAGTCGTCGATGTGCACATCGTGCTCTGCTGCTTTGTGTGTCCGTTTATGCACTGCGCATCGGTCAAGAGGCGCAACATAGTCCGCGTTCTGGACAGATGCTCGGGTTGTTAGGAGGAAATTCAGACGATTAGAATGTGATAGCAGCTAGTGGAGGTGATGAGTTAATGACCCGCTGCTTTGGATAGTTAATTGGGGAGTGGTGACGGAGTCACAAACTTTGATTGTTGGATTCCAGATTCAATTGTGAGACCCATGTAATGGGAGACGGACAACTGAGGTATGATCTGAGAGCGTAGTCCACTTAGAGACTATCAACTCAAGCTGGAACGTAATTATCGTTTGTCGTAGATGTGGAGGATGAGCTGGGAGAGCAACATTTTGACCATCTCTCCATCGTTAAAATGTTTACCGCCTGTTTCACCACAACGCAGGACTTAAGGTCTGTCTAGGAGTCCTCGCTTCATTCGCTCCTCCGCATTCGATTTGTCTCCTTCGAGGATGTTGAAATGCTTCTGTCGGACTCAACAACAAGTAACACATCTGTTATGGTCCGGTTCCCTGATCCTGAGTCCTCTATGCAGGTCTTTGGAGGCCTTATGGCAAATATGACATCAGGGGCATGTCAATCGTACGAACGCTCATCTCGCTTCTCATCGCAATGTCGCTTCTTTCAAGCTATTCACAGTTACTTTGATTTGACGCCTTCGAAGACGTGGAATTGCTCCGGTTTCAGTTCACGAAAAGTTGAACAGAATGTCTAAATTGCACATATTTGGAGGCTTTTGCATGAACTCTTCAGTGCTTCCAGGCGCAAACGTTCAACATTTCTCATCATCGCCTCTTTCTATCTGTTGGCAGTTACTTCTATTTGACGCCTTCGACGACGTTGAATTGCTTCCAGGCGCCAACGCTCAACTTGCAAGTTTTCGCAACATCGCCTCTATCGAGCTGTTGGCAGTAACTCAGGCAACGTTTCAAGGTTCACCATCCGGAGTCGGGATTGAACTGTGGGTCCGCTCCACTCTTCTGAGAACAACGGCAATCATTAGCTGCTTAGGGAGATAGACCCTGGTTCCTTGCGAATTTGCGCCGTTCAACTTTCTAACTCTCCGCCGGACTATTCTGTGGACTTCTGAGGGTGGCACACGATCAATGCGCTGTTTTGGGAGTTGATCACTTTAAGGACCCTTTCAATGCGACATAAACGTTGTTGAGTGTGGCCTCTTGAAACTGCCGACAGCATTGAAGCCAAACTTGTGGTCCCTATGATCTCTTCTGTTTTCGGAGCATTCGATTCAAAGTTACTCCCACTTCCTGGCTTCCCAATTGTGTCTCATTCATCTCCACAGACCCCTCAAACCCGTCAAATCTAAATTTTCCGCCAAGGATCCTGTCTGAAGCCAACATTTGGTGAACACCATCCCCCTCTTCTACAAAATTGTTTTCCCTGGAAAGCATCACAGAATCTAAGGACAGTTGACACTTCAAGTCCAACTCCAAGTCAAGCCCTCCTCAAAAATCAATTTCACTGATCTCTCTTCGGCTTCGCAACATCTGTCGAAATTCCCATACAATCCCAGAAAGCGATCGCAAATCCACTCGACAGCCCACCACTCCAATATCCAAGCAGTGGGCAAAGGCAGATATTCCTACGCCTGATTATTCATTCCCGGACAGTCCCACATAATTTTGCAGACTGCGGTCGGACGACATCTGAATGCGGTCTTAAAGTATCCCAGCCTCATGCATAAGGCAGAGCGCACACATCCTGCCGGCAACACAGAAATCGAAACTCTCACTGGCTGCGGTCGAACGGCACGCAGGTGTTGCACGAAAGCAACTCAGGAACCGGGCATCAATTCGAGGCCAAACGAAGAAGAAGGGCACAACCGCATCCACGTTTGGCTGATGATCCCATTCCGTCAAGATTCAGAGAGTTGCCGGCTCGCCGAGGAGACATCCTGTTGCGCAGTTGGCAGCGGCGCACAATTGTCTTGCGCTGGTCACAATTTTCGATTGACAGGGACACCGGCACGATTTATCTCGGCAGCGCGGCACTGCCACCATGCGAGATCCTCATCAGCATCAAGTGCGACTAAGCGTAAAGACCGCGCAAATGAGTATCAGCATGCGGGCGAGGTGAGACGAAGATGTGTTCATTCTATGCACACCGTTCGGCCGGTTCTCGGTGCGAGTTACTCACAACTGGACGTGCGCCCATTTCATCCGCCGATCAGAACTTTCGATCATGGGATTACGATCTAAATTCGCATTGTGTACGGTCACAACTCACAGAAACAGGTTGCTGACTGGTGGAGAACTGGAACTGGAACTGGAATAGGAACTCCCCGCGGGAGGCTATCGGCCATCGATGGCATTAATCGTAATTCGCTTGAAATTGCCTTCGGGAAATGGGTTTAATAGTTTATTGTGGCCGTGGTTAAACGAATTTTTATTTTATTGCTCAAGGGGCGGGGGCAGCCAATGGGCGGGGGCAGCCAATGGGCGGAGAGAAATTCTGCCTTTTACAGCTCCCACGGGGAATGATCATGTGTCCACGAAATTGTGTAGATTTTCATTTGGTGATAACGTGCGTCGTCAGTGGGACCAGCTGGAAGGAGGCTTTGTATGGTATACCGATAGCTTGGGAGCACAGCAGGGTGTCGTTGAGTTAAGAGATGCTCTCTTCACCTCAATACTCTCCAACTCTGTAAATCTGTCATCGAAGACTGCAAAGGTGTCACTTTTGCTTAAAATTCTGCCTAAAATTCACGACCGAGCCCAGTTTCAGCTGTACATCGGTCATTAGTATAATTGGCGCCCGACGGAAGTTCGCCTAAATTCGAACTTGGAGCAGCTCTTTTTGAAATCTGACTTAAGGAATCTAAACCAATCATCGGTAGCTTCTGTCTTCTTAATCGATCCACTGGACAACTGCTCCTTGACTCCACTGAGTGTCTAAGGCATTAGACAGCAGTAAGACCCTTTAGCGTGGAAACTGATATCTTCCTGTAAGTCAATCAATCGGCCTTTTTCATGGAACTGTAACGGTGGAGAGATCCCTTTAAAAAAAATCAATTCTTCGAAATTGGCGCCCGAAAGTATATCTTTCGAACGTCTTCTCTCTATTTTCACTGTCACTGATCGAAATGTTTCTCTAAGAATACCAAGAACAACCCTCGCGAGCATCAATATCCTCTAAAAAATCGATTCTTCGGTTTAAATTGGCGCCCAAGAGTGGACCTTTGAAACGCCCTTCTGCTTCTTTCACCGCCCCCGATCAATTTTTTTCAACTTAGCCACTGTTCCGCTGTTTAGAATACAAACAACCCTCACAAGCATCAATTTCCTTAAAAAAATCGGTTCTTTGGTGTGAAATTGGCGCCCGAAAGTGGACTTTTCGAACGTCTTTCTGGTCCCCTTACCACCACCGATCGAATCGTCTCTCAAACCCCTGTGCCTAGAATGCAAACAACCCCACGAGCGTCACAATTTCCTCCTGCATCCTGTTTTCCTTCATCCACAGCTCGTTACCCACAAAATTCACTGGCTCTTGCATTTGCAGCTATTCATTCGGTTTCTGGTTCCGCCAACAAAGAGCAACCTCCTTATCCATTCACCGAGCGATCGTCGTCATAATGGCATCCCCGTTGCACAACATTGCACGGCACTCTCGAAATCCTTTGCTGCCTCAAGCACATCAAACCGACGGACGTTCGACACACAATTTCTTGCCAAAACAAAAATAGGTACTCCCTGCCAAGCCACTTCCACTTTGACCTCTCTTTCATGTCCGCGTTCCCAAAGCGAACTCCTGAGCCGAGTAAACAAGGCGAGCAACGAGAAGAGGAATCCCTTCTCTAGGCAACAGGCCTCGCTCTGTAGTGTGCCAGCGAGCGTCTTGTGTAAACAAACGCCATTCAAAGATCCATTTCAAAGCAAATTCAAGCCAGACCACTTCAATTACTCCCGGGCACACCGGGCCAGAGCGGAGAGGGCGAGGAAACAAAGAAGAGAACAACAATCTTCACCATTCACGGCTCCTCAGTCCCATGGGAGAAGCAGTCAAGCAGCAACCACCTGCCCCCCGTCGCGGTGTGCCAACATTTAATTCCATGTCCAACGAACCCCGAACAACATATGCTACAGCACTTCACAGCCGGAGCCAAGGAGCATTCCAGGCACACACTCAAGTGCACCTCGTTGGCCGCAAGTGACGGTGGTGGTGTGGCAGTAGGCTCCGCTGCGTTGTCCATTGTGTTCCCCTTCAGTCCGAGGCCGAAACTCTTCGAACACTGAATGCAAATTTTCACACACACACACACATGCACCGTGGCTCTCTTCCCGGGAAGCCATCGCGCGGCAGGAAGACGGAGAAGCACGCCTGCACGAGCAAAGTGCTTTAGCCGCAAGAACACGTCGTCACAGCCATCATCGTCCTCCTCGTCACCATCATCGTCGTCGCTGTGGCGTTGGGACGAGGAGAGGCGGCCCCTGCCCGCGCCGTGGTCTTTTGTATTCAAAGTAGTTGGGAAGAACAATTGCAGTGCAGGCTGGTGTTGGCGACGCGACTTGGAGGAGCACCGCCGGCGATGGGGGTTAACGAACCAACTTTGGCGAACGTGGCGATGCGCGATTCCAAAGTGGTATACCACCGCCGAGCGTGGGGGTGTGCGGCGACACCGACGACGACATTTCGACGTTCATCGCGATGGAAATTGAAACCGCACGCCGCGCGCTGCAGCCTCAACAGCTTTGTCGTGCCTCATAGCGGGCGGCTGCAAGGAGTGCTGATGCGGCCTTTTATGGGTTTGAATGTTCATTACGGCGCGGTGTGTGTGCGGTGGCCTTTTCAAGCGCAACCTTCAATTCTCGCACACAATGGGAAAAGGTGAAGCTGTGCTTCGCATTGGCCGATGGCGTCCTCCTCCTCGCGCACTGCAAGTACACGGGTGATGGCCGTAATTGAAAGCCTGATCTTGGTTAAAGTTGCTCTGCCTGCGGGCTTTGCGGGCAGCGGTTGAGGGGCTTGGAACTTTTGTGGCGACAATGGTGGTCGAGGAATTAGCTTTGAAAGAGTGAGCTATGGAAACCGAAAACTGATCCCCTTCGTTAGATCAAGGTGAGCGAGTAAAAAGGTTTTAGCAGGCGTTCCTACACGCCCATGAAGAAAAGGAGCATCAGCCTGTAAGTGACAGGAAAGACCAGATTTACGATTAATGATCTATGCGTCTCCTTTCTTAAGTTTCACAACCCGAGGGCAATATGGTGATCTTCGATCTTCATGTCATGATTCCAGTGGCAAACGACGCTGCTGGAATTTGGAAAATCCGATCAAACACTTCAGCGCCTTCAAGACACGAGTCTAATAAATAAAGATAAGAAATATTTCAATACCTCTACACGTCTTCTAACTCAAGGTTTTCACAGCACCGAAATTCACGAATTCTTGCCAGAAGCCAATGACCAAGGACGTTCCACATGATGTTGTCTTAAAGGCGAGACGATCTAATCACCGATTTCTTCTTCTTAGACTCTGTCCGCCAGAACCTTTCCTCTTTTGGCGTAAAAATCATGTGTTCCCGCAACTCCCTGCTGTGCAACGTCTAGTAGACGACATGAGGAGTCTTGTTTCATACACCAGGAACCAGATTGCCGATCTCCACGCCCTCTTGTCAAAAGCCCAAACTTCAAGTTGCCCTAGAAAACCATTTCATTTTCATCCCAGTTCAGATTGTGGAAAGATCACCGATCTGTTCGTCTTGTTGGCTTGCGTCAAACACCCGTGCCCTTTCAACGACAAAGGATTAAAGCGTCAGAATAGCTGCCTCCTTGCCAAAAACTCAAAGACACTCTGATTCCCAAAAAATCTATCCAATTACCGATCTTTTCGTTTTTTTGTCTTGCTCCTTGGACACAGAAATCTTGGATTCCTGTCGCTTCTCCACGTAGATTGAAGTACTAGGGGCGACGTGGAGAATCTTGTTACCATACAAAGAACCTGATTGCCGATCAAGAAGCAAACTTGCCAAAGGCCTACACTTCAGGTTGCCCTAGAGAACCATCCGTTTCAGATAAAGGAATGATCACCGATCTGGTCGTCCTCTTGGCCTGCGTCAAACATCCACAGGAAACTTAGCCTTGAAGACTGAAGATCTGATCACAGACTTTCGCGTTATCTTGTCAGCGGCGTCTAGGGAAACTTTTTCATCAGATGGAGAAAGTTAATCTCCGCCAACGGACAAAAAGGCGTCCTGTCAAAGACAATGGATTGAATGATCAAAGTAGCTGCCTCTTTGCCACAGACTCATAGACATTAAGCTTTGATTCTCAAGCAGTTCACCAGATCACCGATCATCCCGTCTTGTGCCAAACCCATAAGAAAAACTTCAAATTGCTGTGTTACTTCTCCGAACACTGATCTTCTCAGAACTCTGTCCTTGGCTTTAGTTTCGGAAGATAGGAAACCTCTAGAGAACGATCATTGGGATCACCGATCTTGGCTACTCGGTCTGTAGCCAAACTCCATCTAATCTCTAAGTAGGTGCGCGTATGGAAGAATTCTCCTTCTCCGAACGAGTCCTTACATCCATTAGAAAGAAAGTCTTTAGATTGATCATTGAAATCACCGATCTTGGCTGTCAGGCGACAACTCGGTCTTTAACCAAACTTAAATTGATCTCTTTGCAGGCGCGCGTATGTAAGAATGTTTCTTTCTCTGCTTTTCTTCTCAAAACGAGTCCTTGAACTCCACTGCCATGTAAAGAAGGCGTTTGAACACGATCATAAATATCACCGATCTTTGTCGCTACCTGACTACTCGGTCTCCAGTCAAACTTTTGCCTATGGGAGAGAGTTCTCTGTTCTTAAGCAGCGGAAGATAGATCTTCAATTCCTGGACTGGTCTTGACCTCAAATTTAAAGCACCACCTCCTACAGCCGCCCATATCTCAACAAACAAACGATCGTCGATCCTCCTCTCTCTCACATGGTCCTCCTTGCAATTTTGGTTTCAAGTTCACTCGACCGCGAAGCAGAGACACGACTCTTTCCGGTTGGCTGCAGCGCGTTGTCGGCTGCGAGCCGTTTGAAATTCAACTCGTCCCCGGTTCTTCCTCAACCAGATTCTCCTCAGTTGTCATTAGTTCGCTTCCCACATGTCATCGCCGCGTTTGCCGCGAACACAAATGAATGAATCTCCGCGTTGACGCAGCATTTACGGCATTTTATCGCGTGTAACCCGATCGCTGACTATTTTTCACAAATCGTTTGCGTTTCGGCTAGAAATCGAATGCCTACAGTTCACGCGCGATGTAATCCGAAACCGAAGCAAATGCGCAAATTCGCGTGCTTTCGTATTAACAGTTTATTGAGGCAGACTACTTGGCTTGGTGTGAAGCGGGGGCAATGTCTGAGGTGGTAGTGCAATGAGGTGGAGAAGAATATAGGGATGGCGGGGGATGTATGATGAAAGGGGGAAACCTTCGCTTCTGACATTGTTTTCGTTGTTTTCTCGTGTGAAGGACTAACGAGGGTCTCGCCTGTTGCACGCGACGTAGTCAGTTCTGCCTCATAAACAGAAGCTTTGTGGTCTCTTCAGAAGTCTCGTGGTCTCTTCAGAAGTCTCGTGGTCTCTTCAGAAGCCTTGTGGTCTCTTCAGGGGCCTTGTGTTCTCTTCAGAAGCCTTGTGGTCTCTTCAGAAGCCTTGTATGCTCTTCAGAAGCCTTGTGGTCTCTTCAGAAGCCTTGTGGTCTCTTCAGAAGCCTTGTGGTCTCTTCAGAAGCCGTCTGGTCTCTTCAGAAGCCGTGTAGTCTCTTCAGAGTCCTTGTGGTCTCTTCAGAAGCCCTGTGGTCTCTTCAGAGGCCTTGTGGTAACTACAGAAGCAAGGGAACCTCTTGTTTCTCGACCCGATTGTTCGTCGCAAACGGAGGACAGTTGCGTGTGTCTTCCACTCTTGTTGACTTTGATTTGCAGCATTCACTAACCTGCATCCCTTAAATGAGAAAACATCGTTTTGCGCCTGAAGGATCTCAGAACTCAGCAAACAACTTGGCAGCAGGGCAGGCATGTCAGAAGACTGAAACCTGCTTCCCAATCCAAGATGCAAACTACTTCCCTTGTACCCAACCCGTATATATCCCAACTTTCCACAGATGTCACCACAAATGAACAGCAGATACAGCGCAAAGTGCAAATGCCGCTTACAACTTGCGACCTTTTTCCATACAAAAATCCACTCCCCTGTTACGTTCGCTTTCAAACTCCGTCTCTCAGTCACACCGTTCCACTTTCTCCGAAATGACATCAACTTATGTACTTAAGCCTGCCCCCTGCCAAGTCCCCATTCCCCATCCCCCGAAGCTAAAAGTAGATCCCCTGCGACTCTGCCTGTCAGAGGGGCTTTTAAAGGCGACTTTTATCGTGTTCATGCCTACGGCCACACATGCCCCTTAACCATATTCTCCGTGAAAAGATATCGCTTATCACGGAATTATGGTGCGTCATAAAAAAGTTGTTTGCTTCACCCCCTCCCCGTCCGCCGGCTCCCTCCATCCATTCTTCCTGCGAAGCGACGGTTCATTGCTCATTAAACAAGAAAACAGAATCAAACTGCCACCAAGGCCTGTGCACTTAAAATTAGCCAAAGTCACTCCACGGCTGGCAGGGAATGTGTTACAACCCCCATCCGGGGCTCATTAAAGCGTCCCGTGATTGATGATGCATTGGGGACCTGCGTGTGTCTCTCTCTTTCCTTCGATTTCCCAGAGGCCACATGCGCTCATCCGGTTCTGTCACACGGAGACAGGCATCCCTGACAGCATTCCCACAGTCGACCGGCGTCATTTGTCATTTGCACCAGCCACTGGAGCCGAGTTGAGATGCAATTCGCAGGCTCATGGGAGTCTCGCAAGCACTCGCCCAGCTGTCGGACGGAAAGTGAATTCCGCTGTTGTTGTGCCATCGTCGTCTTGACACCTGACGCGATTGTTTAATTAGAGCGGCAGAGGGGCACAGGAGGTGACTTTTCTCCGAAATTGGGCCGCACCACCATCTCCGGCACGCCACGTTTTACGATTCAACGGCTTTACGACTTTGGCCGCCCTGCGGCGGTCCGCACGTTAATGCGCCCGTCTAAGTAGTTCACTTAGTAAAAATGTCAAATGACAGTGAACACGTTGCCCGGGGCCGCATCCGCCTGCATGCTCGCTGGCATAATGAAACCATAAAAAGCGCTTTTTTACGAGCCACTGATAAGGGATCAAAACAATGCCCTCGTTCCGGGAGGGGGAGGGAGGGTAGTTCTGTGACGGGCGGGGATGCCTTATCGATTGCCGTTGCCGCGGTAATTAAGTTCAACGGGGACCGTGGCTCGGTTGTGTGACATCTGCTTATAAAGGAGAACCGTGGTCTCGTGCATGCGGCGTGTGTGGCTTAGGCACGGGCTTAAGCGGCAGCTTGACAGAAGCACAAGGGAAGAGGAGGCACAACATGACTCTGAGGAGACCACTAATGTGACAGCCTGCGACATGGACATCGTTGGGGGATGTCAAGAGGTGAATTTGTGGCGCTTCAAGGTCCTGGCCACGGTATATACGAAGAGGCCAAGAGACATTTCAATTGTTGGCGGCGTCTCTCGTCTTGAAGCGGGTTTGGGTCGGCTCGGATGACAGGTTGCAGATGGAAGCGATACACCAGGCGAGTGGTTAACCACTGGGGATCAACTTGGAGACACAGGAAATGTCGACTTAGCTAGAGGAGACACGCGTTATCGATGGACCAGCAGACGACGATGAAGATAAGTTCTTAACTCGTTCCTTGAGTGACCATAAATTGTTACTGAAGAAGCTGTTCTTGGTTGGCTTCCGACATTTCAGTCCTCGTCCACGGACGTCGCTCTGTCGGTGATCTTTTCTGAGCATTCTGTCTACCGTCGTTGCTTTAAGAATTTTGAGGACATGTTGCCCGTTCTTGAATTGTTTCACTTGTCGTTTGGCGCCTTCTATCGTCCCTCAGAGGATCGAGCATAACCTGCGTGTCTTTGCCTGGAGGGAGTTTATCTGCTCGTTGCTGCCCTTCTGCCTTCCATGTCTTCTGTCGTCTCTCAGAAGATCAAGCTACGTTCATCTGCTCGCTGCTCCGCTACTGCATTCTACGTCTCCTGTCGTTCCCCAGAGGATCGAGCTTTAGTTGCGTTCCTTTACTTGACACTCCCCTGCTCGGCCATAACCTCATGATCATCGAGCACCTTCTGTCGTTTCTCTGCCCATCGAGGATGTTCTGGTGTCCGCCTGTTAGTGAAGCAGTTTCTAATACTATCATGCTCTGCGTGCGCCTTCTACTAATAAGGATCGAATGATATACAATGATCTAATCGTGCTCGTTTGCCCGATGTGCGACTTCTATGTGCGCCTACCGTTTACCATTCCTTTCATCGTTCGATGGCTCATCAAGCGCCTTCTGACGTGCGTCTGCCGCTTAAGTGCCTTCTGCAGTTAGTCTGCCCTATATTCCATCGTTCGTCTGCTCGTCGAGCACTTTTAATCCTTTGTCTGCTCGTCGAGCACTCTTAGTCCTTTGTCTGCTCATCGAGTTTGGCGATCTCCTGCTTTCGAAGATTTTCTCTCCATCCTTAACTCTCTAAATGCTCATCGTCGTCTATCTGCATTGTGGGGTTTTATTGCCAGTCGAAAACGTCTTCCGTTGATTGAGCTCGACGAGCACATTTTGGCGACCATCTGCCTCTTGGACGATTTGTATGTGAGCCTGCTCTTCTTCTTCTGTTTGAATGATCGACTGTTCAGTTACGCTTATTGACGTTTTTTCTGTAGTTTATCTGACCATGGACCTTCTGTCGTTCGTCTGCTCGTCGGGCACGACTTCCGTCCT
This sequence comes from Eristalinus aeneus, assembly GCA_955652365.1. Lineage (NCBI taxonomy): Eukaryota > Metazoa > Arthropoda > Insecta > Diptera > Syrphidae > Eristalinus > Eristalinus aeneus. The sequence continues at coordinate 8,216,903 of OY019134.1, forward strand.
TAGACTGCTCTTCAAGCGCCTTCTGACATGCATTTGTTGTGTTTGTTGTGTTTGTCCGTCCATCGCCAAAAGTGTCTCATTTCGACCGCCTGCTCGCCGAACTCCGTCATTTGTTGCTCTGTACATCCCCCAACGCCTGTGCGCCTTCCTCTACCCATCGACAGCCTTCTGGCGTTTCTGCTAGCCGACTTTGTCATCGAGTGCTCACCGCTTCCTCATCACAGAAGTCACTTCAAATGCTTCTGTCGTCAATCACTCGACCCAAAGCCGCTCTGAATTCCTCATCAGCCCAGTCATCAGCGACATTCTTCTCACACTCCTAGAAAACATTCCTCACACGTACCTCTCAATGCCGCAGTCGCTTCTGCCAAATGCCTTTCTGCATCGTATTCCTCGTCAAGCACCAGAATCGCGGCAGCTTATGCCCCAAGAATTGCATCATCGCCTCTTGCAGGAAGCACAAAGCTGCTGCGGCGTCATAGAACCTCAACCTACATCCCAAACGAGTCATAATCCCTCGCGAGTGTCCTCCCCCACAGCCCCCGAATCCAAAATTAAACTCAAATGCAATCCGTCATGATTGTGGATTTTGTCGCACCCTCTCCGCCGCCATCGCCGCCGTAATCCGAATGTGTAGTATCGGGTGGGCCTTTGTGGATAGAATTTATTTGTTTGTCGCCCTCCCTCCCCGCCGCGCAGGGGACGGGAATAAATTCTAATTCTATTCAAAGATCGTTTTCCTTCGGGGCCTTCTGGGTCTTTTGTGTGCACCCAAGTCGCAGCTGAATGCGTCTCATTTCGAATTTGTCTCTCCGACTGACACATTTACCATATGTGGGAGTTCCACGGCGCGCAGGACGCCGGGTGCACTCGCAGAGCAGCCCGCATTCGACTGCATGCATGTATAAATAAAGGTGTCACCGCGGCTGGATGGGTGTTTTGGAAGTGCTTCGCCTTCGCCCACGCACTGCGCTCTGCATCGCACGCGTTATGTGATCTGAAAATGATACACTGCTGGATTGTCACCGTATTTCGAATGCGTTTTCCTTTTCAGTCGTTTCTATGGGGCGGGGAGGGGCTTTCTCGTTTGCTTTCTGTTTTAATGGCTTGTCTCGGGGTTTGTCTGTCGGGAGTGGGATCTGTACCAACAGCCACCGGGAGTTTGAATAGATACTCGTATCTGTGGCAGATTTATGAAGTCCCGCTCCACGGGGGTATGTGTGTTCCTCAGGTTTGATGGCGTCGATATAAGTGCAGATTTTATCTGTGATGCGGTCTGCGTGGGAAGGTATTCCTTTGTAACTTGAGCTTGAATTTGTATGACTTAGCTGCCCTGCCCTAGACTAGGAGTATTTGAAAGTGGACGTGTTTTGAGCTGATTTTCAGAAGTGGAGGAGGTTTTCTGAAGGGGAGTGGATGCAGCTTAGCTTTAAACCTGGTCCCTTGTCTCTTCGGTTGGAGAATCCTGGACCGTTTGGAGAACGAAAGCAGTGTCCGGCATATATCAGGCCGGTGTTGGTGGACTGGATTCAGTGGCTTGGTACGCTTGATGGTGCTTGGTGTTAGAGATTTGCCCTCCGGAATGTATTTGAAACCGGGCGCCCACTCCAGGCAACGATCGCACTGGGATCTGTCTAGGAATGGGTGGCAAGCACTAACCATTTCGGGACAGGAGTCCATACTCGGGCAGCATTTCTTAGTACCTGAGAAAACCAAACGGTAAGACAGAGCTTACCGCCGTGCCTCAGCTCCTAGTAAGCTTGAAGCACAAATGCGAAGAGGACAGACGAAGGCACGCGGCACTCCGAGAATAGGTTGTCATGTGACGCACTCTACCCACAACGAGAACACCCGATCAAGTGATACATTGATCAACTTGGACTTATCCAAGATCCGTTGAAAGGCGATTTGTTTACCAACAAGTGCAAGGGAATGTGAATAAGGCTCCTGTCACTATTCTCGTCAACTTGGACTGACACCCACAGACAATAGGAGTAACGAGTAGTGAGCTTGCGGCCAAGGGGACCATATAACACGTTCTCTGTAAGCGTCAAGCTTCTGAATGATTCTTCGCATGCCAAACAATGTGAGTTGATGGTCCTGCAGCCACGTCTATTGCCTGCTCTGTCTTTATCCTTAGTTCATTCAGTCTGTTAATTGTTCACGCAGACGAGCAATTCAGTACCATGTCTGACTTTGCAACTCCAACCAAATTCGACAGATTGTGTAGGACGAGGATGGGGAACCTTCATGACCACGTCGAAGTTTGGAAAGAACTCATCAAGACCTTCAAAGTCGCGACCACACCGAAGTTTGTAAAGAAAAACATTAAGACCTTCAAAGTCGAAAAGGGTCTTAGATAAGGTCGCGTGTGGAACTATTATCATGTGGCTAGATCAACAAACACACATCAGAGGCAGGCTCTTTCGAAATTTCATTCAGCCGCTGGCTCAGGTGTATCACTGTGACCTGATAAGACGTAGGGCGACGTTAATAAGGCACTTCGTGAGTAGGACACACAACATCGACTTCTCGGATAGAGCGTAACAAAGCGCAGCACTAACTTTGAGGCAGTCAGGAGCATCATCGGCGCTGGCTGATCGTTTAATAAGGACAACAGCATGGGTGCCGAAGTTGAGGGTAGAATCAAGCTCCGTTTAGCGCCTAAGGAAGTCTCTATCAGGGGAACAAGCTTACTCTGCCCAACACCCTATTCATCCAAGCCCTGCTCCAGAAACGATCTTCAAAGCGGAAGAGCAATCCCCGGCCTTTTCAAGGATCGATTTCGTGTGATTTTTGGTCCTGTTTACGTTGATAGCGACTGGAGGAGGAGCTTCGGCGACGAACTTGAGTGCGGTGGCCCTCAGTCCAGTGTCTGCGGACGCAACGCACAGCGTGCTTAGGTCATGAAGACCGGTTGACACTTCCCTGTTCTTGAATGCGAGCCATTTAAGCAACACAAGAGAAGACCACCTTGACGATTATGACACGCACAAGTGGAGGCGTACCTTAACAAGTTTGAAGGCAACTCCTATCCAAGCTAGAGATGCTCGCGACCCTTGTTCATTGGGTTGCGGCTTCCCTTCATACATATTCTGGCCATCTTTTCTGAACTTGGTTTCTAGTGCAGCCACTGGAATGTGCTTACCTACGCAAAGTTCGTGCCAACTCGAGGCGCATGTCTTGGTCCCAGAATATTATGCCACTCGAATAAGAACGGCGCGCTATAAGCTTTCTGGGCTGTTCCTTTTATGTTTAGCCTGGTCGTCCTTACTGAACTTGGGTCCTAATGCAGCCGCTTCAGCGTACTTTCCGGGCACGACGACTCCTCCGATAGTCTCACATAACAACCAGTTCTCGGAACAGGCACTCACTCTGTTGAAGTACGGAGGACCAGCTCGGTTTACGGGTCTAGAGTGCATTTCGACTCTTCCCCGTCACGGAGCCTGCTGTTTAAAGGCAGATTGAGTCCACACGAGTTCAACAGTCCCCTTGATAGATGACCTTGTACGACTGCTGCTTAGCCCAGTTCCTCTTGTGGTGCTACAGTTCGGGGTGAACCTGGGCCTCTGCATCCACCACAATCTTTCGCTAGCTGCCTCCAGTTGCGCCATTCAAATTGGTTGAAGTCCTTCTCCACTTGTGTACACCGTCCTCTGTTGCTTAGGCCAGTTGCAAGCCCCAAAATTAACTTTTGTGATTTTTTCGTTTTTTCTAGAATAAAGGCCACTGAGGCCATGGAGTCAAAATTTCCCACTTAGCATGAACAAGGCTCTAGCTAGGGAACGAGGCGTTATTTAGTCTCATAGCTTGCCTTTCAGGGGGAGGTCCTTCAACCCCACTGCGACACCCACATTCCACTTGAAATTCATTCCATGATAAGCTTCGTCCTCTTTTCAACAGAATTGCCTCTCAATTCCTCAAATAGACACTTTTTGATGACTATAGACAACATTCCAAGACACAGTCGCAATCCCCTCATTTCCCAGCGCAAACTGAAGTGTCCTTCTCCTGAAAGAGCCTTAAACCAGATTTCATGTCCCACAAGAAGAGTGCTCTCCAACAATTACTTTCCCTCCATTCAGGTAATGGCCCATCAATCCTTTTTACCAAAAAAAGAAAAAACATTCCTCCTTTCCCCTTAGCTCCCCTCGAATGTGACTTTCTTCAGACTCATCATCCCCGTCGGCCATTAGACGTGATTGCTCGTTGATTCATATCGTCGTCAACGTCTCTTGCCGCGCGCCGTGATCCATATCAAGTTCGCTGACTCCATCCCACCAGACTCAACCGAAAAGCCATCACATTCATCAGAGCAAGCCGTCAAGCCGCTGCTGCCATCCCCTCTCTTCTCCCGCTCGCATTCCTCTTTCTCATGACCATCGTTAAATTAACCAAAAGTCCGTTTTTCATCTTTTGTTGGGACCGTCCTCGTTCCTCCACGTCCCCTAATCGCTTAACAGGCTTACGTAAGCAAACCCAACAACAACAACAACAACAACAACAGAAACAACAGAAAACAAAGCAACACAAAAAGTGATCCCCCAAAACGATACCCAAAGGAGAAGCCATCTAAGCGAGCCTTGCCTGTGTAATGGAAGATGTGTATATGCGCGCCGTTGCTGTTGCTGGGCCATAAAAAAATATGCCCCCACACCCCTAAAAGGATTTTCCTCCTGTGAAATATGTGTCGACCGTGGCGCAGCGAGTTAACCCGTTTTGTGTCAGCCCTTCGGGTCGGTGTTTCAGTGGCCGGAAAGGAGCTAAGTGCCAGGCGACACAATGATGTCCTTGCAATGGATTTGAGGGGAGAGGGGCGGAATGAAATCACCCCTCGGTGCGCAATTGAGTGCTGTTAAGGAATGCGAAGGAATAATTAAAATCCTTCCCCAGGCAGAGGCTGCGGGATGGGTTCTTGATTTTCATAAAGTTTCTCGCAACCTGCTGGGCGGTGGTTGAAAAGTTGCTCAGGACACCGTGGCTAAGGGTGCAAGGGGTGGACTGTGTCGAGGAGACTTCAGTTTTAGACGGTATAATGTCCTTCCTCAACTTTTCAATTCTTTGCCAACTGAAACTCTCTGAAGGAGGAGGCCCCGAAGGAGGAGATGGCCGCAATTTCGTTGACCTCCTCCAGTCAATTAGCCTTTCACTTGTCCGCCTGCCATCCAGACCATCGACAGACCACTTCAGTTCGTCGATAATCTAAACCAGCCCAGCACCGGAGACCCCTAATCAATCGCTAAAGATGCCGTCGTTAAAGTCAACAATATCCCGGTAAAATTGCAGCGTCCGCAGGTTAATGAGGCGACGGCTGTGGCATTATCCCCGGAGTCCATAAGCAAATAGAACGTCGGAGGCAATTCGATTCAATAAGCGACTCGCGTTCACGGCGACTTTTCGGTGGATCGGTTGATCGCTTAACTTGGCAGGAAACTAGCGCTTGGCGAAACGACTCTCTTTGGATGGTTGGAGATCGGCATCGTCGTGGAATGCAGAAGATGATCATCATCAGTCGGTCACCAGGAGCCCCTAGGGAATCAACGCAGATGATGCATGGGCGAGGCAGAGGGATGTTCTCTGATCTAAGCTGATGACTGTTCTCAATTCTAGTTTGTATGCCGCTTGAGTTCTCATTTTAAAGATTGGGCCCATGAACGGGCACATCTTGGACCCAAGTGTCTGACAAGTTTGCATATACTCGGGCTCAACTATTACAATGCATGGGTAGGGGCAGGTGGATGTCCAGAGAGCTGAGCTGATGACTGTTTTCAAATCTTGTTTGTGAGCCACTTGAGCGCTCTTTTTGAAAATTGGACCCATGAACGGCAAATTGGCACATACTCGGCCGCAACTATTACAATTCATGGGCAAGGGAATGTTCTGTGATCTGAGCTGATGACTATTTTCTGTTCTTGTTTGTGTTGTTGTGGACCACTTGACTGGCCTATTTGAAGATTGGGGACGGAAAGTCATTTCCTGTGGTTCTACTCATGGTTTCGGAAAATCACTGATCTGGCCCAACTGTTTCAAAAGGTTAAAAGCTAGATTTTGTGAAATGAAGCGACTGAGGGGTGGCCACTAATAGACGACAACTACCGGGCTGCGACTCCTGACTGATCAACGGCAGATGGAAGACACGACTGGACGACAAAGCTGCAGGCTTGGCAGACTGTTGGTCCTCTCTACTCATGAGAGAACAGTAGCACGCACAAAACTAGTAGTTGATATGCAAGCTAGGCCCTGGTGCCTCTGTGAACTGTCGCGCCATTAAATTATTATTGGTTCACAGTGAAAAAATGCTCGTACAGACAGTTCGATGTGCACTTCAACATGTCCACCTCTTAGGTAGGACTCGAGAAGGGTCTCTACTACGGCTAAGCTCTCTAAGAGTCCCTCCACTACGGCTAAGCGACCGCGCAAGAAGATCTTCAGAAGACACTGCTTCTTGGTCTTAAGAGCAGACAATTTAACCTCCAACTTCATGTCTTAATCAGTTGATCGCGTCAATGCCTCCTTAAACTTCCCCAGAGAACCCAGGAAGGGCACATTCATCGTAATAGCCTTAGAAGCAGCTTTCATTGAACACAACAGAATGGAAAAGAGGAAATATCGCGTTTTTATCCACTCAGCACACTCTCCCAAAACGATCGTTTCAAGATCTTCAGATGATCTCCTCAGTCAGGAGGAAGACTTGAAAACTTCTTGTTCGTTGAACTTCATCCCACGATCACTGAAGGCTCACAAAAGTCTCGCTTTGAATTGTTTCCGACTCTTCCCCACCCAAGATCACTTCAACTAACAACCGCATGCCACGATCAATCGATCTCTCCCATCTCAGAAGAATGCGCCGCAGCAACGTTCACAGGTCTCTTCCTCGTTCCTGCGCAGACTCACTGTCTGACACTAAAATACCGGGATGACATCCCGGCTCCGTTCCCAACCGATCCCGGGATCAAGATCTTCCCAAGCACTCCGAGCCAATGAAGTGGATTGAACGTGGCTCTGCCATTCTTGGAAACTTCCATCTGCCTGACAACTTGCCATTCCGCCTCCAGCATATCTCTGTCTCTCCGTCGCACTCGCATCACATTTAAAACTAATTTCAAAATGTCCTCTCTTTTCAGGTGACATCCTCTCCGGCGTGTGTTTCGTCGGCCAGCTGGACACCCATTCGCTGGGCGTCTTCCTCATACTACCGCTATGCATTTATCTTTGCATCGGAGCGCTCTTCCTTCTCGCCGGCTTCGTGTCACTCTTCCGCATACGCACCGTGATGAAGACCGACGGCAAGCGCACCGACAAACTGGAGCGTCTCATGCTGCGCATCGGCTTCTTCAGCGGCCTCTTCATCCTGCCCGCTCTCGGTTTCCTCGGCTGCCTCTTCTACGAGTACTACAACTTTGACGACTGGATGATTCAGTGGAATCGCGATAAGTGCAAAGGCTTCTCGATTCCGTGTCCGATGGTGCGTAACAGCGCCGACGAGGCACGACCCATCTTTCAAATCTACATGGTGAAGTATCTGTGCTCGATGCTGGTCGGTGTTACGTCCAGCGTCTGGCTGTACTCCGGCAAGACAATGGTCAGTTGGAGGAACTTCGTGGAGCGGCTGCAGGGCAAGGAGCCCCGTTCACGGGCGCAGGCGTACGTCTAGCCGGAGATCATGCGGACTAGCATCAATTTTGTTGTGTAGTTGAATGTAGACGACATCACCGATGACGACGAGGACGATGGCAGCGGCACGCGTCCGCGTGCTGCGCGTACAGATGAAACCAAAATTTTCTTCTTTTTCTTATAAATATGTTTATTTTTTGTTTCCAAATCTATCGCGTGTGTGTTAGTTTTTAAGTTGACCCCCCTTGACTAACCCCGTGTGAAGGCGGTTCCTTTTTTTGTTTTTAAGTTTTCCCTCTCGACAAGCGAACTTCCTGTAGGTCTGAGCGTGTGAATGCGAGCGTCTGGACACGAGTGAATGCGTGCGCGTGTGGGTTGGCGTGAATGAGGTAGCCCAGACGTTGTTTCATTTGAATATAAAATAAAAGAGAAAACCGAGAGATTTATTTTAAAGATTTACTTAAGTTTAAAAATAAAAAAAAAATTAGTAGAGTCTAAGTGTCTAAGATGGAGATTTAGTTTACTGTAGTTTGTAAAGCTTTACATGTGCCCTATACGATACGAATTAAATATACGTTACACATACACCTTCATTTTGTAAAAAAAGGAAAATTCTTATATACATAGATTTTTTTTAAATGTGTTAATTTTTTTAACTTTTGTCGAATGTTAAGTGTTTGTGTTGTTATTTGTGTCTCTGGCGAGTGGAGGGGCAAGTTTTTGGCATTTTCATTCTTTATCTGGACCACTGGTCTGGCTTAGTCTATTCCCTGCGGCATTGTCAAGGCGCTACGAGCTGTTCCGTTGGGCAGATAAACGCTTGATCAACTTTTCTTTGTCTGGTCTTTGACCTAGAAACGAAACCTCGATTGCTGTGGTGGCGTCTTGGTGGTGGTCTTTTGGAATTTTAGGATTGCTCGCTTAAAGGAAACATTGAATGACATTGGAATAGCCCACAAATCTTCTCAAATTCCGCCGTTGGGAGCCCGCGAAAAATTGAAGATCCCTTCTACTTGTGAAGTGGTCACTTTGGCGTAGTGGGTAGAAAGACGCCGGAGGTCTAGGTTATATTCCCGACTGAACACCTCGAATTTTTCACGGCACCACCTCTTTCGAGCTGCTGACAACAATCGAACCAAGAAAAAAGTTGATGAGCAAGCTGTGGTCCTAGTCCTTCTGTGTTCTGTCGCTCCATACAATTATTATTTGTATAACTTTACTCGTGAAGGAACAGCAGCTAGGCTCTGGTCCTCTGTGGTCTGTGTACAACTTATCTGACTGAAATCACGCTCGACACACTTTAGTGGCCACAACGTATCCCAACACCAGCAGTTGCTGAACAAGCCATACTCTGGTGCCCCTGATGGCTGTTGCGCCAATCAATAACGTCTTTAACTATGTTCCCTGTTGGGCAGTTTAATGCTCTATCTGGCATTCTCGCACGTTATGCTGTAAAGGTTGCCGAGATGACAATGATGACATGGGGTTCGTCTAGAATGTAGTTTGCTTCCCTATTCCGTTGTGTCACTCAAAAAACAGTGACTTAAGGTAGATGACCGATCAATTAAGTCGAATTTTTCGAACTTAAACAACATGAGCTTCCAACGCCATCTTCACCCTGCCAATCCTTAGCCTGAAGTTGCTGAAAATTCACCTCATCTGACAACCTCTCACGAAAGTCACCATACGACAGTATGAAGTTTCTTGAAACTTAACAGGATTTGAAGGACAGACTGGGTTCGCTGTGCCACAGAACATGTAAATTTTGGGTGAAGCCTCTTGATGCGCGACTCCATTCCGTTTGCTCAGTGTCTTAGAGTGACTTAGACTTCAGTGTCTTTACAGCTGCATCTGCTGACAGATCTCGAATGTTCAATGGGACCTTAACTAAAACTCGATTTTAACGACTGTGGTCTTCCTGTGGCATCCCACCAAGCTTTAAATTTCTTCCCAAATATTTTGAGATGCATGCGCCTTAACGTTTCTCACATCAGATCAGACTGATTAGAACAACTACACTTAGGTCGCCACTGTGCCGTTTAGGACGGTCGCGACTGGCATAAATTCCTAATTGCCGACTGCTTGCTAAATGCTTCTTTGCTTCCTTTGTCCCTAAATCATCTAAGGGTCGGTTAGCGAATCTGCCTCGCGCACCTTATGTTCTCCGAAAATCGCCAGTGATGGTGCTTAAATCGAACCGGGGGTAAGCAATGAAATCGATGAAAGTTGTCGTGAGTTTTTTGTCTTCCCAGCATGATGTCTTTGTTGCAATCGTATCCTGCTTCCTATCGAGTTCCCCAAAGTAGCCTAGTTGTTAACTTAACAGCTTTTTGTCAATCAAGACCTGAAGTATTCAGTTTTGAGGTCTTTGTCATCTTACGTCTTCACACTTTCCTCCTGCTGAAACTCAATATCAAGCCACCATTGTTTGTCAACGATGGGATGCTGCGCTTTCTACACGATGCTGAAATTTTCTTAAATCTAGGGATCTTGGCGGGGGGTACTTACAGACTCCCTCATCAGCAAAGTTCACGATCCGCACTGTGCCCTATCAGCGTCGGTTAGCGCCGTCCTCAATCGATGGTGTCTTCGAGTGACGTTCGCGATTCACAAGGTCTTCTATCAAAGACGTCATCGATCAAAGACGTCATCGATCAGCGACGTTCTCGTCTTCGATCAGCGACGTCTTCGGTCACCGACGTCCTCGATTAGCGACGTGTTCGATCAGCGACTTCCTCGATCAGCGACGTCCTCAATCTGCAACGTCTTCGATCAGCGACGTCTTCGATCAGCGACGTCTTCGATCAGCGTCGTCTTCGATCAGCGTCGTCTTCGATCAGCGTCGTCTTCGATCAGCGACGTCTTCTTAACGACGTCCTCGATAAGCTACTTCCTCGATCAGCGACGTCTTTGATCAGCGACGTCCTCGATTAGGGACGTCTTCGATCAACGACGTCCTCGATCAGCGACGTCCTTGATCAGCGACGTCTTCGATCAGCGACGTCCTCGATCAGCTACGTCTTCGATCAGCGACGTCCTCGATCAGCGACGTCCTCGATCAGCGACGTCCTTGATCAGCGACGTCCTCGATCAGCGACGTCCTCGATCAGCGACGTCTTCGATCAGCGACGTCCTTGATTAGGGACGTCTTCGATCAGCCACGTCCTCGATCAGCCACGTCCTCGATCAGCGACGTCCTCGATCAGCGACGTCTTCGATCAGCGACGTCCTTGATTAGGGACGTCTTCGATCAGCGACGTCCTCGATCAGCGACGTCCTCGATCAGCGACGTCTTCGATCAGCGACGTCCTCGATCAGCAACGCCCTCGATCAGCGACGCCCTCGATCAGCGACGTCCTCGATCAGCGACGTCCTCGATCAGCGACGTCCTCGATCAGCGACGTCTTCTTAACGACGTCCTCGATCAGTATGTCCTCGATCAGTGACGTCTTCAATCAGCGACGTCCTTGATCATCGACATCCTTAATCAGCGGCATCTTAGATCGGCAAAGCCCTATATCCGCGACGCCCACGATCCACGATGTCCTCGATACTTCTTCTCCAAGCGAAGCGTCTCCATTTGAAGGGGTCTCTCGAATATGCAATAGCTGTAGATTCTCGAGTGCTGACCACTCTTGCGAATTATTCCACTAACACAATTCCGATTTCGCTCAACCGCATACTGTGAAATCAAATAAGCTCGCAAAGTCGCTCTCCATAGCTCGAAGGACCAAGAATGCACAAATCAAACAGTCCATCAATCGCAGTCTGTTAAAGCCAAAGCATCCCTCGGCGCCTTTCATGAGTCCGAAGCTCATTCAACATTCTATCTATGTCCTCCAATTAAATCGAACGCTCAGCAATCCCCAACCAAACAAGCCTTCACTACCCGTGCCATTAAGCCGGCACAAGCACTTAACGTTGAATTAATCGCCCGTAAACCATTTTCCGTCATTTTGCTGTTTAAGTGAGTCTTGTTCTACAATGACGTTGTAGTCATTGGGTCCTTAAAAACTGCCACCAACGAGTCAATAGATTCCTGCCTCATTAGGCCCCTTCCCGGGCAACGACGCACCAGAGTGCAAACTCAAGCAGAAGTCATTGCGCCAGTCCTGGGAGTCGTTAAAGTCGGCAGGCGGCCCGGAGTCATAGGCAACCTCCAGCAAATGAATTTATTGCCTGTGCTAGCGAATTTTATCGCCTCCTTGCGGATGTTGTTCTGTATCTTGCCGCCGACAGTCATAATTTGCCCCCCATCCATGTAATAAAGCGTAATTGTTGCTGTTCACGTGCTCATTCATTTCGGTGCTCCCCAGGTGTCTGCCATCCACGCCAAGGCACACTCAAGGGGCTACACATTCACTTGCATCGGCCACACGTTTGTTGCCAAATTTGTTGTTAACACGGCGAATCAAAGCATTTTCCTTTTTGCCCCCCATCCAGCGACCGCATCGTTCTGTGTATGATACTGTATTGTTTGTAAGATGTATAGACGGAGATAAGCTGCACGCCGTGCGCGGAGAGAAATGTAATTAATATTGTTTAGTTAAGACGTGAATCACTAAAATCAATTCAAAATGAAAAATAAACTATAATGTTGAAGACTGAAGCCGGCAGGGTGTTTCATTTCGCGGAGTTGGTGCCACTTTTCAGGAAGGATTGTGTTGGGTATCGCAATGGACACACGGTTTTGCTGAAACAGGGTGCAGGAGGTAAGTTGTCTCACAGGAAAGTAGCCAATTCGCTGTAAACTGAGGTGCGTAAAGGGAAAATGGAAACAAATCCTTTATCGAGCCGACACCACACCACACCGCCTCTGCTCCTGGACTGGAATAGCAAAAGTTTGCCACGAATCCTGGACAGGTAAGTACACTTAGGCGGCTCCACTTGGATTCAACTTCAGAAACAACAGCCAGGTTAAGCATAAAAAGGAAACGGCACAGAACGTTTAAGGATCGCTGTTCCTCTTCGAGTGGCATAATAGTCTGAGACCAAGACATGCGTCTCTATTTGGCAAGAACTCTGCGTAGGTAAGTACATTCTGGTGGCTGCACTAGGAAGGTCAGAAAAGATGGCCCGACTGTGGATGAAAGAACGTCTGAACCCAGGCCGCTATCAAAACTTGCATCTCCAGCTGGCAGAAATTTTCGAGAGCCCCCTTTAAGTTGACTGAGATCCACCTCCACCTCCACCTGTGCGTGCCATTGACGCTAAGGTTGTCTTCTCTTCTGCCGCTTCAATGGCTCGCATTCAAGAACAGAAGAGTGTCAACCCAACGGTCTTTGCGGCTTGCACTGGACTGGAAGCCGCCGCGCAGTAGTGCTCCAGCGGAAAAAAATGAAATAATTTTCTCGGTCAACTGGTATTGCTTTCTCAATTTTACATATTTGAGAACCTAGAAAGCCAAAATTTTGTTGACTTTTAATGAGCCGCTTCGGTGTACGACTAGCTCGAAATTCGGACTTTGAAATTTTACAAATTGAAGCTGTTCTTCAAGAATTTTCAATATGACATGTTTTTTAAAATCAGCCACTTCGGGTCATGCAAAAATGAAAATGTCGTTTTTAGTACTTTAGGAGAACGAGTCGTTTAAGTGGAGCAACCTCGGACATTTTTTTTACATTTTTTTACGATTTCCCTTCTAATGCTTATATTGTGCAAATATCATAGACATGAACCACTAAGTAGTGAAGCGCAAGCTTTATTGCACTAAATTTAGATTTACAATTTTATACAACAAATTGTGCTGGTAAATAGTATTGAATGTAATTTTCCTATATAGGTACGAATTCCAGCTTTGTGTTGGGCCTAGATTGACTGTCATAAATTATTGTTAGATATTTTTTTATGCAATAAAACAAGAGAAGTACGTTTATTAAACTTTTTAACATCAAATTACTCCGTTATCCTTCACGCTATATCAATAATTTTTTGACAGCAGAAGGATCTTATGATACTGATGCTATATTGTAAATTTCATATAGTTTGGTTAGCGGGTTCAAAAATTAAAAATCAAATTCCGCGTTCCCCGTACAAGGCCACCACTGTGCGCCGCACTCAAGTGCGTCGCCGAATGTTCTCCTCAGGATGCCACCAAGGCAAGTAGAAACAAAAATTGCACAAAATATCTCCTTGAGTTGACCAGGATTTGCTTATCCGCTTTGAAGATCGCCAAAGTTTCTGGAGCTGAACAGGGATGAATCGGGTGTTGGGCTTAACCAGGCTGTTCCTCCTTAGACCCTTGCTTGATTCCACGCTCGACTTCGATAACCATGCTGCTGTCCTTATTTACTGCGCAGCCTGTGTCGATGACTTCGATAACCTTGTTGTTGTCCTTATTTACCGCTCAGCCTGTGTCGATGAAATTCCTGACTGCCTTACAGCTTTTTTTGCTCATTGTCAGGCTCTGTCCGAGGTGCCGATGTTGTGCGACCCTCTTACCAGGAAACGCCTCATTGATGGCTTCCTGCGGTACGCCTGAGCCCCAGCTGAAGGCAATTTCGAAAGATCGAGCCTTTGATCTTGACTTGTGGGTCGATCTTCTTTGAAATGGTTCCACAAGTCGTCTTGTCTAAGACCCTTTAGGACATTAAACTTCTCGGTGTGTTCGATACAGACCATGACAGAGCAGCCAAGAGTTCTCCATCCTCATTCTACGAAGTCTGCCCAGATTGAAAAAGCAGCCAAAATGAAACATGACTATGCAACCTATCTCCATACACGCTGAGTTGGACGGCCTTTAAAATCGACCACCAGGAGCTGTAGATTCGAACTTCTTGGGCCTTTTTCCTTAAAAGTCAGATCTGTAAACAAACTTTCCTGGCCGCAAACCACACCCAGAAGAACCTCTCCGAGTTTCAAGCGTTTCAAAAAAAAACTACAGAGAGGTGCTTGTACGCGATGTTGGGGAGACTGAGTCCCTGGTACTGAGTGGACATGCTTCCCTTCGACCTGATTAGATGGTCAATGCGTCCAAGTCAATATTTTCCAGCAGCTCTTAGGTGCTCGGCGCTCTGTTCCGAGGATTTATGTCCAACTCCCCCAGCTGCCCGCGTACCTGTGCGTCATCACTCAGTCAGAGGCACATTCTCCGTTCTCACCGACCACAGGCATCAATCGTGTTTCCATTCCAACTGATATCCGTAGTCACAGCACGACCGCCCCAGGGCACAACCATCGAAGCGAACATCTCCTGACCTTCGACGAACCTTCCACTCATTCCACCGCCGCCACGGACAAATGCGGCATTCACCAGCTGCCAAGGCTTGCCTCTGTTCTCCGGATCAGACGTTGCTTTGTTCCGCTCAGAGTTCACCTGGGCATCGGAAAATGCCAACTGTGGCGGAGCCCACTAGTCGGTGTGTCTCTCCGAACCAATTGCTCTTCGCGAGCATTAATCTTTTCATCCGCATAGCAAGAGATTGATTTCCCTAACCTTTCGGATGCTTCTCCTCTACACCCTCTACACCCCCTACCCCATCGTTCAACAAAGGATACACTTCTGCCAGTGCCCCGGCATCATCCACATCGCCGGTTAATCATCTCACAATGTATCCCAAGGAGCTGGCACACGATAGAAGAATCCCAATCGGATCTGCCTCCCCGGGCATGCAAAGGTCGAGGTTCTGTGTCAATAGTGCCCGCCTCGATGGAAGATTGCCCCGGGCGATAGGCGAGCGAGGAACACATTCGCGGCGTGGTACCAGAGCGCTGCTGCGGAGGTGCACAGCCGATGAGCCGAAAAGCCAATTGAAGCAACAGGGACAGGGTACACATCCGAGATGGGGCTACGAGGTGTATCTGGTGTAAGCCCGTGAGGTAATCGTCACGAACAATGGAACGGAGAGGTGCAGCAGGAACGTGTGTGGATGCAGTGCGCCTCTAGTCAGGGTCAGTAGCCTGCACCACAACGGGCGTGAGCAGACAGAGAAATGTCTCTCAGGCACGATTTCCATGTCCATTAAAACGCTTTCGCCCCGCAGCAGCCGGGGAGTGCTGTGAATTCCACAAGATGCCAGTCCCCACATCGACTGTGCGAAGCCCCGAAAGCCCTGAATAGGCAGCGAAAAGCGTGGCAACTGCCCGGCATTCAAATCGAGTCGCAGTCGCAACAGTTTGTGCACCATGACATTGTGCCGGGCACACTGCATGCGGAAGGCTGCTGTGCAAGCCAACAATAGGCGGTGGCGGTGCTCCGGTAACAAGTCATCCAGCTCAGTGTGGGACGGCCACCACAATGTTGATGTTTGCCACTGCTGCCGTCACTGCTGCGCCTGCTGTTGCTGCCGGCGGTGCCTGGTGATGGCAATGATGACGATCTGGGTGGGACGATAGCGGGGAGCAGCAATTGGACAGTTCTGTGAAGGCTAACGCCAACGGCATCACTGGCAATAGGCTGCCGCTGCCACTGTTGCTCCTTTTGTTGTCGGTGCTGCTGCAGCCCCAAGAGCATTCACATGAGCACTTCGTTCCACTACCGTGACCGTGATCCATTTTAAATTGAGATTATAGAGCACACGACTTTCCTGGGGTTACCAGCGGCGTGGGGTACACTCAGCGAAGTGGTCATTGGATCAGTGGAGTGAGAATTGGAATTCGTAGGGGACTGCATTTGGGAATGTGACAGACAGGTCGAGATTTTGAGACTTCGAAGCGGGAACTTGGAGTTGAGCAGAAAGTTGGGAAAGTTTTTTGACGAGTTGGGGCTTCTGGAGAGATTAAGGGTGATCCTCGCGTTCATTAAGGGTGATCTCGCTGTTGACTGAAATCGCACTAAACTCAGGCTGACAGGGAATCAAGACCGCATCTGCTCCAAGTGACCTATGAAAATGTCGCTCACTGTTAAGGCATTCCGGGCAGCAAATGATGTCAACATCATGAACGAAGCCAACTACAGTCCAGGCCGTTCTGACTTCCAAACAGTGGTCGATTCAATTTTCAGCTCGTTAAACCCCTCACAAGGCTCCTGCACCTCTCGGATCCTTACACAGGATCCCCCGCCCGTCCCCTTAATTGTCCTTTATGGCAACAGGCTACTGCTGCGAACGACTGAAAATTTATGGCTGTCAAGAAGTAACATTATTCATCTTCTGTGCGGACAACGCTCTCCTCGTTGGCGTGGGGCGTGCTCCACGAGACGCAACGCCGTCACGTGCGCGAGTGTGTGCCACTCGCGGACTGAGTGTCAACAAGACTGAAACAAATTCACTCTCTAATTACATCACGTAGACGTAAGTGTGAAGCACAGTTCCACGCGCACGAGGAGGTGAACTCTCGGAAAGCAAAGTCCTTGCGATTCGAATGCGCTTCTACGTAACGAGGAGTGTGTAGGCGCGCGGGGTGAAGGGGCGACACGTGGGTCGATGCCAATTACCGAACAGTCCCTGGAACAACAGTTTAGGGTTGTTTGCGAGCATGTTTGTTATTTATGCGCATCGGTGTCCTCGTGTGTGGAAGTTGACAAAGAACAGGAATCCCTCCGCCCGCACGAGTGCAGGAGTGCATTTGGAGGGCAGGCAGGCACGTACGTATGGCAACTCTTAAGTCTCGAGTTGGTAAATGTTTACACGACTCAGAGCTGCTCCTGCATGGGGTCTGGGATGCTGGGTCACTGGCGGCGCTGGATGCAGCTTGTGAGGGCGACCAGATGCGACGGAGATACGTGTTGGCAATGGGAGTTTTTAAGCACTTAAGATGTCTCAAGGTTTTGTGTGTTTTGCTTGCTCTCGTTTGCTTTGGAGGCAGGAAGGCGGAGGTGTGTCCACCGGCAAATCGAAGAAAGTGGTGATGGTTGTCCAAATTTAGGTGAGTTTTGCGGAAACAAATTGAGAATTTGGGGGAATTTGAGTTGATAATTAAGCGGATTTCAGGCACCAGACAAACTGTGGCGACAAGTTTAACGTTTGCCGGACTGGAACTCACTCGGAATGCAACAAACTTTGGCTGCAGGGGATACCAAAGTGTGCCGAAGATGGGAGGAAAACGAGTTGAATTATATGGGAGTGCCCTAGGAATCAGTCTTAGGTCCCCTGCTGTGGATTGTAATGATGATGAAATAGGGGGACGCGCAGAGGAGGCTCTACTTTAGGTATGGTCGACGGTTTTGCTGTTGTTGTGGCGGCAAAATGGACAAGAGATGACATCGGGCCAAATACGCGCCTGTTGCGAAAATTAAAGTATCATAGGAGAAAGCAGGGAATCCGGGGTGTTGTTTACGGCCCTTAGAGCTAATAAACGCTTTGCATCACTTTGCACCCATCTGTGAGAAGTCTTACAAAAAGGGAAAATGCAGTCCCATGTTGGGCGCCAAAATACGTCTTTCATTATATGGCGTCAGACCAAGTCAGTGGTCCACCTTGTTGTATGAAAGCTGCAACATAAGCGAGTTGCCTTGCCTCGGACCGCTGATTTGTGAACATAAACTGAGCGGTAGGGTGCACTGAGCTCTTCTGGCCGTTTCTAGTTGCTCGTCAGGCTTCTTTGAACAAACCGGCTGCCCGAGGCAACGCAAAAGATTTAGTTTCAGACAGCAGTACTCTCCGGAGGATTTCTTGGCAGTTGAAAGATGGAAAACGTTAAGTTGGTGTATAGGCATCTTGCCAGACATGCTTCAATGGCACCTGTTGATATTCAAGCATTTGAAGCTAAACGACATTACCGTGGGTAAAGGCACATTACACGGCAATTCTCAATGGTAGCCGCAGTGAAGAGGTTTGACCCCAGCCATGAAGTAAAATGCAAAACAGGGAGGTGGACGAATCGGTTGATCTGAAAGTTTGGAAAATTTATCTGCTCATGATTGCTTTCAAAAATGTATTTTCGAAGCAAATCGTGGCTCTAGGTTGTTTTGACAACGCTGCCCAAACGCTAATGAGAACGTGGAGACTGTCTTCTTTTTACGGAAACTCCATATGAGGCTCAAGTAAAGTTCATGAGCCGTGAAGAGTTGAGTGGATGGTAGCAGAACAGATAATTTAGTACGGGGGCGAAACTCGAACTCGCTCTACCTCGCTTCACACAACAGACAGCTCAAATATGTGTTAGTTCGTTGGGGAACAAAATGAAAGAATCCACGGGAGTTGGACTGACAGTGGTTGAAATCTGTGGTTCGCATAGACATAAGCGAGGTTTCCGCCTACGGACGCCAAAAAGGGGTGCCGGAGTCAGCAGAAGGAAGCACATAAGTGAGGGCATGTTATGCAGAAGCATTTGGAGGACTAATTCGGGCATAAAATTGAGCAGAAAATACTGAACGGAAGTCGCGCATGGAAGGAGCTTACTCGGACAAGTATTGGAATATTCTTAAGTGATCAAATATAAGTCGCAACATATGCTTGAAGATCAGAATGTAGAAAAGGAGATCCAGAACCATATTGGTCGTTCACGTCTGGGGTTTGACAGAAAGGAAAATTTGAGCTGGGAAAGGACATTCTGTTTTCGGAACAAAGAACTGTTTGATGTGCATTCCTGGCAGAGGAAAGCGCCGGATCTTCACTTGAACGCCTTTTACTGAAAGTTCAATGAAACACTGATTCTGACAAAACCTTGTCGGTTTACTGAGGGCGCCGAATTCGATATGAGCTACATTCGTTGCTTTTGAATTTTGCCCAGCAGCGGAAGAGCGATTTGCCAGTACCAAACCAAACGAAAATATTGAACAGAAGGTTAAAAGCGGCAGTTTACAAGATGACCAGATCCGTCCTTCTTTAGGACCTATTTGCCGCACTCAACAGAAACTTCGACGCGGCAATCCACAATGACACCAGAACCAGGAACTTGCTTCTTCAGGACCTACTTGTCCTTGTGCAGGCACTGAACAGAAATTTCGACGCAGCAGTTCACATGAGACCTAGAGCCATGCTTCTTCAGGATTTACTTGCCCTTGTGCACGCACTGAACAGAAGCTTCAACGCAACAGTCCACATGAAGCCCAGGGCCATGCTTCTTCAAGACCTACTTGCCCTTGTGCACGCACTGAACCGAACCAGAACCAGAACCTTGCTTCCTTAGAATCTACTTGCCCTTGTGCACGCACTGAACAGAAGCTTCGACGCAACAGTCCACATGAGACCCAGAGCCATGCTTCTTCAGGACCTACTTGTCCTTGTGCACGCGCTGAACAGAAGCTTCGACGCAACAGTCCACATGAGACCCAGAGCCATGCTTCTTCAGGACCTACTTGTCCTTGTGCACGCGCTGAACAGAAGCTTCGATGCAACAGTCCACATGAAGCCCAGAGCCTTGCTTCTTCACGATTTACTTGCCCTTGTGCAGGCACTGAACAAAAACTTCGACGCAACAGTCCACATGAAGCCCAGGGCCATGCTTCTTCAAGACCTACTTGCCCTTGTGCACGCACTGAACCGAAACTTCGACGCGCCAGTCCTTAAGGGAACCAGGACCAGAACCTTGCTTCCTTAGAATCTACTTGAAGCATCGATGTAACAGTCCACATAAGGCCCAGAGCCTTGCTTCTTCAGGATTTACTTGCCCTTGTGCAGGCACTGAACAGAAACTTCGACGCAACAGTCCACATAAGGCCCAGAGCCATGCTTCTTCAGGACCTACTTGTCCTTGTGCTTGCACTGAACCGAAACTTCGACGCAACATTCCACATGAAGCCCAGAGCCTTGCTTCTTCACGATTTACTTGCCCTTGTGCAGGCACTGAACAGAAACTTCGACGCAGCAGTCCACAAGGAAATCAGAACCAGGACCTTGCTTCTTCAGGGCCTACTTGCCCTTGTGCGCGAATCTTCGACGCAACAGTCTACAGCAAGTCCAGAATCTTGCTTAGACCAACTGACCTTGAATCTGCAACGGCGCAGACTAAGAAGCTATTTCAAGGATGATTATCACTTTGAGTGTTGCTAGGATCTCGAGAGAAATACGGTGCGAGGTGCTCAGCCCCAAAAATGTCGTCAAAAACCCTCTCGCCATGGCAGGCTGAAGGAGAATTATGTGTTTTTTACAATGTTTCATGAAATCTTGACTTTCGTGAGCCTTCTTGACATACTCGAATACGTGCAACTTAGCTGACGAACCTACAGAACGCCAACTCAACCCCTTCACCTCTCCTTGCTTTCAGTGGATGCTGATAAGGAATTTGGTTCGGTCCAGCCAGCAGTTGTCGCAAGTCATAGGGAGAACTCGTGCTACCTACAATCACATTGAGCTGTGTCTTCTTAAGCCTCCTATTCGTACATTCACTTACAATACCATAATGGCGGAGTCTTCTTAAGCCTCCTACTCGTCCATTCACTTACAACACCATAATGGCAGAAGCTCATCGACGATCTCTTTCCAGAGACGATCGTCTTGCATGGAAACTGAGTTTAGATCACATTAACCTTGCCGAACACAATCCCTAAGAGTCTATTTCTGAGTGCTCTGCTACGAGCAACTGGAAATAGGAGTCTAGCTTGAAATGTGGGAAGGCACGAGATCGAATTTAAACCAAAGCCAGTCTTCAGGAAATCAAAATTTGAATTTCTTCCACAAATAGCACCCTGTGGTGTCATAAGCTTCAAATTCCACGTCAAATGCCACAGAGCCACGCAAGTCACTCATGCCCCTCGAAGCCAGTCCACACGCGAACTCCACTATCGAGACTCGAGAACAAATGCGACGAACACGAAACCTAAGCCCGGAGCTCCCACCAGGCGATTACCCACCAGACGCGTCACATCGCCAAACACATCTGAAAGATATTTATTTCACGGCTTTGTCATAAATTCAAATCAAATGCCTCTCGGGGCACGGCAAGCCTCGCTGCAGAACCTGCCCACAGAAGCAGGAGATGATGTCATTTCATTACTTAGTTGAAATATAATAGTCGAGGATATTTTTCAATTATCCCGCTGTGCAGATGCACAAGCGACGCAACCACGATGCTCACGAAAAACAAGATCGAAGAGCCTTCCCTCATTTTTGCCACCACCACCGTTTGTGTACCAGTAGCCGGACCAGTGAACACGTCCTACCACCTGCTGGAATTCATTATCTTCCCGATCGCATGTAACCGAAGGACATGCTGCCGTCCGCCGAGGAGGAGGAGGTGCCAGAAAACTAGCGAAAGGCTTAAACTTTAATTGCATGCGTTGATTACAGCGATTAATATTCGAATTCGTTCAAGAGGGAAGCTCCACACAGCTCCCCACTGGTCCCCACAGCTCCACGCAGTCCAACAACGCAATTGGGACTCATTAAATTTTTTCCACGAACCGGGCGGGTAATAAATTAATTGTTGAGAGTTTGTAAAAATCGCTGCGTCTTATTAGCCGCGCCGCTGACGGCGCACATGAATGGGCAGACGTTCGGCAGCGCGGATAGAGTCATTAATTTCGGCCAAGTGGGGGCGTGTCGTCGTCGTGTGGGCCATAAAGCGAGGTGGTGGCGAAATTTCGAAATTTATTCGTCTGCTGAAAATAATGCGCATCAAATGGCTCACCGGGAAGCGTGCAAATTGAGGAGCTCAGTGTATGCTTGGCTGCGTTCCTTTGCGGTTTTGCTTGCTTTGTGTTTGACGTCGTGGTCGGCTGGAGGCGAGATTGAATGGAGTGTCGAGGGACGCGCGGGAAAGGGATTCGTCGGTAGATTGGGGCGGAATTGCTCATGAATGGGGCGATGATGAGGTGTTGACAGGGGAGCCAATTTTTGGCATAAATTTGATGGAGAGTGTCTGAAAAGGCAATTCCTGCCAAGGCCTTTGCCTTAAAAAGTTCCATCGCTGAGCCGTTGAGTAGTTGACTCAGGTCGTCATCCGTCACATATTGACCGCAGGTCCACTTAACAAAGCTCCATGGCCATCACTCTCACCTCATTACCGAGTCATTAAACCCTTTTGACTGCCGTGTAAGTTTGCCCCCATTTTCACTCCCAGCACAGTCAATGTCCGAGATCTGGGCCAAAAGGCCACCGAAAAGGTGACACCTGAAATGATGTGCTCATAAGTCCCTTCACTCCACACACACCAAGACCCCCACGCTCTCTCTCACTTGCCATCATCGGGGGACACATTAAGTGCTGGCGAACGGCCTCCCAGAGCATCTCCCGAGGAACCATAATTACACCCGAAAATGTCATCAGCGGATGTGGAACGACAACGAAACGGGTCAATGAACAAACTTTGCACAACAACACACCACCACCACCAGCCTCCGGTCTCACACCATGGATGGATGTTGTCGCAACAAAACAAATCACAGAACTTCGTCCCAGTCGTGGCATTAAAGTCAACTTCGGGCTCCGGAATTAGTTCCATAGCCTGTCGAGACCGTAAACGACTGCCATGCCATCGAGGGACAAATTTCTACCGTGCCCCGCGGGAGACGGGCTGCAGTCCCACCAAATAACTTTTAACGATCATTCCTGGAATTGTTAGATGAACTTCTTCTCGGCTAAGTGGGGTTATTCTTTCGCTGGCTTTTGTGGATCGTAAAGTGCAAAGTTTTTGAAGTCAACGCGAAAAAAATGAAAGGAACGATAATGGAAATGTTGATGTCGTCGGGGTGGTTTGGGTGACGTTGTGGGGATGCATGCAAGGTGTCTAGATGGGTGTTGAAACAGACAGTGACATGTAGGGAGTGAGGGCTCAAACAGACAGAGTTTCCTGCACGTAGACGGCAGTAAATTAGGGAGCGTGCTAAAATTTGTTGACTGTCTGACGACGCATACAAAGGTCTGTCAGTAAATTCGCAGAGTCCTTCAATCAGGAGATAGCGCTCTTTGTTGGATGCAATTCGTTAACGTATTGCATCTTACTTCGTCGAGCACAGCACTTTGGCGAGTATGACGCTCTGACGAGGAAATAACCCCTGAATGGTGAGTTGCTGGGCCGACAGAGAACATCCTGGCATTTTCGACTCGCTGACTACAGCTCTCTTTCTCAAGTGGTTTGGTAAG
Source organism: Eristalinus aeneus (assembly GCA_955652365.1). NCBI lineage: Eukaryota > Metazoa > Arthropoda > Insecta > Diptera > Syrphidae > Eristalinus > Eristalinus aeneus. Next base: position 8,240,419 of record OY019134.1, read on the forward strand.
TATCTACAATTGGAAAACGTGGATGAGATCACCTAGTGTCCGGCATAGAGTACTCCACTGTACGACCAACTGTCGCCAACACATACTTCTTTAAAAAGGCTTTCAATAACCAAACTGTCAGTAATTATTATGGAGTGGTTTCTAACAAGCGATTTTATCGATCCTACCGATTTGATCGATGACTTCGATTCGATGTTATCGATTTTTCGATGCTTTTGCAGTTGTTGAATTTATCGACATAATCGATGTTATCGTATATATTTGTGTGATCGATGTTTCCGATGTTTCCGATACTATCGATATTATCGATGTTTTTGAATTTCATCAATTTTACAGAAATTCTCGATCTCATCGACTGTATAGTTGTAATCGAAATGATCGACGTTATTGATGATGGTCGATCCGATGCTATCGATTCAAGGTTATCGAATTTATCGAAGTTATCGATATTATCGCAATCATCGCTGTGCGATTTCAATGTAATCGAAGGTATGGACGTCATGGGATTTATGTACTGACGTCGATTTATATTATGATATTATTATGTTTTTGATATTTGAAATTATCGATGTTATCAAAATGATCAGTTCTATGAAAATATTCGTTTTTTTTAATTATCGATAATATCAGTGCTACCGAAATTATTGAAATTATCGATGCTATCGAAATAATCGATGTTATCAAAATAATCGATGTTTTTGATTTTATTAAAACTATCGACGCTATTGAGCTTACCAATTTTATTTTGTGTTACCAATTTTATCTTGTGTTTATCTTGTGTTGTCAGAATTATTGATATCAGCTAAATTCCCCATGTTATCGAAATACTCGATATTCTTGATGTTTTTAATTTCATCGATGTTATGGCAGTTATCGATTTTATTGACGCGAGTGAAGCAATTGATGTTATCGAAAGTGTCCATGTTATCGACGGCATCTAAATTATGGAGCTAATCGAAGTTATCGAAATAATAAATGTAATCGACATTATTGAAATTATTGATGCTTTTGAAATTGTAGATGATATTGAAATTATCGATGTTTTCAACGTTATCGATGATATAAATGTTATTGAAACTATCGATTTTATCCATTTTACCGAAATAATCGTTGTTATCGAGGTTATCTTTGTTACCCATGTTATCGATGTTATCGATATTATAGATATTTTTGATGCCATAGATATATTCGATGTTATCGATTGATGAATTCAGTCCATTTGATTTCAACAACTGAATTATCAATCTCTTATGTTTCTGTTCAACTGGCCGTACTTCAAAGGACTGCAGCTCGACATGCTTCGACAAGCACTGCGTTTTGACGAGCACAGAATTTTTACGAGCCAAGCACGTTGTCATATGCAGCACTTTGTTGAACCGGCGCTGATTATCGAACGATTTTCTTAGGCAATGACAAGCTGACCCCTGGGCACGTCAAATCGACAAGCTTAGGAGTCATCTTCGTTGTCGAACCCGTTTTCATCGTTCTGAACACATCTTTCTTATACCATGCTCCCAACGTGACAAAGCTTACAACTGCAACATCTGCAATTCATTGCAACTCTTCCCATAAATTTGCAATTCACCGCCTCCGCCCCCGGCTGCAATCTGGGCAAGTCACACAGCGGATTCCGCTGCATGTGCACAACACAATAACCTCATTTTTCTGGATTTCCCTTTCCGTCGACTGCCAGTGCGGCGATGAGCTCTGGAAGCTGTCATCATCATCATCACCATCGCAAAGCCCGACCGCCGACACAGCGCGACTTGCGTCATTATGCATTCAAGTAGTTCACGGAATGCGACTCCGAATCCGTCTCTGAATCCGATTTTGAATTTGAATCCGCATACGAGTCGCAGTCGGAGGCTGCAGATGACTTGCGATTCATTGCCTTGTGCTGCACAGCATTTATGGTGCACTGTGTGGAACGCGATGTCAGTCGGGTGGAGGGGCAAGCACCACAATTGTGCCTCTTGGCGCCACAGACAGAAGAGTCATCTATGCGTGACCCACAAAAGTTTTCAAATCTTGCTCGTCATTGTTTCACTTGCGTTGCGAAATGGAAAGTTGCCTCGGTGGCGGGGAGGTGGCTGCTGCAGATGCAACAGTCTGCTAACGACAGACGTGTCGGCCCTTCGGAGATAGACATCGGACCAGCGGCGTGGAAGGATCCTAATGCGATTGCGGTTGGGCTGTGTGTGCAAATGAGTTTGCGGCAACTCTGAGGGGGAGTTCATTGGTGGTGGCAACTTGAGTAAGAAAGAGACTGGCTGGGTTTAGTTTCTCCGTCGCCGTTGGTAGATTCCTAAGGCGGAATCAACAAGTAATCCCGGACTCCTCAAAAGGAAGTTTTTCCAGATTCCACGAAATCGTTCAAGGTCTCTCTCAAAGTCAAACTCGTCTTCCGCTCCAGTGCACACCATCCAGCTCCATTTCCTGAAAATTTGCTGTTCTGTTCTCCTTTCAAGCTCCTCCTCATGTCATCTCCCCCTCTCCGCCGCCGTGTAATTAAATTGCCGCCCGAGACCTGAAAAGCATCTTCAAAGGAGATGTCGACGTATGTTCATCAGCACATCACCGGAACAGGCCTGTCCCCACCCCAGCCAGCAAGTGGCGGCGGCACTTCAGCACTTTCCCTGCTCCTGCGCTGGGTGATGAAGAAATTTTCTCATTTCACACTCACAGCCTCGCCGGTTTCATCGACTCCACTATCAGCGCGTCCGCATCCTTCCCTGCAGCCAGTCCCTGCGTGCCGCCTAATTGCCGTTTAAACTGCGCCGCATGTTCAGCGGCAGACTAGATCCAACACCCCTCCACTCCCCAGAGCCTTCCAACACTACGGCTCACTGGTGCCCACCTCAGCCGTGTAATGATGTAATTTTCCTCGGATGTGTCGCTCTTGGCCTGAAAGCAGAGCGAGAACTGCTGCCTCCGTCCCGCTTCGCCTTCATCTAATTATTGTGCGCATAAGTGGTTGCTCCACTGGATGGGTCGGGCGCACACACTCTTCCCCTCCGCCGTCGCCGTAATGGCTGCACATCATAAAGAGCGATTTGTTTCGGAATCTTTGTGCAACTCCTTCAGTTCCGGGCCCCAGCGGCCAACGGCTTGCCGCAGGATTCGAATTATTAACTTCAACTCCTCTGCGTCCATTGGAGGTGGAAAATTGAATTCGTGTGAGCGGAGGACACGACAGCGCGGCAGCGTGGTGTGGCGAAGATTGAAACAATCGGACTCCCGGAACATGTTGTGCCCCCGGCTCCGCTCCTCCGTAATTATCTCATTAAAACGAGGCGGGGATCAGTTCGCTGCAGTCGCCTCGCCGACTGGCGGACCGGCGCAACAATGGTCGAGTCAATTAATCAACATCACCATTAAGCGGCCACAAAATCATTTGCTCCGCACAAGTGGAACATGAATCGGCGGCCGGGGTGCGCTCAGTGGTCCAGTGGCTGGGACTGAATGATTCCAACCTGCACTTCGATATAATTAAGCGGCCAAAGGTGGCGGTGGCAGTTCCAGTGGCGCTCGCTCGTGTTGCAATGCGACGGAGTCCTGTATCTGATTTGCGTCAACTACAGATGTGATCATTATTCACTGGATGGGTGGAATGGCTGATGGGACGGGGGAGAGTCGAACATGAAATGCGCAGATCTTGGTGTAATTACACAGAAGGTCGGTCTGTGCAGGATGCAGATGCCCATGCGAGGTGCATGCAAATCACTTGCCATGCAGAGGAGGATGGGAATCGGGGGGAGATGGGAGGAGTTTCTTGAAAAGTCATGAATCAGAGCAGGCGAAAGAGCGCTGAAGGGTTTGCTGGCCCTGGGTGAATTTAAATGAAATCTGTACCTGCTTTGGAATCAGCAAGACCCTTCGGCAACGACGTTTAACTTAGAAATCTGCCGACTTGATAGCGAAAGTCGCGCAGAAAATAAAAGGGGGATTCCACTTTTGCTTTTCAACAGCGAGGTTAGAAGCATCTTTATAGCACCATACGTGACAGATGTCCACGATGAATTGGTCTTCAGTTTGTGCCTTGGAAGGACAAGTCTCCAAAGACTGTGAAAGGGCGGCCTTACTTAGACCTTGAGGACCCTACCCAGTCTATGGCAAAAAAAACTCGGATACAAGCACGATTGTGAGTGTTGTGACGGAAGACAGTCTGATGGGCGAGCACGCTGTCAGATTGAACGAGCTATGGTTCGCTACGTAGCTAGCTATAGGATGCGCACAGCGCTTTCCACGTAACACTGTGTTTTGTCGGGAACAACGTATTGTAGAGCGCGGCACTTTGTGAAGCAGGAGGTTAGGGCGCTAAATCGGGCAGGGAACATAATCGAACAGAGAACCGAGTCAAGCAAGAGTGAAATTTAATGCTTCCAAAACACAGTGCTGTCTACTGTCGTCAAAGCGATCACAAAATAATCAGCCGTTATCCATGAACGGCATTTGCGTTGTTGAAACCGAAAGACTTTCCATCCTCGGTATGTGTATCAACCCAACAATTAGTTGGAACGATCACATATTTGAGGTCGCCAAAAATACTGCGAAATGTCTAGGTTTCCTTAAACGATGCAAGAAGTACTTCACCCCCTCTGATCTTGCTACAATATACAAGGCATACATACGCCCAAAACTTGAGTATAACGCTCCTATCTGGTCAGGTGCTTCTAAGAACTCCCTGCACCTGCTGGATAGAATTCAAAAGCGAGCGATAAGACTTATAGGTGACAGTAATATTGCGAAGTCGATTGACTCGTTAGAACACCGACGTAATGTCGCGTCGTTGTCACTTTTTTACCGCTATTTCAACAAGAAATGCTCAGACGAATTAGCCAGTTGCATTCCTCCCCTTCAAGAATTCACTCGCAATACGCGCCTCGCTAGGAATGCCCATCAATTCACCCTCAAGCCCTCTTTCGGACGTACAGTCAAATTCAGAGACTCGTTCTTTAGCCGCACTACACGAATCTGGAATGCTCTTCCCAGCTCGATTTTTCCTCCTCATTACAATCCACAGGCATTTAAAACCAATGTGCATCGGTACCTCCTCTCCCTCTCTTCCTCTATACCTTCGGCCCGTGCTGTGACTTGACCCGGTCACTTAAGGGTACTCGCAAGCCCTTTTGCACGCGTCACTTATAAAAAAAAAAAAGCAAGGCGCTTAGTCGAGCAGAGAGTCTCGAAGAGGACAGCGATTCGACAAGAACAGCGCTTTGCCGAGAACAGTCCTTTAACTAGCACGGCGCTTAATTTAACTTTTAAGGCGCTGGATGTACCGACGGATGGTGTACCGGTGCTGGGTGTACCGGCGCTGGGTGTACCGGCGCTGGGTGTACCGGCGCTGGGTGTACCGGCGCTGGGTGTACCGGCGCTGGATGTACCGGCGCTAGATGTACCGGCGCTGGATGTGCCGGCGCTGGGCGTACCGGCGCTGGGTGCACCGGTGCTGGCTGTACCCGAACCGACGCTGGATGTGCCGGCGTTTGGTGTACCGGCGCTGGGTGTACCGGCGCTGGGTGTACCGGCGCTGGGTGTACCGGCGCTGGATGTATCGGCGTCGGATATATCGGCGCCGGATGTACCGGCGCTGGGTGTACCGGCGCTGGGTTTACTGGATAGCTGCTGCGTGTCCTTGATGACCATTTTTGTTTTAAATTTCAACTAACCTATGCCTATGAACTTTTTTTCAAAGGTGGGTAGGTGCTAGTCCCGGCAGAGCGGACAATTTTGCAAAATGATGGATCCCCCCAAAGGTCCACGTAGTCAAAGCAATCCACACTCCATTCCGGCAGCTCTTCCACTGTATTCGTTTACTGGCCCAACGCCAGTTCAAATCAAACAGAGCCATTCTTTGTCAAAAACAAACGAACCTCCAGCCCACCCATGCACACATTCCTGTCCAGTTCAATGTGCATTAACCGAAAAATTTTGCACTCTCCCACTTTGCCGTACCGTGTGGAGCTCAATCCTTAATTATACAACATTCCCGCTGGCCGTGTGCTAATAAATCCCCGGCAATTGCGCCAAAACCCCGCGTTGAAGCGCAGAATATTGAATCACGTCAGTCAACGGGATCAACACTCGAAATGAGAAAATTGTTCGCCACTGCACACCCCCTTGGCGTTCATCAAAATTAACGATTCCATGGAATTATCATCACCACTCAGCCCGGCAGGACCAGGACATGGAGCGTTGAGTGAAGGGAGTCAAAGCTATTCGAAGGACCTCATTAATGGCCTCCCGCTAAAGTGAATGACTCATCTGGAGAGATGGATTTGTGGGAGTGGGGAGGGGAGGCAATATTTCTATTGACAGGAACTTGGCCTGTTTGCGGAGCATCCCAAGCAAACATGACAACGTTGCACAGCTGATGAGCAATTGACAAACGACTGGGGTGGATGAAAATCGGTGAAGATGTTCGATTTTGGGGAGATTGAAGGGAGGACGGCGAAGTTAATGAGAGGGTGGGTGAGATCAACCTAAATGATGCTCTTTGGTTACAAAAGCAATTTGCTGAGCAAACGGAAAGGGGACACGCACCCGATGTCCGAGGGGACGTATGACACTAATTGTCGACCGTTGTGTGTGTCCATCTTCGTTAATGTCCGAAACGCCCATCAATTTGATCGGAAAACAATTCACTGCATGGGGAGGACAAAGGCAATTGTGGAGTGTCTTGAAGGTACTGCGTGTGTTTATCAGTTCGTTGTATACAAATGGTTGAGGGCTAGGCGACTGCACTTTAGGGCTGGAGTCCTGACTCTGAGCATTCTTTTGGTACTCGCCAAGAATGCGTTGAATATCTGAACTGCCCCCAGCGTAGTTGAGATTGATGCACCTGCCCTGAGGTCTGAGACCTGAGCTGAGGTCTGAGACCTGAACTGAGGTCTGAGATCTGAGCTGAGGTCTGAGACCTGAGCTTAGGTCTGAGACCTGAGCTGAGGTCTGAGACCTGTACTAAGCTCTGAGACCTGATCTGAGGTCTGAGACCTGAGCTGAGGTCTGAGACCTGAGCTGAGATCTGAGACCTGAGCTGAGATCTGAGACCTGAACTGAGGTCTGAAACCTGAGCTGAGGTCTGAGACCTGAGCTGAGGTCTGAGACCTGAGCTGAGGTCTGAGACCTGAGCTGAGGTCTGAGACCTGAGCTGAGGTCTGAGACCTAAGCTGAGGTCTGAGACCTGAGCTGAGGTCTGAGACCTAAGCTGAGGTCTGAGACCTGAGCTGAGGTCTGAGACCTAAGCTGAGGTCTGAGACCTGAGCTGAGGTCTGAGATCTGAGCTGAAGTCTGAGACCTTAACTAAGGTCTCAGGCCTTGAAATCGGACTTCAAGACAGTCGTAGGACATAGCTTGGCCGTATGACGACCTGCACGGCATCCCTTACTACTTTCTTGTAGCCGCCCCCGAAAGGAATTCCTGCATAACTTCTGCTTTCTGTTTCTTCCCGCTTCTCGGCAGGTGGTCATTGAGAAGCGGTTGCCTTCAAAACTACGTTCAAAGCCTCCCGGTGGACTTGTGCTTCCACATCTCAAGCGGAGGTCTCAGAATGACCGAAATGCTTGCTACTCCTGAGTTGTAATTTTTGCACTGCAGCTAGTTCCTTGTCCCTCTTTCCTGTCACGTTCCTTAAGCTTCTCTCTTCGTTAAGGTCTCGCCTTCAAACACACATCTCAAGCAGCTCACTGGTCTTCACTCAAGCAGCCATTTTGTGTCACAAATGAATTCTTTAAGCAGCACTCGGTAATCGAATTCCCAAACTGCGTCGCATTGCGCTTTGAAAGGAATCTTTAGTTTCTGCAGAAAATTCTCCTCACCATTCTTGCTTCACCCCATCACATCAGACCATTCCCCAAACCATATGGCAACTCGAAGCATCCCTTTCGATGTTCGTCCTTGAGCTACACTCCGAGGAAGACGATTCCTGACCACCACATCGTGTGAACGACTGTCATTAAGGACAGCAGAGGAAATGACAATAAAATGTGTCATCACAGCACATCTGTTCACCGACAAAACGACAGCACGCCACAACCCGTTCTCATTGTCCCGCCTTGACATCGTCTTTCAGCTGCGATAAAAGCCAAATGGCGCACACAATTGCGAGCGCTCTGCAAGGTTTTGTCTGCCGCTCTGTGTGCCCAGATCACACACAGAACTATTTTGCGGCAGCGGCGCGTTAACTCCCTTAATCCACTCACCTCCGTTGGCACGTAACAGATTTTGTGTTAATTCACTTAGCCGAGTGCTGTGTCTATTGAATCCCGGCAAAAATCGCCGACGCCACCATCCCGCCTGCTGCATAATCCCGACTGGAGAAGCGGTGGTGTTTAAAAATGCAACAGCAGCGATGATGGCTTAAATTCAATTACACGCCCGTTCACCGGAACAAACCATAAAAAAATCCATTCAGTCCCGATGTCCTTTCCCCCCCTCCCCGCGCCATCGTCGGGGAGCGCTGATAAAATGTAAACCAATAATGGATGAATGGACGGGTCGAGTGGGCGGACAGTGGGTAGGTCACACGATGTCACGCGGCGTGTCCTGGAATCCCGGTTTTATTGTGAAGTTTATGAGATTTTTATGATCCTGTAAATATTTGTTCTCTCGAATATGAAACGGCGGCGATGTCCTGCGGCGATGATTGAAAATGAAAGATGCCGCTGACATTTCGAATGTGATGCGCAATAAAAATCAGCGAATGGTGCTCCTTTCTTTTTCATTTCCTCTCGTTTCCTTTTCCTGTGCTCTTAGGTCTGTCTTTTCTGAGTTTTATTGATGTCCTCAAAATTTGTAAAGGAATTTCAATGGAATGCTTTTTCATTCATTCCACTTCGGCCGTCATCTGAGGGCACCACTCGTGACAATAATCGAAGCCACATCAATACGACTAATGTCAACTTTCACAACAATTTCTGCATGTCCTCGCGCCAGTCGAAGGAAAAGGAAGAACAGCAGTAAATAAAACCCCCGCCCCACTGAAGCACTATCAAAGCAATGAAAATCCTTTTGTAAACTCAATTTGTGGCATCCATTCGGCAGGGATAACGATCCGCCATGAGCTGAAGAATATGCTTCTGTGAAGCGTAATACCCACTCTGAGACGACAGCAAGTTCCCCGGAAGGACAAAACAATTCGAATGTAATCCCCCACCGCCCAGTCGGCTGCTTCCTTCATTCGTTCGCTTGGCAGACCCCCTCGGGGGCAATAGCATCGTAGACACGAATTGCCTTGTTGCCTTGTCAGGTTTATGCGCTGCGCCGCCCCAGCGTGTGGCATTTATTTACTCTTGTGTGTTGGTTTGTGCTCCGAATTGAAAGTTCGCAATGTCCTGCGGGCCCCGCCTGCGTTGGGGGAGCAGTCGAGATCGCATCACATCTGTGTGTGACCACCTCGGGCGTAAAGGGCTGCCTTCGCCAGCTGCACGCTGCGGCGGTACGGGGGAACGAGGGCATTTCCTTTTTACGTTTCGTTTCCTCTGGTAAACAACGAAGCGTTTACACACAATCACCGGCTTGCGCTAGCGTTCTCTACGGGTTTTGGAGGGCGGCAGACGCGGCGTCCTCCACTGACTGGTACTCGTTGACTTCTGGGACCGAGTTGCAGTGAGTGGTTTAATTTGCCTCGTGAATTGTGTTTGCACTTTCTTCGCGAAGCGGCTGCATGCAGTTAGTGGCGGTGAGATTGGAGAATTGACGCGCGTATCCCCGTGCTTTGTGTATGCGAGAGTGCAACCCCGCGTGCAGGGACTTTTATTGTCATTCAAGGAGGTGCTGGGCACAAAGAACTGAAGTGTTGGGCTTTGCTTTGAATTGCGTTGCTTTCTGTGAAGAAGTACCGGTGTCGAGTCACGTTGACTTCCCCTAATTGGTTGCTAGCTGAACGGGGAGTGCTGATGTGGGATACGGGATGGGGGTCTCAAGTGAGGGACGGTGGACGTTTCTGAAAGTAAAGTTTTAGAGGACTCTACACGATGCTTGCTATGTTCAATATTCTTCTATGCCATGGGAGAGCGAGAGTGAAGTTTTTAAATTTCGAAACAAAAGTTGTTGGAGAGGAGGACTTTCTTGTTGTGCCTTTCTTTTGCATAAGTGAGTGGATTTTCTGCAATTTTGCGTCAAACCATAGTGTGGAGAGGCTGGCCAGTCAGAGGGGATGACTGTTGGATCGACTATGCTTTGGTATCTGATATGAATCTATTTTTCGTTGGAGACCACGAATTCATTCCGATTGCGCTTCAACAGACACATACACTGAGCAGAAGTGCCCTTGCGATTAAGTTTGTTGTCCGGAGCGAGCAAACAAAGCATCTGAACTAAGAAAATATTCCAAATTCAATGGTCAAGCATCCTGTCGTTGTGTCTTCCTCTTGCGGCGTTTTTCAAAAATTGTTGGACCCATCTGTGGCATCCTTTGCAATTGTCTTGAGTTGTCTTCATGTTAAATGTCATAGCTGGACGACTGGAATGAAAGGAGGTGAACTTTGCAACAGCTAAAAACAATATTCTTGCTAAGCCTTTTACTTTCTTAGTCTGGTGAGGCGAAGGAAGCCTAAAAGTTTTTTATTCGAAGAAATTCTCTACAACTCCAAGAATAAAATTTTTTTATTCCTACTTGTCGCCACAGGAGCAGCCTGTCATTCCAACTTAATCAACAACATTGTACCAGTCCACACATTGACGTCAGTCATCATCAGCATCATGTTAAAGGAATAATATGGTCATCCTGTGCATATTTACCTATCCACTTGATTCAGGATTCAGTACCGTGTATCACCCTGTATATCAATTTGATCCTGTATCTTGTCTACCTTTCTGTTAAAAATAACATATTTTAACTTTTTGACGTCACCCATCAGCAAGTAAAAGTAGACCTTAGGCAACCCCCTGTGGACGTCTGTTTAGCGACTGTGTTCAGTGAATACAGAAACCCGAACCGCATTCAGTGAATATTTGCTCCAATTTAGTTTCAGCTTACCAGGTATACCGGTATGAAATGAACCTTTTTTTTGAAAATAAAACACTCATTATGAATGGGAAAGTAAAAACATTTTATTCAAAGTATTGGCCATTGTTTTCTAAACATTTTGACCACCTTTCTGGCAATTTGTGTATACCACGCCAATAAAATTGTTCGTCTTTTAAAGCAAACCAATCAGACACCCAATTTCCGACCTCCTCGTAGGAATCAAAGTGTTGCTCAGCCAATGCGTGTCCCATCGATGAAAACAAATGGTAGTCGAAAGGAGCCAAGTTTGGTGAATACGGCGGGTGGGGTAGCTCTTCCCAGCCATGTGTTTTGAATGTATCCTGAACCGGTTTTACTTTGTGTGCAGGTGCATTGTCATGGAGCAAAATTACCTTGCCGTGTCTTCTGGCCCATTCTGGTCGTTTCTCGATCAATGCATACTTCAAATTGATCATTTGTCGTCGGTAGCGATCAGTATTAACGGTTTCATCAGGTTTTAGGAGCTCGTGGGACAGCACACCTTCCTGGTCCCACCTAACACACAGCATTGTCTTCTTGCCAAATCGATCTGGTTTTGCAGTTGATGTTGATGGTAGTCCCAGATTAAAATATTAAGGATTCTTAAAATAAATCCATTTTTCATCGCCAGTAACAATCCGATGCAAAACCAATTTTCTTTCGTTTCTTTGAAGCAAAATTTCACAAGTGATTTTTCGATTTTCCATCTGTCATTCATTCAATTCATGTGCCACCCATTTTCCACACTTTTGGATCTTTCCCATAGCTCTCAAACGGTTAGAAATTGTTTGTTGTGCAACGTTTAACATTGCTACTGTTTGCTTTTGACTCAAAGTGTCATCTCCATCTAATATCGTTTGCAATTCGGCATCTTCAAACTTTTTTGGTGGTCTTCCACGTTCTTCATTTCTCCCATCAAAATCATTATTTCTGAACCGTTGAAACCATCTTTTGCATGTTGCTTCTGATAGAGCATGGTCACGATATGCCTCGACAAGCATTCGATGCGACTCTGCAGCACTTTTCTTCAAATGAAAACAAAAAATTAATGCTTTCCGCAAATCATCACTTTCTGGTACAAAATTCGACATTTTTAACACGATGAAAAAATAGGATGTTGTCTGTTCAATGACTTGATGTATACTAATTATTTTTCACAGATGTCATAGCAAACAAACAAAAAAAAATAATAATGGCTCGTTCACAAGAAATGTTCCCTATCGAGACATTTGCATCGAGACACCTGGTAGTGCTTAGAATCTTGAGTTGCTGGGATCGACGGGGAGTTGCCAAATCTCTTACTCTCTCTTCTTTGCCCACGAAAATGTTCCTCAATCATGCGTCCATGAACCCTCTACCTTCGATATCTCATCCACTTCATTCAAAGAAGACCAGTTTCATCAAGAAACAATTAAGAAAAACTCACGACAATACAAAGAAATCAGTGTGTTTTGAGTCACCCTGTGCAATCTGTTTTCTTCAAAAGCTTACCTCCAGCCTTATTCCAAATAAAGCCCTAAAGTGCTGATCCCTGCGCGTTAAAAAAAATTTCCTCAGGACCACCCTGTGTTAAATTATTTTTTCTTTACTTCAAAATTTTATCTCCAGCCTAATCACAATTAAAACTCTACAGTGACGAACCCCGTGGGATTCAACAAATGTCCTCAGGACCACCCTGTGTAAAATGAATTTTTTTTTACTTCAACATTTTATCTCCAGCCTTATCACAATTAAAGCTTTACAGTGCCGAACCCAGTGGGATTCAACAAATGTCCTCAGGACCACCCTGTGTTCAATGATTTTTTTTTACTTCAAAATTTTATCTCCAGCCTTATTACAAATAAATCACTAAAGTGCGGAACCCTGCGCAATTTAAAAAATGTCCTTAGGACCACCCTGTGTTAATTTTCTATTGTATCTCTGGCTCCACTCCGGTGTCCAGATCTTCCACTAGATCGACCCTGAACAGTCCAAGTCTATTCCGTCTTTTATAGACTACCCTGTACCGCTTCACCCATGACAGTGGAAAAGGCAACCCATCCACTTGTCCAATTTCGCCGCAAGTCCAGATCTGTGAGGGAATTGATTGAAACCGACAAATTATGTGAAGCCATCGGCAATCCCCAGAGGTGTAAGTTGCACTCCCATCCTCGTTCTCCTTCCCACTGGCAGACACTCCGCCGTGCAACTATCTTTACAGGCTTCCCGTGAGACGCCAAGCAATTGGCAGTGCCAGAGAATTCCTGCTCCTCTGGGGCATCCATGTCAGAAGACCTCACCCTCTCGGTTAATGTAATTATTTCTGGGATCCAGGAAGACCTCCGCAAGTCAGTGTCGTATCTTCTCGGCCGGGTGATTGATGAAAGGAGCCACCTCCTGACACCAACTGTGTCCAATGCTGATTGGATTCTGCGCTAGCTGCCCCCAGGGCTCCGAAGCGCTCAAGTGAGGTGCGATTTGTTTCGCCTCCTAAGCGCACTTAGTGTCCTTTGAAGCAATTTTCCCACTCACTGCTGCTCGTTTAGCGCAGCACAGCGGTGTCGTGAGAGTGCAGCAGTGCGCCAGAATTGAGCAGCCGAACAACTGCACTCTGCAGCACCTGAGAACGTTTTTAATGAGCTCCGCTAATCCTTTACTGCAAACAATGCCGCTCCGCAGTGCATATCCTTTGACGCTGTTGCACGGATGGGGGTGGCACTATGCCGTCCGCAAAATCGAGCTGAGCACTGCAAGAATGCGATTAGGCTTGTGGGTGTGCTGCTTGCGACACACAGCTGGGTGAGGACTGTATTAATTCGCAAGGATCACGAGCTCTGCGGGACGGTGGGTAATGCGGCCGCATGTAGGTGTGGTCTACACGTGTTTTGGTCGTGTAAGTAGTTGTCGTCGCCGTCGTCGTCGTCGTCGTGGCTTAAGTGCCACTAAACGTTCCCTTGTGGTGGATTTTGGGTGTGCGAGGTGGTGGTTTAGTTTGGTTTGATTAACTGGGTTTCTGTCGAAGTTATGCTTGTCAGGCACAGCGTTGTATAACGACGCACATGGTGCTGAGAGGGTAGTTGGAGGTGGAGGAGACTCTGTTTTGTTTTGGATGTGATTGTATGCTTGGAATTTAAGATTCGCGGAGGCACTGACAACAGGAGGACAACGAGGAACCAGTCAGCAGGAATCACAGGTCACGAACCAGGAATCAGAAACCAGAAAGAAACCTGGAATAAAGAACCAGAAAATAGGAAGAAGGATCAAGGACCAAGTAATCAGGAGAAACATCTCGTAAAAAATTGGTGTGGGACAAGATTTGTTGAGGTAAGAGCTGACAACGGACAGGACGTTCCTGCCTTTTGTTTTCCTTTAGAAACCCCAAGACCAGAATGAGGAGCCTTTTGCTGTGTCCTACACCTACTCCACGCACATTGTGGAAGAAGTACATCTCGTAGTGTGAAATTTTTATTTTTTTGAAAGGGTTTGAGGGTCGCCGAAAAGGTGAACGTCTTGCTCGTCCGTCCAGCTTCTGCAGGAGTCAATGAGAGCGACGCCAAACTTGTGAACATATCCTGTAATAAAACAGTGATCTGTGCCTGGTCTGCACAGTCGCATTTTCTTAGTCGAGGAGGTGACGAGAGCCAGGATTTGAGTGGTGACCTAATTGCATTGGTTGTGAGACACATATGGCTTTCAGATCAATTTTCGGTTTGAGTCCGCACTATGTGTATGACTGAAGCTAAGGGAAGACATAGAATTTGATGCGGCACAGTTTTCACTTTGCTCCGGCATCCATGCAAGACGAATATTGAAGACCTCGGCCATCTTTTTAAAGCCTTCAATGAATAAGCAAGATTTAAGACAAGGAAGGAATTCAATAGCTTCCTCAAGAAGATCGTGGGTAACTCGCAAATGAAATCATCATCAAAGTCGCGTTCTTCCAAAAGTTAGCTCAATTGCTGTCTTACGCAGATAACTTTGACGTGATCGGACAAACACTGCGAGCCGTCAATGAGGGGTTTGCTGGCATTGAGGTGGAACCGGCTAAATTGGGTCTGGTTGTAAATGAGGGCAAAACGAAGTACATGCTGTCAACATGGAAGGACATAGAACTCGTCTCGGACAGAGTATTACACTAGGCAGAAGAAAGTTCGAGGTAGTCAAGGATTTCCGTATACCTCGGGATAGGGAACAACAAAATCAGTGCAGAAATCAATCGCAGAAACACTCTTGCCAATCGCTGTTTGTTTCTTTGGGCTCAAGAGGGAATTGAGGAATAAAGCTCTCCCTCGAAGAACTTGCTTAGTATAACAGCTAGATCATCTCAGTCCTACTTTATGGCACGAAAAGCTAGACATTACTAAAATCGAATGAGGAAGCCCTCAGTCTTTTCGAGAGAAAAGTTCTGCGTGCGAATTGCGGACCTGTTTGTTTGATGGTATCGAGAGGAGAAGAACTCTGTCAACGACAAACTCTCTGCAGCGACATGCGCCTGGTCAAGCGTTTTTGGATACAACTCTTGAGATCGCTACGCTATGCAGAGCGTATGGAGACCACTGCTCTGTCTCGAACAGGCTCCGAATCTCAGCCATTGGGACAATGCAACAGAGGACGCATAGACTGAGGTATTGCACAGAGCCTTGGAAAAGGATCTCAACCAATTTGGAGTGCGCAATTGGAGGCAACTAGCGAAAGATCGTTCTGCCTGGAGAGGCATGTTGATTGAGGCCAAGGTCCACTCCGGACTGTAGCGCCACTGGAAGAAGAAGAAGATACATAAGGAAGGTGCCTGAGCGATCTCCAAGTGAATTGCTTGCATCCAGGCTATCAGACAAGCCATAACAGACCTTGTCTGACTGCCAAAGTCTCTGATTTTAAGGGAGGAAGTCAAAGTTCTCAAGACAATGTATCAAAGCGTGGTCTTGTCAACGAAAAAGCTGATTTTCCTTTTCTGGAAGGAACAGCAGAAGAAGAAAGATTTCCGTGGAGGAAATTAAAGTCTCGGCATATGAACTTACTGACAGTCCTCTGCTCTCGGGTGAGGAGCTTGTAGCTTAGTCCACAGTCGTCCGCGACATCAGCTGAACTACTAAATGTTTCTAAGTCAGGCTGTGGTCCCCATGTGCATACATTTTCATTTCTTCTACAACACAGCACTGAAGAAAAATTCATTAATGCGTTCTGATTTGTTGAGTTTCCAGTTTCCCCCGCTTGCTTGCGAGTCTTGAGTTTGATGTGTCAAAAGAGTGGGGACAAGAGGAAAAATTCCATCTGCAGATCCTGGCGAGTTGGAGGCTCTGATGCCTTGATACGTCGGTAAACTAGTGCAAAGGTTATCCTTAGATCGTATCAAAGGCCACTTTTCTTTCACCGAAAAAAGTTTACCTTAAGTTCCTTCCCGACATCGAGTCTCGAAGTTCCTCCCCATCAGCCATTTCATTGCACTTCATTTATCTTTGTGGAAAAAAACTTCAAAAGACCACTCAGCCCACCCCTACACTCAGTAGACACCGCCACCCCGACACCCCATCACTGCTGGCGGAGCGCAATTCAGTCGTCCTGATTTTCGACCAACTTTCGGATGACTCTTCCTGCCGATAAGTCTCTTAATTAGATCCCCATTTCCCATTAGGACCTACTTAAGGTAATTAGATGAGTTCGTTTTACTTTCTGTGTCTTCCAGCTGATAAGTCTGCAAAAACGGACGGAAACTTTGGACGCACGGACACGGCGGCACGATGGCGGCGTTCTCGTCATCATCGCGATGGTGGCTGTCGTTGCTCGCTCGCGGCGGAAGGAAAACTGTGTGTGAGGAAAACTTTTCCAAAAAAACGAGAATTCATTTTGAGGGGAGCATCGTGCAACTTTGTCATCGGACAGGGGTGCTTTTGTCTGTGCAAGACACCAGCGGGATGCTGACTGACCACTTGGGGGTCCTGGCCCACTCTGAAACTAGTTTTTGCGACAGTTGAAGCTGAGTGTGTGCTCCATGGAGAAAATCCAGCGAACACTGAAGAGGATGTCCAGGAAATGTTTTCAGAAAGGGGGTTAGCCCTTATGCCCCACTGCCACGACAGAAATCAGTTAAACTGCAGTCCTTTAGAGTTAGGTGAAGCTGGACTACAGTTTCACCCAGCACCCACGTCAGAGCAGTTTTCTTAGCCGTCAACTTTGCCCTTTCATCGACTGACTGTTCCCCGCCTCCCGCCGCATGATTGAGTTGCCGTCGCATAACAAGAGGTTAACTGGTTAACTGGCTAACTTTCCCACAGCAGTTTCACTCTGCGCATTTGCATCCATCTCGAGCCGGAATCGGAGACCGCTCAATCTGATGGTGGCTGCGCTCTTTCTCTAACGAGCGCTCCATTGAGGCATCTTCATTTCGTAATCGCCGATTGTGTGGCACGACCGCGGAGACGGCTTGCAAAATGCCAGTAGTCGCAACAAGGTTGTCCCGATTTGTTGTTATCCCAAGCGCAGCCATTGTCGGTGACGACGACAACGACGACAACGCCGGTGCGACGCCACAAGAGGTATGAGGGATGAGCGTGCGCACTGAGCCGAGATGCACATTCGTGATCTTTAATTGCAACATGTTCCCCGTCGTTGTGGGGGTTTCTGCTGTGGTCGCTAATGCCGGCTGGGGATTAAATGCAAACGATATTGTGCAACAGTGTGTTGCACTGTTGCGGGGAACGTGTCTTATCGGGGAATGTAAGCGGCCATAAGCACACGGCAGATACTGGCGAGCTGCGGTCCCCAGAGAGACATGCAAGTGTTTCCTTTAATTTAATGCCGCGGGCATTTAGCTCTTGCAGACACAGTCGTGTGGGATGCGGCGGGCAGCGTGAATGAGTGACTTTAGCGCCTAGGTGGGTTGTAGCGGTGAAGGGTAGAGAGGAGTGGAGGTGGACAATTTTGAGTCAAGGATTGGCCGAATGGTAGAGAAGGGCACGTCAATGTGTGACAGTGGAAACGGCGGCTAATGAAAAATTATTGCTAGATGCTAGGCGGTGGATCGCAGAGAGGTTGGATGGGATCGTAGGCACGTTCTGTGCTTTTGTCGGGGGAGTGGATTAAGTGCACTACGTTCAAACGAACGTCAGTTTTGAGTTCTTATGTGACACCGACAACTGCTTTCGCGTGACAAAGGGAGGATATAGGTTTTTTGAAATAATTTCTATAATCCGAGGGCTTTACTGTAAGAGCCAGGAAAGCCACAAATGCCAACTGCAATTTTGAATCTTTAGCCAAGCATTCAAATTTAAGTAGGAAGTCGTTAGGATGTAAGCGGCCATTGAAAATGGATTTTATGGAAATTTTGGAGGAGCGTGCCCGTGATCATCTTGCTACCGAAGTCAAGTTCTGGTAATAAAGGAGCTGTTGTGGTGGTTTTTAGGGGTTTCTGATTGTTTTAGACTCTGGCTTGACAGAGAGAGAAAAAAGGAGTTCTTTTAGACTTTTTTGGATGCTGAAGGATGTCCACATCGCGTTCTATGACTGCCACTTTGATGACTTGTGCATATCAGTCATGGTCAGCAATAGAACCTTTCCAGTTGACTGTGCTACTGGCCTATGTAGTGCTTGTCAGTGCACCTACTCCTTCTCATGATCAAACGACAAGGACCATTTTAAAACCCCTTTCTTCATTGAAGATTAACGCAACAGATCTGCTTTGTACTAATATCCTACAAATCTTCATATTGCATGACCAGATATAACGTAGGCCTTGTTTTCAGGCCTGAGTTACAGAGAGCGCTTGGTACCCGGATATCCGGGTACCCAGCAAACTTGACGATTACCCAAATATTGCATTTCTCCTTATCCTAAGGCCTAAGCTTCATTGACTTAATAAGAGCCCAATATCCCAAATAGACAGAAAGTGAAATTATTGCGTTTTTCCTCGTCTTCAGGTCTGCAATTCGGTGGGTTTGAAAGAGATCTTGGTACCCGGGTACCCGGAAAACAAGCCGAAGTCCCTAAAACGTTGTGTTTTGCATTGACTTCAAGCCTAGGATTGATCAAGTTAAAATGATTCCTTGGAGTCCGGGCACCCAGGAATTTCCTGAGATCCAAAATGAACATGCGTTGAATATTTTGCATTTCGCTCTGTCTGTAAACTTACGATTGATTAAGAAAAAGAGCCCTTCGAACCCGAGTACCCGGGTATGTGCCAATTTTCTGAATGACCAGGCACTGAAAATGTCGCTTTTCGATCAGGTTTTAGTCCTAATTGTTTTCTTCAAGACAGATGCCGTGGTACCCGGGTACCCGAGAAACATGTCGATTACACGAATATCCGCGTGCTGATCGGGAGCTTTTATTTAAGTTACTCACGCGTCATTGATTGCACGCAATCATATGGTTCATGGATAAATCAGAGACGTTGGCTGCACTTAAAGCTGGTATCTTCGGAACCTACACAAACATTTTGAACCGATAGATAGGAGTTCTGTTGTTTTTCTGAAAATACACAATTTATCAGGGGGTATCAAGAACGCAGGAAAAGAAATTTGTTGAAACAGCTCACCTGCCTTGGCATACCTTACCTCGGGCCCTAGAACTGTGAAGGGTGTCGGAAATCAGCTGCTGCCGAAGCAAAATGTGAATCTTAACTAGGTCACTGGGATACCGAACTGCCCGACTCCGAGTTAGCTTAAGAAGGGCTTGCGGCTAACCCAAGTGTCAACAGGACTGCTCTCTGACTAGGACTTAGTCTATTCCTTAGTTGTATGTGAGGCACTCTAGATGTCCCCAGCTGTCCCTAGAGGTCTCCAGATGTCCCCAGATGTCCCCAACTGTCCCCAGATGTCCCCAGATGTCCCCAGCTGTCCCCAGATGTCCTCAGCTGTCCCCAGCTGTCCCCAGATGTCCCCAGCTGTCTCCAGATGTCCCCAGCTGTCCCTAGATGTCCCCAGCTGTTCCCAGATGTCCTCAGATGTCCCCAGCTGTCCCCAGATGTCCCCAGCTGTCTCCAGATGTCCCCAGCTGTCCCTAGATGTCCCCAGCTGTTCCCAGATGTCCTCAGCCGTCCATATATGTCTCCAGCTGTCCCCAGATGTCCCCAGATGTCCTCAGCTGTCCACAGATGTCCCCAGCTGTCCCCAGCTTTCCCCAGCTGTCCCCAGCTGTCCCAGCTGTCCCTAGCTGTCTCCAGCTGTCCCCAGATGTCCCCAGATATCCCTAGATGTCCCCAGCTGTTCCCAGATGTCCCCAGATTTTCCGGATGTCCCCAGATGAATCCACAGCTTCTGAGTGTGCAAGGTTCTGTCGAGCGATCATCAGCGCAGGAATATATCAAACGATGCAGGCGCAGTCCACAGCTACCAACGGGTCTCAATGACGCAGCTCGTTGAAAGCCCCTGGGTAGAAGTTCTGTGTGATTCAGGGTGATCTTCAATTCTACGCTATGGCCATTACTCTTCAGTGCAGTTGGCTTTTCTTGATGACTTTTTCGACGCATGTCCAATTTAAGGCCTATATTCGTAAGTTTTTCGAATTTCTGGTTATTGCTGAACGAATGTGGCCACTTTCTTATTTCTAAGGATCTCGGTGCGCTTTCTTAAGTTCGCAGCTCGTGTCTGCAAACGTAATCTTTTCCTAGCGGGTATTTGGAGCTTCTGGAAGGAGTTGGTTGAGCCACTCTTACTCTGCCTATCCTCTAAGTCGAGTCTTAAGGCCAGAAAATGCCAAAGGAGCTAGTCTTAGGCGTGGGGCTAGGTGGGTGCTTTGGGCTTTTGTACGTTCGGTCTTTCGGTGAAGTTTGAGGAGGAAAAGAAAGCAGAAGGAAAGGGTGAAGGAGGAGAAGTAGGAGGAGGAGGAGAAGTAGGAGGAGGAGGAGAAGTAGGAGGAGGAGGAGAAGTAGGAGGAGGAAGAGGATGGCATCGTTAAAGAATGCGCTTGAGTAAAGAAATACGTGTAGAGAAGTTCACCTTACAAAACTGCAATCCACAGCAATTCTTTTGGAATGCAACGAAATTGCCTCCGTTAATAATAATTAGATGGCACGACAGTCCATAGGGGGACCAGGGCCTAGCATGCCCATCAAGCCTTCCTGGCATGCACGTTCTCTCACGAGCAGAAGGGACCTACAGTTTTTGCTGACTCAAAATTGCGAAGTGTAAGAAGCTTTTCCTTAGACAAGTTTTACTCTTTGAGTTTTGTCAGCAGCTCGCAGAAGGTGGTGCCGTGAAAAAGTCGAGGTGTCCAGCCAGGAATCGAACCTGGATCTTCAGCGTGTGAGTGTCGCATTCTACCTACTACGCCGCTATAATAATTGTTGGCGCTACAGTCCAAACGGGAGCTGGGCCTAGCTTGCTCATCAACTGCTCGTGTTGTGCGCGCTACTGTTTTCTCACGAGTAGAAGGGACCTACAGTTTTTTGCCGACTCCGAACGGCGAAATTTGAGAAGCTTTCTTAGACAGTTGTTACTCTTTGAGTGTTGTCAGCAGTTCGAAAGAGGTGGTGCCGTGAAAAATTCGAAAAATTGGTGTTGAGCTGGGAATCGAACATACACCCTTCGGCGTGTGAGCGTCGCACTCTACCCACTACGTCACGGCGGCCACGCACTACGTCACGGCGGCCACCCACTACGCCACGGCGGCCACCCACTACGCCACTGTTGCCACAAAAAAATTGCCTCTGTTACAGGAACGTTAACCTACACATCCCCACTGACACACAAAATGTAGCTTCACACACATGGAACGACGTAAGGCCTTTCGAACGACTTCCACTCTGAAATGGAACTGTGGAACATGTAATATACGTAGCCAAATCCTACGTTCAAATGACATCTGAAGAAAATGTAGGGACCGAAAAAGAAGAAGTACTTTTACATCGGTTGACCTGTTGTTTGCTTTGTCTTTCTATCGGCCCATTCGAAGGCAGTTAAGCCGTTAATTCAGTACTAACACAATGTGTCCCGACTAGGAGTTAATCTATCCCTGAGTCGCATGGAAGTAAAATACTCCAGATGTCGTGGCTTTAGAAGCGACTTAGGCATCGTTGATTTTCGCCCACCTTTTGAAAATGAGCTCCTGTGAAGAGGTTGTCAACTTAATTCATGCCGCCACTTCCATTTGAGAGACACAGCTGTGTTAAGTTCATCATCGGTTCGCAAGGTGTTTTTTTGGGAAACCATTGATTCAATTTGCAGCATGAAGAATGTCCAACGTTGGGCGCCACTATATTCTTAAGTCTATTCCAATCTCTTTTTTCTTCAAAAAGATTTGCGTTGCCAGTCTTTTCGCTTTTACTTACCTCTGTGCCTGCCGTTGAACAGTGAGTAAGTGCAACGTTCACACACTGAAACGTTCCACGACGAAACATCTCTTTTGAGTTGCTACCAACAGTCGGACAGTATTTCTTAAACCACCATTCGGAGTTGGCAACTAACTGTAGGTCCCTTCCACTCGCGACAGAATAAAAGGCACACCAAACTCGAGTCGCTATCGAAAAGGCTAGGCTCTGGTCTCCTTGTAAAATGTCCCATTCTACCCCCGTCCTGCTCGCAACTCTACCCCTCACAATAAAACACTTTCACCTCGGATGATCATTGAAATGTCTTGCACCACAAGAGTCACCCCACCATCTTCCCCGACTCATCACCCACAATCCTCACACATTCATCAGCCTCAGCAGCCACATAGCCACTGTCACATGATCCTCTTGAGTGCAAACAAAGTCCTTAACACATCCGAACGCCCAGGCAGTGTCTCACTCACAAAAGCAACTGCTCCAGTTTCTTTCCACCCTGACGGCATCTCCACTCCATTCCGTCTATTCAACTTTAATTGAAAGGATTCGCAAACTTCAACACAACTCCAGTGGAACTCTTGCGTCGCCAAAAGAACAAACAACAAGCCAACCAAACAGCAGTTCCAAGTAACGAATTGCATTCGAAAGTAATTCCGAGACAATACCGCCCGACTGCAGCCAATTTTAATTAAACTCAGGCAC
Organism: Eristalinus aeneus; assembly: GCA_955652365.1. Classification (NCBI taxonomy): domain Eukaryota; kingdom Metazoa; phylum Arthropoda; class Insecta; order Diptera; family Syrphidae; genus Eristalinus; species Eristalinus aeneus. Next base: position 8,263,350 of record OY019134.1, read on the forward strand.
GGGCTCCGGAGCCGAGTGGGGGTGCAGCGGGCGCAGCCAGATAAAGGACGCATCAAGCCGCACCACAGCCCAGCACGACGACAAACAATGCAATTAAGAAAAGTTCTGTGCGGCGTTTCGCTTTCTTTGTCTTCAGTTGCAAGTTCTTCGTGTTCCTCGGCTTCCTTGGATTTGTGTTTCTCTGTTTTTCTTTTCACTGAGATTGAATTCCTGTGGGAATTCATTGCGATGACGGCTGCCATAACTTCCTCGGCGAAGCTGCCCACTTTCACCCTGCGCCGTCACTCTCAATTACCCGCCAAAAGACACTTCGGCCACCAGTGCTGGCGCGCGTCTGGCTGTGTAAACAATTGCCAGGTCCAATCGTCTCCGTTGCCGATCTCTCACTGGCAGGAGTGGGCTCCGCCGCCAGCCAACTGATAGAGCCTTCAATTGGCAAATTTATTGCTCCAGATCCTGACATTTCACGAGGACATTAATCATCGCTCTAGGTGACTGGCTTCCGCAAGAGACGCGCTGTGCTCGCTAGGTTGCTGGAGCAGGCAATAAAAATGTCAGAACCAGCCCGAGGTTGTCGCGCGGGTTAATTAAATGATCGTTCGGGAAATTGAGTTGATTTATGAATCCTTCGGTGGTGCGAGTGCGGCCGCATTCTGCTCAAAATGTTGCAGATTCCCTGTAAGCAGACACTGTGGGGGCGGGGACGACGGTCGGGGCTGTGATGGCACAACATTGCGGTCTGTGCTGTGCTGGTCGCTTATCCTAGCGGTGAAATCATTATTCCGCTTGTTAGGCAGACGCAGAGCTAGACACGTCGCTGGAGCGGATGGCTGGTGTGTTGAGAGTGCTGTCCGCGGGGAGGCCGCTGCTGGGAGGAGCACACTTCGTGCAGCTGCATGGTGTTCTGTGGAGAGTGGGATCGAATGGTGGACTCATGGTGCCCGACTTCGGCCGACTGTGTGGACAGAGCAATCACCAGAAGTGGGATTCATGTGTCACAGACCATTGCATTCAAGGTTGCCACCAAATAGTAGCCCACCTGACCACCTCGCCAGCTGCCATCTCCGGCAAGTTGCACCACTTAATGGTAATCAAACCGGACCGCATCCATTACGTTGCGCTACGCACGACCATAAACTCCAGCGAACGCCCAATCATTGGACCGTCTTCTGCAACAACAAACCATAACGGTCGCCGCCCGGTTGCAGTGACTCGCTCGCAAGTTCCTTGCAGCCAGCGGGACCCTGGCCAAGCACCAGTGCAGCGTTTCCACCTTCCACGCTCATCACGGCAATTGGGTCCATAACGAGCTCCAGAGGGGCTTACACCGAAATTGCACATAACTTGTCGGCGAGCGATCGAGTCTGTAGAGAGATCGCGCCAGTTGCCAGCGGCAATACACGCAATAATTCTCTGGCCGGATTGGAGGCCGCTGTGTAAGGCTCGCAGCCGAACATTTGATGCAATGGAGGCAAATGGCTGCGCCACCGCATAAATGGCATAAGTAGTGCGGTGGCGGCGTAATGAACGTTTTGCCGATTGCGGGGCTATGGGCTCGTTGGCGATTGTGGGGGCGCTCCTTGCTCTGAGCGCGGTAGCGTGAGGCGCAGACATATGTTACGTGCCCATGACCTGGACAGTTGATCGCCGGCGAGTGGGGTGGCTGAGACTTGCTCTGAAAAGGTGATCAGCGCCTAAAAGACCAATTAGATGGGAAATATTAATTTACAGCGAATTGGTTGCGGGAAACGCGGAAGTGGCTTCGAAAACATGGCAGGAACCGGTGTGTTGCGACAGCCCACAAGGGGGCGCTGAGTAATGGAGTGCTTGTGTTGCGGGCAACTGGAAACAGAAGTTCATGAGTTCGGAGGGACATCTGGTCAAAACAGACTGTCAGTGAGAGCTAAACAGGAAGGGCAGACTTAAAAGAGTTGGATTGAAATTGGTTTGAATGTAAGAAGAAGGGTTTTTTCTGTTCAGACAAAAATAATATTTTTCTGGTTGCTGAGATGGAGGGAGTCTGTTGCCTTCCCTGTCTTTCCCCGCTTTGGAAAATGGGCTTCCTTGATTGAATGCTTCAATTGTCCAAGATCCGACAACTGGACGAAGTTAATTTTCCTGCTGTTTGGTTCATCTCCATAGCTTCTCCAAAATTTGTAAGCTAGCATTTGAACAGACTGTTGGAAGATCATGTCTCTGGTACTGACCTGCAAGTTACGCACGATCTTCTCGAGGATGATGTTAAAGAAGTCACATGACAGTTCATCGAATTGTCTTAAACCTTTTCAGACATTGAAGGTCTCGCTGAGTTGGTTATCAACCTTAAGAAAGCAGCGAGAGTTCTCCATTGTCATCCTTGGAGTTTGGTAGGGATACCAAAACTAGACATGGTGCTGTATAGGTCGTCTCTCAGGTCCTCACGTTAATTCAAATTTCATGACTTCAGAGCTGCTGAATTTGGGACATTTTTGATTGTGGGGCAACTATTCCCTAACAGGACGTTTAGAACTCAAAAGTCAGTATTGAGCATCCAAGCAGTATTTCGCAGTTAAGTCCATTTTCTGGAAAAGCAGTAGCGTGCGAAGTGGAACAAATCCTTTCGAATAACACCGTAAGAAGGCGTGAAGTCTGATGTTGTTGTCTTGCACGAAGGACCCTGCTCCAGATCCCACCGTCGTCTTGGAGCCGTCCGTTAAAATCTGACTTCATTCCTTCCCGGTTGAGTTTCTGGCCAGAGGCAGTCCAGGGGGCAAATTTCAGTCACTAGAACAGTCCTTCTAGCATTGAGCATCTGGCGAGCACTGTAGGTTCATCCTAGAGGTAAAGGCAGAATTCCAATTGTCTCACCAAGGACGACACATTGCATATCAAGAGTATAACTCCCCTTGCTTGAGCACTTAAGACTGAGTTAACCTTACCCACAATTCATGGCTGCCAAAGATTGATAATCTTTTTCGCCCCAAACGTGCCAGGAAACTTCTAGTTAAATCCTTAGACCTCTTTTTGTTAAAATTTCTGAAACGACTTCTCCCTCCCCCCAAACCAAATGTTCACACGTTACGTCACTGACTTTATTCTTTTACGATACCACCCTCCACCTCCACCGCAGAACCGGATCTATAAAAGCCCACCACCCCCTCCCATTAAGATCCAGCTGTTAGGACATGGCCTTGTTCCATTTCCTGCCTGAATACCCACCAACCCCACATTAGCCTCAGCTGACTCCGGCTAAATGCTCACGACAGCGCCCTCATAACAAGGCACGCGCCCTTAAAGGAATTTCCTCCAGCCATCCACCGAACGACAAATGTTAATTGAATGGATATCCTGATTAGAGCTGCGGAAATAGAACCCATGCCTGGGGGCCGTCGTTTACTTCGCAGAAAGCGAAAGCGGCCCGCACGCACATCCGCAGTGCACAGAGTGACGAACCTTACCTGAAATTTGTACATGAATTCACACATTCGACTTAATTTAGCAACTTTGACGCGCTGCGATGGTGCGGGGAAGGGGAGGGGGAAGCAACTCAATTCCCGTGTAAACATGGGCTGTGCAAACGGAGGGAGCAGGCGACCCACGCACCCGGCGCAGCGGCGGCGATTAGTCTTTTATGTGCGGAGTGGCTTATCGCAGCGCATCGTTAAGCAAACACTTCACTGAGAGGAAGGCTATTGGCCTCTCCCTCTCTCACTCTGTGACTTTGAACCAAAACAAAATCCAGGCGATGACGCGATGTAGTACCCGCCAACGACGACGGGCTTGATAGTTAACCGGCACGCGATTGATAAATGCTGCTTAATATGCTGCCATGGGGACGACGGGCACGGCGCGACGCTCCACTGTCGGCGGTGCCTTTAATCGCGCGCAGATGATGATCTGTCGAATCAAGGGTAATTTTGTAATGTTTGCCCATTCGGTGGAGAGTTCGCCAATGGATTGATGGTTTCTTCGGGGCGGGTAGGCGACTGGCACGGCGGCGGCACTTTCTGTGAAAGTGAAACGTTTCTGTGTTTGTTTGCGCGCTGAGTTGATGCAATATTGATTGAATTTTAATTATCCACGCGAGCGTGCCTCTAGGAAGCGAGGCGACTCATTTGGTATGCAGATGATGATCGGTGTCTGGCCACGGACTTGGGTTCAATGACAGTGGGAGTAACGCAACGCCCCACGCCCGCCCATCTGCAGATTGAGTCTGCTATCTCAACAAATCCATCGTCGAATTTGTCACTCCAGAGCCCCCTTAAAGTCTCCCGCAAAGTCGATGGAGCCACCAAAGTCGCACATCAAATAAACCCCCGTCCCCGAGTCCGTACATTTTTGAACTCAAACAGATTCGGAAAGGGAAAGGGAAAGACGCCCGGCAACGGACATCAATAACCCAAAAAAATCGTCGAAAAACCAAAGCCCAGCCATTCAATCCACCCTAGCCCACCCTTCGGAGCTTTATGGGGTGAAAGAGAATTTTATGGAACGAAAATGTAAATAAACATCACCCCCGCAATCCATCCCGTTTCGCATTTCAAGATCAATTTTGCAAACATTTCACCCCGCCAGCCCCGCGTCCTCTTGGCGGAGGAATTTATGCGCGATGGTGACAATTGGTTTAAGTATCTGACGGGTTCTTGGTGGGGACGAGTCAATTTTCCACTCGCCTTGGCAGTGAATCTGGTTTCACTGAGTCCCGGGTAATTGCGCGTTGCAACTGACGGGGGGCGGGAGGGGGAGCTATGAGATGAGAAATTCGCAGATAATTACTTTCGGCCATTTGAAATGCTACTGCACAATTATCCGTGAGTGTTATGATGCATCATGGCAGGAGCGTGATGCTCCTCTCAACCGCCTCTGCAGAGTTGTCGGCGCGGTAGAAGTCAGCAGAAGATGCGGCTGCTCGTGTCCGTTTCTAATTGGACCGGTTTAACCCGTGCAACTGCAACATAAAATGATTTATTGCCTGATTCGCTGCCTAGATGCCTGGAAGGACGATTAAACACTTTCAAAGTGGAAACCTGAGCTCGATCTCGGTGCAGATGGGCTCGTCTCCTCGGCAAGTCACGAATCCATTGGATGCAAGTGAACTTTTGCAAGGAATGAGCACTGTCCCGGTAACACGGAGAGATGAAGATTGTGGAAGTGAGGAGAGAGCTGGCAAAATGTCAGGGGACTGCTCCAAATTTGTTCAAACATAGTCTGTGGTCGGTAGAAAGGGCACGACATCAATCTGAGTCCGGGTCTAGCACAGACTTGGATCAAGACGAGAATTCCAGGACAAGAGTCAGTACCAAAGCCAGACCAAAAAAATTTAAAAATCAAAGACAGGCTTACAGCGACGTCAGATCAAAAAGGAAAAAAAGGGAAAGCGTTGATTTCAGCCGAAAGTCGGATTATAGACAGCAGCAGCTTATTCCAAAGATAGAGCAAAAGTTCGAGCAATATTTGAAAATAGGCTGAAAATTGGCGCCAACGAATAAGGGAATCATTTAAAGTCAGAATGTGAGCTACAATCAGAGCCTGAGGACAAATCAGAGCCAGCTTTTGAGTCGCAGTAAGAACTCGAGTAAACTGATAGGCTTAACGGGAACAACGAAGAATCAGAGATTTATGAAAATTTTGAACAAATCAAGTTCAGCAGTGTCAGGCCTAAGGCCAGGTATGGGGCTAAGACCCGGGTGAGCCAGGGCGACGTCCACACCCAGAGCGACGTCCAGAGCCAGGGCGAGGTCCAGAGCCAGGGCGAGGTCCAGAGCCAGGGCGAGGTCCAGAGCAAGGGCTGGGTCCACATCTAGGGCTAGGTCCAAAGCCAGGGCGAGGTCCAGAGCTAGGGCGAAGTTCAAAGCCAGGGCGAGGTCCAGAACCAGGGCGAGGTCCAGATCCAGGGCAAGGTCCAGAGCCAGGGCGAGGTCCAGAGCCAGGGCGAGCTCCAGAGCCAAGGCGAGGTCCAGAGCAAGGGCTGGGTCCACATCTAGGGCTAGGTCCAAAGCCAGGGCGAGGTCCAGAGCTAGGGCGAAGTTCAAAGCCAGGGCGAGGTCCAGAGCTAGGGCGAAGTTCAAAGCCAGGGCGAGGTCCAGAGCCAGGGCGAGGTCCAGAGCCAGGGCGAGGTCCAGAGCCAGGGCGAGGTGCAGAGCCAGGGCGACGTCCAGATCCAGAGCGATGTCCAAAGCAAGGGCTAGTTCCACATCTAGGGCTAGGTTCAGAGCCAGAGCGAGGTCCAGAGCCAAGGCGAGGTCCAGAGCCAGGGCAAGGTCCAGAGCCAGGGCGAGGTCCAGAGCCAGGGCTAGTTCCAGAGGCAAAGCGAGGTCCAGAGTCAGTGCCAGGTCCAGGGCCAGGGCGAGGTCCAGAGCCAGGGCTAGGTCCAGAGCCAGGACGAGGTCCAGAGCCAGGGCGAGGTCCAGAGCCAGGGCTAGGTCCAGAGCCAGGGCGAGGTCCAGAGCCAGGGTGAGGTCCAGAGCCAGGGCGACGTCCACATCCAGAGCGATGTCCAGGCCCAGGGCGTAGTCCAAAGCCAGGCAAGGTTGTCAGCCAGGGCGAGGTCCAGAGCAAGGGCGAGGTCCAGGGCCAGGCCGACGTCCAGACCCAGGGCGATGTCCAAAGCCAGGAAAGTTTCGGAGCCAGGGCGAGGTCCAAAGCAAGGGCTAGTTTCATATCTAGAGCTAGGTCCAGAGCCAGGGCTAGTTCCAGAGCCAAAGCGAGGTCCAGAGTCAGAGCCAGGTCCAGGGCCAGAGCTAGGTCCAGAGCCAGGGCTAGGTCGAGAGCCAGGGCGAGGTCCAGAGCCAGGGCGAGGTACAGAGCCGAGGCGAGGTCTAGAGGGAGTGCGAAGGCCAGAGCCAGGGCTAGGTCTAGGACGAGGGCTGAAAATGGATGAAGAACTAAGGATCGGAGCTTAAAGCAAAAGGCGAATCAAAGTCAGAATACCAAAGGAAGGGACAGCCAGATGCAGAGTACTCGTAACTAAGGACAAGGTTTGGAAAACAATTGGAGGTACTCTAAGGAAGAGAGCCGCAAGATGCCTTCAACCTTTCTCCCTGAATACTTTGCAGCATGGGCCTAGCTAGGCGTTTACTTATGGGCCCAGCTAGGCGTCTGCTCCTGAGCCCAGCTAGGCGTCTTATCTTGAGTCCAGTCGAGTGATCCCAGCTAGGCGTCTATGGATAAGCTCTGCCACGCATCTACGCAAGAGCTCAGACACTTTAGGCCCTAGGACGGTTATGTAGAGCTCATTAGCAGCATTTCCCCAAAGTAAAGAGTTTCAACTCCGAACCAGTAGCGCATCGCAATAGAAAACGGCAACAGATCAGAGAGCGCAGACTAGTAGAAGAGGACCTCGATCGGCTTGGCGTGTGGAATTGAAGGCAACTGGCTAAAAATCGTATCAGGCTGTGAGTCTTATTGCTTGATGCCTTGCTTCACCACCAACTGGAGATTCACATGAAGGAGATAAAGAAAAGAAGGAAGACAAACAAAAAGGAGAAGACGAAGAAGCCAGAGCCTCAGCCAGGGTAGAACTTCGACAAGATTCATTGACACACATGAAAAGAGGCATACGTGCGCCGGAATTAGAAAACAAGTAGAGTGGGATGAATGTTCAAGGGTTTAACAAAAGAGCCAAAACCAAAGACAAACGCAATAAGTAGTTAAGACAAACATTGTTCAAAACAGTAGCCAAGCAAAGGGAAAGTGACTGGAGCTAGAAGCAGACCCACAATCAAAGCTACGGCTTTAAACTAAAACTTAAAACCAGAAATAGACGTTCGCCCACAAGTCAAGTTGAAACCAGCGAGGTAGTCGAAATCCATAACTGAGCTTGATTGCAGAGGGCTACCTCTGGTTGCGAACCAAAGACACCCCTTAAGCTAACGTTTGGCTTGTGTGCTGTTGGAGATTAGAGTATCGGAGCGAGAGAATAAGTTCGGGCTGGTTCGAGCTATGGAACTAGATTGCAGAACCACCTCTTGAATTAGTCCTTCATCTCTGATTTGTTCAAGATCCAACGTTAACCCATTTGACATAGGCATCCGATTTAAGATTCCGAGCTAAGTACTGAGCAACAGTTTGTTCCCTTAGTTCAACTAGACCTCAGGCCGGATGGAGGCATTAAGCTGAATTGATTGTCATAAGCTTGACTGAACTTCCGAAATGGAATATGATCTAGAGCTATACTCGTACTTGGAAATTGAGGTGGGAACAAAGGAAAGGACTTAAATCCTAGTCAAAAGGGCTCGAGGCAAGACTGAGACCTGTTTGCGTTGATAGGGCGAAGGGTTAACGACGGACTCCTGGGGCCGCACAGAGTCTATGTTTGCTGATACAGTGCTTAGGGCAGCTGGCAATGTAGGGTGAATGGGAAATGAGCCCGATAACTGGGAAAAGCAGCAGAGGACGTTTACCTCTTGTACTCCGAACACAAGTGAAGAGGACACAAGAGAGACCTGACCAACTAAAGGCGAGCAAACATGGTAGAGGGAAAGGCAAATTGGTAGTGTATGAGAGGCTACAGCGCCATCTTCGAAAAAAGATGGGGCCAGCGAGTTAAAATTAAGTTGAAATAGCCTCCAAGAGAACGTGCCAGTAAAAGCTAAATGTTTTTTGAGGTTCAGCTCCATCCTGAGCTGTTGCGCCAATCAATGTGGACAAAGATACCTAAAGCCACCAGGGAGCTATGGATAACATAAGGCTAAATTTACTGCGATCCCTTTAACTAGCCGTCGCAACACATCAGAAATCAGAGATGTTACAGAAAGTGGAGCCCTTGCCCTCATGCCAGGCTTACACCAAAAGTTTAGATCGGGGCACAATATTGAATCCAGTTTTGAAATTCATTGGGATCCAGTCCCACAAAAGGAGACCGTCCAAAGACAGACTTGACCTCAGGCCGGAATAAACACCGACATTTTAGTCACACCACACGAAGTCAAGTTCAGCACCGCGGAGAGATACCGCCGTTCGAAATGAAGGTTAGGTTCGTAGGAGTGGTCTAAGCTAAAGCCAACTTAAGTCCTAGCCCTAGTCGAAGCCGCCCGATTGAAAGGTTAATTGACTTCGATTGGAAGCGATTCCTTTATCAAACTCTGGGTCATGCGAAAGCTGAAGAAAGATTGAAAGCCGCAGAGAATTGGTTTTAAAGACTAGCTTTAAGCCGGACAAGAAAGAGAGGATCAGATCTTACCTCAAACGTTGTCACTAGTTAAAGTCAGATTCCAAGCCTGGCTTCACCACTCTTTTTCCACCGGAAATGACTAAATGACAATTGTGTCACACAAACCACACACATAATGGGCAGCAAAATAAATTGGACCACATGAGTGCTAAACCCACAACTGGATGAGCTCCTGAACCACAAAAAAGTCCATTTGTGTCTGCTAATCGCCGGATGATAACCCCCTGTCCCACAAAGCACTCCAGTGCAGTACGCCTCTCCAAATTCAGCCCTAATTGATTACACAATAATGAACCACAGCCAACTATGAATTTTCAATTAAGCCCCCCACTAAGCCAGTCCCCTCCGCGCTCCACTGGCCCCAGTGCCTGCATCTGCACGACATCCGTTTCCATTTAACCCGAATAAAGGTCACCGCTGTTTGCATTGTGTTTCCACTTTTTAAATTAATTACTCTCCGTGCGCTTGGATGCGGACGACATCCCGCTCCCGCAAGGACCCAGCTCCAGCGGAGCCAATAACTTATCCCCGCCCACTGTCGTTCCGGACCAGAGACCGCACAATGAAGCGAACCTTTTCCTTTTTGCTCGTCGACAACCATTTTGCGGTGCAGTTCTTGTAGCTAGGGTTTCAGATTCCTTTCGGTCTGTCCATTGTCTTCTGGGAGGGGTGGTGGTGTGGGGTACAAAATATCCTTTTAACGGTTTTTCTTTCTGCTAGGGACGAACAAGTTGCACTGGGGACGGGGGCACTGCCGAGTGGATGGGGCTTCCTTTCCCTTTGCGCCGTCATTATCGAGTAATTATAAAAGTTGATCCTTGTCGGGAGTTTGATTGGCTGAGGGTACGTTTCAGTCAATGGGTTGTGGGAGGGAGGCGATATCTTACAAGTACTTAACGGCTTATCGGATGGATACTGTCAATGAAGTGCAGGATATTCAATTATGAGGTAAGGAGGAAACTTTTAGAGCTCGGTGCCAATACAACTGGGAGCGTGGCGGATGGAAGATTAATGAGCGATGGCAGGCACGGAAGGTGGGGTCTGTGCATCGTGCCGTGCTGCCGAGAGCTATTACGAGGATTCTTGAAATGGGCTGCAGTTCCTATGCAGTTGTGAAGAATAAGTGCAGTGCAGTGGGCGTTGTCAACTTAAAAGAAAGTGTGCCGGTGGTCGGGGAGGGGAGAGAAAAGCTAATGATCTGTGAGGGCAGTGAGACAAGAAAGTTGTTATTCTTCCCTTCGAGTTGCCTTTGCGGATATTTACAGCCTTTTGACAGATCTAAAATCCAAAAAATGATTTCAAACTTTCTCCGAAGTTATGATAAGCAAGATATAAAAAAAAAATTTTGGGATTTCTGAGTTTTCGGGACTCTACATTTCTGGGATTTTTGGAATTTTCAGATTTTGGGATTTCGAACTATTTGGACTTTCTCAATTTTCCATTTAGGATATTTTTCCTTTTTTTCTGTTTAGAGGTCTTCTTCGGGGGATTGATCAAAATTGACATTGACATCAGCAAGGCCTCTGTGGGACTCTTTCCTCCCCTGAACTCGATTGGAGGTCCAAACTTCTCCGTCAGAATAGGCAGCAGGTATATCAAGATATAATTAATTTTGAAAAGATAATTCTGGTGTCTGTAGACTTCCATTTAAGTCCAGTTAAAATACTAGAGGGACAAGATCAGCATCCAATGCACAGTTCTCAGACGTTGGCGTTTTTTTTAAACAAACTTCTGTTCGGATACACGGTTTTCATGCTGTTTTTTATAGTTTCATGGATGTGGACAGATTTTGTAGGATATTTGTGGCCTGAAAATAATGCTTTCGATAGCTGCCAGAGAAACATAAGTCACCTTTCAAAATATGACACATTTTTCATTTTGTCGAAAAAAAAGAAATGCATTGAGCTATCATGAATTGAAAACTGGTCCTTTGCACACATAGCCCCGATTTCCTGGAAATGCTCAAACCAGGTCTGACACATCGGAAAGAAAACATTTGAATTTGGAACTCGAACTGCGCGCCAAGTGCAGTGTTTTCGAATGTGACAGAACTGAATTGGACATATAAGGTTGCCAAATATCTCCCTTCCGCCTTTTTGTCTTTTGAATTTCCCGGCTATGTACAAAGCGCTACAGAGCTCGTATTCGGCAATACTATACATCATTTGAAAGCTCTTGACATAACCTACAAAACGAAACGCTATGCATGATTACTTTGGACAGTGCGTTCAACATTTATAGACGTGTAAGCATGGAACGCCGAAATTATATAAAAGATCATGTCACTTCCTGGCAAAGCCTTACAAATCCAAATTTGTTATGTTTCCCAATTAAACTGAAGCTTAGTCGCAATCCAAATTCAATGCTTTGCTTTCGATTTTGTTTTCAAAAATCCTTCTTTTTCCTTAGTTCCTGATTAAAGTCTGCATTGGGGACATACGAGGTATGTTCAAGAAATAAGATCGGACTCAAATTTCGCGGGCTGCATACAATATTGGAAATTTTTTTATTTTGTTCCGTTGGTACACTCGTCTCGAATATATGTTTGTAGTTTCAGCTTCTTCTTGTAGCGCTACAGGCCGGGGTTGACCTGGGCCAACATGCCTCTCCAGCCAGCCCGATCTTTTGCCAGCTGCCTCCAATTGCTCACTCCAAGCTAGTTGATGTCCTTCTCCACTTGTGTGCACTACCTTAGTTAAGGCCGTCCTCTGTTGTGTTGTCTCAATTGCTTCTCGAGACGTTTGGACAACCCACGTGGTGGTTCTACGTGGCCTAGCCATCTAAAGCGTTGTAACCGAAGACTAGGCGCTTTTGACTAGGCGCTTGACTAGGCGCTTGACTAGGCGCTTGACTAGGCGTTTGACTAGGCGTTTGACTAGGCGCTTGACTAGGCGCTTGACTAGGCGCTTGATTGGACGCTTGACTAGGCGCTTGACTAGGCGCTTGAATAGGCGCTTGACTAGGCGCTTGATTAGGCGCTTGACTAGGCGCTTGACTAGGCGCTTGACTAGGCGCTTGACTAGGCGCTTGATTGGGCGCTTGACTAGGCGCTTGACTAGGCGCTTGACTAGGCGCTTGACTAGGCGCTTGACTAGGCGCTTGACTAGGCGCTTGACTAGGCGCTTGACTAGGCGCTTGACTAGGCGCTTGACTAGGCGCTTGACTAGGCGCTTGACTAGGCGCTTGACTAGGCGCTTGACTAGGCGCTTGACTAGGCGCTTGACTAGGCGCTTGACTAGGCGCTTGACTAGGCGCTTGACTAGGCGCTTGACTAGGCGCTTGACTAGGCGCTTGACTAGGCGCTTGACTAGGCGCTTGACTAGGCGCTTGACTAGGCGCTTGACTAGGCGCTTGACTAGGCGCTTGACTAGGCGCTTGACTAGGCGCTTGACTAGGCGCTTGATTGGGCGCTTGACTAGGCGCTTGACTAGGCGCTTGACTAGGCGCTTGACTAGGCGCTTGACTAGGCGCTTGACTAGGCGCTTGGCTAGGCGCTTGACTAGGCGCTTGACTAGGCACTTGACTAGGCGCTTGACTAGGCGCTTGACTAGGCGCTTGACTAGGCGCTTGACTAGGCGCTTGACTAGGCGCTTGACTAGGCGCTTGACTAGGCGCTTGACTAGGCGCTTGACTAGGCGCTTGACTAGGCGCTTGACTAGGCGCTTGACTAGGCGCTTGACTAGGCGCTTGACTAGGCGCTTGACTAGGCGCTTGACTAGGCGCTTGACTAGGCGCTTGACTAGGCGCTTGACTAGGCGCTTGACTAGGCGCTTGACTAGGCGCTTGACTAGGCGCTTGACTAGGCGCTTGACTAGGCGCTTGACTAGGCGCTTGACTAGGCGCTTGACTAGGCGCTTGACTAGGCGCTTGACTAGGCGCTTGACTAGGCGCTTGACTAGGCGCTTGACTAGGCGCTTGATTGGGCGCTTGACTAGGCGCTTGACTAGGCGCTTGACTAGGCGCTTGACTAGGCGCTTGACTAGGCGCTTGACTAGGCGCTTGGCTAGGCGCTTGACTAGGCGCTTGACTAGGCACTTGACTAGGCGCTTGACTAGGCGCTTGACTAGGCGCTTGACTAGGCGCTTGACTAGGCGCTTGACTAGGCGCTTGACTAGGCGCTTGACTAGGCGCTTGACTAGGCGCTTGACTAGGCGCTTGACTAGGCGCTTGAATAGGCGCTTGACTATGCGCTTGACTAGGCGCTTGACTAGGCGCTTGACTAGGCGCTTGACTAGGCGCTTGACTAAGCGCTTGACTAGGCGCATGTCGCTGTACAGCCCATAGAGTTCGTCTTTAAATCTTCTCTTCCAGATGCCGTCAACACAAGCAGGACCAAAAATCGCACTTAAAACTTTTCTCTCGAAAAGACTAAGGGCTTCCTCATCCGCCTTTGCTAACGTTCAGGTTTCCGTGCCATAATGTAGGACTGTAATAATCAAGCTGTTGTATAAAGCGAGCTTAGTCCTTCGAGAGAGACCTTGATTACTCAATTGCCTCTTGAGCCCAAAGAAACAGCGATTGGCAGGAGTGATTCTGCGTTTGATTTCGGTACTGGTGTTGTTGTCCCTATTTACCGCGGAGCCGAGGTAGACGAAGTCCTTAACTACCTCGAAGTTTCTGCTGCCTAGTGTGACGCTCCGTCCGAGACGTCGATGTTGTGTGTCCTTCCTTGATGACAGCATGTACTTCGTTTTGCCCTCATTTACCGCAAGACCCATTTTGGCCGCTTCCGCTTCAATGCCAGCAAACGCCTCATTGACGGCTCGCTGTGTTCGTCCAATCACGTCAATGTCATCAGCGTAAGCTAACAATTGAACTGACTTCTGGAAGATCGTGCCTCTGGTGTTGACTTGTGAGTTACGCACGATCTTCTCGAGGATGATGTTAAAGAAGTCACATGACAGTGCGTCGCCTTGTCTAAAACCTTTTTTGACATTGAATGTCTCGGTGAGTTCGGTACCGACCTTGACGGAGCAGCGAGAGTTCTCCATCGTCATCCTACACAATCTGACGAGTTTGGTAGGAATGCCAAAACTAGACATGGCACTGTATAGCTCGTCTCTATGCACACTGTCATATGCAGCCTTGAAATCGACGAATAGGTGGTGGGTGTCATTTTGCATTTCTTAGGTCTTTTCCAGGATCTGTCGTGGTATGAAGATCTGGTCTATAGTGGACTTCCCTGGTCGAAACTAAACTGATAGGGGTCTATCAGGTCATGGACAAATGGTTTTAGACGTTCACACATACGGCAGGGAGGATCTTGTATGCGATGTTGAGGAGACTAATGCCTTGGTAGTTGGCGCAGTCGAAGGGGTCTCCTTTCTTGAGAACCGGGTAAACGACGCTGAGATTCCACTCATCGGGCATGCTTTCCTCCGACCATATCTTACAGATGAGCTGGTGCATGCGCCCAACTAGGTCATCTCCAGCTGCTTTGAATAGTTCTGCGGACAGTCCGCCCGCTCCAGCAGCTTTGTTCGACTTCAGCTTGAATATTGCTATCTTCACTTCGTCTAAGTCGGGGGGACTGAATGCTTGTCTATCATCGTCCAAATTGAGTGAAACATTCTGCCTAACTGCGGGATTTGGACCGTCATCGCCGTTAAGGAGTCTGCAGAAATGACTTTTCCAGATTCTCGGCACACACTGCGACTCTGGTACGAGTTGTCCGCTTCGGTCCCGGCAGGCCTTGACCCGAACCTTGTCTCCTCCGGATAGCTGTTTTACCTTTCGGTGTAACTTTCGGACTTCATTCTTTCCATAACACCTTTCCATTTCCTCGACCGCACACTTCTCACGCTCCTTCTTTTTCCTTCTGAAAAGCCGGTGCTCTTCCCTTCTTCTCTGTTCGTAGAGCTCACGAACAGCCCTCGTTGTTCGATGCAGCGTCGCCTTATAGGCGTCTTGTTTAACTGCGTGCGCTTGCCTGCACTCGTCGTCAAACCATGGGTTCCTTCTGGGTGGTTACGTGAAACCCAGCACATCAGTAGCAGCTCTTTTGATGGCTTCTTGACAACGTTTCCATTCTTCTTCTATGCTTAGTGCAGTGCACTTGCCGTCAAACCATGGGTTCCTTCTGGGTGGCGATGTGAAAAACAATCTTTGCTTGAAACAAATTTTCTGAAACCTTCTGGGTCTGTCCTTCCTGGCAGGTGCTGAACACTGTGGCCAACTTTATGATTTCAAGATCGCCTTAGTCATTTTCAACATGAATTCAGGCCCCAAACCTAAAACACAACTCAGACCCAAACCACACATGCAGTGTACAAGATAGGGTGAATTTCTTAAAATGTTCTTCTCCTCGAAGCCCGATTGCTCAATTTCCGCAAGGTTTTAAGTCTAGGAGTGCATTTGAGATTTGGAGAGATTCGTCCGTGAAATCTAATCAATATCCTGAGTATCAGAATTAACGTAGAACTGATTGTTTTCGAGACATATTGCAATATCCAAACTGATGCTGACTTTCTATGTCATCCTGGATTTGGAAAATTCACAACTTTCCACAGTCTCGACCACATTGAAGCTGAAATTCTTGAACTCAACACCGCAGTTAACGTTTTCGGGACAAAAAAAATTTTCAAGCTTCACATTTTCAGGTTTTTCAAAATTTTTGATGTCAAATTGTGTGAATTTGCCGGACTTGCCGGTGTAGGGCTTCTCAGTTGAACTTCCTTCTATAAACCCTAATTGAAACCTACATCCCCGCCCAGTGACCATTTGCGAGGAATGCCGATGGTTTTCAAACAGCACCGGCGCTTCTGCAGGCAGCTCAACCTGCCAATGTCCCTATCAGCTGTACACCCTCATCGAAAGTTAAAGAGCAGTCTCCCTCAATTTGCATCCCTCTCATTACTTTCCAAGAGATCCTTCGATGAATCCTACATCCTAAATAGCAGCTAGTCCACTCTATCCTCCCACTCCAGATCCATGCCCAAAGAATCCTTTTCAATTTCCAAACTGTGTCAAATGTCAACCAATTAAGGACAGAACAAAGAGAAGCCCCTGCCACTCCGCTTCACAAAAGTTGAACGCCCGAGCTGATGAATTCACTCAAATGAAGCATCCAATCAGCAGAAAGCGATCCATCTCATCGCAGCCCCCACGAACCGAATCGAATTCCACTCACACCGCCCCTGCGAAACTTTCAATCAGTTAAGTTCGGTCGATGTTCCCAAATCAGAGCTCCGCTGAAATCGTTTCAATAACTCTTCACATTTGGAAAGTTCTGTCGCTTTTTTGTTCGCCTGTGCACGTGCCCCATCCAGGTTCCGTCCATCCATCCACCCGTGTGTGGCAAATGTGTGCGCATTTGTGCATTTTCAATTTTCCGGGACCGAAATGGAAATCGTCGCCGTTCTGCGGAGGGGTGCTGTGAATGGGCAGCAAATTAACTCTCCCTGCTTTTAAGCTAATAAAATCGAAATGAAATGGAACGCCATCCTGCGGAACGGTACCTCCGCACGTCTCCGTGAATTCGAGGCGAAAGGAAATGAAAGTACCGAGCAAACAAAGGAGGTGTATCGATGCGCGATTGGAATCTGTATGCAGCGGAGCCTCGCCTGATGGATTCATCGAATTCCGCTGTACTGCGGGGAGCGAAGCCTTTGTTTGTTTTGACACCCGGACCTCGATGGGTTTACAATTTCGTTCGACGCTCCTGGGAGTATGTAACACCTCAGGTGATGGCGCGAGCACACAGCGAGTTGTGCTGGTGGAGTGCATATGCCCCGGGGAGTATGTGCTCTCATTTTCGTTGCATACTCATAGGTGCTGAAGTTGTTTTCGCCGAGTGGAGATTGCCATGGCTGACGAATGTTGCTGCAACATGCATGCGGGTAACTGAATTGTGGTGTGGTGGAAAATGCAGGCGGGTTGGAGTCAATTTCTGAGAGGAATGCTATCGATTGTTGCGGAAAGGCTTTTATGATTTCTGAGGCAAATCAGTTGTCGATGTGTGGAGAGAGTGCACGTCTGTGGAATGAGTTTTATCAGGATTTTGTGGTAGTTTGTTGGAGGTCTTCTTACAAATCAGAGACTTGCCCACAAGCGTTGGAAATGGAGTTGTGTTCCTTAGTGAACTGCCTGGTAGTACAATCGACCAGTTTCTGAGTCTAAGCGCTCCAGTGCAGTGTTTCCCGTCCTCCAACAAAACAAAAAGAGTCAACTTCAGAGCCGAATCCGAGCACAACCATAGTTTGCATTCCCTTGGGGCGGTACTTCTGCCTTTCACGTACCCCTAGCGAAGAATGCGGGCATGTTAAATGTTTTGCTCTGTTTTGCTTTTTCTAAGGAATGGGTCAAAGAACTTGTCCCTGGACAACAGTGGCGTGGGTGGTGGCAACCTTAGACCGGACGTAGATCGAACAACTGAGAACTGCAGCGCTTGTGAACCGACAAAAACGATGATTTGAAGCAAAGAAAGTAGTATAGGCTAAACCTCAAGACAAGCCGCCCAGAAATTTGCACAACCTTTCCGAGTTGTAACATAGCCGTAAACTTGCCAAAGAGCTGAGCTTACCCGATCCAGATGACAATTCTGCAGACGAGACATGGGCTTTGACTGAAGAGGCCACGAGAGGGTGTCACTAAGTTCCAATGAGGGGGTGATTCAGGGAAGGGTTTAACAAACACTACTATCGAAGGCTTAGAAGCATTGCTAGCGTAAACTGCCTGATGGAAGCTTTTTGAAGTACATCAACCGCTCTCGTATACATTTGAAGTCGCTGGGCTCGCAAATGATAAAACAATGCCAGTACCAAATCAAATTCAAAGGACCAGTATAATGGACCAGTATTTTGGTCTAAGCCCTCCAGTGCAGTATATTCCAAGGCAAGCGCAAAGAATTCCATGTATCTTGTCGGGAAAACAGAGCGAAAACAGAGTCCTTTAGGGCTCAAAAATTGCAAAACAGAGAACAATGCCCCGTTTACGATAGAAGGGAGTGGTGGGTGTCGCAATTGTTCAGTTACCTCACTGACAAGTCTCGCTGCGTCTACCTTTATATTTTTCTAAAAACTGTTCTAAATGACTCTAAGTCATGTTTCTGGGGACCAACAGAGGCTTTGATGACAGATGAAGCCATGAAAACTGTTCTAAATGACCCTAAGTCATGTTTCTGGGGACCAACAAGAGCTTTGATAACAGATGAAGCCATGCCAATAGAAAAGTAAAACAAGACTAGAATGGTGCCTCAGATAAGGGACCACTGGCCAGTCCCAGGAAGAAATGATCCCTGCAAGTCTCTGATCGCTTGCACTTGCTACTGCTGGGTTTATATCGATGGCGGAGGATCAGCTGGCAAGAGATCGTGCTAGCTGGAGAGGCATGTTGGTTGAGGCCCAGGTCCACCCCGGACTGTAGCGCCATCCGAAGAAGAAGAAGGAGGATCACTTTTATGGACTGCCACTTAAGTGGTGCATGGAAGTCACTGAAAACGATGACGATGATGTGTGGAATATATCTCAAAACGCGTCTCACTCAGAGGAGGTGCAGAGGACTGGAAAATGCGCACCCATTGCAAGTCGACAAAGGGCTAGATCCATTGAAACACCCAAAACGCACGGTTTCGCATCGCTCTTAACAACTTGGCTCATTGCAAAGTACAACATGACAAAGTTTGTGCCTTCACTTGGTCAGCCGAAAGTGAATTGCGTTGACGCCCTGAGACTGGACAACGGCGAGCATCCCAGTAGCCTCCAAGCATTTGGAATTCCACTTAGATTAGCTGCTGAACCTCTCAAAAATAATATTGGTCCATCTAGGATGATGCGACTGAATTTATGAATCACCTCCGTTGCACTTCTTTCAGTGTCAACGGAAACGTTGATGGAACCACTATTTGGTGCAATGACGGCTACTATACCTAGATGTTGAGGCAACCTGATGGGTTGAGACAGTTTGACCAGAGGCCACTGGAAGTCTAGAGCCCCGGAAGGCCAGGATCCATGGGAGGTAAGGAGCTACGGTAGCAAGCCACGGGGAGTAAGGAGACACCAGAAGTAAGGAGCTCCGGGATGTAAGGAGACACGGAAGAAAGCGAGCCGCCATAAGTAAGAAGCTACGGGAGGAAAGGAATTACAGGAGGTAAGAAGCTACAGGAGGTAAGAAGCTACAGGAGGTAAGGAGCCACAGAAAGAAAGGAGCCAAAGGAGGTAAAAGTCCACAGGAGGCAAAGAGCCACAGGAGGCAAAGAGCTACAGGAGGTAAGAAGCTTCAGGAAGCAAGGAGCCAGAGGAGGCAAGGAGCCAGAGGTGGCAAGGAGCCACAGGAGGCAAGGAACCACAGGAGGTAAGGAGCCACAAGAGGTTAGGAGCCACATGGTAAGGAGCCATAGGAGGTAAGGAGCCACAGAATGTAAAAGGCCACAGGAGGTAAGGAGATAGAGGAGGCAAGGAGCCACGGGAGGCAAAAAGCCAGAGGTGGCAAGGAGCCACAGGAGGTAACAAACCACAGGAGGTAAGGAGCCACAGGAGGTTAGGAGCCACATGTCAAGGAGCCAGAGGAGGTAAGGAGCTGATCAGAAGCTCCTTGAGCTTAAGTTCCAACCTTGTCATGCAGGAGGCTTCCTAGTACGAGCGTCGTGGTGGTTAAAGTTTAAAACCAAATCAAGGGCATAGCAGTGGTAAGTGTATTGTGCTGACTAATCTGAAGCTGATTGTTCAACCCACAGACTCAGACAAGGCAGTAAGAAGGCTAAGCCGGCTGTGCTGCGACTATTAGATCGGAAGAGGTCATTAAAAAAATTTTAGACGGCTACTCTGCCTACGAAGGAATAGTGGCTGTCACTTAAGAATGATGTCAGTTTCGTACTTGGGGCGTCTGGTCTTACGTTAGCGCTAGCGCCAAGCCAACTGCAACTGGGTACATAGTTGGAGGCAGCTGGAGGCAGTTGGAAGCAGCTGGAGGCAGCTGAAGGCAGCCGGAGGCAGTTGAAGGGAGTTGGATGCAGTTGGAGGCAGTGGGAGGCAGTTGGAGGCAGCTGGAGGCCATGGGAAGCAATTGGAGTCAATTGGAGACAGTTGGAAGCAGCCGGAGGCAGTTGCAGGCAGTCGGAGGCAGTTGGAGGGAGTTGGATGCAGTTGAAGGCAGCTGGAGGCAGATGGAGGCAGATGGAGGCAGTTGGAGGGAGTTGGAGGCAGTCGGATGCAGTTGGAGGCAGCTGGAGGCAATTGGAGGCAGTTGGAGGCAGTTGGAGGTAGTTGCAGGTAGTTGGAGGCAGTTGGAGGCAGTTGGAGGCAGTCGGATGCAGTTGGAGGCAGCTGGAGGCAATTGGAGGCAGTTGGAGGCAGTTGGAGGTAGTTGGAGGCAGTTGGAGGCAGTTGGAGGCAGTTGGAGGCAGTCGGATGCAGTTGGATGCAGCTGGAGGCAGTTGGAGGCAGTTGGAGGCAGTTGGAGGCAATTGGAAGCAATTGGAGTCATCTGAAGACAGTTGGAGGCAGTTGAAGACAGCTGGAGACAGCTGGAGGCAGTTGCAGGCAGCTGGAGGCAGTTGCAGGCAGCTGGAGGCAGTTGGAGGCAATTAGAGGCAGTTGGAGGCAGTGGGAGACAGTTGCAGGCAGTTGGAGGCAGCTGAAGGCTAATGGAGGCAGTCGGAGGCAGTTGGAGGCAGTCGGATGCAGTTGTATGCAGTTGGAGGCAGTTGGAGGCAGTTGGAGGCAGCTGGAGGCAATTAGAGACAGTTGAAGGCAGTCGGGGACAGTTGCAGGCAGTTGGGGGCAGCTGGAGTCAATTGGAGACATTTGGAGGCAGCCGGAGGCAGTTGCAGGCAGTCGGAGGCAGTTGGAGAGAGTTGGATGCAGTTGGAGGCAGCTGGAGGCAACTAGAGGTAGTTGGAGGCCGTAGGATGCAGTTGGAGGGAGTTGGATACAGTTCGAGACAGCTGGAGGCAATTGGAGGCAGTGGTAGGTAGTTGGAGGCAGTTGAGCACTGACCAAAATGTTCGTTGACAAAGCATATTCGTTCCACGAGCTAAATTGTCGACTGCAAGATGATAACACATGAGCTGCGTGACATCCAGGATCGTCCAATGCAGTGAACTCAGAAAATAATCCATCGTCTGAAGCATCAGTCTAAATCTAGTGAGCCTTTCAGCAAAAGATAACAAAGAGATATCTAAGGTGAAAGACACTTCAAAGTTGAAAGCTATCAAAATGTCCATGAATCTGAAAGATTTGAGCAATGTCACCCATCTTACGGCAACGGAACTCGAAGGCAAGCGTAACCACCAGAAGGCGTCAAGTCCCTGGACATTGACCTGGACATCGTCTCCAACGAAAATACCAGTCCACTGGCAAATTCGTTGACTGTCAGAGGATGGCACGTGACCGACGCGACATTGGAAATCACTGCTGATAGTAGACCTTGGTTGTGGGTTGCCATCTGTTTTCAAGTACTGCTTAGGAAGCGCCCCCGATCTGATCACTTCACACACAAAAACAAACAAATTTAACATGTCTACAGTGGTATCGATTATATCTTTATTTAAAATATACTTCATAGTACAAAATGCATACACAAATACAATTTAACATTAATTCTCAATAATTTTGTGATTACAGTATTCATCTTATGGCGCCAACGAGCACGTCCAAATCAATAACTAATCAAATAAAACGGTAAATCAAACAAATCTAAGCATAAATTCACGTTTTCCTCTTCTCCAAAAAGGCCATTTTGTTCAGGGTTTGCCACTCCTCAAAATAAGTACAACTCCTTGATCGACAACCCGACAAACCCGAACAGAATTCCTTTTTTTCTGCATTTTGCTTCAGCGTCCCGCCCGCCATTCGCGGCGAGACACGCATTCAAATATTGAGACAACTTCGCCTTCTCCTACCCTACCCTAAGATTGCAATTCATTTAACAGTAAATGTTTGTTTTCTTTTCTTTTTCAAAAACAAATAAAACTAAAAACAAAATAAAAAAAGAGAAAATACAGTTTTCCGATGAAAAGCCAAATGAATATTTTACAATAGTCCCCGCCGCCCGGGCGACGCACACACCCCGCCCGGGGGCAGGGGATAACAATAAATAATAAATTACGCGAAAGCAGAGAAAACTACAAACAAATTCAAAATTTTGACAAAATTGCACGACAACCAATAAATATTCAACAAAATTTCGCAACCGGTCACGCTTAGGGCCAAACTACAATTACAGACGCGCTGCTAGCCATCGGGGCTGCCTCGCAAGGACACCTAATGGCAAGACGTTGGGGTCGTGCACCGCCGCACGCGTGTGTATAAGGAAACAAGAACACTTACGAACTAGGCATAAGATTAGCGTTACAATGGGGTTAGTATGCCGGACGCGACTGCGTGCGAGGGCGTGAAAAAAAAACGGTTAAACTAACTAAACGTAAGTATTTGTTGCTGGTGTAGAATTAATTTAAGACAATCTTGACTGGTCCCATGGGGAGCTGCTTCATGTAGTTCCAGGCGTCGACGCGGGTCATCTTCGCTGTGGACGCACCGTTGATGAAGAGGATCTCGTCGCCGTTCTTCACCATGCCGGATTTTTGTGCAGCACCGCCTGGAAAGAGCAGAAGATGGAGGAGTTTTTCTTATTTGTGTGAAGTGGTCAGACTTACCCATGAAGACTTTTTTCACGATGAGGGGGCGATTGCCCAGCGGGGAGTCGAAGCCACCCTCGATTGAGAAGCCGAGGCCACAGCTGTCCTTGACGATTTCAACTGTCCTAGCACCGGATGTTGCTGCGGCGTTCTCTTCTGCAAAATGGGAAAGACGCGAAAAGAGGTTAGAATGTGGTGGTGAACGTTACAGGGAACAAGCGAGAGGACGTTGAGGATATTCCTGAGATTTGAAAAGGACTTGGGCTCCTTGCAAGAAACGACTCCTCAAAGCTCTGTTGAATGGATTAGATTTTCAGTCCAAACTTTGGGAAAATTCCACAAATTGTGACGAGTACGAGAAGAGCGACGAATTTCCTGCGAAACTACGTCAAGTGGCTCCTTTTTAGCTTTCAGGATGCTTCCACGGATCTTTAAGCATCAACCTATGCGTTCAAAGCTGTTCAGCGGGAGGCAACGAAAGGATGTCTGAGATGCCAGACGCAATGCTGTGTCAAATTTCAGCACAAGCGTCCATCTGGAGGATCTGCCTCGTTCCTGGACATTGACTTACGCCTTGGACGCCATTCAGCGCAAGGCAACGAAAGGACGTCTGAGATGTCAGACGCGATGCTGTGTCAATTTCAGCAGAAGCGTCCATCTGGGGGATCTGTCTCATTCCTGGACATCAAACTACGCCTTGGACGCGAAAGGGTGTCGTAGATGCCAGACGCTATGCTGTGTCAAGTTTCAGCAGAAGCGTCCATCTAGAGGATCTGCCTCATTCCTGGACATCGACTTACGCCTTGGCCACCATTCAGCCGAAGGCAAGTAACAGACGAGGCACTTATCTGGATGATCTGCTGAATTCCTGGGCATCAACAAATGTCGTGAAAGGCATTCAGCAGAAGACACGAAAGGATGTTTGAGATGCCAGACGCGGTGCTGTGTCAAATTTCAGCAGAAGCGTCCATCTGGAGGATCTGTCTCATTCCTGGACATAAATCTACGCCTTGGAAGCCATTCACCGGAAGGCAACGAAAGGATGTCTGAGATGCCAGACGCGATGCTGTGTAAAGTTTCATCAGAATCGTCCATCTGGAGGATCTGTCTCATTCCTGGACATCGGCATCGTTTAAAGCATTCAGTAGAAGCCAACGAAAGGATGTCGAACGGCGCCGGACACGTGAGCGGAAAACGATGGGTAAAACGTAGCTGGCAGGACGCTTTTATCCGAAAAAGCATTAACATCCTAGGGAACTAAAAAAGAGAGGAAGGAAGGAAGCACACCGTAAAGTGCACATATGTCCTTCGCCATTTAGTTCACAGAAGCAACAAGTGGAAAGCAAAGAAATTCCCGGATCCGGACTTATACACAGCTCCCAACCATCCAATCATGTCCACTTCTCCGCATTCCCGTGACATTCCTCTCTTCGATACAAACTCATCTTTCATCTCAAAACCCACCTTGAGAACGAATTTCAGCTGCCAGCATGTTCCTCGTTTCCGCGGCACGTTCCAGCAGTTCACTGGTGCTCAGCTTCGAAGCGTCACCGCGCGAGTGTTGCCGCCTTGTGCGCAGCAGCGACGAAGTGGACGAGGCCACTGTCTTGGTTGTGGCCGCCTCGGGACTGACAGCAATCGGCTGGGGGCTCGTGGAAGTGCTCTGCTTTGGGCTGGAATCCTCGTTGGAGACGATGTCCAGGTCGAGGTCCAGTGACCTGGACGCCTTGTGGTAGTTGCGCTTGCGTTCGAGTTCCGCGCTGTCCACAGAGGGCTTCTCGGTGAGCGAGGACAGGGAGCCGAGGGAGGAGCGCTTTTTGGACAGAGGCTTCACGATGACTGACTCGGAGCGGGTGACGACGAGGACGACTTCGGGGCGCGGTGTCTGCAAGCAGAGAGGATTAGCACAGGGGTCTGGGGTGAGGGGCGATGCTTACCTTGAGGACAGAGATCGACTCGCGGTGAGTGAGGCCGCGCATGCTCATTCCGTTCACGGCCAGGATGCGGTCGCCCTTTTTAAGGCGGCCGTCCTTGGCTGCCGGGGTGTTGGTGAGGATCTTATGGATCTGTGGGTGGAAGAGAGGTGGTTAGTTAAAACGTCTGCAGAGGGACTCAAGGCACTTACGGTGATCTCCTTGGCTTCGTAGTCGGAGCCACCGGCGAGGGTGATGCCGATGCTGCTCTCAGGGGTCTCGCGCTGGAGGACGACGATGAAGGCCTCGGGGGTCTTGAGGGGCGGGTCCGCCTCCTCGATAATCAGCTGGATGTCTTGTGCAGTGATCAGGCTCTGATTGCTGCCAAGGGACGAGAAGCTGCCGAACTCAGTGGGCGTCTCCTGGTTGGACGAGGTGAAGTTCTGCGTACTGGACGAGACACCGGACGAGGAGGAGGCGATGGAGTCCAGGGATGAGAATCGCTCGTGGTAGCTGGACTTCTCTTTGGGTGACGGGGACTTGCCGAAAGTTGACGACGTAGGCGTCGGCGGCGAATGTGCTGCGGTCTGGGTGAGGGTGCGTTGCTCGAACTTCTCGCGGATCTCCGCCGTGGAGCTCTTGCTTTTCAGCGAGGAGAGCGTGGTGGACTTCGTTTCGGTTATCGAAGTTATGTCCGTCTTCTTGACGATCTCCACCTTGGCCTTGGCTGCCTCAACTTTTACCCAGTTGGCGAGCTCGCTGCCCTCCGAGGACTTCTTGGGGGCGACAGTGGCGGGGGCGGCGACCGGGCTGGACGTCGCTGTTGGCATGACGACCTTCTTGGTGGTGGCCTTCTGATTGGGGTCGGCCTTGAAGCTTGCCTTGCGCTCTTCGTCGATGAACATGGCGCTCACCTTCGATGGGGACGAGTCCGACTTGCGGCTGCTGTCGTCTGTGTCGGAGGTGACCTCGACGTAGGCCACCATATTGATCACCTTATCGACCAGGCTTTCGTCCTTGGACGAGACCAGTTTGTAGTTGATGGGCGCCGATGCTGGGATGGCCTTGTTCGGCACGATCAGCGTGGAGCGGGGCTTGGACTTTGGTGCACGTCTGACTTCGTCGTCATCGTAACCGTCGGTGCTGTCCTCGTCCTCGTAGCGGCGGTTGCGCACCAGCGCTGAGGAGTCATCACGCCCGCTACGGCACTTGGCTGATGCAAGGACATTCTTGCGGTTTGTGGCGGAGTCTCCGGACCCGGACTTAAGCACGCGCCGTGACATGTCCACGTTTGGAGTGCTGCCAACGGAGCTACAGCTGGCCTGTGATCCCGAGCCGGAGGTCAGGGTGGAGGCGGTGGAGCTGGCGATGGATGTGTTTGTCTCCGAGCTGAGGGTGCGCGTGAGGGCGAACTTTTCGGGAACCACCGGCACACAGGGCGACATCGGTGGCGACGAGACCTTCGAGCTGAAGACGGAGTCGCTGTCGCTCTCCTCTGGCTGGGCGGTCTTGTTGATAGACAGAGAGGTGCGCGGCGGCTTGACTGGTGGCACGACGGGACTCTCAACCTTGCGAGCGTGCACGTTGTTCGTCATCCGGGGGGTGGCGCTGTTGAAGATGCTCTTATAGTTGTTGTTGGCCACGATGTTGGCCGCGTTGGTGCTGGTGGTCACTGTAAGCGGCCGCAGAGCGGGACTGCCCAGTTCCGTGCGCTTTGCCGGCTTCGGGGCGGTACCTGCATGGGGGGAAGACAAGTCGGAGCCGTTTAGTTTGACCTTCTCGCTGTCTCTGCTCTTTATTTCGGGAAGGTCGAGGATGGGTTCTAGGTTGGAGATGGGGATCTGGGGTCTTTCGGGGATGACCAGGCCTCGCAGCTTGGACATGGAGCGCCGACGCTGCTCCAAGATGTTGGTAATGGCCGCCTTGCGGGTCGCCTCGTCGGGTGCGTACGGCTGGCCAGAGAAGCTGATACGCCGCTCCAGGTGCGGTGCGTGGCGACGTGGGAGCGAGGCATAGTTCTGGTTGTAGTCAGAGCTGATTGTGTTCAGGGAGTACATGGAGTCCGAGAGATTGTGCCCGCTGGTGCGCGAGTAGTTGCGGCTGACGTCGTTGAGGTTCTCCACGCTCATTGCGCGCTTCGTGAGGGGCGCAGGCTGGCTGCATCTGCTTCCGGAGTCCAATAGATTCTCTGTGCTAAGATTGAGTGGCTTTGCGGATCGCGTAAAGCTGGCGCTGCTGGGACTGCGTTCCTGTTCGTCATTGGAGAACATGGCTATCTTATCGCGGACGCTCTTTTCGGACTTTTCGTCCTTCCGCCAGTCGCTGACCTTGCGGCCGGTGCTAAAGGGCCGCTTGTAGTCCACTGTGTCCACAGATGGAGTGGCTGGTGTGGAAGGCATGCTCGAAGGTGGCTTCTGGATGCGCGTCTCGAAGACGGTCTTTGTGGTGACGGGCGCGCTGGCTGGCACGGCGTCGATGTGAATGAATTTCTTTTCCTTCTCGGGCCGGGTGTCGTCTACATTGATGACAAGGTCCTGGCGGTACACTTTGCGGAGGACCGTTGGCGGAGGAACTGACTTTGGAAGAGGCGGTCGCTGGTCGTCGCCGGTGCCGTTGCTGATCATTTTCTTGGGCTCGTCTGTTGCCGGCGAAGGCGGCGTGGATGATGTCGACGAAGTTTGTGTTCGCGTGATCAACTTTTCTGTATAAACGGTGCTGCTGGTGTTGGCGCCCGTCATCGTCGTCGTGGTGGTCATCGATGTGAGGAGGGTAGCCTTCATCAGGTTCGCCGCCGGCATGATCAAGGGCTCTGAGAAGTTCGGCGGGAACTCGTGCCCGTCGGGCGGCAGGCGGGAATATGTTGGAGGCGAGCTCAGCGCTAGATAGTCGTTCACAATCAGCGGCGGTATGCTCTGGCTGTCCATTTTCATGATTTGTGGGGTTATGGGCTTATCAAGATCTGGAAAGGAAACAAACAACAGAAACACACAGTTAGTCACTACACTGGGAAAGGGTCTTGTGGGGGAGAGGAGGCGCGTATGGGGAGAGGCTCAAGTCTCGTCTGCTAATAAATAATTGGGCTATCATGTTCGAGCCCACTCGCGGTCACCAATTACCTCGCGGAAGAGATCTCCGGAGCAGCTCGGACACCCAAATCCAAGCCGTGGGATTCGTCCACGAAAATCAACACCAGACCGCGGTGGCGATGATTATACGCGCCGCTGTGGTGCTGTTGTTGCTGCCCGCTGGCGTGGGCCTTGACAATTTAATTTCACTCGGACTCCGAGGCGGACCACGCGTCTCGTGCCCGTCCGAAAATTTCCAAGAAAACACGAGCAGTCTGGGCAGTGAGTCAACGGAGAGCGCGGAATTGGAGAACACTCACCAGTTTCGTGTGTGAATCACTGGGTGGCTCTAGACAAAGCGGGGCACGCTTGCTCGGCGGCAATTACGGCACACAGTGGCCTGTATCTGGGACTGTGCTCATATGTGGGTCGCCGGGAATGGTGTGCTGCTCCACCCAAGCGCGGTGTGAGGGGGGTGAGCTGTACTGCCACTGCCGCGACGCCAGGATGTGGGTGGTGATTGATTGGACAGGGTGTACTTGTGGATAGATAAATGCGCTTAAGTGGTTACAAATTGAAGTACCCAGCGATGTATGGCGCGGATGTGTCATAAAGTCGAAATCTCTTCTAGCGACACGAGTGCGTTGATTTGCTTTTATGGACCGTGTCACACCCCCGAATTTCTGTGAGACGTGCTTTGGATGTAAATTGATTGATGAATGGGTGGTTGATAGGGATGGGTGGGAGAATTATTTTATGAGAAATTTTTGAAGGCTTTCGACTTGCATCAAACATCAAAGTTGACAGAAATTTTTTCAACAAATCAGATAGAAGACAGTTTATAGGTGGCGAGGAACAGATTGCAAACGATTTTTTTTTTTGTTTTTATTTTTGTTTTCGACATCCACAGACTTAAAATGTTTTATTCCTACTCAGAAAATCAAACAGTGTGTTTATGAAGTGGAAAATGTAAAGGGGGCACACTGCCCCCTCCCGACCCCCCTTGGGGTCAATATCAAATTCATCAAGTTTAAGGCAACAGAAGTCTATAGAAAGCGCGGTGACCATTTTTTAGACACATTTGCAGCTAAAAATCTGAGTTTTGGTGGTTAGAGTCATTCAAAATGAAGCAGTTTTCAAGACGTAAGGTTTTAAGGGCATTGGGCTGCAAATTGAGTATTTGGTGCCAACAGTTCGAAGTGATTTATTTAAAAGCGGTGCTTAAGTGCTAATTTGATGTCCGGGGAGACGGATATTTAGAGAGAATGGCTTGCAGAGCAGATTGAGGGAAAACAAAATTTGAGAGAAAAATAAGCATCCAGTGAAGAACGACATTAAGAGCCGCCTTACGGTAACGAAGAACTGGGTTGACGATCAAGCGGGGTTCTATCCTCCACAGAATGACTTTAAGGTTCGTTTCGGATCAGTCTTCCGTTGGAAAAAAAAAGGAATAGGAGGAAACGCCTGACATCCACATGGACTCAACTGAGGTCACAAAATCTTTGCAAAATTTTAAGCTGAAGCCAAATAAAGCCTGACATCCACATAAACTCAACTGACGTCACAAAATCTTTGCCAAATATTAAGCTGATCCTCTGCAACGACGTTCACATGGTCTCTGTGACGCCTAAGGCTTCAAAAAATATGCCCTGACGCCCTTTATGATACCCCAGCATACAGCAGAACAAAACTGTCCATAACGACTCTCATCAGAACAACTTGACACCTTCAAAGAGCTGCCAGCACTCCAGCCAAATGTACCATTTGGGAATCATCCCACTGGTGTCTCAGAAGCCTCCACTTCACTCATTTTCGAAGAATCCCGTAGAATTCTTCCCCGGGCCATCATGAACGTCTGAAGTGCCTGCAAAAGAAACAAGCCTAGTAGCCCAGTCCCAAGAATAAGTTTCGCTACATCCAACCACTTAACCTTGATCGATTCTTTCGGTACTTCCACTCTCCAGAGGATCCTCCATTCGGCGAAAGAACAAGTTTTTGAACTCTGCGAACAATGGTACGAGTTAATCAAACGCGTCTATCGCCACATCTATCGGCCTCTCCAGAGAAACATCTAATTTCCGCATGTCGAACACGAAGTGCAAATAGCGCACACAACACACAAGCCGTGAACTCCCCCGAGCCTATCTCGAACATCAATCATCATTTCGCGTCGAAGTGGTTTTTGTTCCGAATTTCATTCTTCGTTTCTGTATCGGCCTGATGATGATACATCGCGGTTCGTTATTGTATCTTTTTCATGTTCAACTCCACCACCGCAAGGGGTTTGCTGCCGCCCAAGATGGGAGGCAATGGCACACCGCTGTGCGAAGACGGTTTTATTCCTCATTACGTAAGGTTCTTAAAAAAAAAAAAACGAAAAAACAGTAGAAGGAGAGAGAACAATGATGCGATTACAAATTGGATGTTTCGTTTAATTGCTGAGCGGTGCTGGGGCCGCGGTAGGGTTCAAGAGTCTCTTGTGGAGTTTATTTTCTCATTATTGGTGTAATCAAAAGTGACTGAGGTCTTGATGGTTTTATGGCGACTGCGAAGTGACTGGTGGAGAGTGGAATGTGGTCGTTTACCCGTACTCTGGGTATGCGGCTCGAAGGACTAATATAGTTAAGTCTTATGGTTCTTTTAAAAAGGCTGGCGGTTGGTTATTGGGCTACATAGTTCAAGACTCGTTGCCCTAGGAGATGACGAATGAGTGTTTCCCGCCGTTCCTTGGGGATTTTTTAAGCATGGCTCCTCTTTTCGAATTGAGCCGTAAACAAGTTGGGACTGAAACTGAAGGAATAATCAACAATTTGATGGCGCGGATGGCAAGGAGAGGGATCCGGCGGAATTTAAATGCATGCTAATGAATATTTGTGTAGTGTGGGACAGAGTATAGCACCCTTTGTTAAAAAAAAGTTAAACACAGAAAATAGGCAGCTCAGGGGCATGAAAGTCTACGGCTGGAAAGTTGAAGTTCCATCCATGAGGATGCCCCTTCCTTTGAGTATTTTACAGAATTCACAAAATGTCTGATTTCTCAAAAAATTCGGAAGACGTCTATCACAATATGGGCCATCTAAAATAGTCTTCTCTGTTCATCAGTCACAACAGAAGTCAATCCTGTTCCTTGAGAGCCAATAGAAGTCTGCATAGTTGTGACGACAATGAGTGGTTCCTTTGTTGGTCTGCTCAAACTGATACAGAATTGTAAATTGGCAAAGCTTATCAGAAAGGTTGAAAAGGCTGCCCATTCAGGCCATTTGGAGTTCGTTCTTATTTGTCGTGTTACGCTAAAGGCTACGATTGTTGATGACAAAGACGACGACTCCGGTGAAACCTGATATGCCGATTTTGTGGCAAAAGACATCCTTGAATGGTGGAGAGTAGGTGACATCCATAGCTAAAGGTCGAGGGGTACTGCATGAAAAGTTGAGGCCCTTGAGGAGGGAGTCGCATTTACTTGTTGTGTCCAAGTCAAGGCAAATCCGAAGAGTTCATAACCGTCTTATTTGTGCGCAACGACATCTCACAACGGAATCGAGTGGATGACACAGCCAAAGAAGATGGTTGAGGCGAGTGGTTGAGACCCTTGCGGTGGAATCTGTACCCAGACAAAGGCCGTTTAATTTTGTTCACCGAGACCCAGGTCCACCAAGGACGGCAAAATCTACGTAAATCAAAACAAAGACTGAGGTCTGTGGCCTTATAGGAAGAAATTTTGTTTGAAAATGCTCCAAGCACACTCAGTTGAACAAAAGCCTTTCCAAAGAAGGCAAGCGCCTTCAAGGCAATTAAAGCATGGCATTTTGGAGACAAATGGTGTCATGTTCTGGGTCTTGCCAAACAGACCAGGTTCAGGAATGGTTTGAGATCCTATGCAGTCACACTTAGGATTTGTTGGTTTTTTGAGATCTTCGTTTCCTAAAACTTTTTTTTTTGAAATTTCAGCTCACGTCTGGAGAAGACCGAACGGCCCTCACATCATTTTTCTTCTTCTGAGCTACGATTGACTGCTTGCAAGCCAACATTCCAACACTAGAGCAGTCGCCTTGCTCGAACGAGTTGCCCAAAATGTGAACTTCCGAATAGCCCACCTCAAGCGTAGCCGATGCAGACAACTTCTTCCGACTGACATCAGAGCTTTGAGGCA
The DNA here is from genome assembly GCA_955652365.1 of Eristalinus aeneus. Lineage (NCBI taxonomy): Eukaryota > Metazoa > Arthropoda > Insecta > Diptera > Syrphidae > Eristalinus > Eristalinus aeneus. Next base: position 8,295,202 of record OY019134.1, read on the forward strand.
ATCTGGATGTCAGCTAGTCTTCCAGTCTCTAGAACTGCAGACGTGCAGCTGCAGGACGGCCTCCTTCGTCTCGGTTCTTCATCGAAGTGTACATTTTCCTATAAGCGTTCCTTTGGCGACTAAAACAGCTACAATTACTTAGATCTCTGTAAAGACTGTCAAGTTAAAGAAAGAAGATTGGACAAAGGCACACTTTTACTTTGTCTTCTTAGATTTGATTAGAGCCTAGAGTGACCTCGGCTCCTTTAACTGACACATTCTTTCACAAACTGCCTGTGAACATCAAGTTGATAGAACTCCTTCTTCTTTTGTTCATGGCTGTTTCAGAAATTGGAGTCCCCTGATGCATTGTACAGTGGCCCCGATAGAAAGATGATGGGGATCAGGTCGGTATTTCCACCCACCCATAGCCAAGTCATCTGAACCGCTATGTGCGGAGACCCTGAGCTGTACGGATGCACTTCTTCTCATGAGACGAACACAGTTCCTCCTGCCCTATCGCGGACAAAAATCCGCGTTAAAGTGCTTCAAGAAGACGACACGTTACTTGATGTGCTCCTACCAAAAGGCACTAGGCTCTGGTTCAACGCAATCATTTTGCTATTTTTCGAAGCACGTATCCGGCTCGAAGAACCGACAGAATTGATGATACCATTGGAACTCTTCCTGAATAAAAACATTCGTGAGGGAGATTTGTCCAAGAATCAGAGCAACAATGGACGGCCTAGGTTAAAATGTGGAAGAGAACCTCAACCAAGTTACAGTCCCCAACCGGATACAACTGGCAGAAGATTGTAAAGAAGCATGCTGGTTGAAGTCCAGGACACGCACGATGATTGATGTCCATCGACACCTAAGCGCCAAGCACTGAAGACGATGAAAAAAGAACTATGTCAAGGGAAACACTTAAGAATTTTTAAACAAAAACTTTGCAACAAATCTTAACTTCGACTCGTCTTCGCTGCAAAGGTGTACAATTTCTTAACCTGAGCAGAACATATGGAGACCATCAGGGGGATTTATTTCGCGCGCTTTGACCAACAAATCATTGCAATATCCAGCTCGAAGGACCATTTTGATCCGATTGCATTAAGCTGTTATCACTGCAGATTGATATATCGCAGAGGTGGATAATCAAAGACGCTTGTTGCTTGTAGCCCCATCTTTCTATACTCTCGGAATAGGTCCAAATTGAGGGAATTGAGATCGCATTGGCTAAGTGGGCACATAAGGTCATCTGGACACACGCTGAAAGTTCTCGGTTCGATTTCTGGGCTGAACACTTTGCACTTTGTGATGGCACTTTGTCGCGGCGCTCTATCGAGGCACTTTGTCGCGGCGCTCTATCGAGGCACTTTGTCGCGGCACTTTGCGGCGGTACTTCCCCTTTCAGGATGCTGGCAACGTTCAAGGAGCACTAGCTGCCTCTGAAAAGTTTCCCAAATTTCCCTATTTGATGTCAGCAGCTGCCCCATGTCCCCTCAACTTTGGTGGGAATAACAGCTTTTACTACATGTTCGACTGGCAGCAGCATTCATGCATGGAATTAACCACTGGCGAATGGACACGTGTGGTCGCCGTGGCGTAGTGGGTAGAGTGCGACGCTCGCACGCCGAAGGGTGTAGGTTCGACTCCCAGCTCAACACCAATTTTTCGAATTTTTCACGGCACCACCTCTTTCGAGCTGCTGACAACACTCAAAGAGTAATAACTGTCTAGGAAAGCTTCTCAAATTTCGCCGTTCGGAGTCGGCAAAAAACTGTAGGTCCCTTCTACTCGTGAGAGAACAGTAGCGCGCACAACACGAGTAGTTGATGAGCAAAGCTAGGCCCTGGTCCCCCTTTGGACTGTAGCGCCAACAATTATTATTATTATTATTAATGGATACGACCGGCAGTGTAATGTTGACCTCAACAAAATTTGAACTGAGAGTCCCCAAGATGAAAATTTGGCTTCTAATCAAAATCTTGCACCTACAAGTGGCGTTCAATATATTCTCGGTATTGATCACAGCTTTTTCCCGATACCGAGAATATATTGAACGCCCCTCGTATGTGCTTGCTCACTTTCTTCACGATGGTCATGGCCTTGTATTAAGAACAAAATTACATTTATTAGATGTCACTTCTGTTGTATGTGCCTAATTGTAGCGTGACTAGTTTGTCGTACTTTAAAGTGGTCGGTCTTTTGCCGGCCTCCCGGCACTGTTTCCGAGTTTCCTTGCCTTGTAAAACGGGAACTTCAATGAGGAGCTGTTGAGCTCTTTACCAGGAGGACCAACATAAGGGAAAACAAAGGATTGAATAAATGTTTGCTGAGGGAGCTAGAAAAAGAAAAAATCCGACTGTAGTCCATTGTGCTTCCACTTATCCTCTGACAGAACCTCTCAACAGTTTAAAAGGGATCCCAGTTACCGCCAACCTTGGGACACCACAGGTTAAGATTGACGTCATCATAGGACAAACGACTCCATTCTTCCTCCAGCGGCTTTGTCAATGGGAGAGTATTAAAAATTTCCTTTTTTAAAGACACTGAAAGCTAAAGTCAGCAAACTACCATTCGATGGGTTCCAAACCTGCGTCTTTCCCACACACACGTCGCTTTGAGGTCAAAACATCCCACGCTAGAAGAAATATTCGAACTGTTGATACAAGAGCTCGTTGATCAAACAAAGTGAAAATCAATTTTCGAGGGCACGCTTTAACTGCTTACCGAGCTAATCACTTGATCGATGCAATAAAATCTTAAATTCTGCACAACGGCCTAGATTCGCTGAATAAAACCGAAATCCAAGAAAACGCCTTAAATACCCCCATTAGGAGAGGAGGCTTTCTCTCTCCCATCTGGAGCCGATCGGTGAAATGTGAAACAGAAACAAAACGATGCTGCGTGCGAGTGATAAATCCATCACTTAACGCAGACTTAGAGCCCACAGAATTGAATATTCAACTTCATACATAATTCAGTCCCATAGATACATCCGAAAGTGATCACAGGGACCACAGCCTCGATCTGTGGAGGTCCGCAAGCACGAAGCTAATCGCTGGTAAATTTTGTTCAATTTATCAGTCGCCGCCACCGCTCCAGCAGAACGCAGCAGAACGGCAAAACGTTCGCCCAAAACGAAATCGTATCTCTCAGCACATTCAGTGATAGCTCCGCTGTAACTGTACACTATGCGGTCATCGTGGATGGCAAGAATTTGGCAGACGAGCACAGCCCAGCGCACCCAGGCTGAAGAGGTTGAAGACATCTGTTGAATTATTCATTTGCGGAGCGGGGAGGTGGGGACGAAGGAGAGGGGTTCTAATAATTCGATGGTTCGGGCAATAAACACTTTCACGCTCCATAAGGTTCTACACACGTACACTTCAGCTTTGAAGCCGGCGAAGTGGGTTCTCTGCGGCTAGAAAGGAAAACACGAGTGTTCTTCTTTGCGACAGCTTGACATGCAAGTGGGCGAGTGCACTACTTTCTGGATGGAATTTTGGCAACGCAAGTGATCCAATTTTTGATTTTGCGGCGCTGGCCGAGTGAGTGTCAACGAGGGCAAATGTGGAGTAATGGCTCATGGATGATGGCTGATGGATGATGGCACTCCTTGATGGCACAGCGGATGGGGAAAGGTGTGATTTGGAGTGCAAATGGGTATTCCTTTGGAAGTTTTGAGGGGTTGAAGGGTTTGTTGGAATTTTTTAAGAAGAAGGAGGAAATGGTAAGTTTTGGAAGGTGGACCAAGGACTTGCAGTTCGAAGGTAGGAAACTTTCCCTGAGTCGATGCCGCCGTATGATGAAGGTTTCTGTGGCAAAAACTTACAAACTCTTGGACTCAATGAAGGATTTCGAGGGAATTGACGCAGTCTCTGATTTATTTTGGCAACTTGGGCGAGAAATGAGACGAAAGACCATATTTTGAAGAGCATTCTCATCCCTTCAGATTGCGAAGAAATTTCTTTGGGATGTACCACGGGGCTCAATGCGATTATCGGCTGTCTGCTGTTGTCTGTGATCATTGGTGTCCCCTGCAGCAAGCAGCACTCACTTTCACTTGCAATGTGGTCTGTTCGTAAATATCTCTACGAGTTTAAACTTGTAGATATATCTCCACGACTGTCGACTGAAGTTGTTAAGCTCGATCTCGAAGTCTTTTCAAACTCCGGGAACGTTTGCCAAAATCTGTAGCTGCCACCTCTCAAGCTCTGGGGATGTTTACCAAGATCTGTAGATGACACACTGCCTTCTAGCTGCCACCTCCCAAACCCCGGAAATGTTTGCCAAAATCTGTAGCTGCCACCTCTCAAGCTCTGGGGATGTTTACCAAGATCTGTAGATGACACACTGCCTTCTAGCTGCCACCTCCCAAACCCCGGAAATGTTTGCCAAGATCTGTAGCTGCCACCTCTCAAGCTCTGGGGATGTTTACCAAGATCTGTAGATGACACACTGCCTTCTAGCTGCCACCTCCCAAACCCGGGAAATGTTTGCCAAGATCTGTAGCTGCCACCTCCCAAGCTCTGGGGATGTTTACCAAGATCTGTAGCTGACACACTGCCTTCTAGCTGCCACCTCCCAAACCCTGGAAATGTTTGCCAAGATCTGTAGCTGCCACCTCCCAAGCTCTGGGGATGTTTACCAAGATCTGTAGCTGACACACTGCCTTCTAGCTGCCACCTCCCAAACCCTGGAAATGTTTGCCAAGATCTGTAGCTGCCACCTCCCAAGCTCTGGGGATGTTTACCAAGATCTGTAGCTGACACACTGCCTTCTAGCTGCCACCTCCCAAACCCTGGAAATGTTTGCCAAGATCTGTAGCTGCCACCTCCCAAGCTCTGGTGATGTTTGCCAAGATCTGTAGCTGACACACTGTCTCCTAGCTGCCATCTTTCAAGGTCTGGGGATGTTTGCCAAGATCTGAAGCTGACGCACTGCCTCCTAGCTGCCACCTCCCAAGCCCTGAAAATGTTTGCCAAGAACTGTAGCGGCCACCTCCTCGTTGCTACACTGCCTCTACGTATTTTTTTCTGGCCTGTAGACGCTTTGGGGATGTTGCCACTTCCCTAAATTCTATCAAAAAAAATCTTTCGGTGGGCCAGTATTGCATGTCAGTTGCTCCCTCTTTTCTATCTGTAAGAATTTGAAGTCCTGTCGAGGAGACAAACGTGTCGGAGGGAACCACACGTCCGTTTGTAAGACTAAATCCTGCACAGAGTCATATATGGATGTGTGATTGGCTTTACAATTCATCCCAGCTCGAAGGACCACTTTTTAGGGCCCCTTGAGGCGTGTCCCCTCCTCAGTCAACTTGCAGCTCCCTGTAGCAGAAAACCATTAAAAGGAATCTGCTGAGACTGAGGTTCCAGCTATCAAAACAACTGTGTGAAGACCCTTCCTTCAATCATCTTTTCCAGAAGCCGTCAAGGCCACAGCAAACCATGGAATGCGAAGCAGCTAGTTGTCAGTCAATTCCCAGGTCTTCTCATCAGCACGTCACTTGTATTTTCGTAAGTCCCAAGCTGCACTTCCCCGATGCAAATGCATCCCATGGTCTCAACTCGAACATCCACAGCCGCAGCCTACAGCAGCGGATTCGGTTCCCCTCCCAGTCTGCTGCTCCACATCACATCAACTCCATTCATTTCCGCTCGTTGGGTAGGTAATCTTCTTCAGAAGCGAAGCAAAAACAAAAAACACACCAACAACCAGCCACGAAGACCGAGAACGACTTCGAGTCCTACGGCCGGAAGAAATTAGCAAAAGGGTATCATTTTTCCACCTGTACAGGGTTTTGGAATGCCGTTGCGGGGCCTCTTCTTCTCACCGCCGTCGACCTCGCTTTTGTGCTCTTCACTTGACTCGAATGGGGGGGACGCAGGTGAACGAACAAAGACCCAACAAAGAGAGTGTGAGAGAATTAATCATCGGATTAATGAGAGATTACGAAGTTTATTTCTCATGGAAGTGGAGTGGGCACGGTGACGGCGAAGACAAGCCTGTTGCTGCGTGGTAACGACGACGGCGACTACGACCACGGAGAGGAAATGAGTTACTTGCGCGCGCCTTACCGCCTCTCGCCGAACTGCCGATGGCATTAACGATTCTCCGCGCGGAGTATGCTGAACCTGATGTAAGTGGGGAAAGTTCTGAGCTGAGAAGTGACTGGAACTTTCACTTGAAGGAGAGGCATCCTTGATGGGGAGTTCTGAAGGGGATCTGACTTAAGACAGATTTTGGCCCTGAAGTGGAATCTAAATGAAGTCAGTGGATTTTATTTTTGGTGAAGCAGAGGAGCACCAACTGGGGCGGAGTCCTCGACATAGTCAACAACCTGACAGACACCCTCGAATAAAAGTAAAACAAATTTTAGAGCCCATTAAAAATAACTAGAGCTCCACCTTGAGCTCGTTTGAAAGCAATTCGCTTTGGCGCACAAGGACAGACTTTGCCACTCTTCGATAACATCCGACGGACAGCGTGTGACACACTTTCTGTCATTTGAATTGCCGATTAACGGACGTTTCATGCTTGAAGCACCCTTGTCGGGCAGTGCTTTGCAGTCGGAAATTGTGGCGAACAAGGTGAACAGTCACGCCTAGATCTGGGGTCTCAACTCTAGGAGACTGGATTGAAGGTTCTGCGGTGAGACTTTGGAGTACCGTGTGGTCAGTGGGTCGTGATAGGAGGAGGGTGATTGGAGAATGTCCGGAATGTGGTGAAACAAAACAATTTGGGACATTCGAGGTTGAAGTCTTAATTTGCGTCGTTTCATTTCAAATCGCTTGATTGGCAGACAAGGCATAGACAATTTTCTTGACTGGGCTTTGTTTCAAATCGTACACACCTAGCCAAGTGAAGGAGTTTTCAGCCGTGGATTGGACTAGGAAGAGAACAGAGAGAGACTCCAAGAAGTAGTCTTCCGTCATGCCCTGACGGAGCTTTGTTTCAAAATCAGAATCCTTGACCAAGTGAAGGAGTTTTCATCCTTGGACTGGACTAAAAAGACGACAGAGGGAGACTCTAAGCAGTGGTCTTCCGTCACGCTCTGACGGAGCTTTGTTTTAAAACCAGAATCCTTGACCAAGTGAAGGAGTTTTCATCCTTTTACTGGACTAAAAAGACGACAGAGGGAGACTCCGTCACGCCCTGACGGAGCTTTGTTTCAAAATCAGAATCCTTGACCAAGTGAAGGAGTTTTCATCCTTGGACTGGACTAAGAAGAAGACAGAGGGAGACTCCGAGCAATGGTCCTCCGTCACGCCCTGACGGAGCGTTGTTTTAAAACCAGAACCCTTGACCAAGTGAAGGAGATTTCATCCTTGGATTGGACTAAGAAGAAGACGCAGGAAGACTCCAAGCAGGTTTCTTCCGTCACACTCTGACGCAAGTGAAGGTGGAGCGTGGATTGAATCTGTCTGACGCTCAGAATCAAGTGAAGCATTTGTTGATTCAATGTCTGAGCTGCTATGGGAGCCCGATAGGTTGAAACTTGTTGAGAATGACTGGCCAAACGCAAGGCAATCACAAACCATGAAGCCACTTAAGCACCACTGCGCCCAAACACAAGCCCATCAGACCGCCAAATGACTTCAAGACACTAAGCTCTCACAGTGCTGCCTCATCAGTTACGCGCCGTCATTGCAGCACGTCACGCACCGATGCACCCGTCAAAACACTTCTGTGTAGTTGCTGGATTCGGAAAACGCTGAACGTCGACCCTCATTTCCAGCGCGATCCAACACCAATTTGGAAACAAGATCGCAAGGCAGGCCGGCAGCCGGTGGGATAGTTCCTCTGCATCCCATCGGAATCTTCTCACACAGTTCCCATCAATCGTCGGCTCATCCTCGCATGCATTCCACGAACCAGTTATTCGAGCATCCCCCCGCTCCCCGACGTAGTTTACATCCCATGTCATTACCGGCTAAACTCGGTCTTGACACGTTAAGCGTGAAAGTTAGCCGTTAACTTATGACTCAATGTGCAGTTGAAATTAGCAGGAAACGACAACGCCACGCCGTCGGTGCGATGACCGACCGCGTCGTCGCTGCTTACGCTAGAACAAATCGTTGAAACAAAATGACGGAAAACAGAAGAATACAAAAAAAATTCTCAATCAGTGGTTAGTTGCGATTTTCGTGACGCTTTACCTGTGTCAGCCATTCCATCGAAAAATTTCGAAAAGTTACTCTTTGGCTTTAGGAATATGATTCTCGGTTCCATAGCCATGTTGACTCTGTGGCCAGCAGTGCGTTGGCTCTGTCGGGGTTTCACTCTCCTGCGTGTGCACTGTTTTACTTTGTTTTTCGTCCGTTTGCGAGATGTGGGAAAAACAAGAAACGAAGAGGAAAAAAAAAACGATATTTGATGACGTTTCGAAGATACGCGCAAAAGATCTCTCGGTACACGCACGGAATTTATTGTCTTTCTCGTCTCACTCAGGCGTGGCTTTTAAATTGTTTTTTCACTTTTTGGCGGTTTCATCACAAACACACATTCACTCACTGCTGCTGGAGTTTTTCTTCCTAAAATTGAAAAAAAAATAGAAACGATGAAGTATACGCAACGGTTCGGAGGGCGTTTCCATCCTCCCAAGCGGGGTTTCACACATTTTTCTTTTTGTCCCAGAACTTTCGATGGATTTTCCTGCAGCCGGTGGAGATGGGCCGAGAGATACAGCAACCGGAAGAAGACATCCGATGGGTATCTTGATCTATGCGCTGCACTTAAGTGGGTCTTCCCCCCTTCCTCCCCCATTTGTCCCACGTAGGCTACGACAAAAAAAAAAACAACAGAAAAAAACTGCAACACCCTAAAGAGAATTTAATGAATGCCAGTCTGCCTGCACACAACAAAGACCTGTCCAACGACCATCAGCACCTGCCACAGGCTACTGCCCCACCTCCCTGCAACCAGTACGCCAAAAAAATGGAACGTTCTCTGGATATGAAGAAATGAGAACAAAAGTTCGCCGGAATCGAATCGAATTCAACTCAGTTCAGCACGCAGCAGTGCGGTGTTGTGTTGTCGGGTTTTTGTTTTTGTGTTCAGCGTGAAACGACTTTTGTGGAAAATTGGAACAATTACGCACCTGACGGTGCGGTACGCAGTCCATGGGCGGCATAAACTTAAAGGGAACCAGGAGAAGGGAAAAAACGAAAAAATGCACATTTTATTGCTCTCAATGGAGATACGTGCGGACGGGTTGAGGAATTTCGAATTTCTGCTGTCTGTCTGTCCACGGGGTTGATTTCATCGTAATTTGAGCAATTTTTGTTTTTTTTGTCGAATTTCGGTTTGAGCAGGAAACGGGACGCAGGAGAAAGGGTTTCGTTCCGAGAATGACCATAAACGTCGCTCCTGGTACGTGTGAAGTGAAAGGCAGCTGGCGGATGGTGACTTCAATTGGGACTTGTCGTCATAGCCGTTTTTGAGGACAACTTTGATGTGAAGAGGGAGGGCGAGTGTGGTGTGGGAAGGGGAACTATCGGAAAGCCCACAAAATGGGAGGAGGCTATGCTCGCAGCTCGCACTGACCCTTGTCACCTGACAATAAATTCCTGGACACTCTTAAATGAAGCTCCTTGACAGGAACAGTACAAAAATGATTTTTTTTCGACTGAAAATTCAAAAGAGGTTGACACCCCGATTCTCTGCAGCCCAACAGACATACGCTGCACAAGCCCCATCCTCTCCCGGCACGATGGCAGGCAAACTGTCCTTTTGTCACAACATCTTGGGCAGTTTACGAAATATCCAAATCGATCACGTTCACACTTCAAGTGACAGAATGAACGTCAAACAAGTGCCTGACGTCACGCAGCCTCTTGAGACAGTTGTTGTTTGTCGCGCACGGGTTGGTGTCAAGTGGCACTTGAGATGGAGTGCAGATAGAGGCGGAAGAGCGCATTGTCGGGTTTGGACCTGATAACGATTTGTGCAGCTAAACACTTTGAATTGTTGTCGATGACAATCGTTCATTGGGAGTTATTGGTGCAAGGAAGGCTTTAAGCCTTGCCTTAGTGGCTTGAATGTACAGATAGAGGTCGATTTTAACTCTAGAGACTTGGAATGGGATGAACGTTTGCTCGACTGGGGATTAAATGAGGGGAAGAGGGCACCGAATCAGGAGATACGACGCCGTCATGACCACTGTGACCTTTCGTAACTTCGTCAACCAAATTTCAAATTTTGCCCGTTGTCTCGTAAGGAGCGTAACGACCGGAAGAATTGTCAGCCTGAACCCGATTCCTGGCCATTGGAGGGCAATGAATGACATGTCAAGAAACTCAATCCCTTGGACTCGCCATCGCGATCCATATTTAATTGGATTTTGTTAGTGGCGCCCCCTTTATGTCCCGGGGCGGTTACAAACTTGCAGATCAATGCACAAGAATAGTAAAAGTGTCTGGCGGAAGGGTTGGGCTTCTTATACAATGAGTTCCGTGGGTGTTGCCGAGTTGGATAGGAAGTCGATGCGATTGCTCTCTTGTCTAGCAATCTGCCTGTCTGATGCAACAATCGACAGCTACTTGAGCTACGGCTCAAAAATACCGGCAGAGGAGGTATAACCGAAGTAAAGTAGACTGCTTTGAAGAAGTATAAGAAGTGTCTTTGGGACAAGGAAGTGACCCAGAAGGAGCCACATCAAGTCTAATCTACATTCAGCACTTAAAAGAGCGCTCAATGGCCTCATTTCCAGATCGACAACGGGTGTCTCCGAAATACTATTTCTTTCAGTCCGGAGTTTTAAGCGTTTGCTTTGATAAACTTGAAAACTTTCTGCGCATGAGCAATACCTCAAAGGGTTTGCCAGCTAGTCAAACATGCTGAGCGCTGTCAACACCGGCAGATGGGATTGGATAGTGTCGAACATTGGGGAAGTTTGTAGAACGAGGGGCCGTGTTGGTAGCATGTTCGTTTTCTGCAAAATTTCATGCTTACCGTTGAATTAAAAAATCCAGCATGCTGCCATTTACAGTGGAAGACAATGGGCGAATGAACTGACCAGATGAAATTTGGAATACAATGCAGGACAAGCCTTAGCTTTGTGATATAGGAGGTGAAAGAGCTTCACTTGAATGTCACCAATATTGCTCACAGTTTGCGCTTGACCATCCAATTGGAGAAAAGCGACAGGAGGTGCCACTTGCAACTACGAAAATCTTTAAAGTGAGACCTTGGGAAGGTACCTCGGTGACAAGTATTCCCAAATACTCTTCTGACAAGTTGTCACCTTTGATGGACACTTCTCCTTGATGGACACCCTTCATTGACGGAGGCATTTCTTTGAAGAAATCCCCTTCTTTGGCGATCACTCCTCCTTGCCGGGCATTCTTTTGACGGACGTTCCTATCTATAGGTAATCACTACTCCATGACAGAGATTCTAACTTAACCTACATCCTTCTTTGAACAGTCCCATTTGCAGGCTAACTTTTTACGGACAGCCTCCTTGGCGGACACCCTCCTTGGCGGACACCCTCCTTGGCGGACAAACTCCTTGGCAGACACCCTCCTTGGCGGACACCGTCCTTGGCGGACACCGTCCTTGGCGGACACCGTCCTTGGCGGACAAAGTCCTTGGCGGACACCGTCCTTGGCGGACACCGTCCTTGGCGGACACCGTCCTTGGCGGACACCGTCCTTGGCGGACACCGTCCTTGGCGGACACCGTCCTTGGCGGACATCGTCCTTGGCGGACACCGCCCTTGGCGGACACCGCCCTTGGCGGACACCGCCCTTGGCGGACACCGTCCTTGGCGGACACCCTCCTTGGCGGACACCCTCCTTCGCGGACACCCTCCTTGGTGGACACCGTCCTTGGGGGACACCCTCCTTGGCGGAGACCCTCCTTGGCGGACACCCTCCTTGGCGAAACACGCTCCTTGCCGGATAGCTCTTTTTGACTAGAAACCAATTTCCATGATTCCAGAATAAAAGTCATTCTGGAGACGAACGTCTAAGACAGACACCCATCAAAACCGAACAAAGTGCTCCCTCCTGGTTCAAGTTCCATTTAGCTTAAGTTCTGATCCACCTGGACAATGCCTTCAACTCTCTCCAAAATCTAACAACCAGAGACCAACACTTTTTTACATTCCCCCACACTTCCGCTTCCGTTTCATAACTAGTCCAAATAATCACCGACCGCGCTCGTTAAACCGAAGTTCGAGAGATTCGTCAAAGCATTTATCAGCCCAAGCAAACAAACGCACGATGTTCCACCCGCGGAGCTTAATATCCAGTCACTGTTTATGGCCGAATTGCTGCCCCACTTCCAGATAGGCGGATGTTTGGATACCGACACTGAGGTCAACTGAAGTGAAATTTGATAAAAACACAAACAGACGTCGAACCATATTTATGAGCGATTGTAAAGATTGACTGGAATGGGGGTAATTTGATTTTGGACAAACGACTGGCGTTGTTTGACGTGGATTGTGATCAACAGAGTGCTCATACGTGTTACTAGATCGATTAGAGCATTGTTTTATTTCGGAACATGAACTCAGTCGACGACACCGTCCCGATGAGGCCGACAAAGACGCATGTATCTTCGGCGAGGGCGACGATCTACCACCTGTTCGAAATTCAAGGAGTTGGATGAAATAGAGGAGTGGAACACATGAAGCAGAAAAGTGGTACAAGAGACCACAGGAGAATTGGATTACTCGTGAAATGGCCAAGGCATACAATAGACATCAAGACGCAGAAGAAGAAAAAGGAACAAATTTAGTCGTTTCCGGGGACTTGGGAAATTTTTTGGTTTCACTAAAACACATGTACTACGCCTAACATTGAACAAAGAGTGACTGTCTTGGACTGCCTTCAAGAAGGACGAAGATCTAGAATCCGAAAAGCCCCAGTCATGCGATTGTTCAATGAACAAAGAGTGAGTGTCTCGGACTGCCTTCAAGAAGGACGGAGATCTAGAATCCGAAAAGCCCCAGTCATGCGATTGTTCAATGAACAAAGAGTGACTGTCTCGGACTGCCTTCAAGAAGGACAAGGATCTAGAATCTGAAAAGCCCCAGTCATGCGATTGTTCAATGAACAAAGAGTGACTGTATCGGACTGCCTTCAAGAAGGACGAAGATCTAGAATCTGAAAAGCCCCAGTCATGCGATTGTTCAACACTAGCGATACTATTTTGACAACACTTCTTTGAATAAGATGGGAGTTTGGAAGGTATAGAGCTAAAGGAGGTGCTCTTAGTTCAACAGAATATCACATGGTGGATTCAGGAGGAACGGACCATAGAAGCCGGGAAATTGCAGGAACTCTTACTCATAGATGGTTTCGTCTTCCGATAAAATACCACGTGAGAAAAAGTTGCAAGCTAGGCATTTGGCTGATTCGCTAATACATATCACAACTAATGTGTCAGATCATCAAACGTAAGCCCAAGTCGACCTAAATGTTAAAAATGACGACAGCTGTTTGGCTGTTTGATTACTACTATGTTCTCTAACGAAAAAGTTATTGATTTTGTCACTTTTTTGACAGTAAGTTGGCCACAAAGTCTGTCAATTTGAAGAACCTTAATTTCTGAAGATGGAAGGCAGAATTGAGACATGGCAGCTAACAGCTCCATCAATTTAGCCTGAAGCACGCTTCAGTGATTTGAGGGATTCAGGGAAACGTTCAAGGATTCAGGGAAATGTTCAAGGATTCAAGGAAAGGTTCAAGGATTCAGGGAAAGGTTCAAGGATTCCGGGAAAGGTTTAAGAATTCAGGGAAAGGTTTAAGAATTCAGGGAAAGGTTTAAGAATTCAGGGAAAGGTTTAAGAATTCAGGGAAAGGTTCAGGGATTCAGGGAAAGGTTCAAGGATTCCGGAAAAGGTTCAAGGATTCAGGGAAAGGTTCAAGGATTCCGGGAAAGGTTCAAGAATTCAGGGAAAGGTTCAAAGATTCAGGGAAAGGTTCAATGATTCAATGAAAGGTTCAAATTTAGGACTCCTAAGTGGACGTCGAGACTAATTTTCAAGTCTTTACTCACTGAACGAAATAATAAATAGACCGCTGAGCTGTCATTCGCTTAACTCTTTCCATCATCTGAGTCCAGTTAGTAAAATTTGTTCTGAAAGGATCATTGATAAACTGTCACAAGTTATTTGTTACGAAAATATTTCCAATTTCCAATCTTAAACATGAGCCTCAAAGTGTGTCAAAATATTGTTTCCCGCACTTTGTTGACTACAGTTTACACGGGACCAGAGTTTGCTCTCTTATTCGTGTGGGTTGCTCAATAATTTTTTCTTGAGTAAAGGAACCTTCAATTTATGGACATGCTTGCTTTTCATAAACAGCTTTCTTTGTCAGAAGTGCGAAGGAAACGAAACGTAGCCCCCCAGCGCATTGAACAGTGCATAGTCCTTAAAGTCACACCGACCACCACGTTTTGACCTTTTTAGACCCCAACGGCAGTCTTAAATTGTTGATAGTTCAAAAATCACTTTTACAAAAAATCGTATGTTTTGAAAATTGCGTCCATTAATTTTTGAACTTTCGGAACTGCAACAATTTCGATCAAAATTGTTAGCGAATGGAGATGAGGTGAATGTTTTGAAGTCAAGGAGCCTAGAACAAATTTTTTGACAACTTTTTTTTGGACATTCCAAATGTTTGAACATTTGTTCAGAAAGTATACTGACTTTGATATTATGAACAGAGCAAGGGCGTTTGCGAATTGTTGCAGTAAGAGCAATGACGTAGTCTAGTCTGGTTTAGCCTAAAGTCGCATTGGTACTCGAAATGTCCAAAGTTCCAAAATGCCTAAAATCCCGATAAGGAAAACGACAAACAATTCATAAAAAAAATCACAGAGGCAGCTTTGTGGGACTATACCCCGCATGCCCTTGGACACTTTGGGATTTTGAACTTTGGGCCTCTGTGCACTCCTATCAGTTTTTGTAACTCGATTTTCTTTGAACTAGAGTCCGGAAGCCAGTATTTTAGGTCCGACATAAATTTTTCACCTCACCCGGGAGGGAGTGACTGACTGCTTTTGAAGAAAATTTACAGCTCTAAGTACAGTCAGAAAGTTCCTCGAAACACAACACGGAACTTTCCAAATCTCCGTCCTTCTCAGTGAACTTCTTCTCAAATATTTAAACATGTCAAGACCTAACGCGTAACTGTCAAAATCTCCCCCAAATCCTAAATTAAAGGTCACATCAGCTGTTTAAACCGCAAACGGTGCAAAAGAATACGCAAGAAATTAAAAAAAAACACAAGTTCCACAGTCACAAGTACCACTAAGCCCCATCAGGGCGCCTTTACCGATCAAAACAAAGACCAGTTGAGCCCACCTCTGGGTGAATGTCACTCAACCGTCTCCTGGCCGAAACTCGATAAAATTTAATCCACCCGCCTCCACACGCCCCCGTCTGTCACGTCCAACTCGACTCAAATCTCTATTTACAACCAGAACACAGTCAGCAGACAATGCGTGGAACAAATGGCTTTCAAACGAAACGTAAACATTGACACGGCAAACATTTGCAGCGAAAAGTTCTTTCCACAGACAAACTGTGACAGATCTGCGGATCAACGCAATTAAATGAAAAACAAAACAAAGCACACTTGCCTTGAACTTTGCATCTGCTGGAACCTGTTCCAGATAAGAACGCGCACTTAGCACTTTAAAACTGACCCAAACTCGGATGGGCATTCACGATGCGCGAGAGAGCATGAGCAGCCTGACAAAGGGTTGACGCGTGACTAAGTGGTCTCTCAGCGGCCGTGACACTGTTCGATTGATAAGGTGCGCACTTATCAGACTTGATCGTGGCTTGTGCTCTGTCTAATGACTATTTTCGTTCGGTTACCACACTCCACACACACACGGGCACCACCTGAAAGTTGTGTGTGTGGAGTGAACTGGTTTACTGAGCCCACCGTCTTAGACTGTCCGCTTCTTGTATTCGTTCTGCTTCAGCGGATATTTGAAAGTAAAATTTTTCGTGCGAAATTTTTGCCAAAAACACAGCCACGGCGGTGGTCGAAGGAGGCTATTAAATCGCTGGGCAGCAGGTGCCTGGTGGCGTGGCGTGACTGCGATAAACGTGTGAGAGATGAATGACCCACCTTGCATGCGTTCTGACACACACAAGAATTGTGTCAGAATTCAAAGAAACGAAAATGAAAGCTGCATCGCTGGAATGACTCGCATGTGAGTCACTCAACGATGCAGTTGAACATCCGGAATAAAGGTCTGAAAGGTCACCGCCTCGAGCCTCGCAGCTGGTTTTCGACTCAGTTTTGGCAGCTTTTCTCGACGTCAAGTTGGCCACGAACGAACGAGCGCGCGATGGAGGAGGATACAAGGCAGCGACCTCATCTAACATTCCGCATAAGTAGACTATTCTCCAGCCATCTTCGTCGTCGTCGTATCTATCCAACCATCCGTCCATCTAATGCGATATGTAAGTGTGTGTTTTGATGTGTAGATACTTCAGTTTTTATTCGCACATATTCTGCATCGTTAAGAGCACAGCAACTGCGGTGAGCTGCCTCTGCACCGCAAAGCCGCACTGAAAGTGGTAAAGTCGCGCTACCCGACGAATAATATCTGCACGGATCTGTGTGTGACCCCCATGAGAACAAAGATACCAGAAAACGACGAGGGAAACCACTAGAAGACATTCCAAACGCTATTCCAAGAGCCAGCAGCAGCGCCGCCAACGTCGCCGTCATCGTCGGCAGCGCCGTGTTGAATACAAAATTTGCTAGATGCCAATGTGCAATGTGCTAGGTGACAAATTCAGTTCACATTTGCATACAAGAACCCGATAGATACACAAAACCGCCCCCGACCACCCCTCGCTGGATGGATTTCTGATTCAAAATTTGGGTTACACTTGCATTTCTCTCTTCGTCTTCCACCCACATCGGGTATCTCTCTCCCCATCTCCGGCGGCACAAATTCAGGAATTCACAAAAATATAAAACAACAACACACACTCAAATAGACGAGCACAAGAAACTGAAGAAAATCCAACGAAAGACGCGGCGGCGGTGGCGGCGACGATGACGGTAAAGTTTTGTAAGGCACACCGCACACACACGGGGCACGGCGATCGACTCTACTTACTCTCGCTCGCGCTCCGAATCTTAGCAGCACCCAACACGATTGAGTGTAAACGTTCAACTGAATCAAAGACGAATTGGCCAGAGTCTTAAGCCGGTCGGTGTATGAGACGACGGCAGCGACGAAGTCGTGTGGAGATGGTGGAGACGGAGAGAGACGTGGCCAGTTTGTGTGTGTGTGGAGTTGTAACAGCTGTTTGTCAGCGTTAAGCACTTTGCGTCACAATCTTTCGCTCTCCCTCTCTCCCCCTATCTCGTTGACTCCCTTCTCCCCGCCTCCCCCTTCACGCCACACACTGATGGGTTTTTGCGGGACAGTAGTAGCAGTCAAGCAACCAAACGATTGTCGATTGAACGAGCGATTGCGATCGAACAAGTGAATTTTATTCGGGTTACATTTGTTGTTGTTGTTGCGGTCTGATGAGAGATTGTATTCCACAGCAAATGAAAGCGCAACAACAACTCTGGCGAAATACAGACAGCCCCACACAAACTGCCAGTCAACTGCGATGACGATCCTCAAACCGATCTAACCGATCGCGACGACGATCGTCTACCCAAGCGGCAGAGGGAGGTGTGTCGCACAGGGGACTGGCGCATTTGAAGAGGTTGACAATTACTCTGAATATCAGTATCAAATTGAATTTGATTGAGTGATTTATGAGATACGTAGCGACGGTGCTAGGGCTTTTCTCCCCGCGAATGCGGGTTAGGTAATTCAGAAAAGACGCTCTTCCTGCTGCACGGATGCGGGCCGACGGGCGGGCGGGCTGGCCGACGCAGATGCATGCACACAGTGTGTCTCTCATTTCGGGGGGATATTTCATACATGATGTGGGAGAGAAAGTGGTGTGTACGAGCAATAAGTGTGGAAGTGGAGCAGCAACAGAAGCGGTAGCGATGAGAACCTTTCTTTAGGTTCTGATGTGTCGCATCTTTCCCTCTGTTTCACCATTCAGCTCACGTTTGAGGTCGATGGGAAATTAAAGTCAATTGTGTGTGAAGATAACGAGAGGCGGAAGCGCAGTGAGCTTTGTGGTTGTACTTGACGCCCGGATTGGATTGAATTGGATTTGTTCTTGAGCCTCTTGAGAGGATGGCGATAATGTGTGGTGGCGCCGTTTGAAGTGGCATCTCGTCAGAGGTCGATTAATTAACGCAGCTGATGAGTCCCGGAGTGAATGGGGGATTAAGACTTGAGTTCGATGGTTTTGCGTTGCATCTGCGCCGGTTTTCCCCGGTCGACGATCGATGAAAGTGATCATCTCCGTTGACTGTGTTCCGCTGTTTTCTATTCTCGACCTCGATCGCAGGAGCTTATCAAGCGCTTGCCGTTTCTGACGCAGATCGGGGTATCTGTGCATATTCTCGGAACAACTTTATGCAGTGATGCAAGATTTGCTAGAGCTGTACGAACTTTTGGAACTTTTTATGAGAAAGGGCTTGAGCAGGACTTCCGCTTTATGAGATATTCACCTGCCCATGCAGAGTGAGATGATCATTTCAGGTGGAATCGGGAACAGACGCCAAGATTTAAGGAAGCAGGAAAGCTTTGACTTCGCATGCCCATCTGAGATCAAAGGGTCGCAACAGACATAAGCCGCTGAAGCCTTCAACTGTCCTCATCGTTCACCTAGCCCTAGGTCCAGTCTTAATTGATGATGAGAATAAAGGGAGTACCGTGACAGAAGCAAACTGAGCAGAGTGTTGCTTGAGGTCGAGGACTGTGATGGACGTGTCTTGAAAGAGGCTCAATCCGACTGTGTTGTGTCTTGAATAGAATTTTCAAACGACGAGTTTGTTGTTTTCACACAACCTTCCAGATCTATCCTTGAATATGGCGACATTCCAAAATGTGTGTCAATTCAGCAGTGGGATCCTCAGACGGCGCCCGCTCTGTGCACCATTCTAGGACAAAGAATCGACTGCTGAGGGGTCCTGTGATGGACTTTGCAACTCGAAAGAAAAGAATTAAAGCAGCAGGAGTCGACAGTGGCTGCTCATTGAAAGAAATTGAGGACTGGTGCCGGTGGGACTATCAGGCGTCAAGCCAAGCCTTCAATCAAGCCCCTACGTTTTTTCTAATTTAGCACTTCTTCATTTCTTAGCCTCCAGCGCATGCTCAAGCACTCCATGCGAACACCAATAGGGCACCTCAATGGTTTCAAAAGTTCGTTCAGTATTCTTATGTAAAGCAGCTGATGGTTGATATGTTTCCGATCACTAAACGATCACCAGAGGACGAATACGCCAAGGAAGGAGAGGAGGATGAGGACACGAAACTCTGGAGTCCATAGGCGGACTACAAACTCAATCAAAGATAAGCCCTAGTCGCGGTGGCGCATGAACGATCAACTGCGACCGCCAGTCCGTGTGTCTCGGTTGTTGAACGATCACCTCAGCCAGATTGATCCTAAGGCTTATCCTTCCTAGGAGACATGCGTTGGCCACTCGGGACTGTCAGTTGGCAGCACTGCATTCGCGATCATTTTGAGATCAATTGACATCGTGCTGACGATCACTCAGTACAATGCAAAAGCGCAATGACTTTCTACAGGACGTACAAGGCATTCAAGGATGGGCAACAATATACAGTCTCAAGAGCAATGCAAGGAGAGAGAGATGCAGGTTGGTACCAAAGCATGATCTAAATCAGAAGACGGCTAAGCTTGCTATGAGAGCGGCAGTGAAATAGATTCCATTTAGATCACGAAAGGAAATAAGCTTTGAAAGATGAGCTTACATCAACCCCAGCTGAACTCAGTGGCCACGCACCAAATCAGCGGCTCCAAGTGTTGGTCCTCAGTGTAAGCCTGATCATTTTGCTTTTAAGCCAAGCTCTAAATAGTGAGGTTCCTTGGTGGGTAATTGTGTTTTTTCTTTTAATTTTGTTTTCTATCGAAGAGTCTCATAAGTTTTGTTCATACAAAAATGTAGCCAAGGTTTAATGAAATTATTTTAAAGCCAGACTTCAAGAGCTAATCGAAGTTTTATTTTTTAGTTTGTATCAAAATTGAAAGCTTATCCCATTGAAGTGAAAGTAGCTTTAACAATTCTCCTAGCTTCCAAGCCCTAAGCTGGCTTTGTGAACTAGAATCACAAGGAAGATGTTATTAAGCTTGGCTTAGAAAATATATAAAATTATTTAAGTTAATTTGTTCACTCGGGTGAGCAGAGTAAGCCGTTGTAGGACAAAGTAAGGCTTTCATTCAGACCATAAGCTCGACTTGAAAACTTTCATTTTCGCAGATTTGGCTTGAAAATCTAACTTTCAGAGAGTTCCACATCAAAGAGGAACCCTAAATGTGTCTAAGCCACTCCAGTCCGCCTGTAAGCCTCTCCAGAGCCACGACTTTTAAACATACATCTCTCAAAGTTTGATTTAGGAATCCTCAATTTCAATGAATGTAGTTTCAGAAGTGGTCGCCCTCCGGTTGTTTTCCATTGATGCATTCACCACAAAACCGAAACATCCATTCAACAGCCAAAGAGTTGCAAAAAACACACTGAAACTCTATCGAAACACAAGCCACATTCAACAAAACAAGCAAGCGTCCCGTATCAATTGTGTTTGCATTGTTATTGAAAAACAAAGTTGCCCCGGGCCCCAGGCGCAACTGATAACCCCCCCACTTCCAAAGTGCAGAAGCCAGCAAATGTATGGCGGCCACATGAAAGCGTGCTGATGATTTCCGATTTAATTAAATCGAATCGTAACAAATTATTTCATAAATACGAAATGCGCAACGTAAATTTATTCATTATTACGAAACGCGAATTGAGTATCCACGCGGCGCGATTGAGAGACGACAGACGACGGACAACCGTTGTGGAACTCAATTCGTCGAAGTGTACAGTTGGAGCACGTAAATTGAATTTTCAATTGCATTTATGCGGTGTTATCGATAATTGCTTGATGGGTTTTCGATAAGAGGCTAGAAATGAAATGATGATGGAGAAGTAGATTGAATAGGGTGCGGGCTGAAGTATCGCGATGGGTGATGGAAGTTGAAGGAAAATTTGTTGCTACGGGATATGACAGCCTTTGGAGATTTGCAAGTCTCAGGATTTGAGCTTGAAGCTTCCAAATTGTAGGGAAATTGAGATTGCATCCAATTTATTCAGATTCAGGCCACATTACGTAGAAGTACAAATCTTCTGTGAGCCAATCTTGTAAAAAAAGAATATATTGCCTCAGCCTAGGACATGCAATTTGTGGGAACCCTTCCAAATTCCCAAGTCCTCAGTCAGACAGATTGGGGAGAAAGCCAGTTTGAAGCCGAGCTTAAGAAAAAACATGTGAATAGGTTTGGAACCTTAACTTAGAAGGAAATCTTTCAAACCAGTCGCAACCAAACACTGAACTTAAGTCACAACAAACAATTAGAACAACAATTTGAAAGAATATCTTTAAAATCAGAGTCTGCTAAGGCTTGAGCGGCCATGTGCCTCCTCAGGTTTGGGCGATCTTCTCCGATGGAACCAGTGTTTAAGTTGAAGAGACACCTATAATATAACTAGATGCACAATTCGTAAGCTGAGCTTAAAGGTGACAGATATTTTCATTCTGCCCAGAAATATAGTGCATTTGTGGCCAGGAGTTAGCTGATTCTCCACATCGTTCGAAAGTTTTCAGGGCCTCCTGACCGAGAAGTATGAAAAGTCTCCTAAGTCTCCTAAGCCGGGGTTGACACACTATAACTTAAAACAAAGAACTAAGAACTGGTTTAATGAGCTGATCCTAGGAGACTTCAAGCTCAGTTTTGTTAATGGAAAAGTCAGTAAGTGAAAATTTGTCCTAAACCAGGCTTGTGCAAAATTGGTGGAAAACCTAACTTTGGAAAATAAACTTAAAAGTGGTTTAATGAGCCAATCCTGAGAGACTTATAAATCAGTTTTTTCAATAGGAGAGCCGGTAAATGAACAGTATTTTCTAAGCCAGGCTTGTGCAAAATAGGTGGTAAACCTGAATTTGGAAAATAAACTAAAAACTGGTTTAATAAGCCAATCTTGAGCGATTTAAAGCTCAGTTCTGTAAATAGAAGAGCCGGTAAGTGAACATTTTTCTTAAGCCAGGCTTGTGCATAACTGGTCCTGAATCTAAATTTGTACACACAAATTTTCAAGAAAAAGACTTGATGCTTCATCGCGTAGAACACAGTGCTCAACAACACAAACTTAATCTCTAAGCCAGGCTTAAAGAAAAGTGAACTTGAACCATAAATTCTTGAATGAATCGAAATGTGTTGTGCATGCTTTGATTTCATTCCCAAATTGCGCTTTTTCAAAGAAAGCCTTTCTTCCAAGCTGGTCCAAACTTCTTGTGAAGACCCAACATGTTTCCTCCACCCAACAATGTATTACCTGCTGCCTGATGTCACCCATTCCGTCCTTCAGAAGGTCTCTCTGTTAATGAGAGACTTGTCCACACAGTTATCGATGAAATTTTTGCACTTGACAATGTGGCAGATAACGGTAACACGATAGGAAATCACACTTGTCATCAAATTACACTTGTACCTTTGCCTTTGTCAATCAATCAAGCTTCCGATTGAAATTGTGTGTACGTGACAAAGGTGTCGGCTCTGTGGAGGAGGGATGATCTACAAGAGGTGAACTAAATTTGAACTGCGAAAAAAGTGCTTCACCCCTCAAAAGTTTCAAATTCTTCGTAGAACCTGCCAGACTCCCCCTAATCGCTTCCACTTGCAAACAACTCCATTAGTTGTCAACAAACGGCATTAATCGCATTCTCGGTCGTAGCAGTTGCCTGTTCAGCACCCAATTGCGACATGCACGATGTGTCACAGCTCGATGTTCCAATTACCGCCGAAACACTGCACAAATTCACAGAACCCGCGAGCACGTCAGACACGCGCATTCCTCCAAAGTGATTCAATTCAAACAAAGCGCCCACGTCACTCGATTAAAAAAATGCCTTCCATGTTGCCCCTTATCACCCAGATCCCAATCGTATGTCAACAAACCGCGTTGCGATTCGAACAAGTCATCAGCCACCCCTTACAAGCCTTACATCACTCGATAAAAAGCGACTTCTTCGGTAATTAATTGAGCGGATGTGATAGCTCAGCTCCCCGTCCATCCCTGATTAGCAGCCCCTCTTGAAAAGTGGGGGAGAGTGAGAATGACTGTTGGACACGCTCGTCGCCCGGTTGACTGTGAAATGAAATCATGTTTCAAAATAAGACCTCTTCTGTTTCGACTTTGATTTGGAACGCATTTCGATTTATCGAGTCGGTAGATTTGGCATTTCATTAATAAGTCGCGCCGTAGAATGTGTCTACAAGCTTGCGCACGTCTCGCCTGACCTCACGGCAGTCTTTCCTAATCTCGACTGCGCGCGGCCTTGTATGTGACTGGGAGTGAGTGTGTGCGGACGCGAGAGGTGCGCAATTGGAAAGGTATTTTAATTGAATCAGCTATTCGGCTTAAATGCAGAACACGGCAGTGGTGGCAACTGGGTGCCCGATACAAGCTGCAAGCGCGTGTTGAAAAATTAGGTGCCAACACTCACGCCACAAATTGGCTCATAGTCACCCGATCCGATCCCCACGCCCACTCTGGGTGCACTCGGTGTGTCCGAGGTGTGAACTCTACTGTTTCTGAGAGGGGCACGGAGACTGAGACTCCTCCCCACTCATTAGGGGATCTAGACTTGTCATCGGTACTTAAGATTGTGGGTTTTTGGGCAATTTGATCCTGACATTTGGTCCGATCTGCGCGGATACGGTCTGCATCTTGACGGGCGAACAGAAACATCGTGCCTTGTCATAACCACACCTTGAACAGGGAGAGCTTGCTGCCGCCACCAGGGGTTGGCCGGAATGCCAGAGTGCAGCAGGTGGCTAGGTCGGTTGTTGGTGCTGCTGTTGCTTGATGCAGTGGTTGGATATGACTTTAGGGGGGAGGCTTAAATTGGGCGCCAGACTCTTGGAGTGAGAGGTAAGATGTTATGCAAAGCCAATAGATTGTCTTTGAATATCCTTGAGATGTATGAGGAGATTAAGTTATCTGTTTGCGAGGAGTTGGTAAAATGTGGAACTGTGGTGCATTTGGTACAGTCACGGCTGAGAAGTGCTGACATTGTTGAGCGCCACTTAACGAAAAAATGTATACCTCTGGTGCTTTTTAGGAATATATTCGGTCTGGTTAATATGATCTAAAGCGACAAGCATTGTTTCCTGTGTTCTAAGCTGAAGCTTTAGGTCAACGGTTGCGCGCTATTTGTGAGACTGTTCCAAGTCCAGAGAGATTGTTCTATGTTGCTCTCTCTTACAATGAAACTAAGTCTGTTCAAAGGAGATTAAGTGTGTAGACATTACAAGAACCCTTCATTCCTCAAAATATATTCGAATCTTATGTTGGGCGCCATTTAACGAAAAAATGCAAGCTTATGGCGCCTTTTGAGAATATTTTCAGTCTATTTGAAATGATCTGAAACGACAAGCACGGTTTCCTATTTCTAAGCCTAAGCTGTCAAATTTGGGTCAACAGTCGGGCGCCATTTGTGAGATTTTTCATTGTTCGCAGAGACTGTTCAGTGTTTGCAGAAACTGTTCAAAAGTTCTGTTCCCTTATAATCAAACTTAATCCTCTAAAAACAGATTATGTATGTGTGGAAACCATTCTAGGACCCTTGTTCCAAAAAAATTTTCGAATCCTTTGCCTTTGCGCCATTTAGCGGAAAAACAAAAAATTCGCAAATTTAAGTCTTTTTTAAAGGAATCGCGTCTATTCATAACATACATCCAGTCAGCCTGATATTCCTACAATCAGGGCTTTAAAAGTGCCCTCCTCGTTTTTCTGACTGCCTAATGGGCGCCATTTAACAAATTATTAAGAATTCATCCAAAAACCGCTCACTCGTCATATTTTTTAGTGAAATCTCAAGAATTCAAACGACTTTTGGAACATTCTCGATGAAATCCCCTCCTTAAATCAAAATATAAAACTTTCGGTTCACACGTTGGGCGCCATTTAACAAATTGTGTAGTATTCATCCAAAAACCGCTCATTCTTCATATTTTTTGAATAAAATCTCGAGAATTCAAACGACTTTTGGAACATTCTCAAGTTCTCAACGATGAAATCCCCTCCTTTAATCAAAATATAAAACTTTCGGTTCACACGTTGGGCGCCATTTGAATCAGAATGCTAATTTTTTGTAAAATCTCCAAACTCTTCATCATTTCACGAGTTTGATGCTGAACGAATTGCCTACAAATTTAAGCCACTTTCCTATCAACCAGATGATCTGCTTCACAGCACACTTTACATAACTGCTCAACAATGACTTCCGTCTCTCACCGTCTGCATCTCCACAGCAGTAGCCGCTTACACTCCACTGTTTACAGCAGAAAAAGCCACGTTCTGCTGTCCAGTGAAAGTGGATAGTCCTTTAGACTGACTCTGAGTCTCAAAAGGTCAAGCGGACACAACACAGCCGACCCCGAGTGTTTATCAAACACCTGTTCAAGCGAGAGCGATTCCACACAACACTCAACTGCTCACCGAAGAGCCATCCAATGGGCAAGCAAAGATTCAATTTCTTTCAAAAATCTTGTAATTCCACTCGAAAAATCGAATACATTACCTAAGAATCTCCGGGGGGACGCAAACACTCCCGCCCGTTGCCCTCTGGAGAGCGAGTGTGTTTTCGTGTCGTGTACTCGCGCGTGTGTGTCGATGTGCTTCAAGTTGTCATAATAAGTCTCATTAGGCATTTTATTCGATTCCCCCGCGCAGCCTGTTCCACTTTGATCAGTGTGACGTTGCGCAATGCATTAACGCCGCTGCACCGCTGTCGTGGGATTAATGTATCAGTTGCCTTAAATTCACTTGGGAGCATGGGTTACTCGCCCAGCCACATACTCACCCGGGCTCTGATGAAAAGAGCTTTATCTAATAAATCTCCCTCCGGCTACAAGAAGATTATAATAATTTGCAATAGTTTACGAGCAGCACTTTTGTCATTCGGCTCCGCTCTGGAGCGTGCAGCTGGCCGAAATTGGTGCGGTGGCGGCGCTGCTGAACTCCAATTAAGCACTCAGTGATTTATATTTCACGATCGTTATGTCACTGGAGGACCGTAGCCTACCGTTGTTGGAGGATAATGCTCCTCCGGGTAGCGGAGAGTGTGAATGAATCAAGTGAAAACGCGGCTGGAATGCTTTTCTCAAGACAAATTTATTTACTTTCCGGAGAGAGGCAATAACTCACCGTGGAGGCCCATTGAGAAGCTTAGCTAGCCACTGAAATTCAATTGCCGCCCACTCGAGCGTGGCGACGGCGGCGCGCTGTGACCCAGAAGTCTGGTGTGTCCTGAGGGGGCTGAAAATTGAAATGTTCTTGGCTTAAGAACATTTCGGCGGCGTCGGTAGCAATGGAAAACTTTTACTTTTGAAATCAAATTCCAGATAGAGAGCGACTTGACATCGATTTTGGTCACTGCTGCAGTGGATCTTTGAAAGGAAAGTGGCCTCGGAGCGACGACTGGTCGATGGGCATTAAGATGACAGAGTGCCGAGCCGTGATTGAGTTGACGGCAAGTGGTGTCTCTTAATGAAGTCAAAAGAAATCTGATATCCAATTGACTGGTTGATGGATTTGGTAAATGATCTTCAGGGAGATTGGGTGAAGTGGTGGGTTCGAGGGTTTTTGTCTGGGATGGATATTTTGGGTCTCAGGTTTGACTGCAGGGACTCCCGAGATTCATGTCTCTAAGCGGACTCAATCTACTTTGCCATTTGAACCAAAGGCTGGGGGATATCTGCGTGTTCGAGCAATCAAATTATATTCCGACTATGCTCGTAAATTGTGTAATTTAATTTGATTCCACGATTTATGGTCAATTTCAAAAAATATTTTTTCTGAGTGGCGCCCGACATCAGGCTCAACATATTGGTAAGTGAACATATTGGTTCCGTGTTACCAGTCTGTCAATAGATTCTATTCCATTTAAGAATAGACCAATTCAGCAATTAGTGACCGTCGTAGCATAGTAGATAAAAACGTCGACTCACATTCCCAGGGTTCCATTGGAGTGTACAATTCTAAAGATGTCGCATATCTTCAGGGCAACACAGCTGTCGAATTACTAGAGTGCTAGATATAGGGAAATGCTCCTCGAAGCGTAGCCAACTTTGCATTCAATGTGACTTTTCAGACGAAATATTTTTATGTGGCGCCCAACAAGAGACTGCCAATGCACAGCTTATTCTGATTTCCTGTCTGTTTTTATTTCTTCACCAATCCATCGTTCAAATGTGCACAGCTTTCTAGGCAAATTGCGATTTCATCTTAATTCAAGTGGCGCCCAACAAGAGGCTGCCAGTGCAAAGCTTATTCTGATTTCCTGTCTTTCTTGATTTTTCCCCAGTCTACCGTCAAAATGTGTACAATTCACTAGGGAAATTGCAGTCACTGAAATTTTCGGGAATTTGTTCGTAAAAATCACATTTTAAATGCAAGTGGCGCCCAACAAGGAACAAGCCATATGCCCCAACTCGAATAAATCAAGAACAAATGTATACCGACCGTCACCAGATGCCTCAATACGCCCCAAATACACTAGTGAACTGCCACTTTAAAAGCGGACGAAGTTCAATCTCAGTCACAGTGCGATAACTTACTGCCGCTCCACTCCGTCACCCCAAAGTTGACTCCTCTCAGTCCCGTTCCCCTTCAAACAGTTGCGAAGTATCCACGCAAAAAAAGAACAAAATATGCAAATCCACAACGAAGATACAGACTCTGTGCAAATATCTAAAAGATATGAAACTCAAACATAGCTAGGGGATCCATCGCAGTAGAAAGTAGAACCGTACAGCATACTTAAACTGTCATAGATACATTTGTATCCATTTATCTCAAAAGTTCAATGCAAACGATGAGTCCACCATAAGGAAACTCGGTTCCGTCGCTTCATCGGAAACCCACATCGGCATCGTCTTCCCCCACGGATATCCCCCGAACAGACTCGATGCAAAGCAGAAAGATACAAAAGTATCTGCACACAATAAACTATAATTTAACAATAACGATGGAGCCCTCCCCCATCCCCCGCCGTATCTAAACGCATAACTACACGGTTTTTGTGCTGCCAGCAGCACACCAGATGTTTACACAAAACACACACAGAAGGAGAAAAAAGAGCAGCAGCCATCCGCCGCTAAGTGAATCTTCTTCCCGGTCGCGAGTGTGCTGTGCGCTTTCCTCGCTCATGCCCCGTTCGCTCCTTCACTCGGTCGCTCGTTCACTTTAATCGCTCGATTAAATGAGCAGAAAGCAAAGGTTGTGTTCGACTGTATGATGGCCGGAGTTGGAGACCCCGGCCTGGCTTGGCCTGGTCTGCTCTCCGCCACCAACTGGAATTGTTTTAGTAAATCAAAACGAATACTTCCTTAATTTCTGTTCATTACTTCACTTCGTATGGAGGAGTTGTTCTTTGCACCGCTTCCCGTCCCCGGCCGCGGGGCTCATTCGATTTGCATGCTTCCTTGAGTTTACACGAAGCGGAGAGCCGTATAATTTGCTTATGGCCAAGGAAATTGGTTGAACCAACAAAATTATGCACTTGTGGGTGTTTGGCGGTCGGGAAATAATTAACCGAAATCTGGTTAGGGGCCGTAATTCGATTGATTAAGGCCACGCATGGCGGGCGAACCAGCAGAAGTCGCAGTGTGCAATCGGCTCGGCGGCGGACCAAGTGATACCAGCGGCTGTAGGTGTAGGTGGTGCGACGACGGGCAGTCCGCGTCGTAATGTGGGCTAGATATGCGAGATATTTCGGTGGGCAGACGGTTACAAATGACGCGCTGGTATCTCTGCATATTTTCGCTGCTGCTGCGGGCCGCAGCCGTGCGAGGGTTATGCAACGACGAGGTCACTGGGGCAGTGATTTGATGAGAGACGGTGCCGTCGGTGGCTAGATGTGGGGAAATAAATGGGATGCTGTGTTGGTGGCGATTTTATGTCATCAGGTGATGAATTTGGCTGTGGAATGCAAGTGGTTAGGAGGATGGCATTCAGCTGGAGGTGTGGACATTGTCAGACATGAAGTTCGGTACTCCGACCCAAAACTGAAGAAATACCAACTTTGAGCCTGACTTTTTACACAGCAGACCATTGAGTCATGAGTCAGATTTGAAGACATAACATAGTTTGAAGCCTACACATTCATACATCCGAACTTTCTAAGCCTGGCTCGAGGAGAAACGAAGTTTGAGTCACGAATAACCTCGTCTTATGCGTGGAATCTGTCACACCGGGATAGAATTTGTTTTAAACTTAATTCAGCCTCGAATTTGTGGGCTAAGCTTGGTGGCAAACGAATAAGCCAACGAGTTGTGTGCCTACCTTCAAAATCGTCAGTTCCCAAATTGAATGTTTTACTGGGCGAAGAGAAAGTTTGAGACGCACTAGAATTTTAAGGCCATGAAGCCTCTCAACCCAGGAAGGCTATCAGGCCAGGAAACCTTTGAATGCAGGTAGCCTTTCAAATCTTCCAAGCAAGGAATCCTTTCAAGCCACAAGGCCATCAAAGACAGAGAGCTTTCCAAGTCAGGACGCCTTTTAAGCCAAGAAACTTTTTAAGCCAAGATGCCTTTCAAGCCAAGAAGCCTTACAAGCCAAGAAGCCTTTCAAGCCAAGATGCCTTTGAAGTCAAGAAGCCTTTCAAGCCAAAAAGCCTTTCAAGTTAGGAGGCCTTTCAAGCCAAGAAGCCTTTCAAGCCAGGAAGGCATTTAAGCCAGGAAGCCTTTCAAGCCATACAAATTTCAAGCCAGGAAACTTTAAAGCTAGGAAGCCTCTCAAGCCAAGAAAGAATCTATGAAGCCACGAAGTTATTCAAGCCGGGTAACCCTATAAGCCAGTCAGCCTTTCATCGAAGAAAGCCTTACGGGACAGGAAATTTTCAGGCCAGAAAGACTTTCAAGCCGGGAAGCCTTTCAAGCCAGGAAACTTTGAAGCTATGAAGCCTCTCAAGCCAAGCAGGAAACTTTGAAGCCATGAAGCCTTTTAAGCCAGGAAACCTTCGAAGCCAGGAAGCCTTTCAAGCTGGGAAGCTCTCCAAGCCAGTAAGCCTTTCAATTCAGAAAGCCTTTCGGTCAGGAAACTTTTCAAGTTAGAAAAGCTTTCAAGTCAGAAAGTCTTTTAAGTCAGGAAGCCTTTTAAGCCACGAAGCTTTTTAAGACAAAATTAGACTATGTCCATACCGCGAGCAGAGTTTAAGGAAAATCTTCTCAAACGTACTGGACCAGTATTGAAACCAAAATGTGTCAGAAAAGGCTAAGCCGCCTTTTTTTTAATAAGACATGTTATAGGAGGCACTGACTAAAGCAAAACAGATTGAGTCCGGCTTCAGAAAATTCAAACTATGCTACAGGATGGGAGAAAGAGGTTTAAGGCGGAAAGGCCTGAAGAGATTTGAAGGCCTGGATTAAGCCGTAAAACCAGAGCAAACCCAAAGGAAAACGAGTTTCACGGTCCAAATTTTAGGCGTTTTTCAAAAAAATAACAACTGGGCTGATAAAGTGACGGCTTTGAGGAGGCAGACTCCGCGTTTGAATTTAGATCTAAGCCGTGGCAGAAAAAGTTTCAAGATGGACTTCGAATTTGCAAGCTCGGCTTAAAGAGAAATATAAATTCAACCTTGTTCGTGGTCCAAGTTAAGGCTATATCTGCCTGAACCTCAAAGTTCCGAGCTTCCCTGGGTCTGGTCCTAGGGCAGGGCTAACCCCAGCTTTATGAGCTCAACTTGAGAAACACACTTTAAGCCAAAAAAAGATAAATAAACTTGAGAAGAGATGTAAGATAGACAATATCTAAATTTTAGACTATTCCTGAAATTGTTAGCTGGATCGAGACTCAACAACAACAGCAATTGAGTTTCAAGGAAAATTACACTGAAGTGAGTCAATTCTAGACTCAAACTTAGTTGAGCACCGATCTTGAAGCGGAGTCACGTGCCCGTTCCATGGCCTTCTTGCATTTTTCGAATACACCGAATACAACCCATTCCTGCCCAACCGGCTTCTTATGTCACCCCATCTGCAAGCCACCCCGCCAAGCCTGTTTTCTGACATTTCTCTAATTTCTCGTCTTCACCGGATTTCAATTAGCCACCCAAATGAAATGCACTCCTCAATATTCATATTCGAGCCGAAGCAATAAACTAAATCGCCAAATAAAAAATTCATCTTTCCGCATTGCGCAGCCTTGAGCGCGGTGACTCGCTGGTCCAACGGCGCTTTATACTTTCACTTTTGTTTTTCGCGTTCGTACGCCGATGATTACGAAGGAGGATTGGAATTGTGAAAAGGCGAGAGGGGGGACGCCGCACAATGGAATAAAACAATCGCTGTAGTTCAATCATTTTACAAGACGTAATCCGTCAGACTTAAACGACGCCGACACTAATAGTCTCGGACTCTGTCAAAATACCGACACAGTCGACCACACATCGTCGGCGGTCAGATTTGCGAACGAGACAACGCAGGGGGCGGTCTGCCGAGACGGCACAAAGCAATCAAAAAAAGCGAAAACGAGTGTTTTCTGATGAATTGTTGATTAACTGTTGTCATCTCGGTCGGTCGAAAGCTTGACCTGAAATTGATATTTGATTGGGAAACTCGGACAGGCCTCTGGAGTCTCTCCCGCATCGCCGTTTGGGAAAAAAAATCTGAATTTGTATCGTTTAAAGAGAAGAAATCATCGGGGGGCAAATATGCACAGTTATTGAGGATGGTGAAAGTCCATTTCTATCTTTCGGATGTGAATAATAATTGTGCACCGATAAAAGAGAGAAAAAACCACGACGTTACGATCGGCAATTACTTTTGCGGTATCAATGCGGCGGGTATCTTCATCTGCGATTTCGTTTGAATTTCATCCTCTTTCCCCATCGAACAATGGCCGAGAATGTCGCTGAATGTCGCAGAATGTCACTGAATGGCGGTTTTGCACATAAGTTTCGAAGTTTTGGTGTTAATCGTTCTGGCGGAGGCTGCTGGTTCTGTTGCTTCATTCTGCGTTGGCAAAAGCGAAAGTGGCTCGGCCGACTTCGAAGACGACGATGGATTTTATGTTTTCTCTGCGGGGTTACATCACGGTGCGGCGGCGGTGGCGGTGGAAGCTTTGGCTTTTATAGCAATCCATCAATGTCGATGTTTATTCATGGTGCCTTTTGCAGCCTTATCTTAGTCTCTCGCAAAACAAGGGTGAATCGGTCGTAAATGATAGCCTTGAAATGTCGATACCGATGTGATGTGTGTCGCTGGTTGAGGTCGTTGCTTGGACGGGGTGTTGTGACATTTGTGCCAAAGAGAGGTTTTTCGTCTTCTCTGCTTGGTGGGAAAGTGACTCCTTAACAGCCAGCCACGCAGATTTTGTAAATCAATGCGGTTCTGAGGCATTTAATGAGGCTTGGTTAGGGTGGGAGGAAGACTTGGACACGAATGTCAAAATTTTGTCAAACTGAGCCGCAAGTCATTGCTGTATTCCAAAATTATGACACTTCACATGCCTGTCTACATTTGGAGCTCTGTTTTCAACAAACAAATGCAGCGCTGCCAGGAAAATTAAATTTTTGTCACACTGAGTAGAGATGAGTAATGCATTACATTAAGCATTATCATTAGACAGAAAATAATGCCTATGAAGAGAAGTGAGTTAGTTTTCCAGCTTCCAATGGTTATGAAAGAAGAAAAAAGAAGGAGCATAAGAAGCGCGCGTTCGAAAAAATGGAAGGGTATTATGGCAGGTATGAAGTCCGAAAATTTTACCGAAAGGTGAAACAGCCTTTGAGGGATGCAAGGTTCGGACCGAGGCTTCCCGGAAACGAAATAGAGAACTTGTAGTACAGTCGTAGTCTGTGCTGAGAATTTGAAAGGATCCTACCTTAATGGCCCCTGAAGGCCCAAATTCTGTTACAGGTTGGATGTTCTTCTCAATTTGAACGATGATAGACAAGAATTCCGGTGGCCGCCGTGGCGTAGTGGGTAGAGTGCGACGCTCACACGCCGAAGGGTCTAGGTTCGATTCCCAGTTCAACACCAATTTTTCGAATATTTCACGGCACCACCTCTTTCGAGCTGCTGACAGCACTCAAAGAGTAAAACTTCATTCTGCGTTGGCAAAAGCAAAAGCAAACTTTCTAAGAAAGCTTCTCAAATTTCGCCGTTCGGAGTCGGCAAAAAACTGTAAGTCCCTTCTACTCGTGAAAGAACAGTAGCGCGCACAACACGAGTAGTTGATGACCAATCCCCCCCCGTAGACTGTCGCGCCAACAATTATTATTAATTATTAGACAAGAATTCCGTCTCTAAGACTTAGACGAAATGAAGATGGCAATATCGAAGTTGAAGTCGAACAAAGCTGGAGATGACTCACTGCCCCCAGAACTATTTAAAGCAGCTGAAGATGACATTGTTGGGTGCATACACCTGTTCATCTGTAAGAATTGGTCTTAGGAAAGCATGATCGATGAATGGAATCTCAGCGTCATATACCCGGACCAAAAAAAGGAGACCCCGAGACGAGGGAAAAGCACTCTCAACATTGTCAACAAGATCCTTTCTGCCATATTGTGCGACGCCAGATGGACTGCTTTAACTATCAAGGGATCAGCCTCCGTAATGTGTGAGCGTTTGAAACCATTTGTCCACAACCTGATAGATTCCTATCAGTGTAGTTTCAGGCCAGGGGAGTCAACAATAGACCAGATCTCCACTTTACGGCAGATCCTGGTATAGACTCAAGAAGTGCAAATCGACACTCACCACCTTTTCGTCGATCTCAAGGCCGCATATGACAGTGTGCTTACGGACGAGCTATACGGTGCCATGTTTCGCTGCTTCCTCAAGGTCGGTAACGAACTCACCGAAACCTTCAATGTCAAAAATGGTTTAAGACAAGGCGACGCACTGTCATGTGACTTCTTCAACACCATCCTCGAGAAGATTGTGCATAACTCACAAGTAAACACCAGAGGCACGATCTTCCAAAAGTTAGTTCAAGTGCCAGCTAACGCTGATGACATTGACGTGATTGGACGAACACAGCGTGCCGTCAATGAGGCGTTTGCTGGCATTGAAGCGGAACCGCTAAAATGAGTCTGGGGGTTAATGAGGGCGAGACGAACTATATGCTGTCATCAAGAATGGACACACGACATCGACGTCTCAGACAGAGCGTCACATTAGGCAGCAGAAATTTCGAGGTAGTCAGGGACTTCGTATACTTCGACTCAGCAGTAAATAGGGAAAACAGCATCAGTACCGAAATCAAACACAGAATCACTCTTGTCATTCGCTGCTTGTTGCTTTGGGCTCAAGACGCAACTGTGGAACAGAGCCCTCTCTCGAAGGACTAAGTTCGTTTTGTATAACAGCTCAATAATTCCAACGACGTGGAAACCTCGACGTTACTAAAAGCGGATGAGGAAGCCCTTGGTTTCTTCGAGAGAAAAGTTCTGCGTGCGATTTTTGGTCCTGTTTGCGTTGATGGCGGAGGAGAACATATAATGAAGAGCTCTATGGGCTGCACAGCGACAT
Source organism: Eristalinus aeneus (assembly GCA_955652365.1). Classification (NCBI taxonomy): domain Eukaryota; kingdom Metazoa; phylum Arthropoda; class Insecta; order Diptera; family Syrphidae; genus Eristalinus; species Eristalinus aeneus. The sequence goes on from OY019134.1 coordinate 8,329,862, forward strand.
GCGCCTGATCAAGCGTCTTCGGATACAACGCTTAAGGTAGATGTAGAGCGTGTGGACAAGACTCAAAAAGTCTTCGAATCTGAACCATTGGGGCAATGCAACGGAGGAGGGCCTAGACTACTGTGGCGCACACAAGTGGAGAAGGACCTCAACCAACTTGGAGTGTGCACCTGGATACAGATGCAAAACATCGTACTGGCGGGAGAGGCATGTTGGTTGAGGCCCAGGTCAACCCTGGACTGTGCACCACAAGAAGAAGAAGAATATGAAGAGTGGTTGTGAACTGCTAAGCAATGACCTGAATTTGCCTCAGTTGTGGGGCATAAGGACAACATCAGCAGCACCAAAATCGATACCAAATCACATTTGCTTATTGCTGCTCCTTTGGGCTCAAGGCTCAAAATGGATTAGAGCCCTCTCTCGAAGGAATGAGATTGTTTTGTGTAACAGCCCGATCACCCGCCCTGCTTGATGACGCTGATACTTGGTCGTTTCTAAAAGTCGATGAGGAAGTCATTATTTTAAAGAAAAAGTCTTAGTTCCAAGTTCCTGTGATTTTTGATCCTGTTGATGGCATTGTGAGGAGAGCATTCGATGAAGAACTTAATGGGCTACACAGCGGCACGTGCTTGGTCAATCTTCCTCTTGTTCGTTGTTGACTCTTAGGATGCCTAAGTCATGTAGCGCGCTGGATTGAACTGCTCCGGTAAGAAAAGTCATCGAATCGGAGGCATTAGAACAACGCAACGGACAACGGCCGAGGCCGATATGGCGCACATAAGTGTAGAAGGACCTTAACCCGCTTAGAGTGCGGAATTGGAGGCAGATGAAAAGGGATCGCGCTAGCTAAAGAGCCGTGTGGGTTGAGACCCAGGTCCATTTCGGACTATAGCACCACACAAATGAGAAGAAAAAGTGCCATAGTGGCAACTTAACGGACATTTATGTCACTTTGCAACATACCCTGCCAACATTATCGCTCCTTGCAGGATTTCAAAAACGATCTTGTTGCGTGCAGTTCGTCATACAAGCCCTTCTTTAGTATCTTATTAATGCAACAAAGCAGGGCCTAGACTTCTTCAACAAATAATTGGTTGGCGCTACAGTCCGCAGAGGGACCAAAGCCTAGATTGCCCATCAACTACTCATGTTGTGCGCACTACTGTTCTCCCACCGACACCAACATCGACAGTTTTTTGCCGACTCCGAACGTCGAAGTTTGAGAAGCTTTTTCTTAGACCGTATTACTCTTGGAGTGTTGTCAGCAGTTCGAAGGAGGTGGTGCCGTGAAAAATTCGAGGTGTTCAGCCGGAGATCGAACCTAGAGCTTCTGTGAGTGAGCGTCGCATTCTACCCACTATGGCACGGCGGCCACTCCTTAAAATCTTGGTCTTACAAAAGTAATCAGAAACTGTTCACATTGCATAACCTGTAGCAGGGAGTTTGAGAAGTTAGTCCTTCAACGATTTAAACATTTTTGGAAGTTTCGATTTTCGATTCGATTTCTTTCACAACGCCGTTTGTTCCTTGCCCAGTGTATGGTGCTTTTGTCCCTTGCCACTCTGTATCTGCCAGAAACAACTCCGTGGCGGCGAATTTCTCCACTTTGGGGTAAAATTTCACGCATGGAGATTCCCTTTTAAGCAAAATCTGGAAAATCCTGGTGATAAGTCAGTGTTACTACGACGTGAGCCAGTACATTACTTTTTCGTCCTTCAAGTGAGACCATCGAGTTCAGCCAAAAATGACCAGAAGTGTATAGTGTACACCCATGAGTCAGTTTAGCCATCACCCAGACCATCGATATAGATCCTAACCCTTGAATGGTAGAAACTGCCCTATAGGCCAGTCTTCTTCAGAATGCCGGTTAAGTCCAAATTTTCGGCTTTTGACTGTTCACACCTGATGCATGTTTCTTCATGCGCAAGCGCTCTTTCGAGTTGCTCTGAAACAGCCTCAGTCACTGCTCTAAAGCGACCTTAAAGCGCTTCACACTCCTGAATAAGTAAACCGCCGGGCAGAATGTTTCTCAAGTTGTCCAAGAGTGCTGCTTCACCAGAGTAAGCAAGCCCCACGCCAATCGCGCCAAACATCACCCTCACGCCAAGTGCATGATGGAAGGCATGGTTCAAGCAGAAGCAATGGATTCTAACTCGAGAGCTCCCACCATGTGCACATGTCTCCTTCCGCCTTTGCTTGGCACTCCAACTGACGGCACATCTCCGTCAAGCACTCATCATCTACGATCACCGCAAAGGGCAAAAGTGGAATTTTCTCTCCTCCCCACCCCTCAGATCAAACATCACTCAAACCTCAGAGTTGCTGCTGATTTCTGGACTGGAAGAAAAACAAAATCAGGTCAAATCCAGATTCAATCTCTGTCGACTTCCGTCATTGTCTGCCGTTCGATAAATCAGAGATCATGTGTTCTCCAGCGATGACCACTGGCATCGCCCTCCTCGCTCATTAATCAAGCCTACCATCCGATCGATTTGAAAAGAAACCAAAACACAGCAAAAAGCGCAAATCATTTGAATAATTTTCGATCTATTGGCCGGTCGTCGCCGGCCGTCAGTGACTCGCGCTCGCGTTCGTACTCGCGATTACTGCCCTTTGGGTCGGTTGGCATTCTGAAGCCCACTGCCGTGCACATCGGCGGCGCGTCGATTTCAAAAGAAATCTGACCCAAATTTTGATTTATCGATTCCGCGTCGCCTGATTCAGCATCTGCTGCCACTGCGCAATGAACGGATAAGTCATCTTGCGGGGATTTGCGTCAGCGTTCCGTGTGACTTTAATCAATTTTGATTATCGCGAATGCGGCGCATGTCTTGGATGTGTCCGGAGATCACTGGGGCCCCGTGATCGCTTCTGAATCCGTGTTAAATGTCCAGACTGGGGATGAATAATCGATCAGAGGTGGGTTGGATATCGAATGTAACGATAAGTCGAACATCGATTTGACAAATCGCCCAAATAATCTGTGTGGGGTCTGAAAAGCTCTTCGAGGAGATGCATTCTTTAACCGTTTAAGCCGCAAACGAGGCGGGTTATGTCGACGGGGGTTCGATAGGTGGTCAATTACTGTCATCCACCCGCCTAATGACGTCGAAAGCCATGTCCTCTAATCAATTGCCGGCATCAGAGCCAAAGAAAACATCCCACAAGCTCCTGCCAACCGGCACAGTCTCAAGCAGCGAAAGAGAACTCTCACTCCGCGCCACAATCAAGACAATCCGGAATGCAAATGGCCTCCACTCTGGAATGTAAATCACTTCTCTTCTCTTCTTTTCAAGATTCGATCGGCAGTAGCGTTGGCGGTCGTCGCCGGTATCTCCGGCCGGCAGGACCGAGCGACCAAAATAATGCAAAATCATCACGCAACCACTCGCGCACACAAAACTAGAACCGATCGCCGGATCGCGCATATTTTCGCTCTGACCCAAGAGTTTAGTTTTTTAGTATTCACAAGCGGTGCGGCGCGTCGTCGTCTCCCGTGTGAGTCGTGCCACTTTGGCCGGCGAGCCGATCGAGAGAACGATCGTGTGTCGTGGTGGCTCTCGAGTCGAATTGACAAGATAATGATTGGATTCGCGAAATAGGTTAACTTTCATTGCATGACCACTGCCATTCGGCCCACTCACTGGGCCACCTTCGCCGGCGTGTCGGATGTGTCGAATTCGAAAGCGGAAGGGGAGCTGCACTGTCGGCGGGTGAAAAGTGAATGAATCAAACCTAATTGGTCCTAACCGAGTGCCCAAAGGCATCTCACGGTCCGCGGTGAAATTCTCGAGCATGACTGGGCCACCGGCCACCAAACGATCCCGTCAAGTGATCGATAATGAGCCGCAATATTGTGTTCCGCCTTTTGCCCAGCCAACCGACGGCAGTGACGCCTAGACGCTTTTCTGCATTTCTGCTCAGACTCTCGGAATGCTTGGGAATATGGAGCATGTGCGACGAGTGTGAGGCAGTGCATTGACTTGCCGCGCTGCCACCGAGTCGAATTTGGAATACAAACATGTCGACAAGGCGGCGGCGCAACGTTCGCCACACCCACGATCGCTGGGTTTTTCTTTTCGGAATCACTTTGCGGCCCTCGTTCTGATGCGTATGCAGGCTGTGGGACGGTGACAGAGCGGCGACGAAGGGGGCGGAGGAGGACATGTAGGGAGGAACACTCACACACAGTGGGTGGGAGTGAAACACTTTAATTGCGATCATTTTCACGCATTGTCGAGTTTTCTCCGAGTCGGTGTTGGTGGCCGTCCGCAACTGGCCGGCGATTGTGTGAAGCTTGAGTGAGTCCAAATTCGGTGCGACGGTGACACGGAGTGACTGCCGCTCCTGCTGCTCACACGAGTTGTTGGGAAATCGAAGCGCTCTTCAAATGCTTATCGAATTCCTCAGAATCTTGATGATCTCAAAGAATTCAGTGTCCCCATCAAAGTCACCCCCTCCCACCCTGTCAAACCGCAGATAACCTCATCTGACCCACGTCCAAAAATATCGAGTTCTCTGAACTTTTGAACTCATCAACTGCCAGCTGCATCACGCGGCAACGAATGCAGTGCATATTTGAACTTCAGTTGCCTTCTCGATCTTTTGTCATTCCGGCGATGAAATAATTCCCCCTCCCCAGCGCCGTCTCCGCCATCCCGCATGCCTATTTTAGAATCAGGCAGAATGAGAATTTCGAAGGAAATTCCATTCAAAGGTCACACACAATGTCTGGGCAGGCCGCCGATCGGTGAGTTTATTGCGATGCCAGCATCTATCGGCTGCTTGCTTATTTCTCTGTCGTCACAACAGTGTGCGCCGGGGGAATGACGGTGCACGCGCTCTTTCACCGGTCGGAGAAGCCTTTGTACGAGGAAGATCAATCAATCTACACACCGAACCTTACGGTACACGCTTTTGGATCGCTTCCATCATGAAAATTGGAATGTGTCGATTTAGTAACGCGTTTACGGTTAATTTTCATTCAATCACACAACCCGCTCGGATGCAGATTGCGATGCCCGCTCTGTCGGCAGGGAATGTCCCGCATCACGTCAGATAATTGAATTCTAGAAATGCACTCGCATTTGAATTTTCGTGCTTGAATGGGTTGCGAGCGGGGAGAAGGGGCGCACCTTCAATTTGTTTTTCCTCGTCTGGGCGTTGACACTGGTCGTGCCGGGGTATTGATCGGCCTCGAGCATCCTCCTCTTGAGACTGAAGTGGTGACAGATGTGTTTGCGCAGAGCTCCTGGTCTTACGGGTGGGAAAGTGATTCCGGCAGTTTCCCTTCTATGGACAAGCATCCACCAATTAGTAGAGAGCGCTTGAAGAGGGACACTCTGTGATCCTAGAGCAAACAACTGAGTAGCGGATGACAATGAATAAAGGGAGACAAGAATGGGACAGAGGTGAGACTCAGGCGCGACTGAGATGAGGCTGAGACGAGACTGAGACGAGACTGAGACGAGGCTGAGACGAGACTGAGACGAGACTGAGACGAGACTGAGACGAGACTGAGACGAGACTGAGACGAGACTGAGACGAGACTGAGACGAGACTGAGACGAGACTGAGACGAGACTGAGACGAGACTGAGACGAGACTGAGACGAGACTGAGACGAGACTGAGACGAGACTGAGACGAGACTGAGACGAGACTGAGACGAGACTGAGACGAGACTGAGACGAGACTGAGACGAAACTGAGATGACACTGAGACGAGACTGAGACGTGACTGCGACGAGACTGAAACGAGACTGAAACAAGACTGAGACGAGACTGAGATAAGACTGAGGCTGAGACTAGACTAGAATGGGATTGGGGAAGGAAAACAAGGCTGAATTCAATTAAAACTTTGTAAAATGTAAAATCGAAATTGAATTCAGTTTAAGTCGCGTAGAAGCAGAGATTGAGACAAAATTAAGATGAGCACGAAATTCGTTTAACAAGGAAATTGAGATTTAGAACCGCCGCGGTGTCGTTACTTCAGCAAGACCTCAAAATTCAGGGAGATTACAATCCACTAAACCAGGACACGCGACGGATAATAGCATTCCACGTTATTGTGGCCAGTTGCAGACAGAATGCACAGGCCAACGCCTACCAAGAGAAAGTCCATGCACAAGGGCCTTGAAATGTCTTGGCGGCCGCCAAAGCTCCCCTCCCCCCTCGCTCAGGTGGAGTCTGTCAGTTGTTGTGTATCCTCGGAGATTAGCGTCAGAAACATGTCCAACACGCTGCAGGGCGTGACCACCTCGCAATAGATCCATTCTCAAGAATCACCAATCCCTACACGCGTAGCCGCCGCTCTTGATGCATTTATTGGAATAAGCAGAAAATCGACAAAAAAAAAAACCGCGAACGGCTCACTCTTATCTTGTTCACCTTGAAAACTAGAAAATACAACCTAGCCCATGCCAAAGCCATTACAAATGTATCGCAAAACATGTCTCGAGTTCCGATAATTTACATTGCCATCGCAGCCGCTGCTGCACTCTCTGCGCCGCGAGCAAACGAACCCCATGCCGAGGAAGGGGGGACAACCCCACTGCGTCGCCACGCAGCCGCACCGCAGAACAAAGCCAACACCAAACGAATGCACGGGCGCAGCATCTGGACCCATAAAAACAAACACAAGCTACGCAGAGCATCTCGGGCGCGGATATGCGCACCATGTCCAGTGCTTTGTCGTTTCTTTTCAATTTTCTCTCGCTCTCGTGTCCTTATTGCTGTTGTTGCTGGTGCCGGTGCCGTTGCTGATGGCGACGCTCATTTCGAAATCGCTTGCATTGCATTACAATTTCATTTAGAGTCCGCGCGCCTATTTTAAGCATCGCCGTCGCGGATCGATCCTATTAGAGGCCACGTAGGTGAGATGTACACAATGTTCGTCTCTCCAGGAGGAGCCTGGGATCCATAAAAGTCGAACCAACAAAAAAAACGCAAAGAAACCAATTTCCAGAGTAATCATAAGAGCGACACACAACGCACACCGACGGACGGTATCTCGGGCGCTGATTGAAATTGCCACGACGACGATGCGCTCGACTCGTGCCAGACACGCAACGTCCGCACACAGTCTGCTGCTGGAACAACAGCGAGAGAGAGGGATCTATTTATAGAGACCTTGGCTAAGGGAAAAACACTCGCTCTGCAAAGGCATTCCGAATGCAAGTCTCCTATTGCTGGGGACGAGCCGCAGATGTGAAAGGATGAGGGAGAGATTCCTTTGAATCCGTTTGGCCTGCGATGGGGCCACATTTCATGCATCGATCGCTCGAAGAGATCCACGAAGGGAACGGCTGAGATGCAGCTGCTTCATCGGCACGACGGTGCGCGGCGGTTTGAAATTTGACTTGCATTAGGCGCATGGAGTCGATTTCTTGTGAAGAACATTAGGCGCGACCGTGGTGGCGTCAAAGAGTTCGAGAGCGAATCGATTCAAAGTGTCTGAGCTTTGGTATAACACGAGGCACCGAAATGCACTCTGAGGAAAAGTATCGGGCTTTGCAGGGAAACCTGAGGCACGCCAAGTTTTGCTTACGTTTTTGAAGGTAATCACTTTTTCTTTGAACGAAATTAACTCCATGACCAGGCTGAACAGACTCGAGCAAGACTCAGGGAGTAGACAGCCTTGGGCCTGAAGAAGACCCAACAAGGCCTGTAGATAACTGATCATAGAGCTCTTTGAACATGAGGGGTTCTGGTGGATTAAAGCGCCCAGTTGCCAATGGATTCCAGGACACTTTTCATTCCCTTTTAACTAGGTGTCTGTTTCTGTTCGATTTTGAGGCTCGATCGACGATCGATGATCTTGCTTAGAGGCGCGGTTTGTGATTTTCTAATCAAAACTGTGCGTTGTGGCTGACGTCAGTCGTAGGAAGCCATATAGGCTCCACCCCTTAAGTCACGAATAGATAATTTTTGTTCCCGGAAGTCGGTGACAGCTCCTTAAAAAAATAGTTTTCGTTCAAAGTCCCACTGGGCGATCCCCTCCTCACCCAGTGCACTTAAACGATTCATCGTCGATACATCATTCGAATTTAGGGGAATGACTCAAACTCGCTTATCGCTGTGACGAGAGGGGGAGGGGGTAGTTCAGAGCAGGAAACAAATTATTTTCTTATCTGTTCTTGACGGAGCACCTCAATGTTTGCACAATTGTTCACTCTCCACTAAGGGAAGCGACTGCTCGATTGGCAGCTGCGAATACGCGGCTTTGTCGTGAAGAGTCTTGTGGCAATTGAAATAAATTAACTCACAACCGAAGACACGCATTTGACTGGAGGAGCAAAATAACTGAGACTTGAGATGATGGTCAAATGCTGCAAACGCCACTCTCGTCTAAACAAAAAATCCACTTCCATTTGATGTATTTTATGAGATCGTTGACAGTGACAGGAGAAGAATGAGTGCCAAAAATAGAAAATGGGAGCACAATCTGTGACACACCCTAACTTCACACGACACTATTTCTGCTGGAAATAGAACTTGACAATGCCGCTGAGAGGAGGTGCAGAAGGTTGGAGTATAGGTGGCGCCAGCTCAACAACTCTAGACTTTCAAGACTAGAGAAGGGGTCTCCTTCGTCGTCCGGTTCATTTGACTCCTTTGGGCCTTTCTCTATTGAGGATCGATTCTGCAAAAGAAAAAAGGCACTGCAAGAACAGTGATCGTCAGACAGTCTTGGAAACTTGTATGCATCTAAAATTCTTCCCCAAGTCCCTTTCCAAATCCTTTCCTAAGTCCCTTTCCGTGTCCCTCAACAAATTTCATCCCAACCCACTTCCAAAGTCCCTTCCAAAGTCCCTTCCTAAGTGGCATCCTAAGAAACTTCCCAAGTCCCTTACCAAGTCCCTTCCCAAGTCTCTTCCTATGTCCCTTCCCAAGTCCCATCCGAAGTCCTTTCCCAAGTCCCTTCCAAGTTCCCTTCCTAAGTCCCTTCCCAAGTCTGTCCGCTTCCCTATTAGGTCCCTCCCTGGGTTCTTTCCCAAGTCTCTGAGATGTCAGTAGTTGGTGCCATGGTGGGGTACTTGCAGATCCTAGCTCATGTTTCTGATTGACAAGCTGATCTGACCTCAAATCGGTAATCCGTCCTCAAATGAGTGATCTGTCAAAAACTCGATCAACACTTTCTAAACAGATGACCTGCTTCATGGTCCTTATCAAGTTGGTTTTCAGTCTCCGAATTGCAGATCAGTCCACGAGTAAAGAATCGCACCTAAGAAGGACCTAAATCCTTCGATCTGAGAGGCCTTTTTCAAGTCAAAATATCGACAACACCTTCTGCTTAAGTTCTGATCGTCTTACAGAGCTTCAATCAAAATATTCTCGATGCGCAAATATGCGATATCCTTCAAACGAAGGACTGTTCTCAATTTTAAGAGATGGCGCAGGAACCCTGATCATCCAGGATAATCTACCAGTTCAGTTCGACCAACCATAAGCTCATTTTCATACCAACACGGAACATTATCCATTCAATGCATGTCGCAGCTTCCTCGTAGGAGTCCTCCCCGCTACCGGGCGCCACCACAGCTGCTCTGGCGTATCCCCTGCAAACGATTAATCACGAAGTCCACCTCTATACGGACTGTGTGTTAAATTTACCCAAGCACTTGTTGCATCATCATCAGAATCGTGTCCAAAACAAGAAAACACACACTCGTTCGAACCGCCCCACGCCCGAAGGCTTCTGATTTACAACGTGTCGCTAATAGTCCCGTCGACGATGTTGCGTTTATCCTTAACACCAGGCAGCGCTTGCTGATGCTGCTGTTGCTGCTGCTTATTAATGAATCCCCCTCAACAGAACCGGCCAGCCAGCCATGCAGCTTCACCTGGTGTTGGGAAAAGTTCCGTTATGATAATGGTTCCCTTATGCTGAGACGTCGATTTTCCCATTAATCACTGGCCGCTGCCGCCTGGCACACACAGCGACCAGAGCCAGAACCAGCCGCGGCTCAGCTGCTTGACCACTTGACTGTCAATAGTCGTATCTATGGTCACCAATCTCCGAGTGAAATGTAATTTTCACATGAACACTCACACACGCACCCATCCGCGCAGAGATAGAGGGGCGAAGCGATCCTAGAACTGTCGTAACAATCCATAAACGCAAGTAGAAACCAATAAATCTTCGGAGCCATGGCTAAAGCTTGGGATTGGATTGAAAACACACATTTAAGCCGGTTTGTCGTGCGTTTGGTGGGGAGAAGTGGATTTATCATCGATAGACAAGCTTGATAGGGGAATGCGTGGCGTGTGCATTGGAGGGCATAATTTGCATGACTGCGAGATGATCTGGTTTGCTCTCTTGCGAAAATTTGTTTTTCGAGATTTTAGAATTTGCGGAGAAAAACATTTTGGAGAAACCTTTATGAACTTAAGTTGCACATTGTGCTCTTCTAGGCATCTGTAGGCCTTCCTCCTAGGCAAAATGAACCCCAGAATTAGCTTCCTCTTGGCCCATTAACATTTTGAGCAACAGATATCCAACGGTGGGAATACCGTTGTGTATGGAGACTAAGTTCACATGTACGGACAGCTACAACGAATGTAACTTTTCACATGGCCGTACCATGACATGAAGACATAATATCTCGAAAACGATGATGATTTCGGGAGAAGTGTCTATTATGAGTTTTGTAGCGTTAAATTCAATCTTCAAGATGGTGCAAACTAATTTAGAGAAATCTGTACAAATGTAAAAAAAATTTAAATATTTTCCAAAATGAATGCTTTTACAGCACGGACTTTCTGTCGACGTCGGCTGCGGTCAAGTGGAATAACTTTAAACTGGTAATTCTTAGGGCCCAACTGACCATAACGAGTATTGGAGCCTGAAGTCTTTTGTATAAAATGGTGGAAAAATAATTCAGAATTTGTGTACCGTTATCATGCAATCCAGGATATATTCAACGAAGGCACGGCGTTTTCCGACATCCGCTGTTGCCAAATGAAATAACATCAAAACGGTTATTTTTGGGATTCGAATGACCATAACGGTTATTGGAGTCTTAAAGCTGTTCTAGGAAATTGTGCAGAAATAATTCACATTTTATATACCATTATCATGCAATTCTAGATATTTGAAAGGAAGGTGTGAGTTGAATACATATCCTTAAGTGAACCTTTTGAATTTTTGATTGAAAATTTCTGCAGACAAAGAACATCGGGATAAAAAAAACTAAAATACTGTAACGGATCATGCGGTCATTGATGGCCTCTATAAGATGCCATTAGTACAACTTAATTTTGCCATTTGCAGTACAAAGTTTTAAAAACGTTCAAGGTCTTGTGTACAAAAATCTTTGAAAAAAATGTTTCTTTTTTTAGGAATTGTATCCTTTTTTCGCCATTTTTTTTTCAATTCAATTCAAGGCCAATTAATTTTGAATTCTATCAATTTTGTATTCTCTGAGATCGAGGAGCTGCTTTAGTACGATATGCATCAATTGATTTCATTGTCCTGTAACTTCATAACTAAATGTCCTTTAAAGCGTATATTATATGCGTCATCCTCATGCCAAATTTCATTCAAATCCACTCAGTCGTTTTCAAGATATTCCTCTTTTTCCATTCCCACCACCACGATTTTCTTCATTGTCACCAAATGTTGAGACAAAAATCAAATGAATTCTACTCAGAATTTGAGTCACAAGAAAAACTCAATTCCGACTCCCTAAACCTTATGTTTGACGGTCAATATCTTGCGAACGGCGCTTTCAATCGTCAAAGTTGTCATGAGCAATTTTGTGGGAAATTCTGTGGTCTATAGGGTGATCATATCAAATGTCTGAAATACCGTTATTCGAGAGAAAGATTTAAAAGAAAATAGAATGGGGCATAAAAAATTGCATTGTAAAGAGTTTTTTTCGCCATTTAATTGTTAATAGTAAATTTTACGGTCAAGTTGACCCCCAGATATGATAACTAGCTATAAATAGACCCCATTTAGGTCAAAATTGCAAGCCCTTAGCCACTCCAGCAGCAATCTTTGAACGCCCAAATCTGAAGATGGCTCTCCCTCCCGCCAACAAATCATCCCCATGAACCAAATAATCTCCATTCTTACACCAGACCGGTTAAAGCCGACACATTCTCCCACCACAAGATTCACCGCATCAGATATTCCCATCGGATGAGCTCTGTATATCCAAACCAGATTGAGGTCGATATTTGCGTAGGAAGCGCCTGCACATCGGAAAAGGAAGCGAACGACCTCACCTCCATCGCCACAGTTCCTCTCCAGTGCATTTGTGCCCTATTTCAGATCCGAAAATAGATTCCCACCAGAGAGCAGCGATATGGATCCACCACCGCTGCCGCCGTCGCTTCCTTTGCTCCCGATGTGGGGATTGGGAGCGCGCACTGTAAAAATAGGAATCCTCCTTTAAAAATAGCACCTCCACAGCAGGCAGCCAGCAGCAGCAGAATTTTTTGAAAGGGAAGTGCCTCCGCGATTAGCTGAGGCACGCCACCCAAGCCAAGGAGAAGTGACACCCAAGATAAGGGCAAATGTTTTTGTTCCGTCCCCCAGCCGCTGTGGAAATTCCTCTTTCCAAATGAGTGCAGCAGACAAGCAGAGAAAAGAGAAAAACGCTGAAATCTCATCGGAAACAGCTGCTGCATGCGAAGGATAAGCACGCAACCCAGCCACTCGGAGTTGGCATGAGCGTTGCTCCCAGGCACGGCGACAGCGCAGAAGACGAGGACGACCGACAAGGCTGCCTCGAAGGGCGAAATTGAATAAATGGAAGGGAATTGAGTAATAACGTATGCGAAACGGGCAATAGGCGTCGATAATTAATTAGACACTTGTGCGACGGATATCTGCTGCGAGGACGACGACGCCGACGACGACTGTATGACAAGTCGACCTTAATGGGGGCCTCGTTTGCTTCTTCTGGGATGGAGGAGCGGCCCCCAGGAATGTGGATTGAGTCACGTGGCCTGATAGATAGATTGCCTGAGAGGAGGCTTCTGCGAGCAGACTGCCGCCGGCTGACAGGCTTTCAGTGCGGACATGAAAAGAGCATTCCACTGACTGCCTTGTTGCTCGAACATCTCTGTCTGGAGTGGTTTTTGGACATGGGAGTCTGGATTCCGGTGAACTGGGTGCTGGTTGTCGGGAAATGGGGTCTTTGGCCATGACAAGCAGGCGGAATGTGGTCATTGAATGCAGTGAACTGCTCAAGGAGGTGAGAAGCGTGACAAGGATGACGAATGTCTCTCTTTAGGAAAGGGATTGTGCATGGAACTCATGAGACGTGGAAATTGGAAACCGAGGAAATCAGGAAAATCAAAATTACAGGGCCGACGAAGACAGAAGCCGTAGACGTGAGGAGCCGTGAGGGGACGAAAAAGTCAGGGGCCGATCAAGTCAGGAGCCGATCAAGTCACGAGCTGAGAAAGTTAGAAGCCGAGGAAGTCAGAAGTTGAGAAAGTCAGGAGCCGTGGAAGTCAGGGGCCGAGAAAGTCAGGAGTCGATCAAGTCAGGAGGTGAGAAAGTTAGAAACCGGGGAAGTCAGAATGTGTGGACGTCAGGTGCCGTGGACGTTATGGACCGAGGAAGTCAGGAGTCGAGGGAAACAGAAACCAAAAAAGTCAGAAGGCGAGTAAATCAGGAGCCGTGGACGTCAGGGATCGAGGAATTCAGGAGCCGTGGACGTGAAGAGCCGAGGAAGTTGGGAGCCGATCAAGTCAGGAGCTGAGAAAGTTAGAAGCCGAGGAAGTCAGAAGTTGTGGAAGTCAGGTGCCGTGGACGTTAGGGGCCGAGGAAGTCAGGAGTCGAAGGAAACAGAAGCTGAAGAAGTCAGAAGGCGAGTAAGTCAGGAGCCGTGGACGTCAGGAATCGAGGAAGTTAGGAGCCGTTGACGTGAGGAGGCGAGGAAGTCAGGAGTCGATCAAGTCAGGAGGACGACAGTGGTCGAGGATGTCAGGAGCAGTGGACGTGACGAAGAAGTCCAAACAAAGACAGGGAATCCAGAAGCAGATGACCCCAGAAGCCTAAGTCTAGGGCAACTCTCCTTTTGCCCAAGCTTCTCATTCCACCCCAAAAATACCCAGCAGCCAAAAGTCATGCAGACGCTTCCGTCTTCTATATAACTCCCGCCCACGTTTCCACTTTACATCCCACGTCACCTCACCCTTGTCAAACAAAATCCGTCCTCGTAGAAGGTCATCAAACACACGGAGAAGGTTGCTGCTCTAACGCACACCAACACGCAACGCCCGGCTGCACCACAGTCATGAGGTGAAAAACAAAACTCGCATCTCTCCCCAGCAGCAGCGGCGTCTCGGAAACATCTCCGGAATGCACTGCCACCACCACGAAGAACCGCCAGAACTTCAAAAGAAAACCCACAAAGGTACACAGAGGAGCAGACGGTGACATTGTCGTCATCACCGGCTTCATGTGACGGCAACGACGACAGTTTCCAGAGCAAACAGCTCCCCGTTTTGCTCGGCATTCCTAATTGCCAAGTCTACACACTTCCTAGCCGCCGCAGCCGTCGCTACTGCCTCTGCCACTGGCAGAACCGTCATTGTCTATGCTCCGCGCTGTTCTCCTTTATATGGAATTCCTTAAACAGTGCGATCCATAGCGTGTAACTCATGTCGCTCCGGCAGCCGCGCTAGATGGCGCACACACGGCCCAGAGCGTAGGAAAAGCTGAAAACCGAGTGCAGCCAACGAACTATAACCGAAGATAATAGCCCTAACCAACACAGCCGCGCGTCTCTCGCACGGAGAGCCATTAAATCAGAATCATATCATCATCGCACACGGGCTCGGTGGGTTCAGACATTCTGGGGCGAGCACCGAGCAGCGGTGGCGGTGGTTCTTGGCTATTTTTAGCCAGCCACCGTCGCACACTGAACCATTGTTGGCAGCACTCGCGCGTCTGTATTTGTGTCTAAGCTGTGACTCGGTTTTTGTTGCTCTGGCGGCTACTGGTCATTAACTTTTGTTGCCCCGAGACACTTCAGCAGAAGAGCGTATTGCAGTGCGTAGTACGCACTTTGGACAGGCGCGCACAACTTACTGCTGGCAAGCGGCCCTGCTCTGGATTAATGGTACTCGCGCGTACTAATAATTGCAATTACCGTGCACCTCTTGCATGCACACAAACGGCGATGGCTTTGGCGGCGGGACAGTGTGGGCTGCAAGTGAGCTGCCGCCCGCCACGGGGGCTGTGAGTGTATGCGAGCGTCACGAGTGTTGGCCATTTGTGAAGGCCATCCGGCCAACGATTGAATGCCTTTTTTGGCAATTCTGTCATGCTGGACGGATTTATTTGCTGTTCGCTATGTGCGACGCAATTAAATGCCGCGAGTGGTGATGGAATTTCCTGAAATACCATCAGTAACTGGATTTGATCGCGAGTCAATCACCCTGTTGCGACTGTGTTGTTCGGCCGACACGCATTACGATTCGCATCACTTGGCTGTTGTTCGATGGGAAAAGGGATTTTGTTTTTGGAGCGAAATTCGGGGACTGTGTGGGTGTGCTTTAAAGCTGAACTCTGCTGTGTAATCCTTTTAGAAATGCGATAAAAGTGGATGCCGACTTAAGATCCTTTTATGGGGTTTTATGCTTGAAGTTTCCCCTTAATTGAATAAGACGACGCAGTGGGGTTTGGAAGCAGTTAGAAGTCTTGACTCAAATGACCTTCGTTTGACTGTGGTTTACACTGTGATCGACAAACATGCAATCAGTTGGTACGGAATACAAGACACTTCTGCTGTAAGTTTTGTTTTGTTGATTTTTCCGTTATTCAAAAAGTCAGCTGTGCTTGTCGCTAGCGCGTCCACCTCCATTTTAAATCCGCCACAAATCAACGACTCTCGAGGTTATAGGTATCACACGGAAATTATTTACGTCCCGAAATCAAGGCCCCATAGGTATTCGCACAGAGTAGGCATTAAACTGTGAGTCCCATCCACTTCTATGGAAACAACTTAGGCACATTGCGAGTGGTGTCTAAACAAGTTAGGTGTAGGTTTCTTGAAAATTGTAGCCACTCTCGATTTCCAAGGCCAATTAAGATGTTTGACTCTTTTGAGAAAGATGACAGGGCAAGTCTTTTGGCTGCCTTCCATATCCTAGATTCAATTACATGAGCTCCTCCTATCCTATGCCGTAGTACTAAGATTTGCACTTGGGAATATAAACAGAAAGGAAACTCATCACAGCTTTGTGAATGAGCTAGAAACACAAAAAAAAAAGGATCAAAAGCGCTCCGAGTAGATAAAAACAGCAAAGGGAGCAGCAGCATCAGCATGCGTATTCAGACAAGCATCAAATTTAATAGCTATCGCTGATCAGTGCAATCTTTGGTCACCGTGATCGTTGATCAGTGCGATCGTTCAACAGTGTGATCGTTGGTCACCGTGATCGTTGGTCAGTGCGATCGTTTAACAGTGCGATCGTTGGTCACCGTGATCGTTGATGAGTGCAATCGTTCAACAGTGTGATCGTTGGTCACCGTGATCGTTGATCAGTGCGATCGTTCAACAGTGCGATCGTTGATCACCGTGATCGTTGATCAGTGCGATCGTTCAACAGTGCGATCGTTGGTCACCGTGATCGTTGGTCAGTTCGATCGTTCAACAGTGTGATCGTTGGTCACCATGATCGTTGATCAGTGCGATCGCTCAACAGTGCGATCGTTGGTCACCCTGATTGTTGATTAGTGCAATCGTTGATCAGTGCGATAGTTCAACAGTGCAATCGTTAGTGAGTGCGGTCGTTCAACAGTGCGACCGCTGGTCACCGTGATCGTTGATTAGTGCGATCGTTCAACAGTGTGATCGTTGGTTACCGTGATCGTTGATCATTGCGATCGCTCAACAGTGCGATCGTTGGTCACCGTGATTGTTGATCAGTGCAATCGTTGATCAGTGCGATTGTTCAACAGTGCAATCGTTAGTCACCATGATCGTTGATGAGTGCGGTCGTTGGTCACCGTGGTCGTTGATCAGTTCGATCGTTCAACAGTGCGATCGTTGGTCACCGTGATCGTTGATCAGTGCGATCGCTCAACAGTGCGATCGTTGGTCACCGTGATTGTTGATTAGTGCAATCGTTGATCAGTGCGATAGTTCAACAGTGCAATCGTTAGTGAGTGCGGTCGTTCAACAGTGCGACCGCTGGTCACCGTGATCGTTGATCAGTGCGATCGTTCAACAGTGTGATCGTTGGTTACCGTGATCGTTGAGTCACCGTAATTTTTGATCAGTGCAATCGTTGATCAGTGCGATTGTTCAACAGTGCGATCGGTAGTCACCATGATCGTTGATGAGTGAGATCGTTGATCGGTGACATCGTAGAACACTGCCATCGTTGATCACCACGATCATTGGTAAACATTTCAGTTGAGAAAGGTGAACAGAGGTTTAATCAAAAGTCTCAAATTGAACGCCAAATTTTGATCAGTCCTTAAAACGCTATGTTTGCTGTTGAAAAAGTAGTCCTGTTTCCATCCCCTTTGGCGCGTGTTTTTACATCGATATCAAGCTCTAACAAACGGAATTCATGTGAATGCTGGACAGAGCATGGAAGTGAAACTTTCAAGTCAAAAAGTACTTTAACAGCGAAATCAACGACAGTAGTATCGCTTGACAACTAAGAAAAAAATCATTTGACTTCTAACTCTGTTCTCCAGAGATCCTTCCAACCGACGGCACTAATAGTCCTGGAGGTCGCACCGCAATGGGCGCCCTCCTGAAATTAGCAGTTACTTCAACCTAACCTACTATTAATCAGCCTATGAAATCTACTTTCCTTCACAGCTTCCAATGGATAAGATCACAGCTTTCTGACCTTCAAGATAATTTGAGAACTAAGAATCTAGAGATCAAGCCGTTAATTCTGCAGCCGCTTTATTTTTCAAGCTTTTAAATCAGTTTTAGTCGACATCAGCACTTCTTAAAATCTCTTAATCACTCATAGTCGACGTCAGTGCTTCTTTAAATCTCTAGATCGCAATCACTGATCTAAGGAAATGCGCCATTGAGCAATTTTTATAAATGCCCTGTGCGTTACAGAAGTGTAAGAACTGATTCAAAGCACTGCCGTCAGCAATACTAACGTAGCTTAGAACAGCAAAGAATTGTGTTGACGTCGCCAGTTAACCTACAAGACTCGTTCTAGCAACAAATCAAACAACGATTCAACGCGCCAGTGTCGTGTTAACCCCTCTTTTCAGATCTATCCCCGCTTCCATTCCGCCCCATTCCATTCCCTTTCCTGTAAGCCCCACTGTATCTCGTTTAATTCAAAAATCATGCATCCGCTCTGTGTGTCAGTATGCCTTAAGTCATTTGGCATCTCCCCCAGTTCACAGTTGCCTCCGAATTGACAGGGTTCAGATTGGAGGTTCAAATTGAGTTGATTATGGCTTCCAGATGGCCCCGCTGTCAGTTCCCCCTTGTACATGCCACGGCGAAAACTGGAGAAATTCCATTCGCCAGCACAGTCTTCTGTTTCTAAAAGCGGATATCGAAGCCGCCGCACACCGAAAAGAGTCTCAGCATTCCATGGAAACGGGGGAAGCAGCAGCTCACTGGGATGCAAGTGTGATGCACAAAGCCACAATGCGTGTCATTGTTCTGTGAATCTCTCTCCCTCCCCAGCCATCAGCAATCCACTAAGAGGGTGATGATGAGGATGATGAATCAGAATGATTCTCTAGTCATTTGCGCTACTGAGCCATTAGGCACGGAGTGCGCGCTTTCGATCGGGTTAAAGGTTAATTTGATGTGAGGCGACGACGACGCAAACTGACGAGCGAGTGTGGTCGTGCGAGGGAAGGAGGCGGGGAATTAGATTAGACGTCTTGGAGTTTGTTGACATAGGTCGTGAGAAGATTTGTGATGATCGGCAGAAGAGATGGCAAAGCGTAGTCGTGCACGACGCAAACAAACTGGGACTGATGATAAGCTTATTTGATTGGGTGATGTCATGTGGCACCACACTGTTGGGGCATCATTGACTCATGAATGTTGTGATTGCGGTGACGGGGGTGGGGGTGGAGAAACCGAAGAAAATATCAGATTATTGAGGGATTTATGGGCAGCAGGAAGGGCTTGAGCCGCGATTTGAGCGCATGTTGTAAGTTTAAGGAAATTGAAACGGCTTAAGAACATTTTCTGTGACTGTAGAATGTGGCTCCTGATGGCTGGAATGCGTTCTTCTTCTTCAATCTTCAGTGAATCGGGTTTTTGAGTTTGAGATCTCATCACTGGTCTGATGATGAGTTAATGCTAATCGAGATCATTGCTCTTCGGGAACGTAGTGTCCCACGATCAACGATCGTAAAATTTCATCAGAAAAGAGATCAGTGACCGCTGGGACATCTAGTTTAAATGATCTTCGATCTTCTTCACAAACTGTTTGAATTGCTGATGTCTCAGATTTAAACCGATCCTCGAGAACAATAACTCACGGTATGAAATATCTTGAAGATCACAGGTTCAGACTTTGGGATCACAATGATCCCCAATGATCACCAAACTCCCTGATCCACTGATGAGTTTCCTTCGACTAATCCATATTACTGAACCTCATTGAGACGTTCGTGGTCACTGATTACCACGATCGGTTTCTTTGGCAAGTTTTTGGTTCTTTTTTAATGAGAAAGAAGATCGCTGCTTTTTCAAATACTAAACTTCGATTTTTAAAACTTATGCCTGAAGCCTGTAAGCCTCACGATTGTATATGTTGAACTCGTCTTCTAGATGATGTTGCTCAATAACACTGATCCTTTGGGCGGTTCATTGAAACCATCGGAACCATTGTTTGGCGCGCCTAAGTTATCGCAGTCATTTCTATGAGCATAAAAACCGATCTTCGAAACAGTTTAGCCTGACGATCACTATGCGTCACGATTAATGATCCTCGTGCACTACTGGCCTTCTAGATGAACAATATCGATATGACGATCATTGATCATCTTGGTTGTTGATCCTCGAGTTTCCTTAAAGATCCAAACCGCAAAATGAAAAATTCCACTCTTTAGTCAAATATTTGGACCAGATGCCCAATTTAAACAAAAAACAGGTCCATTCGCACAGCTTTGAAGTCCACCGCAATTAACCAAATCACCAGCAGAAGGTCCTCCACATTCCGAAGGGTGCTGAAACCGAAATAATATCCAAACAAAATCCATGGAATTGTTACACAACGATGCAGAACTCAGAGCGAATCCACAAAAAACCGCGCCGAAGATACAACAACATCCGGGCCAGTCTTACGCAATTCACTTCCAACACAACCAGGCACACAGGAACTGAGGAAAGAGACCGCAGCCGGCTCGAATAAACACAAATAAAGCAATTAAAATACCAAAGCGATACGAAGACTCGGACCAGAAGATCCAAGCAAGTGATAAGCGGCGACGAGGATCTGGGATTTCACCAATAAATTCCTAGCTTAACACCTTCCATCGAAAATTTCCCACAATCCGTGTGCAGCTGTGCCGCGTTCACACGACCGCTGCAGGGAAATAAGATCGTCAAAAAACTGCCCTCTCGTCGTTTGTTTGTCCTTTTGATTGTCGGCGTTAATTCTGTTGACATAATCCCGCACAGAGAAGGGACAGCGGATCATCGAGGATCATGGGGACTAATTGTTTAGCATTCTGTTTGTCCACCCCGGCATGGGACAAAAGGAAAAATGTGTGAAAACCCATAACTTAAACTAATAGATGCACAAACACAGAGACACACTTACAGTGACAGTCCAGCCGTTTGACACAAGATCACCCGCGATCACTTGTAAGGAAAACCGATCGCGATAGAACTCAATTAGCATCAACGCCAGAGCGAAGCCGATGACTGCAAGACCGTGCGGCAGCTATCCCGATCGCGCATTGAAAACGCTCAAAACGGAACTGAAACTAAACGATCGATAAAACGGATTTCTTCAGCGCAGCACTGCCACCATTCGAATCGATCAGAACACCGAAAAGCGAAGAGAACAAAGAGTGGCAACAAAAAACACACAAACGCGGCCTCAGAATCGTTTTTCTTCGAGGGGAAAAACGCACTCAGTGCGGGGAACGATCGGCAATACGCGATCTCGTTTTCCGGGAGATATATCAAGAAATTCGTCCAGATCGACGGCGAGTGAGCGCGTGGTGATGGTGACGGTGTGACAGTTTCGTTGTGACTGGATTGTTCGAAATTTAGGGAGTTTTCCATCATCATCAGCGGCCGGGCAGCAACAGCGGCAGATATAGTGACATTCCTTCGCTCTTTCGGGTGTACTGCGGAAAAGTGGTCAACTGTGCATGTGTGTAAGAGAGAGCGAGAGAGAGGCAAAGTGCGCGCAAGCAAAATGCATCATGTTGCGTGCAGGAACATTTTTCATGTAAACATTCCCTCGGTGCAGTGCACTAATTGATGATGAGGTTGAGGAGGAGAATTGTGACGAAAGCAGAAAGAAAAAGTATCTCACTGCGCTCACGCGTATCTTTTTGGACTTTGGCTGGGTTTCTGATTTTCTGATTTTCTGATTTATGATAGAAGTCAAGGGAAATTAGTGTGTTTAGGGTTTAATGAGAGGATCCACGGAGGGGACAGCGATCTACGGCTATTGTGGGATGCGATGTCGTGTGGTGTTGAAGATAACGGCGCACAATGGAGAAAGGTGTGGAGGGCGATGGCACTCTGGGGAGTTGTTTGGGCAATTAGGGAGATCGGTAGTTGTGCGCACTAAACATGACCATATTTTCTCTTCTGCTGTTAATGTAGTAATTGGTGGTAAGAATTTTAAGGTCTGGAGATGTGCACGATTAACGTGTGGTTGGAATGGGGTGAGAGAATGGAATGCGGGCTTCGGGAGACGATAAAGAGGTCAGGAGATCAGAAAGTGGTTCGAGTTGGATGGATGTTCTAACTATTTGCTGACAGGAAACCCTTAATAGAGAACGAATGCATTTGTTCAACTTAAAAGCTGTGGAATTGTGGTCGAAGTAGGAGAGACTTCGATGGAATAATTTTCATTTTCAAGCTTCACATTCAGTTTGAAGAAAAATATTTCGAAAACCGTTAAGATGCCGATGGGAATTACCATAACGAATTTTGTAGTCCTTAGCACGCTCTAGCAAATGGTGAAGACATGATTCCATATACACAAACCACTTCAGTATGAGCTTGAATCATCCGAAAGCAAAGCTGCCATTGACATGGATTTTGATGAGGATGTTTTCAGCTTTGGATTGACTTTTTTCTAAAAACCGTTAAAATTCCGTTGGGAATTACCATAACAGATTTTGTAGTCCTAATGACATTCTATCAAATGGCGAACACAAGATTCTGTATACAAGAAACATTTTAGCATGAGCTTGATTCTTCAGAAAATAAAAGTGCCTATGACGTGGATTTGACGAGGATGTTTCCAGCTTTGGAGTAAAATATCTCGAAAACCGTTAAGATTTCGTTGGGAATTACGATAACAGATTTTGTAGTCCTAATGACATTCTATCAAATGGCGAACACAAGATTCTGTATACAAGAAACATTTTAGCATGAGCTTGATTCTTCAGAAAATAAAAGTGCCTATGATGTGGATTTGACGAGGATGTTTCCAGCTTTGGAGTAAAATATCCCGAAAACCGTTAAGATTTCGTTGGGAATTACCATAACAGATTTTGTAGTCCTAATGACATTCTATCAAAAGGCGAACACAAGATTCTGTATACAAGAAACATTTTAGCATGAGCTTGATTCTTCAGAAAATAAAAGTGCCTATGACGTGGATTTGACGAGGATGTTTCCAGCTTTGGAGTAAAATATCTCGAAAACCGTTAAGATTCCGATAAAAATTACTGCAACGGATTTTATAGCCCTTAAGACGCTCCATCAAATGGCGGACACTAGATTCCATACGCACGAACCATTTCAGCATAAGCTTGAATCTTCCCAAAGCAAAACAAACATCGACATGGATTTTGATGAAGATGTTCGTAGCTTTGGAGTGAAATATCTCGAAAAGTATGGATGCTACCGCAAATACGCTTATAATGAGTTTTATTGGCAATAACTTGATTTGTGAAATAGGAAGCACAGAATGTATCCAGAATGATCCGTTATAAAAGGAGTTAAAATTTTCTTTAAGAGTAACTGATTCGACGACATTTTGCTCTACTCTCATGCAAGTTTTTGAAATAAAATGTCAAAGGTGGAGAGGATGTGATAGAGAAAGGACCTCTTTGGCCTTGGTACAACAATTCTGATTTAATTACACAGCCAAATTGGTCCATGTGCAGATGGAAGGATACAGAAAAACAAAGAATTCATTATCATTTGAACTAAAAGTTGAATATCCTTCAAGGATATATTAGGCATAACGTAGATTTTCCCTAGAATGACTTTCAAACCATTTATTTTGAATTAAAGAGACATTTGTGGTAATTTATAGTGACTTGTAAAAATCGCGCCAATACACAGAAGTTCTACAGCCTGTATCTCAGAAATAAAATATCCTCATGATATAGGTTCATCCCACTTTTTGTTGTCCAACTTATGAACTTTAATTGCGTCAAATTTCACTCTAATCTGACATTTTTGTGTAACTATATTAACAGAAGACCAGAGAATTCAACAAAATCAATTTCACCGACACATATCCTTAAAATGCAATATCCTTTCAGGACATTTTATGCTACGTCTTTTAGAGCAACATCTATTCTCTACATGCCTCGACTTTCACTTAAATCCCCTGAACCGTTCTCAAGATATTCTTATTTTTCCATTTAAACTGCCTTGAAAATTGCATTTTTTCACATTCACCAAAAAGTGAGGTGAAAATCAAATGATTTACACCCGCTTGAGAGGAGTTTAATGCGAAACCTATGGCAGCTGCCTTTGAGGGCTGATATCTCGCAAATGACGCATCATACGGTAAATTATGTAATAAGCACTTTTGAAGCAAATTACATGTTCTATACACTGTATATGTCTATTGCTCATTTACTGTTATATATAAGGACGTTTGAGAGATAGGTAAGCTTTATTAGATCCAAAGGTAGTTTTTGAAAATTTTGTTCATAAAACAGAATTTCAAGGTCGGACGGCGTTCGGATAAGACAATCGCAGGCTATAAGGAATAGTGTTTCAAAGCCTTAGTTAGATACACGTGATTTATAGGCAGCTTTCTCGTCTTTCTCTCCCAATGACGAACTTCACATGCAAAGCCTGCCAAAATAAAGAAATGTGCATTTCAGAGTATCCAAATCGAGTTAAAACTTACCCTGAGTCCAACTTTGCTCTGCGTGTGATTATATTGTTCCAAAAAGAACATGACTCCTTTTCAAAATGAAGCTAGAATTGGTAAGACAAGGCAAACTACCTCTCTCTATCAGGTAGCTATGCTTTACACCTTGGACTCTTCGTCATCGCATTCTCAACATTTTCCCAGATATTCACATCTCATTAACAATTCGAAGCCCCTCACAAATCAATGCAGGCAGGACTTCTTCAGAACTGCCAACCACTTGTGTGGCGTCTGCCAATCACGATCGCTGCCAGCACCGTTAGATTTTTGCAAAAACCGATCGCATGTGTGTCATCCCATAACTTTCCCATGAAAATCCAGGCGATCGTAACGGCAACTCCGATCGATTCTCAATCTCAAAATCAATCTCGAAATTTGAATAAGTGTCAGTGAGGTCCGCAAACCATTCCTGGTATTCTACCCCAACCCACTTGGGGCAGCCAATGCTCAGCTCGGCTCAACGCCGATGCTAGACACCCGAGAGAGGAGTGCACTGCAGTCTCACATGCAAATGCCTGCTAATTGTGATTAATAATGCATTCACGTAGACAAGCAGTAAATGCATGCAGCAGCAGCAGCAGCAGTACTGTTGGACTGTGTGGACGCAGTGGCGCACCAAATCCAGTCGAAATGTCAGAGACTCTGACACGAATTAGTCTAAAACAAGAGGCAGTCTCGCAGCGGTGCCCTGTCAGTTAGCCGACCACGTCATACTGGATGAATACCCTCAAGCCCCTCAAGCCCAGTCCAGAGCGACGAATGCATGTGGCTCTGTGTGTAAGTGCGAAGGACTAAATGGTTTGCGGCTAAAAGTGAAGCAAACTATAGGCGCACATTCATGTGGACGGGGGCGGCGTCAGCGCTGCGAGTAATATGTGTGACGGAGAGTATGCTGTGCGCTAGCGTGCCCACACCGCCTTACTAGGGTGCCCGCGCGCAAATAAATGTTACAATGACGAATGATTATGACATTCCGTGGACAGTGCGGAGCGTATTCATAGAATAGAAAGCAGACAGCTGTCAGAACGACGGACATATTAATATAAATAGCGCCTGTTTCGCAGGAATGTTACCGTTGTGTTGCGCAATCCAATGAAGGGGCCGTAAGAAATCGTACGTGTGATGGAGAAATTTATTGCAATGTCGGCAAACGAGGTTAATTCATCTTTTTTTTTTATCTTACTGATCATTGAACTGCGGCGATCGTGCGCAATCTTCAGTGATCCTCGTAAAGTCTCAGTGATCGTTGATAGACGGTGATCACGGCAGATTATCAGTGATCGTTGTAAGTTCCAAGCGACCTCTACGATCACCATGAGGACGAATCAATGGACACCTTAATGATCCTCGAGGATCTTACATGTTCATTGATGAGCCTCATTGATCGTTCAACCGACGTTCGGCGATTCAGTGAACACCTCGACGATTGCCAAAGATTCTATATGATTGCCCATGATCGGCATAGATCGTAAACATGAGGTTCCATAATCGAATGGACACGATCGTCAAGGGTTCTGTACGATCGCTAATAGTAGGCATTCCCAATGATCGATGATCCTCATAAAACTTGAATGGTTTCGATGATCCTTGTTCTTTGAGGATCGCCGTCGACATATGACCATCAATAATGATCGCCAATCACTGCTTGCACCTTCAAAATTCTTGAGATCGCTGATCACTGTCTATCAAGAGAAGGCGTCTGTTGTGGCAAGTGACCGGGAATGGCAATAGTGTGAGTAACTATTCGAAACACTTGTAAATCGATGATCCTCGCAAGGTTGCACTGATCGACGGAGTGAGTAGTGGTGATCACTGCTTGTGGGCGGTCATCATGCAGGTTTGATGTTTCGTCAAGCTCTGCTCAAGATCCCTCCCAATGCCCACAACTTGGCTTCTCTGTTCACCTCCAAGCATCTCCATCTATTGGGTGCTGACCCCCTTAGGCCGACCTTCTCAAAGCAAGCGCCTGCCCTATTTCATTTAAATTGTCCATCCAGTGATAACACAAATTACGAGTTAACTGCCAATTACAACGTCCGTACACATGTAAACTCCCCTCCATTACAGACGAGGTAGCCCCAATTAAGTACGCCCATATCTCGTCCCGCGCATCCAATGCCTCATCAATATTCAGAGCGCGTGAAACATGTTCGATAGCCCCTTGGCATGGAAGACAGGCTTGTTTTGGCTTCTTTCGGGAAAGCAGCATTTTCGGGGCAAGCACGTAAAAGAGCTGCGGTTCATCGTTTGTCAGCTGGGTTTTGGCACATCTAGATACATCCGTTTCAAATTCGGGAACTTGATATGCATGGAGCGGCACGAGGCAATGAGTACTTACAGATATAATTGGGGTTTTAGTCAAAATCACGCATAGTTACCTGCAAAGAGAAGAAGAGAAACGATCGACATTAGTGAACAATTGTGGCAGAAGCTAGCATGAGGTTGAAGTTTAAGCCTGGAAACTGACAGATGGGAATCCGGATAGATGTGGCATTCCGAAGTGTTTGAGTGATCTTCAGTTCAATGAACCAGAGGTGTGGAGATTTGAAGAGGATATCATACATTTGAGCTTAATTGGGGCAACAATGGTGAAACGGAAGATTTACTTACGATCACTGATCGCCTGAAAGACAGTGGCTATTGTTTCTGTTAAGCAAAGAGCAAGTTGGACTTTTCCTTAGCTTTTTGTTGCCAATGGAAGTGAGAACTTGCCACTTATGATCGTTGGTCAAAGAGCATAAGTGATCGTCGATAGCAGCAAATGTCTAAAGTGATTGATGATTATCGATCGACTTAACTCCTAAATAGTAGTCCTTTATAGAAGCTGAGTTTGGAAACCGTCGTTACTAACTCCAGTAAGTATTCTTTAATGCTGGTCAGTCTCTGATCGTTCATGAACTCTGGAGCCTGTTACGGACGATTGCTACCTGATGGTAGTCAGAGTCATCGAAGTCGATGATCATTGTCAGTGGTCTTCAACGACTTTTCAAGCCAGCCTTCTCTATCCAAGCCAGCCTTCTCTATCCAAGCCAGCCTTATCACAGGCCTTTCTTCACTATCATAGGCCTGTCTTTCCTAACATGGGCCTGCCTTCGCTATCGTAGGCCTGTCTTCTCTAACATGGACCTGCCTTCGCTATCACAGGCCAGCCTGCCTTCGCTATCACAGGCCAGCCTGCCTTCGTTATTATAGGCCTGTCTTTGCTATCATAAGCCTGCCTTCCCTTTTGTAGGCCTGCCTTCGCTATCATAGGCCTGTCTCCACTATCACAGGCCAGCCTGCCTTCCCTTTTATAGGCCCGCCTTTGCTATCATAGGCCTGCCTTCACTATCATGGGCCTGCCTTCCCTGCCATAGGCCTACCTTAGCTATTAAAGGCCTGCCTTCTCTATCATAGGCCTATCTTCGCTAACATGGACCTGCCTTCCCTGTTATAGGACTGCCTTCGCTATCATAGGTTTGCCTTCCCTTTTATAGGCCTGCCTTCGCTATCATAGGCCTGCCTTCCCTTTTATAGGCCTGCCTTCACTGTCATAGGTCTGCCTTCGCTATCACAGGTCTGCCTTCGTTATTATAGGCCTGTCCTTGCTATCATAGGCCTGCCTTCACTATCATAGGTCTGCCTTCACTATCATAGGCCTGCCCTCATTATTATGGGCCTGCCTTCTCCTATGATAGGATCGAGTCGTTAGTTAGGTGAAGGATCTTGCAGATCATTGATCGATCGATACCGGATTTCTTTACCAGGTGATGCAATTACGGACCACTTCCGACAGTCTGCAACGTTTCAAAACATCCGTGGCTCTGAACAAGGGACTTCCATCAATCGGTAGCGGTCTCCATTCAGGAACCCGGATCTGTCGATGGACAAAACTGTTTCTACACATATAGGATCCGCTGAGGATCGATGATCGTCCATATAAGGTGGAGGGATTGGCGATCGATCATCGATCCTCAACTGATCCTCTCCAACAAATTCAATGCAAGCTTCTACTTTAGTCTCAGCTTCCATCAGAAAACTTGGCGGACTTTCAAGTGGCGGAAACCCTCCTCGAAGGACCATCAGACACCCAAGAAATCTATGACCCAGCATTCACAAAACCGAATTCCACGCATTCACACAGAACTTTCCATCGGTAAAATTGCCTCCATCGCATTTGCAACCACACAGATCGCATTCTCCGCAATTCATTATCGCAAATTTCTCTCGGTCAGTTTCCCACCCCTCTCCCCCACACCGTGCACTGATCAGAACGGACCAGCAGCCATCGGCTCAGGCCAGCCGATTTATTGTCTTAATTTCCGTTTGAGCAATGACACCGTGGCGGCGGCGCAAAAGTAGTGCCGCCGCCGTCGCCACATCCGATAAGACTGCGCTCCAACAGGCAATTTATCTTTAAACGGCACCGTGCTCTGTCTCTCCTTCCCTCTCTCTTGTTCTCCTCCCCGCCACGCTCCCACCCATCGCAACGACCTTAGATTCCGGAACATAATCCGCTGAGCAAATTGAAATCATGCATTGACCATGTCACTTGGCCACAAGCGCCCGCTCGTCGTCTTATCTTTGTTTGCCGCGTCGCCGCCATCCTCCCCCAGCCAAACGGATAACAGTGAAACGGCACCACCGAAAAAGCCAAACAGCACCAGATCCTGTTTTAGAAAACACCGCCGCCGCTGCCACTGCCGCCTACACACCGACGGCGTCGCCGCACCGCCGCCAGGGCTATCACTCTCGCGGGACACCGGAGAAAGCAGGTTAAATGCAAATCTTTCGGTCGAACGCTGAATGAACGCTGAGCGACTCCATCTGGCCACTGCTGGGTTAAATTCGACAGAAGACAACAACAAAAGCGACAGCAACGACTTTTAAGGTCGTCCGCGTTCGTTTGTTTGTTTGTTTGCCTGCCTGGTTCTGTCGGTATTTGGTTTCGCGTGTCGCCGCCGCGTCATCCTTGTCGATCGGTGCGGAGGAGGAGAGGACTGGCATCTTTTCCTTTTCACTTTGAATCGACGGTTCGTGGTGTTCTCCTTGCCTTGAGCAGCCGGCCGTGTGCGCATACCACTCTGAGTTGAAAATTTGATCGAGTGACCTCCTTTTGTCTCGGCCACCACTCTGACCGATTTCCCAACTCCGGGGGGACAACGACGCCAACAACGTCGCGACCACGACCACGACCAACATGAAAGCAACAACGATGCGAAAGACAACTCCGAGAGACGTGCACCGATGCCAACGGAGTGATCAGTTTTGACTCGAAGCGGCGGAGGCGGAGGCGGATGCGGCGGCGACAGTGCTGATCGTGCGGACTTGTTGCACACATCCTTCCGATGGCGGTGATAAATGGATTCGATTTCGGTTTCGATGCTTTCTTCGGCGGCTGCTGGATACCTGCCACTCTGCCGATGGGTCATCGGCTTGTCCTCACGCGCGTGCTCACGCGCAACGAGATGACTCCCGTCCATCAGGCGGCGGGGATGCACATATTTTTGAGAGCCCACCGAAGAGACCCATTTTTGTGAAGTGAAATTTTCGCTCCTCCCGAGGGAGGGGGACACTGTCACCCACTGCGCCGGGCTACTGCTGGTGCAGTGCGAGTGTTTGTGAAACCAGGCGACCGCATTTCATGGCTGTGGCGAGCGTACTGCAATGACTGGCGAAAATGAGAACGTTTTGTCGAAGGAACGAGGTCAGTGAGTGGCCTGTCCCTGCGGATGTGTGTGTGTGTGTGGATGTGGCTCGGAGATTAAGGCGATCACGAGTGGCTTATGGCTCTTTTCGAAGGTCGAACATTTAGAGCGATCGTTGGGGGAGATCAGTGATCGTGGTCAGACGGCATGGAAAGAGCAAGTGATCGTGAGTGTGATCGGTGGGGGAGCAATTTGGGGGACGGAGGTTTGAAGTATTTTTGACATAAATGTTCACACTGGTGATAAGGATCGGGAGATTAACTTTTTTAACGGAGTTCAATCAGAATGGACTCAAGGACGGTTGATGGTTAAACTGAACAAGAGGTGGCCGCTCGATTTTAGAGATCGGCTAACTCGTTGCTTATTAACTGGAGATAGAGGAATGGTCCTTCGAGGTGTGGAAATCGGGGGATATCTGATTGTCTCGAGGATCTGTCGTCGATTACCAGTGGTTGGGGAAAGAGCAGCTCCAAGTGCAGGAAATGAATCACGACACTGATCTTTACATTTTCGTCGACCACTTGTAACGGTCATAAATTTAGCTGAAATTCTCGGCAATGAGTGGAAGGAAGGAACGGAAGGAAAATTAAGGAAATGAAGCCAACAGGGGAATGTGAAATTGATGAGAGAAGATGGGCATCCTGCACACATCAAAGTCATTTGGCACCGATGTGATTTTGACCGCAGCCCGAGGGGAGGCAAATTTAGTAATTGTGGTCCTAACTGGGACATGCCACACGGCTTCAACTGTAGAGCCCGCAAGGGCTACGAGGAAATTGAATCACATCCCGACACTTTGCAGGGCTGAAACTTCTTACAACTGTCTTGTTCGTGGATGTTGGTGATACCATCGACATCGAACTGAGGGACATCTGAGAACTTTTTCGAAACTCAACGGAAGCAAGGTGATCTCGCGACTATCCTAGACCTCCTTTTTACATACATGCATTTTGTAGGACTTAGTGAGTCGCAGTGTTATCCACTATTGCTATAGCTAGGTAATACGGACGATCGTTCATCATGATCGGTAGCCGATAAACATCTTCCTGGGGAACCTTAGCGTACGTCAGTGAGGATCAATTATCTTCGGGGTTGGACCACGATCACTGATCCCAGCCCACTTCAAAGAAGATCAAAGACGATCACAGGATCAACGTTTCAATTGATCACCATTGCACATGAATTACGTCCGAGTCAGGTGCTCAATCAGTAGGGACGTCCCAACGACTCTGAACTGAACTCAGATGATAACTAACTGTCACCTACTGCCAACCAAGTTTTCAATAGAGGATGTCAATGAGGAACGCTGGAGGAAACTGGAAATTACTGGAGATCGGTGGGGTTCACTGCGGATCATAATGCTTAATGCTAATGCTTAGTGAGAGGATCGGGTAAAATTCTGGACTATCACTAAGGGTCACTGTGGATCACTGAGGATGACTGAGGATCATTGAGGATCACTGAGGATCATTGAAAATGACTGAAATTTACTGAAAATCAGTGGGGATCACTGAGAAACAGGATGACTGTGGATGGATGGACTGTGAGAGGTGGTGAATCGTGAATTTACGCGTATGAGCCCGAAAATAAACAGCAGTCGACTGTATGGGTGTTTCAAATTGAGTCAAATCTAACAAAAGTTGCTCGCGCCCGAAGCACTTCCAAGCAAATGTTCGCCTGTTTTTTCGTAAAAACTGTACATGTCACAACCGTTCCACTAGAAAAACGTAGAACAGTCAATTCTGAGTGGTACATAACCATTTTTTTGCCAGTTGTCTTCCAAGAAATCAGGAAAGACTGATCACTCTTCACCCAGACAATGCGAGCTCTCACACATCGGCTCAAACAACTGCATTTTTGAGCACTCAAAACATCGATTTGATGAGTCATCCGCCATATAGTGATGACTTTTTAGTGTTCCCGTACGTAAAAAATAAAATGAGAGGTCAACGTTTTTCAACATTTGAAGAAGCTGTTGATGCGTTCAGAATGCATGTTTTGGAAATACCTCAGTCAGAGTGGCAAAAGTGGTTCGAAAAAGGTTCAAACGCATGCAAAAGTGTGGAGATCTAAATGGGAAATATTTTGAAAAACAAAAAAGCTATTTTCGATGATTAATATTTGTTTTTGTTCTCTAATCCTGAAATATAAAAGGCAACCCTCGCATTACTGAGAGAATAAGGATGCTGTGCAGTAAATATGAAGTGCTTGCATAACGGTAAGAATAACGCAAGATTTAAATTTGGCGCCATTCGAATCGTCATTGTTTGACACTTGAACAATTCTTATTGTTTGTTACTAGAAGGCGTTGTTCATTCGTGTAGGTTAATAAAAATAGAGCACTACACGAATGATCAACGCATTCTCATTTTGAACATGAAAATGTTGATTTTGCCGATAAAATCATTTTTAGTGACAAGGCCCATTTCCATCTTGATGGTTTCGTCAATAGGCAGAATTGTTGCATTTGGGGCGAGGAAAATCCTCGAGTGATTCAGGAGAAGTCAATGCATCCTCAACGTGTCACTCTGTGGTGTGGATTTCGGACTGGAGGAATCATTGCACATTTTTGTATTAAAATGAGTCAGGTCAAGCGCAAACAGTCAGTGGTGTTCGGTATGATAATGATAACCAATTTGTTCGTGCCTAGAATTGAAGAAATGAATGTGGAAGGTATGTGGTTTCAACAAGACGGCGCCACATCTCATACAGCCAAAGAAACAATTTAATTGCTGCATCAGTCATTTAAATCTTGCGTTCTTGTTGGGACACCCTTTACTTTGCTCAGCTAAGGAGAGTCAAAATTCTGAGCCCTCCCAAGACACTCCCTCGTCGGAGTCTTGTGATCGCATCAGCATATACTACAGAAGCAACGAAAAATTTTCTGTTTACGAAAAAAACTGCAGACGAATCAACCAATGATCTGACCCAAATGAGGAAGAACGCAAGCCATTTTAACTTGTAGCAGCAAATTTATGCGGTCTAAGAGGAATATCAACGATTGTGTGTATCCTTAGGCGGACTCCTCATGTAGACCGCTCTGCTCTTGCAGCCACATATCATACAACAACAGGTCCAATGCAGATACAGACTCCAAGGATGTCTTAAACACTCATAAGCCAGACCCCATTCCCTGCTAAATCTATCACATCCATATTTACTTCATTTCAAGCATCGGTGGATGCCAGTTGCAGGATCTGAAGATTATTGCCAACCCCTGATCAACCGGGTTCCAGTTCCATCGACGTTGCTGTGCAAGCAAATCCACCCTTAGCCAATTTCATATTTGTTTCAAAATCCTCCCAAAATCAGCTCCACCTCTGAGTCCCCCAAAACAAAGTTGGCCTGTCCTCCTCGCATCACTGGCCACTGGCACCGACGCCGTCACAACACACGCCGTGCAAATGTCAAACCACATTGTCAACCATTCAAACACACACGGCCAACAAATGGCAGCATCTAGATAATAGGCATCGAGAAGCACCATAAACCCATTCAGCCGTGAAACGAATTCATGCGCCCCATGCACCCGGCATTGTGTGCCGAGACAAATTTCCCAAATCATCCGGATATCACGATGCATGTTCGATTCCTCTCGGATTCCCCGCCAGAACACACCCCGTGTGTGTGCACATGTTGAATGCACGTTGCGCAGGGAGCGCTCCTGAGGACGAGGATGAGAGAGGGAGACAAAAGAGAACGCAAGGATAGAGCTCGCCTTGTTAGAGGAGTGATAACAGGTAATTACCTGCTCGTAAACTGCCCGAACGTGACTGCGAACCGAAACAGGCAGCAGCGTCGGCGGTCGGGCAAACGGATAGAAGCACCGCCGGGCGTAAACATGCCTCCGAGTGTTCATAAAACCGAGAGAACCGAGAACTCAGGACGGACTGTATGCGCACAGCACGACCAACAGCGATGGGAAGTGAACGGTTGAGGAGCGCTGCGATGCGCTTGTCCATTGTTTCGAGGTGGTCCACCGCCGCGTCGCCGTTGCCTGTCGACATGGTGATCCAATAAAATGTCACAAGGACAGCGCTGGCCCGTGAAATGGAACAATGCCGACTGTCGACCGGCGAATCCCGAGAGGTGAGGATTTCAATTCCGAGCGGGAAACGTCCTGGCGAGGTGTCATAGAGGAGGCACGTAGTGGCAATTATTCGCTCATTTGCCAGCCCTTGGTCGCGCACATTTCCCAGTCAGGGAGGATGCGTGGGAATGCCGCTGTCCTGGCACAAGGGTTTCCCATTTGAATGGAGATGCGGACTGAAATCAAAGCTCTCACACCTGGCATTCGTTTCAAAATGCGATTACGCCATCGCGTCGCTAGCAGTGTTGCCGGCTAACGATGGGAACTTCAAAGTGGGCAGCCACCACGTCCTGAAATTCAAATCGAATGGCCACTTAAGCCGCTGCACCTTACACCACGTCATAACGACGTCCCACCAGTGCGCAGCTCCGACTCCGACACATCCTCAAGCAGTGGCGACAGTTGAGCCATAAAGCCGCGCCAAATGCTCGTGGGACATGTGTGGGCGCCCGGTGGCTCCTTAAAAATCCACCCCCACGTCCGAGCGAGCTCGTATCTAATTGTTTTGAATTTATTGCCAATCACCGCAGACGCTCGTCTAAAGCCCACACGTCAGCGGCGCAAGGCTGGGAATGGCCGTTCGTGGTAATTCCCACTTCCAACCCAGGCCCGTACATTCCGAGGTATGCAGCTGTGCCGAGGGTCTTGACTTGACGTCTTCGCGCGCCTCCCGAGGGCACACAGAAATGAGGAAACGCGTTGCACCGTAAGTCGAAATTAAGTGCAAACATCACTCAAGCGCGATCAATACCAATAATCGCCCGCCTCCGCTCCTGCATCGGAGAGCAGCGTTGCGGCCGTCGTCACCCGTCGAGTTTGACGCATCGCCGAAGAAGTCTATCCATCGTGTCGTGGACGTTGTGGACGCTGACGACGATGATGATGTTGATGAAGCACGTCAATTGATTTTCGACGCTTCGAGGCGAGAAAAATGCGCCACGCCTCGGTGCTGCATTCCGCTGCGCTCAACACCTCCTTCAAGAGCTTGACAATGATCTTGAGAGATTGGCGAGGCTTTGTGCGATATGCTGGAGGCGGCGGAGGCGGCCACGTTTCCTTGATTCACACCCGCCGCTGCCACAGAGAAACCGTTAATTCCATGCGCTGGAGTATCCTCAACCTCAGCGATGGGCAACGATGTGCCAGCACCACCGGCAGCGTCGTCGTCGTAGTCGTCGTCACTCAAATGAGGAAAAGAAAAAAATTCCAAAGTCTGTGTCTGATTTTCTTCGACCGCACCGAACGCAGCTGGCTTCTGTGCGCTTCCTCTCCGCACATCCCTGAGGTGCTGGGTTCCGCTAGATCATCTCGTCGATTCGGTGCAAACTTCGCCGCCGCATTCCCCGATGGCGGCACATACTAGGCCGCCCCGCTGCCATAACATCATCGGCACGGTCATCGACGGTGAATCGGTGAATGTCGAGGCGGCTCGCCGCATACTGATCACGATCGCGGTCCGATGATGGGCAGCAGCACCCAGAGAGAGCCATCGCGATGGTGCAGTTAGGAGGAGTGCTGTCGACAAGTCTCGGGCTCCTTTTCGAGGCGATTTAATTAATAACTGTTTATGGAGAGATTGCTTTTTGACAGGCATCCCTTCCCGACCGCCGAACAACGGTAGGTGTGTTCTGATCGGTGCACGTTGCCCATAGCCGACCAGTCCAGGTATCAAGCGAAAAAGGAATCACAGTCGCTGCGCCGCCGACGACGGACAGATGATTTCTTCATCGATCAGCGCATTAGGGTCCCCGGTGAACCTATAATCTGTCGAACGGGGGGCGTGTCTGCTTAAGTAACTGTTTGGCTTTTGGAATTGGGCCGGACGGCGAGCCGAACGAGGAGCCGCGCAAAACCTGTTGGGCTGAATTTTGATGGATAAATGCGATAATTATGGAGATTTCCGATGGTGCTAAGTGGAACGTACTTACCGCCATGGGGGAGACGGGATTAATCAGATTTCGGGACCCCCATTGTGGCAGGAAGCAGACAAGAACGGGTGGAGCTGGTTGAAGTGATGCTCTGGTGAGCGATGAGCATTTCAAGTGTGCAGCTTGGGGATTGAAGATCGCAGGCGTAAGATCAACTCTCACGATCACTACAGTGGAGGCTCAATGTGGAGGAATTGGCACGAACTTCGGATTGCCCTTGACATTGACTGAGGTTTGGCGGACTCTGGAAATGATTTCTACAACGATTTGTAGGAATTTGCCTACTAAGCAAGGAGGGATTATGACTCAGGCAAGGAGGGATTATGACTCAAGGACCGAGATGTTTGTAAACAAAATCACTGCAGGAAACATTGCCAAGATCACCTGCGTGATCGGCCGTGATTCAGATTTGAGTCCACAGCTACCATACCCTGGATGAAATTTTGGTGAAAATCAGCAGGATCTGTGGAAGATCATGCACCTCGGTGATCGAACAAACCACCGTGCCTCAGATTTGAATTCACAGCTACCAGAGTTCGGACGGAATGTTGGCACAGTTCGGCATGATTTTTAGATGATCTTGCATCTCGGTGACCGAGCGAACCATCGTGACACAGATTTGAATCCACAGTTTGGACGATATGTGGCCAAAGTTCAGCAGGATCTGTAGATGATCTTGCATCTGGGTGATCAGGCGAACCTCCGTGACTCAGGTTTGAATCCATAGCTACCAAAGTTTGAACAAAATTTATCAAAAGTTGACTTCAGCATGATCAGTAGGCGATCTTGCATCTCAGTGATCGGGCGAACCCTCGTAACACACCTACCACAGTTTGGGATGTGGGCAAAGTTCGGCATGATCTGTAGATGATCTTGCATTTCGGTGATCGAGCAAGTACGGTGACTGATTTGAGCCCACAGCTATCAAAGTTTGGACAAAATTTGGCTGAAGCCGATTTCAGCATGATCTGAAGACGATCGTGCATTCGATGATGGAGCAAAGCTTAACATCCGCTGACCAGATTGGTGCTCAAACTGTGAAAGAATGAAGGACAAGGAAAAGAAAGAATGTTGACTAAATCAGGGAAGATGTGACCACACGGCAACCGATCTAACCGATCTTGCAGTCGAAAAAGAAGCTATTTGTGGAAGACGTTCAAACATTCGAAATTCAGTCTTCTTTGGAGAGAAGAAGGGCTTCAGGCAGAACTCACTCTACCGAACTGGAGACAGTTGGTTCAGTCCAGGTCAAGTCAACACCACAAATGACCGCATTCCCTTCGATATGCCATGCAAATGAATTGTTCTACCTCCACGTCTTTTGGTCTTCAAGTCCACACAGCACTAGCCCACTCAAAATGTCACGAAATCGACGTACTCCGCACGCCGAACTCTACTCCAAACCAAGCAATTTCCCTTCCTTCCCGATAACCATCTGCTCCAGTTTGCTGGTCTCTCCTCAGCCTGTCTCATGTCTTCTAGTCTCTGCCGTCTCACACACACATACAGCCACAGCGCTCCTTGTCACGCCGCAAATGGTCATTCAACTTTCACAAAGGTCACAGCGTGTGCGACATTGCACGAATCTGCTGCAACAACAGCAGCCCCCAAAGGAATCAACAGAAGAATCTTCTCCATCATACTTTCCCATTAACACCGCCTGGTGGGGCTGCCTCCACACGCGCAGACAGCAACGAACGGCGAGGATACCGTGCTCCATTTTCCAAAGGCAGCTGGAGGTGTAGGAGAATGTGTGTGCGGCTGAAAGGAAAAACCAAGTTCGGTGCTGTGGCCAACATCGTCGTCGTGCTTGATGCCAATTTAATCATCTTAACTGCTCCTGCTACACTTTTCATTTTTTTCTTCGGTCTCTCTTCTGTGTGTGTGCGCGCCTTTGAGGAGAGGAGGAGACGGAGATTCCACCTTTCTCCTGGTCGTCGACGTTGCAAAAGTGCAATAAGTACGGTAAATAGGTCAGGCTCGTTCGGCGGTTATGAAGATGCGACTTCGAAACCGTCAGCTGGAGAGGGAAAGGAAGATCTGGGCCAAGACAGTTATGAATCGCGATTTATTTCGATGCTCTGTATCTCGGGGATCTCCAGACGAAGAGGAAACCCGAAAAAAAGACCACGGGCAGAGGAGACCATGCGACCGTTCGATGGACTCCCCTGTGGTGCAATTGCAATTTAGATGGTGCACCAGCTTAGCTGTGTGACAGTTTAAGTGGTGAACCAACAAAGTCCTGGCAGTGCGGTGTCGTGCAGTGTGGAGGATTACACGCGGTCCCCCGCAGATAGCACCGACTTTGTTCTTTAAAGGCTTAAGGAGAATCTGATGAATGGCCGAATGTGGGAGTGTGTGCCGTTGCATCGTCGTTGTGAGGCTATCGCGTGGGGATTGTGACACGCGAACATGGCAAGCTCTGGATTGGGACTTACTGAGCAGGGATTTCGTAGTCATTTGATTCAGATTAGACTAATCCTCAGTGGTTAAATAAGAGCTACTGGAAACCACTGAGCCAAAGATCTCCCAACAAACTTACCCGCCCGTTCCATGTCCAAGTGACACACAATCTCGTACGTACCTGAAAGTAAACGAAAAAACAACATAAATAAAACTTCTCTTTCCCAATGCAGTTCGGTAAGATGTTCTCCCTCCCACCGCACGCCCTACATTCCCCTCCCCAGAGCTAGCTTCATTTCATTAGACAATCAGCTCATTGTTGCATGTCGTTTGCGTGATTCTATCCACTGCCCATTGACCGCAGCCGCCCGTCCGTCCGACAGCCATCAAAATCAACTCGACATTAGGATGAGACATGCAAGCCAATTACGCACCGCTGCCACACAGTCTGCGCGGTCGCTCATCATTTGCCTTACATCACACTCGCTCATCACGGTTTTCACTTTCGCAAGGTCCGCACAAAACTCGGCGAAAACCAGGCGAAAGCGATTCGCCATCCGCCTCACTCACCGGCAAGGAGTGCGATTTACATTTGAGCGATTCGCGTCAAATGGATCTTTTCGCGAACGCGAATTTCAATGAGGTCGCAGCCGAGAGATGTTAGATGCAGCGCGAAGATCGCACGTCCGACATCCGTTGGCGTGGTCACTTTCGGTTACTTTGGCTTTTCTCTTGCTTGTTGGTTGCGGCTTGTGGCTTTCCAGTGATGCAACCGCGAGACGGATAGCCGTGGCGCTGTCTAATGGGGACACGCTGACGAATTGTCCCCCATTATGAGATAATACAACCACGTGATGGCGCCATGGAGGGAGCGCCGGAGCATCTTGTGGAAAACATGCCAAAACTCACGCAAATTGTTCACAAATTGGAATCTCCCACAAACCTCAAGGCTGTACCCACAAAGTGGTTAATTACCGGCTAGAGGCGAACTTTTGGGTATTTAACCGCAATTTGGCTTGAAACACGATTCTCTTGACTATGCACGAAGGCGGAGTGGTTGCTAAGATGAAGAAAAAGCTTCTGTGGGTAGGGTGCAAGTCGGAAACTATCGATCTTGTGTGGATTAGAACACACAGCTGCTGATCCTTCATGGCCTGTTTCACTCTCAGCTCAGTTAAAAGTTTCTCTGGACCTGTGACAAGCGAAAACAAAGTTGCTTAAGTTGAAAAGTGAAATCCTCAAGGCAACGCAGAGTATCAGTTTTTTCGCAGTCTGGGGGCATGAAACTCTACTGCGGAGCTAAGTCAAAGGACCAAGGCTGCTGATCGCTGTACTTTTGAGCTGAACTGGCTTCTGAGGAATAAAGCTCAGCGTTTGCTGATCGCTGTACTTTTGAGGTTTTGAGCCTGAGTCCCCTCTCGAAGAATCGACCGCCCTGCAGGAGACCCTGGTGGTTCCAGTACAGTTTCAGGGCGTAGAAGCATGGATACGGAAATTCTTGGTCGAAAAGGTTGGATTCTTGGACGGGAACAGCTTTGGTTCGACGGGGAGGCTCTTGGTCGCTTCGAGAGGAATAATAATAATAACTGTTGGCGGGACAGTCGACAGGGGGACCAGGGCCTAGCTTGCTCATCAACTACTCGTGTTGTGCGCACTACTGTTCTCTCAAGAGTAGAAGGGACCTACAATTTTTTGCCGACTCCGAACGGCGAAGAATGAGAAGCTTTCTTAGACAGTTATTACTCTTTGAGTGTTGTCAGCAGCTCGAAAGTGGTGGTGCCGTGAAAAATTCGAAAAATTGGTGTTGAGATGGGAATCGAACCTAAACCCTTCTGCGTGTGAGCGTCGCACTCTACCCACTACGCCACGGCGACTACTTCGCTTTGAGGGGAAAGGCATTCGAAATATCTAGAATCCCATATCCCCTGATGGTGTCTAGAGGAGAGGACTGAACGGCGCACAATGGTGCCCTTGTATGGGGAACGCGCAAAAAAATCTGTAACTTTCGAAACCGTTGACCGATCATGATGAAATTTTGAATATAGTATCAGTGCATCCACCTGCTATCAAAAATGGTTGAAAGGAGCCAAGGGTTGCACTGTTTTTATTCAAATGCATAAGAAAAATATTTAATAACAATTCACGACAACAAATGTAGGTTCAAAATAAAGTTGGAATTCATATCTATATAGAAAAATTACATTCACTCCTGTTTACTAACACACTTTCGTTGCAAAAAAATTGTAAATCTGAATTTAGTGTAATAAGGCTTGCGCTTCACTACATAGTGGTTCATGCCCATGATAGTTTCGCAACACAAGCATTAGAAGGGAAATCGTAGGGAAATTTAAAATCAATGCCAAAAAGTGCCCGAATTGCTTCACAAAAACGCCTCGTTATACCAAAATGCAAAAAAGTGAACTCTTATTTTTACACCATCTATGGATAAAATTTCAAGCTTTCGGAAAAATGTGGCTTTCCTTTGGAGCTCCTTGGATTATTTTTGTTATACTCCACCAAACATGAAAGTACTTCTCGCAAAAGGTGGCCTCAACCAAAAGCTTCGTCTAGAAAATTGGTGGACAAAATAAAATAACTGTTGATGCAGTCTCAGGATTAAATGAATATCTTTTCAAATGAAAATAACGTCATGTTCAAAAATGGCTTATTTTAAAACATATGTCACATCAAATTTTCTTGAAAAAAACACGTTCAATGTGAACGTTCAATTTGAGCTGGTCGTACACGGCAACGGCTCATCAGATGTCAACAAAATGTTGCCTGTCTAGTTTCTCAGATATGTGGAATCGAAAACCCAATACCAATTGGCCGTGAAAATTGTTTCATTTTGTGTATTTTTTTCCACTGGGGCACCACTGAGCGGCGCACCCTCATGCTGAACATCGGTCAGAGTTTGAATCCTTTCTATAGATGTCTAAGTCATGTAGAGTTTAAGCTCAACGATTTTTCAACTCGAAAGTATTCTTCTTCAACACCCAATAACAGAAACTACCCCGCCTGTATGGGCATATGCATGCAGCTAGAAAGAGATCTCAATCGGTGGGGACATGCGTGGCTAACACAAAACCAGGCTGAAGGCAGAGGCCGTTCGGCTGAGGCCCAACTGTCATGCAATCTACAGCTCCAGCCAAAGAAGATGGTGGCCCAGTCGGAAGTTATGACCGTAATTGCAGCCACATCAAGTGGTTCAACCTTAAATTTTGAAGACTCTAGTTTTGAGAAGAATGTTCCCTGCTTCAAGGACAACTTCCAATGCACACTTAGCTCAATACGGCTCAGCTCAGATGCACCCAGCCCTTCTTGGCTGCAGGATTCTTGATTAAGTCGAAAGGAGAGTTTGTCCTGTCACGATGTAGGAGGTACACTCTGCCAACTTGAATTCTTGGCTGCATCCTGCACTCACCACTGCAGGAATCTTGTTCGCGTCGTAAGGAGGGTTCCAATCATCTTGTATGAAGTGCGAGTTTCTCGCCTAGCAGGAACCCTTCGATCAAACAATTTCGAGGGACAAACTCTTTCAACCCTGAGACGTCCCCCGATGGTGACAGACACCGAAAAGGTTTCGCTCCATCGAACGTACTGTAGGTCTTCTGCACTCATGGTAGAACGATAACCCGTCCAACAAGAATGGCTGTAAAAAAAGGAATCCTGGAAC
This sequence comes from Eristalinus aeneus, assembly GCA_955652365.1. Lineage (NCBI taxonomy): Eukaryota > Metazoa > Arthropoda > Insecta > Diptera > Syrphidae > Eristalinus > Eristalinus aeneus. The sequence goes on from OY019134.1 coordinate 8,371,933, forward strand.
CTCAGAAAGAAACCTATGCGCTGACTGTAACTCACTTCAATCATCTGTGCCTCAGCATTCCCTTCAAAATTTATCCTCCACCCCAAGCCATCATCACTTCTTTCTCATCAACAGAAAACCAGAATACCCTCTGGGTCACTGGGTTACCATCAATCGCCCAATTGAGTACAGCCTTCTGGCCCACCAGCCACCGGTGTATCGATGAATAGTGTTATCCACATCGATTAACCGCAACCAAGTCAAAATACGCCGACGCCCAGTCCATAACTCAGCTGCCATCCATCTCCAGAGCTACGAGTACACTCCCCCACCCATCAGCAGCCGGCCCAGTTCCACAGTAGCCCGCATTAATTAGACATCTTTCACTAATCAATCATTACCCCTGCCCAACGGTCTATTGGATAGGTTTCGTCGGCAACAGCGAGAGTCGAGTGTTCTCCGGAACGGGCCACATTAGCGAATTTAATGACTTTTGGCCAATTGGTTCAGGGTGTGGTGCACAACTTCTGTTTCATTCACATACACGCGCCCACCGTAATGAAGGTAACTCATTTCATAATAACGGTTGTAAGCAGATGATTAACTACTGATTGACATGCTACTGACTCCCCGGTCTTCGGCAGGGAGCTTAAGTCGTCTCGCACGTCTCTCGCTGGACTTCTGCGTGATGGATGGGCCGACTAATGCCGGGCTCAAGCGAGAGTGAGGGAGTGAGAGAGATGTGAGGCGAAGGAGACTGGGATCGGTAATAGGATTATCTTCAAGACATGTCTTAGAGATGTCAATAACTCGCACGCGGTGGAAGCCTTAATTGGTTCGAGAGATTTTTTGTACGGACTCCGAATGAAGTCACCACTTGGGTGGACTTTGGGCATCAATTTCGTGGGACGGGTGCATTGGCGGAGGACTGGAAAATGGGAAAGTAGCCAGTGGAGGTGATCGAAAGTGTCCTTGATGGAGGAGGTGTTGCTGGAGGGCTTTGCAGAGATGATTAAAGAATATATCAATGATGTGAGGATGTTGTACACCTGACCTCAAACCGACTGCTGACCTCAGATTGACTCCTGACCTCAGGCTGATTCCTGATCTCAACTCGACTCCTGACCTCAGCCTGGCTCCTGACCTCAGACTGACTCCTAACCTCAGTCTGAGTCCTGATCTATGACTGACTCCTGACCTCAGACTGACTCCTGACCTCAGACTGACTCCTGACCTCACACTGACTCCTGACCTCAGACTGGCTCCTGACCTCAGACTGACTCCTAACCTCAGGCTGAGTCCTGATCTATGACTGACTCCTGACCTCAGACTGACTCCTGACCTCAGACTGACTCCTGACCTCAGACTGACTCCTGACCTCAGAGTGACTCCTGACCTCAGGCTGATTCCTGACTTCAAACCGACTCCTGACCTCAGCCTGGCTCCTGACCTCAAACTGACTCCTGACTTCAAACCGACTCCTGACCTCAGCCTGGTACCTGACCTCAGACTGACTCCTGACCTCAGACTGACTCCTGACCTCAGACTGACTCCTGACCTCAGACTGACTCCTGACCTCAGACTGACTCCTGACCTCAAACTGACTCCTGACTTCAAACCGACTCCTGACCTCAGCCTGGCTCCTGACCTCAGACTGACTCCTAACCTCAGGCTGAGTCCTGATCTATGACTAACTCCTGATCTCAGACTGACTCCTGACCTCAGACTGGCTCCTGACCTCAGATTGACTCCTGACCTCAGGCTGATTCCTGACTTCAAACCGACTCCTGACCTCAGCCTGGCTCCTGACCTCAAACTGACTCCTGACTTCAAACCGACTCCTGACCTCAGCCTGGTACCTGACCTCAGCCTGGTACCTGACCTCAGACTGACTCCTGACCTCAGACTGACTCCTAACCTCAGGCTGAGTCCTGATCTATGACTGACTCCTGATCTCAGACTGACTCCTGACCTCAGACTGGCTCCTGACCTCAGACTAACTCCTAACCTCAGGCTGAGTCCTGATCTATGACTGACTCCTGACCTCAGGCTGACTCCTGACCTCAGACTGACTCCTGACCTCAGACTGACTCCTGACCTCAGACTGACTCCTGACCTCAGACTGACTCCTGACCTCAGACTGACTCCTGACCTCAGGCTGACTCCTGACTTCAAACCGACTCCTGACCTCAGCCTGGTACCTGACCTCAGACTGACTCCTGACCTCAGACTGACTCCTGACCTCAGACTGACTCCTGACCTCAGACTGACTCCTGACCTCAGACTGACTCCTGACCTCAAACTGACTCCTGACTTCAAACCGACTCCTGACCTCAGCCTGGCTCCTGACCTCAGACTGACTCCTGACCTCAGACTGACTTCTAACCTCAGGCTGAGTCCTGATCTATGACTGACTCCTGACCTCAGATTGACTCCTGACCTCAGGCTGATTCCTGACTTCAAACCGACTCCTGACCTCAGCCTGGCTCCTGACCTCAAACTGACTCCTGACTTCAAACCGACTCCTGACCTCAGCCTGGTACCTGACCTCAGACTGACTCCTGACCTCAGACTGACTCCTGACCTCAGACTGACTCCTGACCTCAGACTGACTCCTGACCTCAGACTGACTCCTGACCTCAGACTGACTCCTAACCTCAGGCTGAGTCCTGATCTATGACTGACTCCTGACCTCAGACTGACACCTGACCTCAGACTGACTCCTGACTTCAAACCGACTCCTGACCTCAGACTGAGTCGGGACCTATAACAGGACTCCTCCCTTCGCTGACTTGTATACAGATGCAAAGGCGGACAAGACTTCCAAGGACTGTAATACATCAGCACGCGAAAAAACTGTCGTAGATCGGCAGAAAACTTGTTATTGCCAGTGCTCTTTAAGAAGCCGTTAGGTTGGAAAGTTTCAAGAATTTTAAATACATCTTCGCTGAGACTGTTCCAAAGGGCAAAGGTTATTTTTCTTCAGAAACGAACTCCCTTCTTATGCTTGCTGGAACCCTATTTTAAGAATAAGAATTCAAGCCACTTCTTCCCTTCCTTTCCTTTCCCCCGCCAAAAATTCAAGCACTTGTCTTCATCAACAAATCACAACAGTCCCGCACCCCACTGGAATCCGCGAAAGACAAGCGAATTAAGCCCCCATTACAACAAATCGCTTGAACTTCCTATTCACGAGCAAAGGAAGTTCTAAGTTCAGCCCCCTTCTACCGCCAACACACCCCTTTGGGCCAACACTTTGACATCAGATTAATAGCCCGAACCCCACAACAAGCCTGCAAGCCACTGTAACAATGGAACTAGTACATTCACATCTGGCAGGTGCTCCTTTGAGTCCTCCTCGCACCTCCCTCGCCAGCGCCGCCATCCATCGCCACAGAAATCTATCCATTGGCAGCAAGAAAGCGCACACTTCGCCACAAGAACTCCGCTCGCTGGATGGTGCTTGTCCAGAGGTCGTTCATCGTTCCTCGCTGTCTCTCTGTTGCTCCCTCTGTATGTGTGTGTGTGTTTGTGCATCCCCCTGTGCATCAATTCAAACGGCACGATATGCTTCTTCCTCTCCCTGGTAATGGATACCAATAGACGGTGCGGTTATGGCCACTTCATGGTACATGACTTCTTCCTTTATTCGCAGATTTTCCATGGTGTCGTGGTTTTTCTTTCCCTCAAACTGACTCCCCGCCCTCCGGCCCCCTGGCTTAGGCCCGTTTCCATTTCATGTTAATTTATTTTATTCCACACACACACCAAGGTGCACTGGAGAGGAGCTCTTCAGCCACATTCTGTCCGTTTGTTCTGAGTGCACTGCATATTGCCCGGGAATCGAGAGCCTGTCTATGTACACTTTATGATTCGCTTCGTTCGCGGCGACGGCACTCTATACACCGCAGCGCAGCGCAGCGCAGCGCTTCCCTCGAGCTGCCACTGAAGGCGGAAGAGCCACAGTGAAGCAGAAGCACCAGCATCAGCAGCACACAAAGAAGAACCAACGTCTTCCTTATGGTCAAGGCACCTCGGGATATAAAGTATTGGCCAACGGCGTGTTCTCCCAGCAGCTGGGACTCGCAAGCCAATGTTTACCGCCGCTCCGCATTGTCGGTCGCTTCTCCTGGCTGCTCAAACTGATAATTTTCCTCTGGCCTGCTGCGGCCTGGTCCGTTGGTGGTGCGCTTTTCCGCTTCGTTATATTTTTCCAGTTTTCCTGAGAGGATCCTTTCCCTCTCCCTCCGTCCCTCGCAGCTTGCCATTATTATTTTTATTGGCGACGATGCCATCATCTTCGTTCTTGATGCGACTGCCACAACACTGCAGAACTGCAGAGCATCCCTGCACCGACAGTCAGAGTCAGAGTCCGAGTCGCAGTCGCATTCGAAGTCGTAGTTGCAGTCTCATTCTCAGTCTCAGTCTCAGGCGCAGTCGGAGTCGGAGTCAACCGAGTTCATTTCCCCCTGTCGATTTACATATTGGCATCTCTGCCTTCGTTTGTTTCCCCGTCGTCGTCGGCCGCCAGACAATGCCTAGTAGTTTAGGGCCATTTTCCAGGCCTTTTGCCGCGATGTTGTGTGTTTGTGCTTCAAATGAAAACTCAATAAATTCGCTCCCCCCCTCCCCCGCCTCACCCAGGGGTTGACCGGATATTTATGGATCAGTGTGCTCCTTGCACCACAACAACAATGAATCGAATATATTGTTTCTTGGCACTTTTTGCGGGAGGTGGCGGCGACGGCGGCGGTGGCGGCTAGTGAAACAACGCGCGACAGTAAAAAAGGCGCATCGTCATCGGATATTGGTCCGGTTCTACAGAGTCTATGCCGTGGTGGTGGTCGCTTTGCAGGCAAATACCAGTTCTGTCCACTTTGGCGAGTCGAACAGTTCAGTTGTAGGTGTAACGTTGGACTTTACTTCTGTTCTCTTGCATTCTTCCGCAGTTCAGTTGTTTTTTTTTTTTGGTTCTTTTCGTTTTTGTAGAATTTCTCGCTCATTTTGGGACGATGTCCTAGGTGCGCTAGCGTGCATTTGTAGGCGCATCCGACAACGAGGCTACCGGTGGTGGTGTGTGCTTAAAGATCTAAACGCTGTTATTTATGGCTTCGAATGGCCTGGCTTTGGTGATTACTGGCTCTACGCTCGGACTGGGCAATAAATCAAGCTGCTTTCCGTTTTACAGTTGTTTGCTGATAAATAACACGTTTTAAGGCGACCATCATTAAGTGAAGTAAGCGCGGAAAAATTTGATTTCCTCTTTGGGGAGAAGAAGGTCTTTGGTTCCTGATTGAGGTTGTTGCGGAGGGCACGATGTGGCGTAGAGATATTCTTTCGACTGCAAGAGCGAGGAGTCCACTTTTGGAAAAACCAACTAAAGTCCTTAAATAGTAGACTGATTCTCTACTTACCTTCTCGAAGCGTGCCAAGTGGCTGTGTGAAACGTAAGACAGACTGCTCGAATAAAGTAAAAATCTGGCTGCAGGAGAACACTTGGCAGAAGTTGGGGCTAAAGGCTAAGTCGAACCTTGTCGTCATTAGACTGCACTGCTCTATGGCGGTACAGCACACCGTTGGACTACCTGTGTCCTTGTGTAGATCTTCCTTTGAGGGTTGAGTCTCCCGAAGTTTGGGCTAAAGGCTAAGGACTACCCTGACGTAATGAGACCTGCACTGCTCTATGGTAATACACCCCACCGTTGGACTACCCGCGTCCTTGAGTAGGTCTTCCTTTGAGGGTTGAGTCTCCCGAAGTTTGGGCTAAAGGCTAAGGACTACCCTGACGTAATGAGACCTGCACTGCTCTATGGTGGTACACCCCACCGTTGGTCTTCCGGAGTAGGTCTTCCTGTGAGGGTTGAGCCTCCTGAAGTTTGGGCTAAAGGCTAAGGACTACTGTGACGTCATGAGACCTGCACTGCTCTATGGTGGTACACCCCACCGTTGGTCTTCCGGAGTAGGTCTTCCTGTGAGGGTTGAGCCCCCCGAAGTTTGGGCAAAAGGCTAAGGACTACCCTGACGTCATGAGACCTGCACTGCTCTATGGTGGTACACTCCACCGTTGGACTACCCGCGTCCTTGAGTAGGTCTTCATTTAATGGTTTGGTCTCCCAACAGCACAAACATTGATGAAATGATTATCGAAGATGCAGGCTGACCTAGTACATGATCCCAAACGTCAGTAAGAACTCCGCGGCTTTTCTGATATCTCTGAGTGCAAACGACTTGTTGGCGTCGAAGGTGACGATACACTTCACCTTTGCTAAGAACTAAAGTCCGCTTCGGCTTCGTGATGGCACCCTATGCGACTATGCGATGTATGTGGAGAAGGCGTAGACTCTTCAGGGCACTTGCTCTTTCAATGTCCCGCCTCTGCTCATATCAGGTGGCGCTGACATGGTGGGAGCTGACACCTAGGCTTCTCTATCATAGAAGCGCCTGTTGGTTTTCCTTCGAAAGACCTAGCATTTATATTAAATGTAGGTTACTGCGTGATGGTCTTCGAATCAGAGTCATTGAGATAACGCAACAGAGGACGCCCTGGGCTAAGATGGCGCACACAAGTGGAGAAGGACCTCAACCAACTTTGAGTGCGCAATTGGAGCCAGCTAGCGAAAGATCATGCTGGCTAGCATGTTGATTGAGGTCCAGGTCCACCCAGGACTGTAGAGCCACAAGAAGAAGAAGAAGAAGACCAGTTCTCGAGTCTTAACGCTCCGGTGCATTGTTTCCAAACTTCCAAAAAATGGTGGCACAGCATAGCGAGCACTAGACAAGCTAGCAGTTGTGGCAATGATCCGCTGTGTCAATAAAGACGAAGAAGTTCTGCCTTCAATCTTTACTTCTGTTTGCGTTGACGACGTCTTCGACTCTGAACTAGTGGAGGGATGCAGTCAAGAACGGACGCCCACAAAGTGGAGAAGGAATTCAACCAACTTCCAAACTTTGAGGCAGCTGGCTTACGATCGTGCCAGATGGAGGCGGCGGAGATTGAAGGCTAAGTACCTTACCGGACTGAAGCGCCACACGAAAAAGAAGAATTGTCACACCAACGCTTCAGAAGTGAAGTGAAGACATGTTGCTGGGAGTTAAACTGGCCTCTTGTCTGACTACCAGCGTCTTCGACTCTGAGCTAGTGCAGAGACGCAATCAAGAATGGACAACTAGCTAACGTGCCAGCTAGAGACGGCGGAGGTTGAGGGCTAGGTGCCTTTCCGGACTGACGCGTCACATGAAAAAGAAGAATTGTTATACGAATGGTTGTACGTGACGCAGGGAGTCACACTGGGCTCTTGTTTTCTTATGAGCTTGCTCACTCTGTATTTTTGTCAGTTCCCCTCAAGAAGAATCGACAGTCTCTGGGATGCCCTGGCGAGCTAACTCCATGCATTGAAAGGCGGTAGGATGCAATGAAGTGTGTCCTGCGCATCACCGTCGTTCAATTTTTCTCTAAAATTTCAAAGGTGAGGAAGGAAGCTCTATTCGAGATTGTTCACCTCTGAGGCACTAGTTGATGGCAAATTGAAGATCCTTTTAAAGATGACCCATCGAAATGATTCGCACTCTTCTGTGCCACCCATTGTCACTGCTCTTCAGTGCCACACACTGTCAGTCTTTTCCAGAACAACATACTGCGTCTCATACCTTGACAGCACCATTGATCACCTTGAACTCGGAAGCAAGAATATTCAAAAGTTGCCACTGAAGCTTCTCCAAGTTAGACTCAATGCAGTTTTAAGAGCTTCTGCTTCTTCTTCATGTCAAGATTGAAGAGAAGTATTGTTTCGTTGGTTGCAAGGTTCACTTTCCTCAACTCTTTCGTTAAATAAATTCATTTTAACGCAGTTGAATATGGTCCATCTAGATGACTTAGCTGACTCTGTCGCGTTGGCCAAATGCTTGGGATTTTAGGCTTCATTGAAACATAAGGTTATTGTTTGTCCCTATGACGGCACGATGGGAAGGTAAACCTTTTGAAGAATCAAAAGAAGAAAAAGGCTTTTCTGGTCACGCACGTCGAGTACTGTATTTACCCTTTCCAAAAGCCATCGTTTTCGACAAAAGATCGCCACTGCTTAGGTTCCTTGAGCCTCTATTCCCTTCTAATCCGCTTAATAACCTCTGGAGTTTGATCGGGTTTTCAGTAAAAATAAAAAGATGGGACTTGAACTTCTCCAACTTCCAGAGAGTCCGCCACACCTGCCTTGGATCCCAGGACTTAGCGCATTAATCCTTTCTCACGGCAATCCCTCCTTTAAAATGCTGCTGAACCCAAAAAGTGCTACTTACACGTGCATTTAGGTTCAGAAATAAACTGCGGATCCCTTCCACTCGTGCGAGAAGTTGATGAAGATACTAGGCCCTGGTCCTCGTGTGGACTGTACCGCCATTCAATTGATGTTTTGCTTTGAGGGCCAATAAGTGTGGACAAAGCGGACACCCTTGTGGACTCCGCTCTGAACATCAAAATAGTCTGACACGGGAGCTTCTATTGGATGAATTTGAATGTATACTGAAAAAAATTTGGTACGTCCACACCTAATAGAGACATGCCGCTTTGAGCCGTTCCCCTTCTCTGTTTAGCAATCGTTGTCAACTTTGCAACTTTGGTCAACCGACTTGCCATGTTATGAACATTCGCAACGGGAATGTGACGAAAAAGACGACTTTAGCACATCTTCCCACAGCTTACCACATCTCTCTTCATAAGGAAACAAACCTTGGGAGAGTTAAACTTCAATGGGTCACCTTTATCCATCAATTTTAACCTTTATCCATCAATTTGAAGAAGAAGAAGGTGGACAACAGCTTCCAGACAACGAAAAAGAACACCTTCGAGTCTATATGAAGTTGATGCACGTGCGTTGCTGACTACCTTCCTTCTTTCGGGTGGTAGGCAGTATGGCACTTTTATAAGTCTCTAACATTTTGGAAATTCAACAAAAAAAGTCAGTTTCCTAATTTTTAAAAAGCCTTTTGAAGGTGTGTTACTCTTGGCTACGTGTAACACATTTTTTTCAGTCGCATTGAGTGAGGAAAAGTAAGGTTAGGTCGAAGCGGAAGCCATATTTAAGCCACATTTGCACCAATTGTAAAGCCGGGCGGGTAAAATCGCCTAAAATGACCTGGAAACAGCTGTTAACATGTTTTACACCGATATGTCCTTCGTCCTGAATGCTTTTCTGTTTGTCAGCAGAGCTTGGCAGTGGCAGAAGAAAAATATTTTCGCTTTCTACCACATTCCTGGAACTTCGTTAAAAACCTCTGCACGCCGATACCTCCTCTAAGCAGCCACTTGCGATAAGACCGCCCCAAGCCTTTAGCCCTATTCTAACCAATATTCGCCCCTTCTTCTCATTTGCGTAGGCACGCCACCTCCAGCCCCGCAGAAGCATGTCGCGTGCACCTAATTTGCTTTACGAACAAGGAAGCACTCGTTCCTCTTCAAAACCGAAGAACCCCTTAAACAGTTTCCACTTCATTTATCCGCGTCACCTGGAGCGTTGCTCCTGGGGTGCCCCCCTCTCTCTCTCTTGCCCGACCCTGCCAACACTCGTGTTATCTGTCGAAGTGACAAAGTTTACTTCCTGAAGAGCAGCCACCTGCCACCATCACCCAGACGCATCCCCAAGCAGCGTGAAATGAATGACTCCACTGTTATCCGACGACGCGCACACTCATGCGCGCGATCCCGTCCGGCCTGTTGTGGCATCTGCTCGACGCGCATCTCTGCCCGAGACGGCCAATGGAATTCTCAAAAACTGTCACAAGGCATTCGGCAAACAATTTAGAATTTTCGAAGACGTCGAGGGTTTCGCAACAGATACAACGCTCACGATACTGCCGAACGAGTGTCAGGAAGTGTTAATTAAAATAAAACAGTTAGCCGCCTTCTATTCCTGACGTCTACACCAGATGCAGGTTGGTCGAGATTGTGTACCCGCCGGAGCAGGCCAGTCCCAGTCCGCCACACGGTATCTCTGGCGATCTTTCCAAATGAAATCCTGTTTTCGGAATGCAGATATATCCGCACACACGCCACCGCTCCCGCTTGCCCGCACCCCGACCAAGCAACTTGAGAGTGGATAGAGTCGACTTCTAGGGCAGCAGGGGCCTCTTCGCCGAACGGCTGAGGTTGGCGAAGAAGGCATCTGACGGATGATTGCACATTTACAAGCGATAAAGGGTAGATGGAGTGTTGTGGCAGGCATTCTTCTGACGGATACCCGCGGCGAGAGAATCAACAGACGCGCCGAGTGGGGGAGAGTACCGCTATCGATGGGAAAGCTATTGGCATAGGGCGGGATAATTGGTCGGCGTAGAGAGGCTTGGAATTCGGCAGGATGGGCACTTTCTAATTATTCAATTAATTAATAGCCACTGGACTGTTGGGTTGGATATGGAGGCGACTAGCGGAGATGGAGTGAGAAACTGAGAGGGAGAGAGAGAAAGCCCTTTAAGGACGCGTGACACAGTTTTAAAGTGGGATTTAAAAGCAAATGGGGACACGTACATCCTGCACTGCATGTTGTCAGGGGCAACACAAAGAATTTGTGGGTGTTGTGCATATTCTCGTAGGCCGCCATAAAGGGGATGGATCCATGTGAAAGGAGAATTCTGTGCGACAGTAAAGGAGTGCTTATAACACGGCTTAAGATGCAGGCTGCATGCTCACTGGAAAGTTTTCTAGAAACTACAAGGTGGTTGGCGAATTTGACGAACTTGACGAAATACGAAACCGAAAGCGGGCGATTGGGTCTTCTGTGGTGCACATACGAAGAGCTGCTAGTTTAAGGTGAGTGGACGATTAGAAACCAACTGGAGGGACTGAGCAGAAGCTAGAAGTTGAGAAGTCATTGGACTCTGGCCAGACGATTGACGGAATCTACATGAGAACTAAAATCGGTCAGAGTGTGAAGGTGGGCGAGGGCTGGAGGTCAAGCGCAATTTCTGGAGAATGAATAGAAACTGAAATAAAAACAGAGCAGACACAAGAGGAGATGCCAACTATAAACTTCCACAAACCAGCGGACGATCAATGGCTAGATGATGAAAGGAGGCTAGATGAAGAGCAAAGAGTAGAATATACTCGTAGATAGGGACCAGATTCCATCAGTTGGAGGAAGAGGCTAGAATGCGGTAGAGGCTACAAAAGAAAGAAACTTGAAAGACCCAGACCTTAAAGGAGACAAATACTAGAAAGAAGGTGCAACCAAGAAGGCGGTAGATACTTGAAGTCGAAAGAAATTCGAAGGCATTAGGAGCAAAAAGATAAAAGAGCTCAACGAATGATAAAACTAGAAGTAGCTAAAGACCTGAAGTAGGTAGAGTCTAGAAGGAGGCAAAGACTAGAAGCAAAGCCGTGAAGGAGGCAGAGATAAGAAGGAGAAAAGAACTAGAAGGCAGTAGAGACTGACCGGAAAGAGGTAGAAACTTGAAGTCGACAAGGCTCTGAAAAGAGTAGAAACAACAGACCGAAGGCCAAAGAGCCTATAATGCGGCGGATATAAGGATAGGACAGAAACAACAAGCCAGCGGGGACTAACGGATTCAAATTTAGAAGCAGGCCGAGACTCGGAAATAATCAGGAACTAACTGGAAGCAATCGTTGCCCTGAAGGAGGCAGACGCTGAAAGCCAGCAGAGACCAGAGGCAAGAATTCACTAGAAGCATCTGGAGCCCTAGAGTAGGCAGAGACTCAAAGGAGGAAAAGGCGAAACGCAGAAACTTACTAGAAGCAGCTGGAGCCTTGAATTAGGCTCAGATTAAAGGCAGAGACTAACGGGAAGCACCCGGAGCCTTAAAAGAGGCGGAAGAATAGGAGGAGGCAAAGATCAGATCCAGAGACCAGCTACGAATAGAAGCAGCCTGAGCTTTGAAGGAGGTACAGAATAGTAGGAAGCAAAGATCAGAGGCCGAGGCTGACTATAAGCAACAAGTGCCTTGAAAGAGGCTGAGACTAGAAGGAGGCAAATACCAAATTCGGACACCTGCTAGATGGAGCCAGAGCCTTGAAAGATGCAGACACTAGAAGAAGCCAAAGACCAGAGGCAGAGACTAACTAGACGAAGTAAGCGTTGAAATAGGCAGACTTGAAGGAGGCAAAGACCAGATCCAGAGACCAGCTAAGCCAGCTGAGCCTTGAAGGAGGCAAGGACTAGAAGGAGGCAAAGGCCGGAGACAGAGACTAACTAGAGGCAACTTGAGCCTTGAAGGAGGCTGAGACAAGAAGAAGCAAATACCAGAGGCAGAGACTAAGTAGGAGAAATAAGTGCCTTGAAGGAGGCAAAGACCAGATTACAGAGACCAGCTAGAAGCAATCTGAGCCTTGAAGGAGGCAAGAACTGGAAGGAAGCAAAGGCCGGAGACAGAGACTAACTAGAAACAACTTGAGCCTTGAAGGAGGCTGAGACAAGAAGAAGCAAATACCAGAGGCAGAGACTAAGTAGAAGAAATAAGTGCCTTGAAGGAGGCAAAGACCAGATTACAGAGACCAGCTAGAAGCAATCTGAGCCTTGAAGGAGGCAAGAACTGGAAGGAAGCAAAGGCCGGAGACAGAGACTAACTAGAAACAACTTGAGCCTTGAAGGAGGCTGAGACAAGAAGAAGCAAATACCAGAGGCAGAGACTAAGTAGAAGAAATAAGTGCCTTGAAGGAGGCAAAGACCAGATTACAGAGACCAGCTAGAAGCAATCTGAGCCTTGAAGGAGGCAAGAACTGGAAGGAAGCAAAGGCCGGAGACAGAGACTAACTAGAAACAACTTGAGCCTTGAAGGAGGCTGAGACAAGAAGAAGCAAATACCAGAGGCAGAGACTAAGTAGAAGAAATAAGTGCCTTGAAGGAGGCAAAGACCAGATTACAGAGACCAGCTAGAAGCAATCTGAGCCTTGAAGGAGGCTGAGACAAGAAGAAGCAAATATCAGAGGCAGAGACTAGGTAGAAGAAGTAAGTGCCTTGAAGGAGGCAAAGACCAGACTCAGAGACCAGCTAAGCCAGCTTAGCCTTGAAGGAGGCAAGGACTAGAAGGAGGCAGAGGCCGGAGACAGAGACTAACTAGAAGCAACTTGAGCCTTGAAGGAGGCTGAGACAAGAAGAAGCAAATACCAGAGGCTGACACTAAGTAGAAAAAGTAAGTGCCTTGAAGGAGGCAAAGACCAGATTACAAAGACTAGCTAGAAGCAATCTGAGCCTTGAAGGAGGCAAAAACTGGAAGGAGGCAAGGGCCGGAGACAGAGACTAACTAGAAGCAACTCGAGCCTTGAAGGAGGCTGAGACAAGAAGAAGCAAATACCAGAGGCAGAAACTAAGTAGAAGAAATAAGTGCCTTGAAGGAGGCAAAGACCAGATTACAGAGACCAGCTAGACGCAATCTGAGCCTTGAAGGAGGCAGATACTAAGAGGAGGCAAAGACCAGATCCAAAAACAAACCAGAAGCAGCCAGAATTTTGAAGGAGGCAGAGGATAGTAGAATGCAGAGAATAGAGGAAGGAAAAAGTTGAAAGAATATAAAATCTGTAAGGCAGCGTCTAGCAAGTTTAACAGATCTAAAGACAGAGAACAGAACTATAAAACAGACTGCAGCAAAATTTTCGGAGAAGAATGTAAGCAGAGGCTAGAGGATGGCACTATAGCCTAGGAGGGGAATTGAGCAGAGACTGGACATAAGCTAGAAGACGAAAAAAATCTGAAGAGTGGACAAAGACCCTGAAGATTACAGCAAAGAGCGAAGATAGAGGTAACTTAATGAAGAATCTGGAACTAATTTTCAGTCTACTGAATAAAAGACAATACAACAGATGGACATCTAGAGTTTAAGCAAAAAAGCACAACGAGCAAAGGTTACGTAAAAGCCTGGATCTTGAACTCAAGAATAGAAGGCATGCTCCTTGAAACAAGACTGACGAACACAGTTAGCAGTTCTACAGTAATTTGGAAGATATGGGCGGTGAGTGGATGTTGATAAAATGGCACTCAAATAGGTCCAACAAATGTCAATACAATTCCAAAAGCGTTAGCATTGCTACGCTTTAAAACTCAAAACGCGTGAATTAGACTTTAGAATATGAAGAAGAATCGTTTGAAAGTTATGAGTATTCTTAAATTTGATCCGTCAAAATTTTAAGCGCCCTACAACTTGGATGCCTTTGAAAGGCAACAGCAACGTTCTTACAGTCATATCCTTCAAGATCTAGGAGAGGTTTAAATGCAGGAGGGATGCAGATGGTTCACATTGGTCAGAAGTACATTGTTCGCTCCAAGGAAGTTTATATAAATGCCTTTTTCTCCTCCTTCGCTCTTTCCACAGCGTGTATCCTCCTGCACAGCATCTCTCCAACAATCAAACGACCCAGGATGCAAGGCAGCTTACACATTTGTTCAGCGTCCAATGCAAGCTTAGCTACCGCACGCATCAAAAACCCGAAGACAACCAAAGAGCAGTTGAAAAAATGTTCCCAAAAGCCCCTTGAATAGCCCAATCACCAATTTATTGCCAAATCTATCGCTTTCGAGCCGCCTTTCAAGCATTCGAAAGTGATCCCAAAAAAGAAACAAAAGAACCACTTTCCCAGCTGCATCTGCAAAACGAATCAAATCTCTCACATATTTGTCACAACATGGGTGCGTCAATTCGTCGCGGCAGTCATCGGATTAGCCCGGCGAAAGTGCGCTCCCTCCCCAATCCAAGTCAGAGCGCTTCACAAATTCCGCATAAATCCCAATGTCACAGTCCGAGGCACTCAATTAAGCATCTCCTTACACGATCCGACAGACACAAACTCTCCGTCATCGCCGTCCAATAGACGGCCATCAGCCACCACGTCGCTGTCGTCGTCGTCGTCATCGTGGCATCTCGGCGTGGATTGAATTGGCCTGGCATGCCCATTAAAACCAAAATGGAATTCCAATGCAGCGTGCATGCAAAAATTCCACAAACAAGGAAGTTCAAAGTCGTGCCAAGTCGATTTGGCTGAGAAAAAGGTCATGGACACATTTATGGGTCTCCTCGACGCTCCTCCGTGCCGTGCGAAGACCAAGACGACGACGCTGACAACGAGAAGATGCCCAGCCGGAGAGTGGTGTACCAGCTCTGTGGCGGGCATGCCGGTGTCTCCTCTCCTAGCCTTGCCATTGATTTGCATTTCAACCCGTTTGATTGATAGGGGACTCTCTATGCAATGCATCTGCTCTGCACATCACGCCAACCGGTCTCAGTGTGAGGTGGAGACCCTCTATCCGGGACACAGAAGGTTGTCAGCTGCAGTTCACTGTTTTTTCGTTTTTTTCTTTTTTGTGTTCCAAGGGACCAAATGCAATCAACGTGAAATTCAACGCCTGAGTCCGGATGCGAATGAATGCCGACACCAGATGATTGCGCAAGGTGTTGCTGTTTAATTAAATTCAACTGCGGCACAGGTGCCGCAAAACAAAAAACAACCCAAAACGGACGACAAGCAAAGGGGAGGCGAAAATTATTTGCCCTGCTGCTGTCGGCGCGGATGAATATTTGTGTCGTTTGTCGCCGAGTGATGGGGGCATTTGCTTGCGATAACAGAAATTCTGATGAACGAGGCGTTTATCGCCACGGTGGCGGTGTTGTGTTCTAACGCGGGTCTGGTTCGAGTTGTTTTATGGTTCCTGCTGTTGGCCGTTTGAGACAATTACACGGGCACACTGAGAAGGCCGCCGATACCGGAGATACTCGGAAACGCTTTTCCATGTCTTTCCTGTGCTTTTGCGCGGCGACGGACACTTGGCGCGGCATTAATGGGAAGTTTATGGGATGGCGGTGTCTCCGTTTTGAGAAGATTTTCGGGAAAGTAGAGAGTCCGACGTGATGAAATGCATGATCGCAGCGGTGGCGGTGGGAATCTGGAGAATCACGGAGATGATCCGATGAAGTCGCATCTCCTTTGGAGGGCATGATAATACGAGACAAGTTTAAGGCGGCTTTCCTGGAAGAAGGGTATGAGGGGGATTTCTTTGCGAAAACACCTCTGAGGACTCATGGAGGGGGCCAGTTGTTGATTTATATGTCCAGGATCAGTCACAGCTTCCAAGAAATTCCGCAAATTTGTCTCCCCTTGACATTAGTGATAGCTTTCAGACTAAAATTTCCCTGAACTTCAATTGACTCCAATTCAAACTATCGTTGATCGGAGAAACTCACTTAAACCGACAGCCAACAACAGAGTTGCGCTGCACTTGGAATTCTCATGTCGAAGAGAAGATTGACGGGACACTTGCTCGTGTTCTTGAAGCAACACATTGTTTCTTGAGTGCTCGTCGACAGTTTCGCCGACGAGTCTGTGACAGAGTGTGGATGAAGGCAAAATATGCAAAGTTGAGTACGAAAATCGAGGCTTCTGACAGGCGGAGTTAATTGACGCCAACGACCACCCAAAATGTGTAGCAGTCAATGGTGTGGAGATTTTTGAAATGATCGAGTGGGAATATTTTGAAGTGAGAGAAAGTGGTGAGGACGTTGAAGGAGACCTGAATGTTGACGGAGGATGGTTAGATGGGATTGGCAGGCTGTGGAAGCTGGGAGGGGAAGTCTTAGAGCTTGGAAGATGCAACCTGTGAGGCGTTTTGAATTAAATTAATTTTTTTAAACAACATCGTACATCGGATGCCATTGAATCGACTCCAGCCACAAATCTGTTTAGTGTCATCCCGGGACTTGCAACAACTGCAACTCCTCCCAAATATTGCGATCGATAGTCAATTTCCAACCGCATCCACTTGTAGCAAAAAAAAAAAATACAGCAAATGAAAGGAAAGGAGCACCAATTTCAAGCGGAAAGTAACTTTGAAGCTACAGAACTCAGGAGACGGACTATAAAAAATTTGTCAAATGCACACTTTTCCCTTGTGGTAAATCGTGAGGATAGGTGGACCAAAGGCGGGAATTTTGTTCATATTTGACGAAGAATTTTTGCTGATAATCGGTGCATGACTTGGTGGCACAATTGGTCCGCAGTTCTATGGAAGTCATGCTGGCCAGGACGTAACAGTCAAAGGTGGCTTTTTCGTTGAACAAATAAACAACAATGATGTGCAGGATCTGTGATTCCATCAAGATGGTGCAGCAAATCACACAGTTCATGCCACAAATGATCTAAGGAGGGAGACGTTTGGTTACCACGTTGTTCCACGTTACAGGCCCGTGAGTCGTACCCCAAGACGGAATCATTTAAATCCACTTAACGTTCTGTGGATATAACGTAACGTAACTGTGGCACCGTGGCGTAGTGGGAAGAGTGCGACGCTCACACGCCGAAGAGTCTAGGTTCGATTCCCGGCTGAACACTTCGAATTTTTTACGGCACCACCTCTTTCGAGCTGCTAACAACGCTCAAAGAGCTGTCTTAGAAAGGTCTCAAACTTTGCCGTTCGGAGTCAGTAAAAAGCTGTAGGTCCCTTCTACTCGTGAGAGAACAGTAGCGCGCACAACACGAGGAGTTGATGAGCAAGCTAGGTCCTGGTCTTCATGTGGAATGTCGCGTCAACTATTATTATTATAACACAAGCTCAATAAATTCATAGTCGACTATGGATTTGTCGTGAGCGGGACTTTTGAGTATGACCCGGGACTTATTTAGTGATCTGTTATGTAAAATCGCTAGTTTGCGCCGAGCAGCCCGAAACGATGGCCAACTTGTAGGACAATATTCACTGCTTCACTGCAGGCATACAACCAGAAATGACGAAAAAACCATTGAAAAGTGAACCTCTAGGTCAGACGACGTCTGAAACTGCGAGAGCAGGCATGTGCCAAAAATAATTTTTAAATTCATAAATAATGCCAGAAGATTTCAGTCTGAAATATGTTAATCTTATGTGAATATGAAAATATTATGTTTATTGTATTCCATTTAAAACTTCTATACCTTCGAAAAAAAAAAACACACTTTAGAAAACACTGCATGGCTGCTGTCAGAAGATATTTTAGCACCTGAGCAATGGATGTCTTAGGGCTTTTTTATACTCCTTTCAGAAGTATTCCCTTGACTGAAATGGTTCTGTAGTCGGGTAGGCAGCTCCCCGCTTTCCGTTAGAAGATGCAGGGATTCACCGATAGTCAATGTCGTTTCAGTCACAAGAACTCCGCATTTTGTGCGCAACTTGATGAATTTGATGTCGTTTCGAAGACTTATGCAAGTTTTTAAAGTGACTTGAGGGCAGAATGTGGTTAGGGACGTTAGAGGGGTATTCTAACATTTGTCTATTTGCACCAGAAAATCTGGATGACTGAATAGGCAATCAAACAGAATCATCACACCACTATAGATAGTGTTGCGTGCCTAACAGAGACAAATTGAACTGAACAATTACCAAATCTCCTGCAGACACATTGATAATTCTGGATACAACCAGATTCCAGTCAGATTCTCACATAGAGGGCGCTGACATCACCCACTATAAGCACCCGCTGATGCTATTCATTGGCCCCTATTCCCATGCTTTCTCAATAAAAGAGCTCCCACATATTTCCCATTCAAGAAATCTGCCCCAAGGATCTAATTTGGAATTTCTAGCCTACTGGTGATTTTTGAAAAAAATTA
Source organism: Eristalinus aeneus (assembly GCA_955652365.1). NCBI lineage: Eukaryota > Metazoa > Arthropoda > Insecta > Diptera > Syrphidae > Eristalinus > Eristalinus aeneus. Next base: position 8,390,483 of record OY019134.1, read on the forward strand.
CAATGCTTTGCACCCCTATGTCCTTTGACACTAAATCAATTTATTTTCCTCCTCAACAAGAAATTCTCAAAAAACTACAAGCCTTATTGAATTCCAGTCCTATTCCTAACGTACTATTTGATCGATATTTCAAGAAAAAATGCTCTAATGAGTTAGCCAGCTGAATTTCTCCCCTTCAAGAATTTACCCGCAATACCCGCCTCGCTAGGAATGCTCACCCGTTCACCCTGAAGCCCACCTTCTGTAGTTCAGTTAAATTTAGGGACTCGTTCTTCAACACGAATATGGAATGCTCTTCTCAGCCGAACTTTTCCTCCACATTACAATCCGCAGGCATTTAAAACTAATGTGCATCGTTACCTCCTTTCCCTCTCTTCCTCTACACCTTGGGTCCGTTCTGCGACTTAATGCCGGTGACTTTAGGGTACAAACAATCCCTTCAGCGCGCGCCTATTATAAGAAAAAAAACATAAGGAGGATGCCAGTTGGATGGATTCTAAGCAAGCTCTGATATATAGTCCCACACTCTAATTGTGCTCAAAATCGAATGCTGAATCAGATCTAATTTATCCCAGCAGTGAGGTCTGTTTTAGAGGAGCGACACTTGTAACCTCGGAAGTACCTCAAGGCAACCACCACGGTCCTTTAATTTTCATCAAATCACGCAAAAGCGCTCTGTGGGCTGTACTGCGACATGCGTCTGGTCGGGTGTTTTCAGATACAAAGCTCTGTTCTGAATGCGATTTTTGGTCCTGTTTGCGATGATGACATCTAGAGAAGTAGAACTCTATCAACGGCAAACTCTGCACAGTGACATGCGCCTGGTCAAGCGTCTTCGGATACAACGCTTAAGATGGCTAGGCCATGTAGAGCGTATGGACACCACTTCTCCGGCCCGAAAAGCCTTCGAATCTGAGCCATTGGGACAACGAAACAGAAGACGGCCTAGGCTAAATTTTCACACACAAATGGAGAAGGACCTCAGCCTTCTTGGAGAACGCAGCTAGTGGTACCTGGTGAAAGATCATGCTGGCTGGAGGGGCATGTTGGTTGAGGCCCTGGTCCACCCCAGACTGTAGCTCTACAAGAAGAAGAAGAAGAAGAGGAATGGCTTTAAAGCGTCTGTTCTAGTTCTCTCTCATTTCTATTGAATAGAACATTTCTCCAACTTGAGCTGAATGTTTTTGTAACTCCATCGGAGTCAGTTCATTGATTTAAACGTCACAGATAGCGCTACCATTCCATTCAATATCTTCTCCGATCGGGTATTAAACAGTTCCTTCTGCCACGGCACTTCCTCCTACAAACTGAAATAATGAATTCAATTTTTTCCTTTCTTATTCTTACTAAAGAGGTTGGTCCACTGGTATACTGTCCTTACGGCACAGAATCACTGTTTGCATGAAACCATGACCAACGTACCTGCATCAAATTCAGAATGGATGCAATTTTGTGGCTTAGATATTCACCCTTGGGGCGATTCATGCAGCTTTCCCGTTCTATCAAAATCACCTAGAATTACTGAATATGCACTTGGTTCGCCGGTATTATCGATCTTTCGGATCAGCAGTGGACTGGAAAGTTTGATTCTCAAACTCGACCAAACTCTTTCAAGTTGCTGTCAACACTCAATGATTTTTGATTGTCTATGAAAAAGCATCTTAAATTTCGAAGCACGGAGTTGAAATTAAACTCTAGGTCCAATGCATTCGCGAAAGAACAATAACACGCACAACAACAGCAGTTGCAGAAGAAGCCGGAAATTCTGGTGGACTGTTGCATTATCCAATATTTGTTAAGAATGTAATAATAATAATTGTTGGCGCGACAGTCCACAGGGGGACCAGGGCCTAGCTTGCTGACCAACAACTCGTGTTGTGCGCGCTACTGTTCTCTTACAAGTAGAAAGGACCTACGGTTTTTTGCCGACTCCGAACGGCGAAGTTTGAGAAGCTTTCTAGAACAGTTATTACTCTTTGAGTGTTGTCAGCAGCTCGAAAGAGATGGTGCCGTGCAAAATGCAAGGTGTTCAGCCAGGAATCGAACCTAGACCTTTCGGCGTGTGAGCGTTGCACTCTAGCCACTGTGCCACGGCGGCCACATTAAAGAATGTAGTCCACTTTAAATTATCCTTCCAGTCAAATCTCATTGAATTTAGCATTACTGAAGAGATCTCAGAGGCGTCCTTTTGATCATCGACCTGCAATATATCCTGCTAGGCTTTCCCTTCAACTCGTATACCTCTGGCCACCTCTTCCTTGAATCAGAGAAAGACAAATTTAATAACCTAAACCAAGGTGTGGCCTAAAGTTCTATTCATAACTAATTTTAAACTACAAAAAGTGCGGCCTCTTGTGTCCTCCTGACATTTTCTCAATTTTCCCATTTCAAATGCGAAAAAAATGCCCAAAGAGCAACGACAAAGGAGGACGTTCGCAGACATAATTGAGCCCCCAAGCGCCTCCAAACTGCATCGGACGTGATCTTCAGTCCTCATACAAGGCTTTGGCACATACTCCAGACTGCTCTACATCAACCACAACCTAAGGTCACAGCAGAGTAGCCTCCTAAAATGCGCGCGCGCACAAAAACAACTAAAGTTTAGCCGCCTAAATGAAATCACCTTGTCCACTCGAGTCGTGAGGGAACAGAAATTATGTCATTAAGCACACTCATAGCCCAAAATCCCTCATTGACCGCGAAACGGCGGCGTGTACCGACCGCAAAAAATCAATATTCATCTGATTACTCACTGCGCAGGCCCGTGCAAAATTGCCAGAAAATTGAGAAATCTGCACAGCAAAGGGGGGATAGCTGCAAAGTTAAGTATCTCATACCTGACTTGATATTTAGTGACGAAATCCTCATTCGGTACATTTGTTGTGCAGCGACGATCCTCTCTCTCGATAAATGAAATCCTTTCACGTACGCCAGCGGTGGCACCAGGAGCTGTTCCTCGGTTCTCCTCTCCCTTCACCGGTCACGCAAAACAGTCAGCAGAAGGTAAGGAAATTGAATTAATTCAATCGCACCGAGGACGAGCGGGGCACATTCGACGAACAAACGAAAACCAACAAATTTCACAGGAAAAAAAAACAAAAATGAAGGAAAACAACGAAAAACTGTATCTGCCCCGCTGAAGGCTGGTATATTCAATGTCCACTTCTTTTCAGTTCTTTTGCAGAAGAACACACAGCAGAACACGCAAGCACTGGGGGGATAACAAAAGAAACACCAATTCTGCAGCAAACAAGACGAGACCGAGCACACAATAAACGAAACCAGGCAAACGGAAAGATATGCAGCGCCGAGTTCTTAGTTCTGAATCATCCGCGGCATATGATTATTATGTCTGCACACAATGATGATTGTATTCTATCAGTATCTGGTGAGAAGATACACATTCATCTAGCGGATACGCGGATATACGATTTGAAATACTTTTGTATCTTTTAACAGAATCGATGCAAATTCAATGCAAACACACATTTTATGTTCACTGTATGCCACTAAGCGCCGTCAACTTGCTCACATGTGGCGAAGAAACGCACCGATGCCACCCAAAAACGATCGTGACGACGGAACTGATCATCAAAATTCGCGAGAACGCACAGCAGAACTTCCGAGACAAAACGAACGACTGACGAGGGCTTGGGCCCGTGCAAACGAACAAAAAGCCGGGTCAAGCCACCAAAAAACACACGAAGGCACTGTGAGACAACGCTGCCACAAAGAGAGAACTTCTGGTCGACAACGACACACTGAGTGGGCAACCTACATAAGTGACGATCGCTTTTTTACTGAAATCCATTTGGCGGAGGAGTCCGAGCCGAAGTCGCGTTTTGCTGTGCCTCTGCTGCCTTAGTGCCCCGATCACCGGCTGTTATGATGTCGTCGTCGTTGTCGTCGTCTCGTTTTCTGTGCGATCGTGGTTTAATGAAGGAAAAAAAAAATTGTTTGTACGTGTACTTGCGATCCAAGAGATCCAACATGACGGCGACGACGATGGTGCGATGGTGCGCTGATGGTGGTGGTGTTGGTGGTGAACTTTGTATTTGCGAACATCACTGGACGCCACCGCACACCAGGGCAGAACGAAATCCACCGAAGGCGTGTGCGTGTGTGTTTGTTGAGGGGCTTTACTACGGTGTTGGTTGGATGTTGGTGAGTTCATCCTTCTCCTCGAACATTTCCTGCGCCATGTGTGTGAGCGCCTTTTGCAACATTTCGGGTGATGGACGCTTTTGTTCAGTTGAATGTTTGAGCACGGCCCTCGCACAGAAAAGGGTGGTAAACAAAACCAGGGACCGTGGCCCAGAAGAGAGCGACCACTGACGGCACATGGATGCGAGGATCAAAGAGTTGTCTAAGCAAAGAGATTGCTTTTAGCGATGGTGTACAAATATTGGATGTGCAGTGCATACAGACAGTGATTGGTTAGCGAAGCGATCTCTTGCGTGGGGGACTCTCTTTGTTTCGCTCTCTTTCAATGTATTCAATGGGGATTTCCGAATGATTTTCTGAGTAAGTTTCGGAGTGCCTTTCGGGGTGAATTTTGGAGTTGACTCAGAGGTTGATGTGATCTTTGTGATAATGTGCGACGATATTTGAAGGTCACCAAACAGAAATTAAAAGCGTCTAATGGATGTAGATTGACGAGCGATAGTCTAGGGGACAGACAGATGGTGACAGACGGCGACAGATTTTTGGGGAGTTCAACGAAATAAAAGGCGGTCTGTGTTAAAAAAGGAAGAATGAGGTTGGAATTCGGTTGAAATTTTGTTACGATTTGAAGAACGTTTGAGGGGAAAACAGCTTTGGGACTCTTTCGATGAAGGCGATCTTCAGCTTGAGGGAAGATCGATTCACTCAGCTTTATTGGGATCCAGCGATCCAAGTAAATATCCCTTCGAACAAAATTGGGTCGTCAGGGGCACCACTCAAAATATGTGTCGCAGCTTAGCTCGAAGATCTGCCTGATTCGATTTTGAATCCTAATTGTTGAGCAAGAGGATCAGTAATGATCACCATCAAGTAAGAACAGGAAACAAGCCAAGCTCTTCGACATTTCAGACCACTTCGTTTTTGAGCGGACAACATCAAAGACCATCATCGAAGATCTTTCCAATTATGGTCATGAACCGAAGGATGTACGTCATCGATCAGGAATCGTCAAGGTTCCTGCTTGTAGACAATCTCTGGAGAGTAATGTTACGGCTAAATGTTGAAAACAAACTGCCGTCTAATCGGACAAAGCGCTCAAAGGATCATTATCGAAGATCGTCGATGAAGATCACTGTTCCGAAAAGAGCACAAATGCAACGCAGGTAGGCATAGTTCGATTACTAGACCTGATTCTTGGGAAAAGATCACAGGGAAGCTTTGATTTTGTCGATGAAGATTACGACTAAATACGTAAGATTCAAATCAGCATCCTTTTGATAGCAAGAATGATACAAGAATCTATTCTCAAATCTTAGAGAGAGGATCAATAGCAAACGCCATTGATAAAGATCCACTTCCGCTTATTGGATGACGTCTCTGCTTAATGGGAGATCGATTTAAAGCAATTGACGCGAAATGTGTTAAAAAAAGTAGAGGACCGAATCGGGAAGAAATCAATCACTTTACATTCCTTTCCGAATTTTTTCTCTCAAATCGCGCCCCTCTTTCCGTTCTGTGCCCCATCCCTTGACAGCTGTGTTCCACATTCAAGTACTACATCGGTGCAGAACATCACAACGTCGACTGTCCGTTCTTGTTCTTGTCTTAAGAACCTCGTTAAAATTGCATCGATCTTATTTCAGTGTGCGCGACATTCTCATCGATTAAAAACAACCATCCAGAGAGCAAAAAAAAATATTCCGCAATATGTGTCATTCGATGACCCTCTACCCCCTCGTTCCAATCCCCACCACCCCCTCCACTTGATCGTCAGAGAAGAACCGACAAACAAAGCCAGACATGACAACCATTAAGCGCAACAACTGGTACATTCCACTCGACACGACACATCCAGCGACAGCGGCCACAAATAATACCCCGAAACGCGATACAATTGATCCTCGAAAAAAGCAGATCACAAGATCAATGAACCGCGATATCTGCCCGTACTCGAATGTGTCGCTCTGCCTCAGCCCGCTCGCCGCGGTCCGCTGGCCTGGTCCGACGAATTATTTATTACATAACCACTTCAAGGTATCCACCACACGAAAATCTCAGCCGCCCCCCGACCGCGCCACATAATCACACACAACAATGAACTGCCCATTAACAAAATGATCTAGCAAATAACCATCGACATCTCGGCTCTCTTGAATCATTAGAGCGGTGGCGCGGCGGCGGCGCACGACGGGGGACGCCGATGTGTACTTGTATCGGCGGAGATGTGTAGTCGCACGGGTCAGCTGCCAGCGAAATGCATGGAAATTCCTTGCTGCCCAACAACGACGACGAACATCGCGACATCGCAAACGACAGTCGTGTGCAACGATGACTCCTCTCATCCATGAGGACCTGCTGCCGCCGCTGCCGTTGCCAGCGCCGCGTTGCCACCACAATTTCCAAAGTGCTGCCGCTTTCCACTTAGACGTTGTAATCCAGAGGGTAACATGCAATCGGAGAATCGGACGACAGTTGGACAGCGGCGGCCAATGTAACGAGAAGATGAACAAGAAAGCCCCGAGAACCCGAAGACCGAAGATGTCATCGAGGCCTGGTACGAAATTAATAACAATACGTACAGCAGTCGTCTGCCATCCCGAGGGATTGCGCCGTCTTTCGTTTATCAACTTAAATGCAAACATTTTGATTTGACGGAACTGAGAGCGGGGCCGAGGCGGTGGACAGCTGGACGAAGGGGCTCGCTTCGGATGATGGCTGTGCGTGGCTTTGCTGGCTCCTCGCTGCAAGAACTTCGTGTGTCGTCGACGAGGCCTTATTTAAATTTGGGCATGGCCCAGAAGACGATGGAAATCTGATCGCCATCGTGCATATGGTATGTGTGTGAGTGTGAGTTACCCTCAATCGACTGTGAAGGTCGGATTGGTTAGCAGGACCCGCAATGGACACTCTGGCATTCTGGGGGGAAAAAATTCGGTGGCACATGGGGTCAATTGGAATTTATTGGCATCTGCTGGAATTTGAGATGTTGGCGCGCCAAAATTGAGTTCAATTCGAAATGAAGAAATCTGCGCCATCAATGAGTGTGAGTCTATGAGATGGCGTCGAGCGCACGAATTGAGAAACTTTCGAACCCCGTAAATCATGACTGACTGACGCAGCCTTGAGATGTCTCTGGGGAATGAATAGAATCAGTGGACTGCAGTTGTCAGTTTTGGTGACGATGGAAAGTGGCGCCAACTCGGCCCGCCTATTGGGGTGGTGAATTGAGTTAATTGACTGACAGATTAGGGGTGAGTCTGGGATCAACAAATGGGCATAAATCTGCGATGCAGCTGCCAAATGTGTCCTCGGGTCAAATGAAGAGTGCTAGTGAAGCTGTTTCAATGTCCTTCAAATGCTTGGGGATAACCAGAGAAGACATTCTCTAATGTTAGACCAGCATGCAAGGACGCAGGGTTTGAAGAAATGATTCGAATTGAGGGATTTTGAAGAGATTAATGTTATAAGCCGCTTTATGATGAAAGGAAAATTATTGTTAATCAATTTGTGGCAAGAAACTGCGCTAAAAACTGGAATTCAGACATTACCTTATTGGCGCCCAACCATTAGCCATCAAAACTGAACAACCGATGCCCTTAAGGTAAAGTTCAGGATAAAATTATGATTTCTTCTGCAACTAGATCTTCGAGGAAAGCAAGTATCCTTAGGCAGCTGGAATTTAAACATCCCGTAAGTGGCGCCCAATACTCGACCATCAAAACTGAATTGCCAAGGCATATAAAGGAAGGATTTGAGGAAGAAAGTATGGTTCTTGTTCTTAGTTTTCAAAGAGAGGAAGCTTGTATCCCAAGACCGTTGGACTTTTGGTATCAGGTAAGTGGCGCCCAACAGTGTACCATCAAAACTGAACTGCCGAATTTTAAGGGATAAGAGATGGTTCCCTTATTTAAACTAAATCTTCGAAGAAAGAAACCCTGTTTTCTTAGACAGCCGGAGATTAGACATCCCGTAAGTGGCGCCCAACACTCGACCATCAAAACTGAACTTTCGATACACTTGAAGCAAAATTTTAAACATAAAAGAATGATTCTCTTTCTTTGTAAACTAAGTCTTCGAAGAAAGGAACCCTGTTTCCTTAGACAGCCGGAGATAACACATCCCGTAGGTAGCGTCCAACACTTGACCATCAAAACTCAACTTCCGATACACTAAAGTTTTAAACATATAAGAGTGATTCCATTTCTTTTTAAACAAGGCATTCAAGGAAGGGAAGTTGCAGCCGGTGGAATCTAAGTTACGGTCAGGATCCTCAGACAGCTCAGATTCCGCAGAAAAATCGACCTCCGTCTCGCCTTCAAAGCTCATCTTTAGGGGAGAATTCTCAAAAAAATTTCTGAAAAAGTCGGGCTGGGACTCTTTACCTGCGTCACAGCAACACCGTGTTTGTTTAATTGCAAAAGGGAAGGGAGGCATTCGATGAGGTGCGGCTATGGTCCATTTTATGGACCTTTAATCTACCTTCGAATTGGATAGTTTTGGGGCAGAGTTTATTACAGGAGACACATTTGTGACAGAGGAACAGAGCATACGCAGATCAATTCTAACCAGGGCGCCTGGCTTAATACAGAAACCATTTCCTTGCTTAAGACGTCTTCAAAACGGCGCCTTCTTAGAGTACAATGGGGCATATCGTCAAAATAAATGTTGCTTGCTTCAAATCTTACAATGTCCTGCCTTACGTTTCGCTGAACCAATAACAGCATCGTCACCAAAACACCTTGAAATCCCAAAGCACTACATTCCGACCCGAATGGAATCGCTTCTGAGTGATCATGCCTAAGGTTGCCCTCCACTGTTGGTCAGTGCAGAAACCTGAGAAACGTGAGACAGCATCCCAAAGCGGACCACAAAACATTTATCATTGTCTAGCCACTGTGGAGCTTGTTGAATACCCGCATCTTCACACAGATGAAGGGATTAACAGCTTCGCTCGCCCCATCACTCATCAATTCCAGGAACATTTGATTGAACTAATTCCCATTCCCATCATCAAACCACACTCTCTGCCCTCTCTGCACAACAGCATTCCAATGCAAAGCGACGACCAAACACACACCAAATTCATGTCACGCCAAGCACTCGGACTTATCACGGATCTGCCATCAAAACACACACTCAAAGTATCGAGTTACATAACCTGCCCCACTTGCCGCTGTCCAATTTAGCATAGCCCCATCATCGTCATCACACTTTCACCTTCAGCTGCCGTCTGCCTCCCTGCATGCGGGCGCTTGACTGCACAGAAGCGCCGCCACTAAGCAGCGAGGTACCTGACTCAAAGTCACTGCCATCCGTCAGGTCGTTGCTTGCTCTCGTCGTGCGCCTAATTAGAGCGCAAAAGAACTCAAACCGAAGCTCGATCAGAAGACAACTCGACCGAAGCCTTCCACGCAGTCCCACTGAAGTGACAGATCAAACAGCCAAGATAAACACCCCACCAGTGGAACCTCGAGCCGGGGTCTCCTAATCGCTCAGCAGGCCGCGGATTTTTGTTGATTAATCGATTTGTGGTCAAGTGGCCTGGTCTCCGGGGCTCTGGACAAGTGCGCACGACTGTCAATCTCGATCCGGGGTCGAATTTGTTTGCCAAACAGTTCAAGATGTTACGGCCTCAACCGTCACATTGAGAGCAACCCCTCAGACCTCACTCCTCCCCGCCTTGGTGATGGGGCTGGGGATTAGCATGCAGGGCGCAGCGGCCGGTTTGCATTTCCTTATTTGCGCAGAATTCGCAAATTTTTGTTTCACTCCCCTCACTTTGCATTTCATTTGCGTGTTTCGTGGAGCTTAACAATTTTCGGTTCGTCTGTTTTTTTGTTTTCGTTTTGAGCTTTTTTTTTCGGGCTGGTGTTTGCAATTGGAATTCAGGGCAGAGCGGTCTGGATTGACTGGCTGGTGAATGCTGTCGGTCGTGATGTACCCTATGGCCAGCGGTGCGGTGTAAGACATGCAAAGGACACCACCTCTGGACATCGCGCACAGCGAAAAGTCTTAAGATCACGGACAGTGGACTAACCCTTAAATTCTGAATTACATCTCTGTCTCCTGCCAGTCGAATGTGAATTTTGTTCTTCTTGCCTCAACCCGCCGCCAACTCCCCATATACCCTACGTCCACGGGATTGGGAATTGTTTACTTGGGCAACGGGGAGTGCATTGAGTTCAAACAAGGTTGTCGAGTGAGGGAAACACAACAAAGTACGCGGACACTGTTGTCGTTCATTCAACCCTCCAGCTCGCAGTCGACTAAAAATGCACTCGACAGCATTGAGGGTACTTCAGTGCAAAAATTCCATATCGCACACTCCACTGCAGCGCAGCGCCACCTCCCACAGTGACCAGCACCCAAATACGGATACAAAGCGCCGTTCGTCCTATCCCATCGGACGCCCATCGCGCACACGCTTCACTGGAAACACACCAATAGACGGAGCGGCGATCTTCCGATGGACAGTGCAATTTTCCGCGCCGGCCGCCAAGCTGCCCATCTACGGGCGATTAGTTACTTAATGGACACGATTAATACTTTAATTGCGTGGATCCCCGCAGTTGGGATTGGCGTATAAATTCACGTACAATGAGGAAGCGTTTTTTCAGAAAAAAGGAATGACCACGACAGGTACTCACGGAGGACGCATGACACGGATTGACACCGCTTGAGGGTCGCGTAATTGCGGAACTCACCTGAAACGAAAAGAGAAGAAACTGTTGTTAGTTGTGTGAATCGGAGAACAAGGACTTTGAAGGATTTAGGGAGAGTTTGCGATTAGAGGGGAAGATGGGGTATCGAGAAGAGGCAACTACTCGTGTGGTTCGCGTAGAAGCTTGTGGAATGCGTGTCATGTTCGATGTTTTAAGTTATGGCCTTGTACTCTTGAATGTACCAAATCTAGAGGTATGTCGCATCGAGCCTAGTCAATGCATGAGTCAAGTAGACATGCAGCCCCTAAGTAGCAACTCCTGGACAGCCAATTAATGCGAGTAGCGTTGGCCTTTGGTAAGAGGGCGAAACATCTGTCCCTAGACCAAGCTGGAGATCGTTTGGAGGTCTTATGACCTATCCACGTCAAAGACTGTATTCTAATGGGACAGCCACCTGCCACGGCGACAATAAAAAGCGAAAAAGAACAAGGACTTACAAGAGAGCTCTGGGTATTTGGAATCAATTAACTTTCGAGAAATTGGAACAATTCCTCAAGCAGTATAACACGGAAAGAACTGAGTTCGAGGAAATATACTGAATAGGACAAGGTTTGAAGCGAGAAAAGGAATGCGACATATACCACAGCTCCCGTGAGGGGTGGCACGATGCGGAGAAGAGGCTTCGATCGCAGGTCTTCGACTTCAAGTCGATAAGTGATCATCTGGCTGTGATCCGCATCCAAGTCAAATCCATAAGCATCAGCAGCAATAACATAACCACCGAAGCCGCCTTCAAAGAGGAGTTTTAAGACCAAAATGACGGCGCCTATGGAGCCAGGTGGTGCTCGGAATCTTCGATGCGAAGAACGGAAAGGAGAACCTTTTAAGTGGAGCGATCGGAAGGCCGATCCTGCACGACAAGACTCACGGACTTCGTAACGACTTGAAATGTGCTTATCAGTGCCACAAGGTTTCCTCGCTAAAGGATACACACAGCAGCCTGGTTGTCTTTAAATTGTCGTACCGCTAACCAAACCGACGGCGTGATTATCGACGCAATGCCCACAGAACAACCTAATGCTCGGTTATTCAATGCAAGAAAGCTGCATCGCCAAGCCACAGAGACTATCATCCCGATCATAACTTAGAGCCGCCGCCAATCGTGATCGGAAAGCTGCATCAGCCAAACAAAATTGGACGTCAAGCCACAGAGACTATCATCGCGATCATAACTTAGAGCCACCGCCAATCATGATCGGAAAGTTGTCATCAGCCAAACAAAATTGGACAACAAAATATGAAAGAGTCTACAAAGAGCAACTCAGCGAGTGCCTCTCCAGTACACCAACGACCACCATTAACGCCAACAGCATGTCGTGGCATTGCCGGTCAGTTATCAAAGAGGTAACCAGTTCCGCCATAAGCTGAAAAGCCGACCATCCCCGAGAAGTGCTGTACCAAGATTCGAATGTAGTTCGGAAGGCAACAAAAGCGACGACTTCATATCGAGCTAATGGACAACAGGAGACGAAGTTTTGTTGATTAATCGATTTGTGGTCAAGTGGCCTAGTCTCCGGGGCTCTGGACAAGTGCGCATGGCTGTCAATCTCGATCGGGGACAACAACGCTCCAACTAGGAGAATCTTCGGATTGCTGACTAGAAGGCTCGAACATGTATTATAGAGGCCCAGACGCTTGAGAGCTTGGACTTGGCGACTGAAAGCAGTGTGCCCGGGACCATCGAGAATGGATGCCAGGTATAGTTCAGACTCAGACCCTTGATGCAGCACTAACGTGAAAAGCGGTTTATGTCCACTTTTGGAACCCACAACAACACCCCACGACCGTATTTTTACTCTCCGTGTGGTATCACAACACGAGACACCTCCACAATGAGGAAAAGCCCCTCAACTCGTCATCACCCGCCACACCCTATGTTTCGGATTCGCAGTGCACCAAGTTTCTTTTTTTTTCCAAGAAAATAATCCTCCAGTGAAAAACTGCGTCTTCCATTCGAAATTCCCCTTAATACAACATCCAGTCGCAGAGCACATCTCCAAGTTCATAGAACTCGTACCCACTGCAGACTGAGGATGAACTCGACATCACAGGAAATACTGTATCGCCAACCACATCATCGGGCATCAAGTTCGTAGTCGGTGCTCTGAGCCCCACACACTTTGTTGCACGAACATGCCACCACCAGCACCTTCCCCCGGCCCGTTCTGTGGGGCAGTGCTGTGTGCCCTTGCACCCATTCAACGAAGCGCTGCCGCCACCTCCGACGAAGCGAGAGATGATGTCTACGACGATGACTACGGAGAGCAGGTGATATGGTTTTGAATTTCGTCGCCGCTGCGGCATTTAGGGATCTATGAACCTCTGCGGTCGTCTTGAGGTGCATGATCGACTCGGAATCGCACAAGTTCAATGTGCATCATGCACGGCGAGCATTTCGTTAGAACAGGTTTGCGAGATGCGCGAGTGGAACCTGCTGCCGACAGCGAATCGACGGTTTTTGCTGCACTCCGTGTCGCTGTCGATCGGGAGGGGCCCTTGTCGATGATAGAATGTCTTTGGTTTCGAATTAATGCAGCAGCAGCAGCGGCGGCTGCTAGCGAAAATGCCAATTAGTCCAACATGGCTCCACCCGCACGGGTCACCGGGGGTTAGCTGGCGTAATTCTCGCTTGATTGGGCGTAAATCTGCCGTGGGGGCCTCAGCGGGGACAAATGCATTTGCGAGGTAATTATGAGCATGGCTGCTCGGATGTTGTTTGACATTTTGCTACTGTCATCGAGGCGGCACGGTCTGGGCGGTTAAAGGTGGAGGCGATTGCCTAATAAATCAGAGGGGCGCTTTGCCATCAACGTTTTAACAAGAAGTTAAGTGCTGGGCAATAAATTACTGTTTTGCAACAAGCGGCTACCTGGTGGGTGGTCTTCCTGGGTGAAGCTATGCAAGGATGCTGCGGACATAATTCATAAATGGTTCAAACTTTGTCTCAGTCATACCGTTTTACAGCTATAGCACTTTATCAGTGTCCAGAGTTAGGCAGAGACTTGGACGGACCACTGCTGAACAGACTTGTATTGAAGATTCGGATTTTTAGTGAACGCTTAGACATATAATGTATGTACGACCTGACATTGGAAACCAGGACTGATCGTGAAGGGTGGGAGGTTAAGAAAAACTCAAATATTTAGAGTAAGACTGGTTGCAAATGCGCAAACTTATCGTTAAATTGATCGTGAAAGTCCTGACAGATTGTGAAGACTCACACTGGTCATGAGGACATATACCGGCTTCAAAAGGCTGATCAAGATGGATACTTAAGATTTGAATTAATCGAAGAACATAATCAACTTCAAAGCCTTCATGGACTCACTTAAAAGATTGAGTTACTGATCAGCGCAGCGGATCTGTGTACTTTGGATAGTTGCGACTACAATCCGACTGAAGTAGAAAGGATCGCGAATTCGTACGGTGTGTAGATCACTCTCAAAGAAGTACCGTGCATGAAGATGCATGCAATTCTACAAATAAGACCACGACGGGCAGAAAATCTACTGCAAACTGTTCATCTAAGAAGCTGTTAAAACCCAAAAATGTCAAGGCGCCCATTCGGCGATCTTGGATTTTGAAAGAGTTTGTAAAGTTTCTTGAACACAGTTCCTTTCCTACCCCTGAAAACTTAGGTTGACGGGATGTGTAGATCTCTCCTAAAGGCAACTAATGGACAGGAAATGCGAACTTTATCAAAATGTCAGATTTCGGCTCTTTACACAACTCTCTCGGTACTTGTTTTAATCCGCTCCAGTGATCGTCACTATGGAAAAATGAGCCTTGCAAAGTGCTAACCACGATTTACACAGTCCCCAAGACTAACGAGACCTTTTTTGTGTGTAGATCATCATTGAATCTATATCCGACTCTTTATTTCTAAGATTTCATATTCAAGACCACACCTTTCTACATTTCATTGAAATTTCCTTACTCCGTAGGGTTCCTTTCACAATCCCCTCTGTGCTGCGCGACTCAAAGTGGGATGAAACACGCCCGAGATCACCAAAAACTCGCTTTCCGGTCGATAATCAAACTCAGCCAAGTCATCTGATTGCCTGCTTCATTTGGCCACAAAAACAAACAGTCGCCCGCCACTCAACTCCCTCCAAGGCGACTCACAACACACCGAATTAAATTAGCTGATAAGCCCCGAGCCGGCTCTTGACGGATTGATGCCACGGCACATGCTTGTGCTTCTTAGCCACCATGACACGTCCTCCACACAATACCGCCCGGACAAAGCGACACCAATGTCAAGCCACAGAGAGACTATCATCGCGATCATAACTCAGAGCCGCTGCTAACTCCTCCAGCAGCAAAACCACAACCAATACACCAAGATACACAGAATAGCGTCGCGACTTTGGAGATTAAATCTTCGCATCCTATGATCAGCTCACGAAAAAGGGATTACCCACAGACACACATATACACAGAGGCACCGTGCAGTCCATCTAGAGGTGTTTGACACCTGAAGTGGTGACGGCGCTGGAGACGCGCTGGTGGGAGGTGACAACGGAGGCTACGAAATCACATGCCTCGGGCAAAGAGAACATTCAGCACAATCATGTAAACACTAGGATGCGTGTGTGTACACTACGGAATGGCATCCATAAGTGCTTTCCTGCTGGCGCGCCCCCACTCCGCCGCTTCACACACTCGTCGTTGCAATTGTTCGAGCACTGCACAACGAGGGGGAGAATAAATCGCGACCCCAAGCCGAAGAATGCTTGGGTTAAGGTAAATATTTGAACAGATCTTCTGGGCACTTGGACGTGAATTGCTACACAGCACACCATGCATGGGCATCAGAACCATCAGCAGCCGCAGCAGCGGCAATGGCAGGAGCACCAACAGCAGCGGAAACACCAGAGAAATGGTAGTCAGCCGGCAGCACTTGGAGCGGAGGAGACGGCAGTTGCTACTTTGAGATACATTGTTGGGCCGGAGTGCCCGAGGGATGGTGTGGTGTGTGCTTCACACCTTCGCACCGAATAAATGTGAATTTTATTGACTTAACATTCGATAGATACTCTCGTCGCAGATGAATGCCTGAGCGTCCTCACTGTCCTCATTGCTGTCGTCGTCGGGTGTAATTTGAATTCAATGTCCTGTCCTTTGGAAGGTGAAATAGTTTCTCGTCGGTTGCTGACGCGGACGCCCACTCTGGAGTGCTTGGAAATGCACTCCGTAGAGGAACGGCTGTTGAATGGGTCTCTGGCAGGCACTCGCCCGGGGGGGAATATTTTATGAGGCAGAAGTCAATTGAGGCCAGCGAGTCTGAAAAGGACTCGAATTTTATGGATTTTAGAGCCACAAGGTCAGGTGATAGATGGACCATTGGAAGCAAAGGTCATTGTCGCTCCTAGGAGTGGCTTGATCCTAAGCTGTGGGTGCTTGGATCGGTTGAAAAATGTTTGCCTACTTTTAGGGGCGCGGTAAATTGAAGATTTCAAAACTTTTTAGGTTGCTCCATAGAATTCAAGAATTTGCTAATTTTTAGTCAAGCTAAAGTTGAGCTGTAAGATATGGCCGGAGGAAAGCATGCCCGATAAGTGGAATCTCAGCGTCGTTTGCCAGGTCCACAAGAAAGGAGACCCCTTTGACTGCGCCAATTGTCGAGGGATGAGCCTTTTTAACATCGCCTACAAGATCCTCTCTGCCGCATTGTGTGAACATCTGAAACCGTTTGTTCATGCCCTGATAGGTCCTAATCGGTGTGATTTCAGGCCAGGGAAGTTTACAATAAACTAGATTTCTACTTTACCGCAGATTCACCTATCCGTCGATTTCAAAGCCACATATGAGAGTGCGCATAGAGGCGAGCTATACAGTGTCACGTCTTGTTTCGGGGTTCCTATTACACTCGTCAGATTGTCTTGGATGACGATGGAGAACTCTCGCTGCTCCGTTCAAGGTCCGTAACAAAAAAGGTTTTAGAGAAAGCAACGGACTCTCATGTAACTTCCTTAATATCAGTCTTGAGAAGATCGTGCGTACCTCGAAAGTCAACACCAGAGGCACGATCTTCCAAAAGTCAGTTAAACTGCTAGCTTACGCTGATGACATTGACGTGACTGAGCGAACATAAGGAGCCGTCAATGAGGCGCTTGCTGGCACTAAAGCGGGAGCGTCTTAAATGGGTCTTGTGATTAATGAGGGCAAAACGAAGTAAATGATGTCATCAAGGAAGGACATACAACGCGTCTCGGGCAGAGTGTTATACTTGGCAGCAGAAACTTCGAGGTAGTCAAGGTCTTCATCTACATCGGGATAGGGAACAACAAAATCAATATAGAAAGAACGCGCAGAATCACTCTTGCCAGACGCTGGTTGTTTCTATATGCTCAAAATGGAATGAAGGAATAAAGCTCTCCCTCGAAGGACTAAGCTTGCTTTGTAAAACAGCTAGATCATCCCAGTTCTACTTTTTGGCACGGAAAGCTAGACACTACTAAAAGCGAATGAGGAAGTCCTAAGTCTTTTCGAAACAAAAGTTCTGCATGCGATTTTTGGTCCTGTTTGCGTTGATGCCATCTAGAGGAGTAGAACTCTATCAACGGCAAACTCTGCACAGCGACATGCGCCTTACGCTTAAGACGGCGAAGTCATGTAGAGCGTATGGCTACCACTGCTCCCGCCCGCAAAGTCTTCGAATCTGAGCCATTGGGACAACGCAACACAGGACGGCGTAGGCTAAGGTGGCGCACACAAGTCGAGAAGGACCTCAACCAACTTGAAGTGCGCAACTGGGGCAGCTAGTGAAAGATCGTGCTGTCTGGAGAGCAGTGTTGGCTAAGGCTCAGGTCCATCACGGACTATAGCTCCATAAGCAGAAGAATGAGAAAAAGTTTGACAATCGACTGTAGACATTTCCTGATCCTTGGTAAAAAGGAAGTTGAGGCAAATAGGTTTTCGACACTTTTGATTGAAAGCTTGAATGTATGTAAAGATTGAAGCTGATGTATGTAAAGATTGATTGATGAAATAAGGAGTACATTTATGGACTGCAGTAACAAGTGAGATCTAAAACAGATAGATTTGACGACGAGATTAAATAGGCCATGTGCCACGAAACCTGCGATCAAAGTTGAGTCATCTAAGATTCTTGCTTAGCCAATACTTTAGCATTTGAGCAAAAATAGAGAAACAGCTCCAACTCAGGCTCAGTTCCTAAATGTGTTACAGAATAAAGTTAGAGCAAAGGGCTTGGACACCTTAGAAGACGTGTTGGCGCTACAGTCCAAAGGGGCACCAGGACCTAGCTTGCTCATCAACTACTCGTGTTGTGCGCGCTACTGTTCTCTCACGAGTAGAAGGGACCTACAGTTTTTTGCCGACTCCGAACGGCGAAATTTGAGAAGCTTTCTTAGACAGTTATTACTCTTTGAGTGTTGTCAGCACCTCGAAAGAGGTGGTGCCGTGAAATATTAGAAAAATCGATGTTGAACTGGGAGTCGAACCTAGACCCTTCGGCGTGTGAGCGTCGCACTCTACCCACTACGCCATGGCGACCACAACGTATTCACCTTACGATGATTTTTATTTGCACTGGAAGATCCTCTTGATCCTCAACCTTGGAAACGTGCATTTCATTGGCTAGGCTAGACCTTTTGAAACAAGAATATGTCCTCCACCATGTCGATCGATATAAAGGCTAAAGGCACTATGGTTGGTGCCTTCTGGTTTCATTAAAACTAGAAAACCCTGATCATATGGCTTGTCATTCTGCTGCATCACTTGTACATAGCTTTGCGACACAATAATCACTTGTACAAAGCAGCTGCATCACTTGTACAAAGCTTTACGACGCAATAATTTCTTCGATTACAAGCAAAATAGGAGGAACCTTAAAGTTACATTTTTGATTCATAGGAACGGTGATCTTTAGCGACCAAAGCTTGACCTGGCGGCCAGCACTACATGTACACAAGAATGCAAGTTCCAAGGTAAAATTCAATTATTGTCAACTAAAAGCAGCGCAAACAAATCTCATTTCGCCCACCAACGTCCGGAGCAGATCCAACCGCCTCCTCCAGAAAACCACAATTAAACCCTCACCAACCAGTTGAACATCGTCTTTGTCCGTCGCCCATTCAATGCCTAAACCATCAACGCATTCATCCACAATGCAATCACATTTACAAAGAGACCTTGCACCTCGTCGACATTAAATGGCATCCCATCTCCGTTTACATTTCCCACCGCTTCTCTCCGCCACGGCACCCGTTCGACTGCAATCGCCACAGAAGCTTAGTGCAGGCCCGATGATTGTCTGATCGCTCTGGCTGATGGCTTTCTGATGGAACTCTTGCGCAGAGCTGTGTTTAGTGGTCCTCTCACCACGGGAGACCTGAAGTCATTAATCCCTGCCCAGTGCCCACGATCACCTCCGACTGCCCGCATCAATCACTTGAAGTTTATATCAATCAGAACTCTGGCATCCTTGAACGCACACAAAATCGAACCTTTACGGCCTAATTAGGGCTTCTAACATGTCCGCGTCGATTAATCATCTCGAAGACTTCACTTTCGATTATCCAAAGACGACCTCCTGCAGGCTGCACAAACAACAAACACACACAGCGACGTTGCTCATTCATCGAATTTCCATATGCATCCATGCGGCGATTAATTCTACTTTGGGAGTTGAACGAGTGGAGCATTGCAGACAAGCCTCACTCGTCCATAAACTGCTGCCGCCACAACGTTGGTGGCTGCCATCATAAGAGTTATACGACGGGCCGAGGGATATGGACCAACTCGAATTCTGGAGGTGATGCCCAAAAAAAGAAACAGCGTCTGCCAGCATGTCCAGAGAGTGTCCTTGGGGTGCGTGATGTTGTTTTTTTTTTTTTTTTTGCAAAGAAACCGCTTCTCGGTGGTCGTTGCTGGCTCGAGTTTCTCAGGTTACCCGAGACGGAGACGGCCACCGAATTCCAGGTAGACTGGGCCCACACACCGCGCGTGTGCGATATTGAAATGTTAATTGGATGGAAGGAATTAGTAGGTGTGAGGTGAATTGAGGAACGGTCTGTGGTATGGACGGAAGGAGCGTTTGCCTCCTGTGGCTGGCTTGACGCCACTGCCGTAACCACACTGTGATCGGCGATCACGCGACATGGCTCGGTCTGTGCGAGGAGATTAGAAGAGTGAGTGGACGAGAGACGGAGAGCAGACAATCTAAGGAACACGCTTTCAGGGAACCTCGTGGGTGTGGTTGTTGTTGATTTGCATGGCAGTTGACCCTCTTGCTGTTGGACATTTTAGAGGAGGAAAAATCCTGTGACTAGGTACAGGAAGTAAAAAACATTCACATAATTGGCACTGAAGTTCAGGTAAGGTTGCACTTGTGACTATTATCTGATCGCCAAGAATTTCCAGAAAAGTGTTTCCCAAACATGAATAGACAGACTGAGAGAGACATAAAGGGATGTTTATATAATTGACCACAACGTTCACATAATCGACACCATCCACAAAATCGGAACCTTTTGCCATTTATTTGAAAATAATAAAGACTACGATCCTAATATAGAATTTGTTGAAACACAGGCAAGATTT
Source organism: Eristalinus aeneus (assembly GCA_955652365.1). Lineage (NCBI taxonomy): Eukaryota > Metazoa > Arthropoda > Insecta > Diptera > Syrphidae > Eristalinus > Eristalinus aeneus. The sequence goes on from OY019134.1 coordinate 8,410,939, forward strand.
AGGGTTTCACATGCATTACCTGTGTCCATAAAATCGGTGCAGTTGTTATCTGATAAAAACAGATAATCGGACTTGTGTTTTGAATTTTCGTTGGGTCTTGTTATTTTCAACAAAGAGTTTTCAAAATTGACCTGCTAACCTAGTGTCCATATAATCGAATCCACTTTTAACTTCAATTATTTCAACATATAAAATCTGAATTATACTCTTTATGCTATTTTTAAAGAATCATGAACGTAGAGAAGAAAAAAATAGACAAATTTATATGTCCACATAATCAACTCAATGTTCATATAATTGAACCAATGTGAATTTTTCCAGAAATAAGATGAAATGACAAAAAAAAACAATTAAATCCTGTCAATGTGAATATAATCGAAATAAATTTCCTACTGCTACACTCCACAAGAGCCTCACCCAGAAGCCCCAAGTCACACCATTACAAATTTGGCGTCTAGACACTTAAGCCTACAACGAGCTAAGTACTTATGAAACCAGTTCCAAGCGCACCAGACACAAAAACACTCGATGCCCCGCTCGACTCTCATATTAATCCAGAACAACAAAAGCGAGGTCAGCCATCTAGATCTGGACACAATCCATCCATCCATTTGTCTATTCTTTTCCGCAAACAATGCCAAGCACTTCGATCTACAAAGCTAGTGTGGGCGATCAAAGCACTCGCGTCCAGCGAGACTTCCACGAAACGCAAGTGCTCCATCATCATCACCGCATCGATTCCAATGAATTGTGAGAGCGCGCGAACAAAAGATGCCACCAGCGCATCTGATACCGCTGGAGAGGGGACCCCCAAAAGCCCGACCCCCGAGTCAAGTATCAAAACCATCGAAACCCAAAATGATTCATGACAGAGCGCGGCGGTTCCAATAAATAATCCACAATGTCATCTGTCCTGCCCTCCAGATGCACCGATTTGAGGTGACCACAAGAGAAAGACCTCAAAGGCGATGCGCACCGCCCTCCGCCCCACCTCCGCGCGCGGTTATAACTTAATAAATTCCCTCACACAGTAAACAAAAAAATCTCTGCCACGGCATTCCAAACAGTTAATAATTTCTAAGACTTGTTCAGCGCGACGGCCTTTCTCCGTGGCCGATGGCCAAATCGATGGGCAATCGGCGGGTACACACCGCCGACCACATGACATGGCGGGTGGGAGCGAACACAAGAGCTCGCAACAGGAACAGAAGCGACAACAAACCCAGCAGCAGCAGCGCGCACCAGAGGAGGAGTGTTATCCCAAACCGATCGGACAGGATTGTTGTTTGTCCCAATCCCGGCGACCCCACCACCACTTCTCCACCGTCGACTTCTTCGGAATCGAACGCGGCGACATATCAAAACATTGGAACACATACCATCTTCATTGGTGATTCGAGAGAATGTACATCCCGGCTGCGGGAATCGATGTTCCCCGAATGAACGTGGCTCTGTGTGCACAGTGGGCTTGTTCTCAATGAGGTGACATTTTTTTCCTTCCCAACAAGCTGATGCTCTGGAGTGTTGGAGGGGACTGGGTAGTGGTCGGGTGGGGTGCAGGGGATGGTGCTTCGTCAGGGTGTTGTGATGTGATGCTGGTATGGAATGCGGGGCCTACTCCTGAAAGGAGCTTTGAAAATAAACGACAAAGAGGTGGACAATTTTTGAACACACGGCGAGGTGTGTAGTACCTGACTTGAGGCCTGTATTAGGCAAAAATTCAATTCAGCGTGTCCCTTGTGATCGATCGTTCTTTTTGAGAGACAGGCTAACGAAGCTCGTTAAGAAGCTAGAGATGGACAAATTGAAAATTTTGCATCGAGTTCACGTTCACGGCCTAAAGACCGATTTAACGGCTGGAAGACCAAGTGGAAGTCGCCAGTTGCAAAGTGCGGTCGGAGTTTAATTACAGATTACTTGTGGAAGGAGATGACTGGGGGCCAGGCACACTACTCCTCTAAATTAAGAAGACAATCGTCTTCTGGACAGACACTGGAACGTAGAATGCGTCGACAGCAAACAGAATACATGATAGTCCTCTGGAGGGAAGGGAGCCTTTGAAGCATGACAAGGTTGAGCAAAATGGAAGAAATCTCCAATTATCCCTCCTCTTGCTTTCTGTCTCGGACATAGAAACTCAACAATCAAAGCGAGTGGAATTATCTAAGCAGCTCGAAAAAAAGCCAGAAAACTATAATGAAGTAATCCCTCCACAAAGAACATCCCAAATACCGCCTATCCCTCAGTTCTTAATCCGAATCGTCATCAAAATCAACTTAAATCCCACCCAACCTCCCGAGTCACTCCAAGACTGATTCTCCTCATAAGCAGATTCCCTTTCGGTTTAGCCAAGTCCCACCCAAATCATGCAGCTCCCCCTTCGCTGCCCTACCGTCAAACGATTATGAAAAGTTCATGGTTATTAAATCTTAATCATGATCTCTCATAAATCAACCTCCTTGCCACGTCACAATCGCCCTTCGCATCACAGCCCCAGGCCCAGGCCTTCAGTCTTCCATCCTTCGTCCATTACCATTCAAAACACCTCAAGGGTGCGCAGCAACTTGCTTCAAACTAATGTTTGCGCTGACAACAGCTTCCCAGGCGCAATTCACGGCCGCACCGACTAGCTTGCCAACCAACCGGCCGCAATCAGACAATGGGCACCGTGATGGCACTTACCGCTAATTACACTCATCAGGGCAATTAAAAAGAAGATAAATACGTATGTCCGGCTGAGTGTTTCGCACTTCAGCAAATTGCAGCTGCTCCAACAGAAAAAAAATTCCTTTCAATCGATTAAGTGTGTGTTTGAAGTCCTTTTTGCCCGATCCGTGCCCCCGTGTGCATGGGAGAGACGAGAGAAGTCCTCGGCAAGCAACGATTTCAATTGCTTCCAAGTCATTAAACAACAATTCGTCGTCGACATTGGCATCGCCGTTGTCGTCGTCTTCGTCTTCGTCATCATCGTTGTAGTTGTCGTTGTCGTTGTCGGTGAGTGAGTGCATTTCTTGATCCATTAAACTAATTTCATGGCAGTTCTAGAGGTTTTCCCGTTTCGGTTGACAGCAGTGCGATGGGGTTTGATGCGTTCCCATCCATTGAAACCATTGGCAAACGATTTGCACACAAGGTGGCGACTTAAAGTGACAGAGTTGTGGGGTGCAGAACGAATGCATGGGGACGGCGGATTTTTCCTGCTTCTCACGATGAGTGAGGGCAAGAAACAGGTGGCAGAAGTGTATAGGAGCGTTTGGCGGAAGACGCACAGCATATTTTTTTCACTACTAGATCACGGTTACCGAGAAGAGAAGGATCAATAGAGGTACTCTTAAGGTCCGTGTTGAGGTTACTCGAGTCCTGGACAAGGGCTTCCAAATGTGGTTGAGCCTCTCAAGGAACCAGAGCAGGATATCAGGGCGCTTTAAGACGTTAGCAAATCAAGCGTATGTTCCACGCTCCAAAATTTCGAAGTTCAGTTTAACGAAGGATATACCCATAATCGCCACCATTTTACTATACTATCGACTTGTCGCTTCCCATTTTCTTAAGACAAGGAACAGGTAGCAGAAGCATTGAAACACGTTCTTACAGAATTACGCAAATGACTGATGGTGTAGAGGTGGATATATGCATTCCCTGAAAAACATCCAGATACCAGCGGTGTAGTGGGAATCATAACTTGCAAGGAGGTCTCCTCACAAAAAGGAAATTATATCTAATCTCCAAACCTCGATGAAATGTCCGATCTGAACAAGGCCCATTTTATGTAAAAGCTTTACCCGCTTCCTCCAAAGTTCAACTGACTCACTTAGTTCCATAGTTTAGAAAACTATTGCTCCAAACTTGTTCCAAATTATCTCAAAACTGTTCCAAAATGGTCCAAAATTGTTCCAAAATGGCCCAAAATTGTTCCAAAACAATCCCAAAATTGTTCAGAAATTGTGCCCAAAAATCGCAAAATTATCCCACAGTTTTTTTAAAATTTTTCCAAAACTGTACCGAAATTGTTCCGAAACTGTCCCAAAACTGTTCCAAAGCTGTTTTAAAATTGTTCCAAAACTGTCCCGAAATTTTTCGAAAATTGTTCCAAATTATCCCAAAACCCTTCTAAAAAATCTCAAAATTATCCCACAGTTTTTCCAAAATTGTTCCAAAATATTTCCAAAACTGTCCCGAAATTATTCCAAAATTGTTCCCAATTATCCCAAAGAAGTTCGAAAACGGTCCCGAAATTGTTCCACAGCTGTTCCTAAATTTTACTTAAAAATTGCTTCAAAAATGTTTCAAGATTCTCCCAAAGTTGGTCCAAAACTTTCCCAAAATTGATTCACAATTTTTCCAAAATTGTTTCAATACCAAATTGTTCCAAAACTGTCCGAAAACTGTCCTGAAGCTGTTCCAAAATTGTTCGAAAACTGTTCCAAAATTGTTTCAAAAATGTTTCAAGATTGTCCCAAAGTTGGTCCAAAACTTTCCCAAAATTGATTCACAATTTTTCCAAAATTGTTTCAATACCAAATTCTTCCAAAACTGTCCGAAAACTGTCCTGAAATTGTTCCGAAATTGTTCCAAAACTGTTCCAAAATGTTCCAAAACTGTTACCAATTGTTCTGAAATTGTTTCTAAATTGTGCCGCACAGAACGGGGAACAGCAGCGGAGGCCGCCAGAAGGAGCACTCAGATTCTTGACTATGGAGTGAGGAATAAAGGCAAAATTAAGGTAATTGCGTTAAATACAAGGATTGTGTCGATTTTAGAATTCAAAGTCTTCAGGACTTAAGGATCCCTCGCATCCCAAACCCATCTTTAGACACTCAATCCCTGCATGAGTATCTTCTTTCTCTAGAGATTTTATTCTTAAAAAAAAACTCAGGAAACTGCTCTGTCAGATGTAGGCACAACCTCAACAGTTTTCCCGTGCAAATCGAAATTGTTTCAACATTGATCGACTTTCATTCCGTGGTGTAGTTCAATGGTTTGTTAAAGGACCCTCCCAGTGTCTCAAACTTAAGCCGCCTTTGAAGTCCAGTGTCTTAACTCAAGTCTAAATGAAGTTTTCCCATCACTGAGCCTTCAAAACAGTCATTAAAAATGAAAAAGTAAGCCCCCCCTCTTCCACATTGCAATTCCCGGGACACACAGGCAACGCCAGTCAATCTCCTCAATCTGTGCAAATGGCAAGAGCACTTTTACAGCCGCCAAATCACCATCCATCTATATCCCATTTCAAAGATTAGTTATGACATGGCCCCTAAGCCCTCTACAGATTTCCTCTAATTCCGAAACCTAAGCAGTTTGCCCTCTTGTTTCCCGTTTCCTCATCACCAACCTAGAGCGTAGAGTGAGCAACAAAGTCCTCAATCCCATCATAAAATCCTCCCAACATGGAACCATTATCCCCTCAGGCTCGAGTGTGGTCCTCGCATCCAGTACCCCCCTTCCAGTGTCAGTCTGCGACATTGATCCCGGCTTAACTCGACTGGATGGTGTGTAGCACTTAACTGAGAACCCACCTGCACCGCAGCAGCGCGCCCATCAACGTCTCCATTAGGCAGCCATGTGTGTGCGCGCGTTCATAATCCACACAATGTATCACACGCGATCACACATCGTGCACGCCGCATTCCTTGGATCCCTCGCTAATTACTCACCGCCAGTCAGCGTGATCCTGGCCATAACCAGCGCAACCTTTGCAACACTCTTATCTCGGGACGCAATTAAAACCCTTTTCTCCAATTTATCTGCGCTCAGGGCTCTATCGGCGGGCTGTCAAAAGTTTATCGCCACCGCAGACCGGCACCACTATCTCCGATTCGAATCCACCAACCTTTCAGCACTAATTATTCCGTTCAGGGAGGCGCACAGGCGAGGCTGCCGGCGCAAATCTCTGCATCTCGGTAATTAAAGGGATCCGCGGGCTGTAGCCGGAACCTTCAGCCGGCCACAAGAAATAGCACACAGAAGACGACAACAAACACTGCCCCTCCCCCTCCCTATTGGAAATCAATTAAAATCCCCGACTCAGGATGCTGCCGTCGCCATTTCTCGGTTCATGAATAATAATCTAACATGGGCGATAATTAAGAAGGATTTTGTGCACGTCTTCCTCGGCGGATGCTGTCACATGCGGCCAATCAACAAATCATGTCCAAGAGTTCTGTTAACAATTGTTCGGCTGCGCACGCGGCAGACGGCGGCGCTGCGAAGGAGCGGCGCGATGTGACAGTATCAATCCATTAGCCGGCACAGTCGGGCCGCGCGACAAGGCTAAATGAATCGCCCGGCAGACGAATGTAATAACTCCTGTGGAACACAAAAACACCGAACAGCGTCCAGGCTCCGTTCGAAGGATTCCCGGATCGCTTGCATGTCCGTCGGCCATTCGGCGGACACCTGACCCTTCATCTTCCACTTTCGCTCGACAGTGCCTCTGAGACGTGATTGCTCACTGAAGAGGGCAGAAGATTGCTGCGGCTGTCATCGCTGACCACAAAGAGGTAATAAGTGCCCTACGAGGCTTGCCGAATGATAGATGGAGAGAGAAAGAGTGAGAGAGAGCGAGCGAGAGAGTCCTGTACCTAGACATCGGTAGCTGCACGTCGCCTGGAACGAGATAGATGCATCCCTGCGCCTGTCGGCGGAGGTACACAGACAAACGGTCGTTGAAACATCAACCAAATGTCATTCCTCAGTGGGGGCAGCGGACAGGGGGATGCGTTGTGATGTTTTGGTCGGTCAGAGGCCTTTGATGCAGCGATGACCGCGGCGGCGCAAAGCACTTGTAAGTGGAAATTCATCATCAGCCTCTGAGCGAACTGAAGGGATGCGGATGACGGCGAAGTTAATGGTCACAAGGAAGCAGCGCTTAGCGCAGCAAGTGCTTTGCTCCTGGACGATGAGGGCATCGATCTTCGGCTTTGATGTGGATTTGCTTGTAATTAGGTGTCAGCTTGCTGATGAGTCTGAGGGGAGTGCAGCCCTTTAGAGTCTCGAAACTTAACTTTTTCTAAAATTTAGGATGATGTGAAGTGTCTCCCTTCAAAATGACCCCATTTTCCACAACAATCGCAACCAAACAAAGGAAGGAAGGTAGAAGGGGAATGTCCAAATAAAACACACATACATTTGTCGGGAGGGCTTCTCCCTCCTCATAAGCAAATGTTGACCAAGCCTGAGCATGACAAAAGACACATCAATCTTGGCAGTCGCTTAGCAACATGGCAAAGATGGCTTTAAAACTATAACTCAAGGATGAGGGGGGCTAGTGTTCCCCCCAAATGGCTCTTGACCCAATTTTCACAACATTTGCTGCGAAACTCCATCCAACTCAGTACTCACCACCTCCAGCTAATGCACATCTATTGCAGCATTCTCGTTTGACCGCGATTCGCAAAACCCCACGGGCAAGGGGGTCAACGGCTCACACCTCATTTGACACAATCAACTCCCACGTCAGTTGCTGGAACCAAAATTGTTAGTAATCCGACCGAAAACAAGACTGTTTCTCGACTCTACGCCGCAATGCATGCTGCGCCCGCCCGGCCGTCTCCTCTGCATCCCCCTCAGACCACATCTATGACATAAGTGCCCGTCGGAACGATTACGATTTCCAATTTGACGGTCATTAGCTACGCGATCAGCGCCTGCACACACACACACACATATGCACATGCGCATGCGCGCGCACCCGCCGTTGCTGAGTTCTCTAGAAACAGCGCCCGCAAGGCAGCGCAAAAAGATGTTGCACACAGCTGGACTGGATGCCAGTCATGGCAGACATGAGCTGAACCTCAGTGCCAGCGCCAGCTAGACCATGCACTACGAACGCCTTAAATGGCCTCAGGAACGCGACAGGTAAGGCGCCACCGAACTAAATTTTATCCCCCGCCGCCACCCGCTCTGGCAGCTACCAGACACAGCCAACCATGTTCTCCCGTGTTCCCGGAGCAACGAGGACGCAGGCGGAACGACAGGCGGCCGTTGCCTGCTAAATTGGATGTAAGCAGCGGAGATGAGATGCTTGTTGCTAACATTTATCTCACTTTGCGGGCTTCCTGGACCGCAAGAGTCAAGTGGATGTGGTGCTCCTGGTCCCGAGATGGGAGATGTGGTTTTGTTCCATCATCCGGGATCCTGGGATCCGTTTGTTGCACATCCAAATCTAACACTGCTCCACACCACCTTCCCGATGGCGGACACCGAGTGCATGTCGTGATGTCATTCATTGTTGTGCGCCGGGAAGAGAAAATTAAGAGGCAAGCGGACAGTCGACGCGGTCGGTAATTAAAGATGAGGCTCCCTCCGTTCGAAGATAAAAATGTTGTGACATTGGAGCCTCGACGGAATGACAGTGTTACGTCTTCGTTGTCGCTGCGATGTACGACGTCAAGACACGGACGACACATTCCGTCGCGCGGAGACGAGGAGAATGGCGGCACATCCAGCTGCCGCCACCGATCGACTCCATCAGGAGTAATGTCACCCGTGTGACGGTGAATGCGGTTCTTAGACCGTCAGCCATCCGATAATGGCGGCCTCATGATGATAATCATCATTACGTCGGAATCTATTTTACAGGTTGCCGAGACTTCCGAGGGGATGCGCGAGCGCGCGCATTCACCCCGGGAGTCAATTGCAAGTGGAATCGGATTTTCCGCTAATCATCCGTAGAAAAGGGGCTCCGTAGGGTTCCATCCCATCCTCTCCCCCCATCCATTGCTTTAACAATGCGGCCGCTATCGGATTAATGACATCGCTGGTTCGTGATTGATTTTTGTTTTTCCTTTGGTTCGTGGGACAAGCTGGAGAAGACGGCCGGCGACCACACTCGGCGATTGATCGTGACGGGCAGAGGGTTACCATCGGTAGCTGCATGAAAATCGATTGGTTCTTGAGGGGGATCTGTGCTGGACTCCTAATGATGCTTCTGAATGGTGCTGTCAGCGGCGATGTGAAGTTATGGGGAGATGGGGTGGAATTAAAGATTGAGACACCCGCACCGAGATCTTTCATCTCGAAAGTCTCGTCAGTCAGTTCTGACTTTCGTCACCACTTCCAGATGAGGAAAAGGAGAACAGGACTCGACTGGACACACTCCTGAGTTTGAATTTCAACAAAAAGAAAATCCCTCTTGAATTCCCGAGCAACAAATAATGCCCAAGCACACCCTTCCCTGCCCGCCAGACTGTTCCAATTAAAGGCCCCCAAACCATTTGACATTCAGCCTCACAGCCTCACTACTGCCGCCAGCTGCAGCTTCATATGCCATTCCAGCGAAATTGAAATCATTCGTGGAACTTGCTCACCAGCATTTTTCTGTCTCCCCTCCTCGCTCATAGTCATCCTAGGTCACGAATAGAATTTCATCTAGGGACGAGATTGTAGCTCCCGACCAACATTGTTGCGCCATCGGCTCCAGTTGCAGGCTTCGTATTTGTTTTGCCCGGGCGATGCACACTAGACACTCATCGTGACACACCCGCGCATCAAATCGCTCTCCACTTGCGGGTGCAGAACCAAACCCACTTCGCCGCCGCAAGAATCTCGAGAGCCCTTCCCGCTGCCGTTCCACCGGCACCATTGACACGAAGCGTCGCAAAGCGAAACGAGATTCCTGGGGAGGGGGAGGCGTGGATACAAAATTCAATTTTATGGTCATCGTCGGAAATTCTTCGCGCTCAAGTGACGCGAAATCGCCGCCGCTAACTGCGGGACAGCTTCTGCTGCTGCTGATGGTGGCGGTGGCGGTGACGATGGTGCTGCTGGTGGTTGATGACAGCGGCAGCAGCCGCCTGTTGACGACGTGACGCAATGTTGCGGTTTCATATTCGCTCCGAATTCTCTGACACTTCGGCCATTTGCACGCAGCTCCGACAACGGCCGAGTGCCGCTGTTCCATCGTGTGCGGAGGATGATTACAAGGCTGCAGTGGACACCACCGCTGTGACACAGCTGCCACCGTCGCCGACTGCCATTTGCCACAAGTGGGCACAGAATTGCACTCTTCGTGGAAGAAGGGGGGGACGGCTTCGCGGTCAGCACGGTGGGCAGACACGCTTAATCGCTGTGACAATGCAATTAAAGTTTTGTTAACTTTTCCGCGGCGAGTGGTGTCGCCGCCATGGTCCGCGGTTCGTGGAATTGTTTGCGCAGCTTGTCGAATGCCTATTCGACTCCTAGATGCGGGCAGCGTCCGTGTGTGGGATGCAATGATGGAAGTTTGTCGCCAAAAACAATTGCCACGACATGAGGGGCGTGTGTCCGTGACATAAATGGCATTTCTGAGAACCTTGGGCAGGGGGACATGTGTTCGGTCGTTACTGCGCCCGAGCAGCACTCGAAATCGGAGACCTGATGGAAATGATGTCATTTCGCGAATGGGGCTCGGTTTGGGATGCAAAACAGTTTGTTGACGGCGGTGGCCCTGTTGGGACACAGATTTGAAGCTTATTGAGTCCAGTTAAGAATTCTGGGGCCAGCTGGTGCTGCGAAAACATGTTTGTGCCCCACACAGACCCGTCACCTAGTCACCAGCGGTGTCATCCGCTACCGCACCACAGGACACGCGAAGACAACACGGACCCAATTCGATTCGACTGCAATTACATCTCGGAGACGGTTTCCCCGGGTGCACCGATTTCGTTCTTTGCAACATTGTCGCCCGGACACGGCAGAGCGCATTCGAGCGCAAAAATACTGTTCACGCTGCGACCGGCCGAGTAATTGAAATCCCAGCCAGCCGGGGCTGTATCTTTGGGCAATTCATGTGCGCGGGCGATACGATCAATTAAGAGGACGTCTGGCCCGCTGTGCAGGCGGAATTTGTGAACTTGTTGCGCCGGCGACAATGTTGCCGAGATTCGAGATCGCATGCCAGATGCCCGGATTGAGATATAAAATGTGAACCGAATGGAGGCCCCAATCTGGGACCGATTGGCCTTGACAGTTTCGAGAGGATGTCGAGTGTCGAGATGGCCTGCTGATTGGCGTGTCCAATTAAAGGGGCTATTAAGTGGCCGCTGAAAGGGTGTCGAGGCGATAGGACAGGTTGAGGGAGTGACTGCAGGCAGCGGATGAGGACATCATAAATAGCGTCAAAGGAGATGAAACTATCTCTACGAGACGGGTGATGACTTCTTAACAAGGTAGGGACATAAAGTCATCGTTTGGCAATCGTGAGCTACATTTAATGTCACATTCCTGATATGCCTGTTGCTTGGAAATGAATTAGCATATATGAGGCAAGAGCTTAGATTTACCGTCTGAACGAGACACCATTGCAAGAGGAAATGGCTGTTCTGTGCCTGCAGTCGATCTTCTATATGAAGGCACATATTGAACGGGGGCACTGTCTGGCCATTGAAATCCGCCTTTGCTCACTTCAGACAGCAACCGCAACAAACTTGAGCTGCCAGCTTAAAACTGTCTAGGCGCAATCGGAAAAAGTTTCAGCTTCGTGGACGCAACATGGTTTCACATGAAAACACGAAAGATCGAGAAACAGGAGTTCCCGTCGATAGAGGGGCCGTCGATAGAGAAGCCGTCGATAGAGGGGCCGTCGATAGAGGGGCCGTCGATAGAGAAGCCGTCGATAGAGGGGCCGTCGATAGAGGGGCCGTCGATAGAGGGGCCGTCGATAGAGGGGCCGTCGATAGAGGGGCCGTCGATAGAGGGGCCGTCGATAGAGGGGCCGTCGATAGAGGGGCCGTCGATAGAGGGGCCGTCGATAGAGGGGCCGTCGATAGAGGGGCCGTCGATAGAGGGGCCGTCGATAGAGGGGCCGTCGATAGAGGGGCCGTCGATAGAGGGGCCGTCGATAGAGGGGCCGTCGATAGAGGGGCCGTCGATAGAGGGGTCGATAGAGGGGCCGTCGATAGAGGGACCGTCGATAGGGGGGCCGTCGATAGAGGGGCCGTCGATAGAGGGGCCGTCGATAGAGGGGCCGTCGATAGAGGGGCCGTCGATTGAGGGGCCGTCGATAGAGGGGCCGTCGATAGAGGGGCCATCGATAGAGGGGCCGTCGATAGAGGGGCCGTCGATAGAGGGGCCGTCGATAGAGGGGCCGTCGATAGAGGGGCCGTCGATAGAGGGGCCGTCGATAGAGGGGCCGTCGATAGAGGGGCCGTCGATAGAGGGGCCGTCGATAGAGGGGCCGTCGATAGAGGGGCCGTCGATAGAGGGGTCGATAGAGGGGCCGTCGATAGAGGGACCGTCGATAGGGGGGCCGTCGATAGAGGGGCCGTCGATAGAGGGGCCGTCGATAGAGGGGCCGTCGATAGAGGGGCCGTCGATAGAGGGGCCGTCGATAGAGGGGCCGTCGATAGAGGGGCCGTCGATTGAGGGGCCGTCGATAGAGGGGCCGTCGATAGAGGGGCCGTCGATAGAGGGGCCGTCGATAGAGGGGCCGTCGATAGAGGGGCCGTCGATAGAGGGGCCGTCGATAGAGGGGCCGTCGATAGAGGGGCCGTCGATAGAGGGGCCGTCGATAGAGGGGCCGTCGATAGAGGGGCCGTCGATAGAGGGGCCGTCGATAGAGGGGCCGTCGATAGAGGGGCCGTCGATAGAGGGGCCGTCGATAGAGGGGCCGTCGATAGAGGGGCCGTCGATAGAGGGGCCGTCGATAGAGGGGCCGTCGATAAAAGGGCCGTCGATAGAGGGGCCGTCGATATAGGAACTGTCGATATAGGGACCGTCGATCGAGAAGCCGTCGAAAGAGTTGCCTCCAGTCACTCCAAAGAGTGTCTAGAACGCCTGCAGTGCATCGCTTGGCAGAACTATGATTTTCGAAGTTGACCCTCATCGATGACAGTAGTCTTCTACGCCGAAGACGAACGAATTGCTGAGAAGGGAAAACCTGCCCTACCACCGCAACAACGCACTGGCCTAAGGGCCCTAGCGCAGCGTCAACGCACCTTAATTGCGACATGATCTACTGCCCTTTTTCATTTTCTCAGAGTTTGACAACGCGCAACTCCTAGTTTCCAAACTCTAAAATTACATTTCTTCTGTATGATGCTGCCAACAGACACAGGGTCTCAGCACCAACTCCTCTCCACCTTGACCGATCTTGTGTTTGTTTCTTCCAGCTGGAAAAGTTCAACTGATTGAGGCCCCTTTTCAGCTGCGGTCTTTCTCTACCCTTGTTGTGCTTTAAACTTGAAATTGAAGAATTTTCGGGCCTGGACGTCGGTATTCATAACCTCGTCATATGCGAAATAAGACGACGACTCTTTCAACCATTTCAATGTACAGTCGGCAGAAGAACACAACAACAAGTGAATCCTGTCCCTAGGCTAAGCTAGTGGTGAAAAACCCAGATCACAGATGCATAGCAGTGAAAGCAAGGTGTTGTGTATTGTGGTGTTGTCTGCAGCCCTAATAGTGGGCCATGCGATCGATGTAGCAGACCACGAATGTGTATAGTCCAATCTTTCCAACTGTGACAGTCGATTGCAAGATGAAATGAGAAACAAGACGAGGGCTACTCAACTCCAACAAAGTCTGTAGTAGTCTGCCAAGGCTCGCTAAATTGAGAAACCTCTCCATGACATCGAAGCTGTGCAGAACGAAGGTTTTACCAGTCGCCTCTATGAATCCAAAACTTGGGTGCTAAGCAAGAGACGCTTAAATCTCTTGGCCATGTTTGAGAGAATTTTTTACAATGAATTGTTGCCCCCGTTCGTGAGGAGGGGAATCACCACTTAAATGTAGTCTACCTCAAAGGCGTACTAGTGGCAAAACTAAGTCTCTGTAGACCCAGCTTGGAAGGACACATAACTCGCATGAGAACAGAGATACAGGCCCGGAAAATCATTTTTGCCGAGAGAGTGCAATACCATGCCCTCGCTAAGGAGATGGCAATGACCAGCAGACCCGAAGCCCGAGACTGTGACCATCAATGTCCTGTATGCCGAGATCATAGTGCATACCTCTCAAGAGGGCAAAAACGCTGTGATCAGGCAGCGAAATCCCAAGCAGCTCATGTATTCGACTCCTTCGAAGTTGTAGCTGTCTACAGAGACGGTTCGTTCCATATGTTGATCGACTCACTTCGTGGGCACAAAGTCCATATTAATCAGATCCTTCTCGATGCTCCAACCGCCCAACTTACAGACCGATATATGCGAGCAACATATGCGAGCAGATTCATAGATTTGAAGTATTTGGTGCTGACTTTTGAACTCCGCACGCTTTTCTCGGGATTGATGTATCTTATCTTCCTCACAAAAATGAGAATCTAAAGACCTAGCATGGCTATGCATTAAGAACACACATCAGCCCGAAAAGAATCTTCAAATCTGAGCAAGAAGAACAACAGAGGACGCTCTACGTTGAAGTGTCGCACAAAAATGAGTACGGTTCAGTGGAGGCACAAGATTGTGCTCCACTTTGGTGCAAAACTTTGCTAAAAAGAGACAGAAGTTATGTTTTAAAATCTACAATTCATATTGAATATTGGCAGCAGCGACACAGGAACTTCTTGAATATCATTGAATGGAGGAGTAATCGAATCAAGGTTAGACGGACTTAGTCTGACATCTTGGGTAATAGGCTTGAAGTCGGGGAGAGAGAGAGAGAGAGCTGGCATGAACGATGAAAATAATGACAGCAATCACAATTTGAAGCAAATTGTGAGTAAATGCATCAACGACAATAGACCCGCGACTTACACGGCTCAGAAACATTGGTTTCTCTTGCAGTTGAGACAAAAGCTGTTAGTCAGCACTTTCTTCTTCATATAGTGTCTCAGTTCAAAGTGGACGTGGACCGCAACCAACAGGCTTTTTTAGCTGGCAGTATGTAATTTGGAACCACAAGTTGGTTGAAGTCCTTCTCCACTGCGCCATTCGATCAGTCCCCTGTCCTCTTTAACGTGAAGACTGAATCAGCATCTCTTTCAAGGTGCATAAGGAACCCATTCATTTAGAATCACCAACCTCTGTGTCATTGTAGTCGTGAGTCAAACAGCAGTGCCCTTGAATCTGGACGGAAATTTCAGTTGCAGTCACACACTTCTCGATGAGTAAATGCAAACATTGTGGAGTGCTTCCCCCGTTTCTTGGTAACTTCTCTGAGCCACAGACTTCTTCCTTCCTTCTTCCCTTCCTCCAACGAGCATGTGCCCGTCCTTCACCCAGTTGAATAACTATCAAAACAAACTCTCACACCTGAAATTTCGCAAAAACCTGCAAAAGTAAAAAAGTAAACACTGTTATCGCGCCTGGCCTGTTTGAGCGCTAAATCATCGAAATTAATCACTCCGATAACACAGTCCACCACCAACACCACAGACACCGACACCATACCAACGGACACAAAATGGGGAGCACAATGGGCGCTGGGTGCACATGCGGAGGCCATGGCGTCAGCAGAGGGCGTACGCAAAGCTTCTCGACAAAACTGTTTAAAGCTCGTTTGGAGCGGTGCGGTCGTTGCACAGGTTTTAATTAAACTAATTGCCGTACACCAGCAATTAAATGTTAATTAAAATTAAATGAATTCAAATAGATGCCTGATGGTGGAGTGCGGAGCGCCGTCAGCTGCAGCGCGCAGTGCGCGAGTGAAAAAGCAAATGAGACACAATGACGCCCTCATTTGCGGTTGAGTGGTTCGTCAGGAGAGTTTTTGGATTCACATCACGATCGGAGCGATTGTGGCTGTGGCGGACGGTGCACGGATCGTAAATTAACTGCAAGCAAGGACATTTTTCTTGGAAATCCCCGCAATCAGCGAACGATTCAATGTCAATCAGGCAGTAGTTGGGCAGCATGCACCTTTTGTGCTTCGTGGGGATCGGGGGAGACCACACCTTTTGTTCGATTGACACCTTCACTTGGGTGATGAGTGGAGTTTTTTTTGCGCCGAGCGGAGGGCGGATAATAAATCATGTTAATGACGGATGACTGCGATGATGATGGGCTCGAGAGGCACTGACACTCCTGTCCTGTCGAAGACCAGGTGGCTCTCGATGTAATGGCGAAACAAGTTAAGTGCCCATCAAGGCGAGCAATCACAACAGTTTAGCTCGAGCACGTCTCCGAGGGAGCCAAGGTCTGCGTGTGCACTGCGCAGTGTGCAGTGCGGTTTGTGGCACGAGGTTGGAATCACAAGTCACCTGGCAGGCGAAATGAATCAAAACAACGGACTCTTGGTGATGGGGAAGTGCTCACTTAAGGCCTTGTCGTGTCGTGTCGAATTTCTGTGCGGCTCTCAATCCAATTGAAAATGTCGATGACCAGGATGGAAGTTTGCATCTCAAGCGGGGCCACAACGATCCTAAATGTATGCAACATCTCCGTGAACCCTGCCATCTTCACTCCTCGGTTCTCTCATTCCGCACATTTATTGGATTCTTCACGCGATCTCCGCTTATGTCATGACATTCACTGCAGCACGACACACCTCTCCGGAGCCATCGTCCAAATGACTTCATCGCGTTCCCGCTTTGCTCGTAAAATTTAACGACCGCAGCCCTTCGTGCCCTCGTGCACACGGCCACATAGTGTCCCGCCATACATGGTTCCCCAGCCCAAGGACAACTAACTGCCACTTCGTGTCAGAGCTGTCATGGGTGGACCTCGATTCACATATCGACACAGCACTGTCCGTCGTCAGCCACGGATCATCAGCTCATCTTGACGAGAGGTTCATGACCACGGACTGGCACGACTTTTATCCCAACTATCAACTGCAGCGTTGCGCCATAATTCTCTGGAATATATTATGACACTCGAGGAGCGCTGTAAGTGCGCGCTCGGTAGTCAACCTGCAGTGCAGACTTATCGCTGACATTCCATCTGCCTAACAAACGGCTGAGGGGAGCGGGGGACCGTGTCTACACCGAGCTGCTACTGTGCAACCGTGACAAAAGTGAATTGTGACGCGATAATTAAAGAGATGGCGGTGTGAATTCTGTGCAGATCGCGCCAATGGGAATGACGTGATAATGGGCGGCTAAATTATCGGTGAGCGAGGTTCGTCAAATGTTCTTTGTTTCTAACTTTCAACATCAGTGGATCCAGGAACGAATATGACGCTTCAATGTCGACTTACGGACTCCTCTTTAGAAGATAGGCTCTCATGCCAGAACTTGTCATGAGTGAGGTTTCATGCGTGAAAAGATACATAAAGCGAAAAAGTATAGACTTGCAGGAACCTACTAAGCCGTTGATGAGACACCAGTTTGCTCAGAGCTGTCATGCAATAATGTGTAATGAGTACGATTTTAAGCGTGAAAAGGTCATTTAAGGGAAACAGCTTCTTTTGGAGATTTTTACCCGGTTGGTGACTTGCAGGAGACTGCCAAGCGATTGTTAAGACACCTGTCTGTCATGCGAGATGTTTCTTATCGACAGAGTGGCAGGCTGCTCTTCTGTATGTGAAACTACTCCGTAGTTCGGTACGCTTTGACTTAGAAACCCTGTAAGGCTCTGTAATTCTAGAAAGTGACATGTAACAGACTCTCATGCGAGGGACCATTATGTGTCACTGAGCTAAGCGAGGAACTCTGAAACGAAGAACTTCCAAATAAATTTTGAAGCAGCGTATCTCTAGCGATATTTACATTCACATTTATAAAGTAAAGAACAACCATATGGTAGAGTTTGGGGCAAGGTAGTATCATGCAAGAAACACTCACAAAGAACTAAAGTGGGATAAACTGCCATGGAACAGACTGTTTCTCGCATGAGACTGTATTTCTCGCTTAATCATACAACAGAGTTCAATCAGAGACCCCGTAAAGCAAGGCAGAGCCATGTGACAGAATGTCATAGAATAGATTAATAGATTCGTGACACTCTTTTGTGAGAGTAAGAGATATTGTGCTAAGAATATTAGTACACAAATTTGACATAAGAGACCTTACCATGGTAGAAACTTCTGTGGAAAAAGCTTATTTTTGGCAGATGCCTATAAATATAAAAGTATCTTGCGAAGAGTATCATGAGAAAGATTGTCATGCGAGAATAAATCCATCCCCGAAGTAAAGAATGCAATGATAAGAGGCGCTATCATTCAAAAAACGTTTGTTGAACAAGCTCGTTTTTGGCATGCAATAATGGGAGCTTATACAATGGAAGAAGTAACGTGAAATAAGTCTGTATGCGAGAAGAAAATTTCCCAGAATAAATAGAATGCGCAGATAAAAGACGATATCATCCAATAACGTTTGTTGAATAAGCTCGGTATGAGCCGATACCAATAAATAGAAAAGTATCATGCAAAAAGTATCATGAGACAGATTGTCTTGCAAGAATAAAACCATTACCGGAGGATAGAATGCGATGGTAAGAGACGCTATCATTCCAAAAACTTTTGTTGAACATGCTTGTGTTTAACTGTTGCCAATGAAAAGTATCATGCAAGAAGTATCAAGAGATAAATTACTTTGCGATACACTACATCAGAAGAAAACCTTCCTAGCACGATAGCATATCATATCTAAGGCTATCATGTGATGCACAGGCAGACAATAATTTATCTTCTGACAGATTTTTCTGCGAAAGGGCACCATGCGATAGATCATATGTCAGACTGTCACACAGTGATGTGAGAAAGCCTCATGCAATATACTGAAAACGGAGCATATTGGCACTGGCTCTGCAACTCATGTTCTATAGTTTCATTTACAAAAAGAATATCCCATGCGATAAAATCTCAAACAATAAAATCTATCACGAGATATTCTCGTTAATTTGAGTCAAAATCAATTTAATCATGGAATTCCGCATCGTAAAAGAGGCCGCAGCTGAAATTTCACTATAATCCTACCAAAACGATGACAGCACATGTCACAAAACGACACTTCCTGGAACACATGACAGCCCTTGCACGAATCCCATTGATTCCCAGAACAACAGCGACCAATTCGACTCCCCATTAGAATCAGTCTCCTTGCATACATAAATAAATTGAAGGCGACAAGCCCCAATGTCACTATTTAGCAATTCATCGCCTCCATTCCCACCAACTGCCGCCCTCCCGTCCCCCCACATCTGCCACGCAACACTACATCCATCAAAAATTTATCATCATTCGCATGCAAATGCGCCCCCCACCCTCGTCCCTAATCATCACTGCGCTGATTCCTGGAAGGACTGATATCCGCAATGAATATTAATCGTAATCCCATTAGATTGCCGCGTCCAATTGGGCTAAAATGCCTGGCTCCCAGCTCTGCCTTCGGTCTGATGGATTGGAAAACATCCAAATCAACGAGAGCGCCTGCCTGGCGACCGGAGGCATTCAGCGAATGAATCAGTAGGCCGGTCGGCCGGCTCAAGGATGCACTCACGTTCGCCGCATGCATTCCTAATGCGAATGCTGTGTAGCGCGCGGTCAGAGCAGTCCAAGGGATTCATAAATAATGGGTCAGTGGAACGGATCACCGAGGTGGGGTTCCTTCAATTTGAATGAGCGTCGTGTGAATATTGAATGCGTGTGGAACCTATTCTATGCATTCATTTGTGGCAAAATCAGGGGTGGAAGGTAAGGGCGCAGTGCGCATTAATGAATGGAGAGTGCAGATGCATGTTTCGGTACTTTGTTGCGGTGCGGTTTACGTCCTTTGGGGAGCTCAGGAATGGGCATCCTTAATGGAATCGAAACAATGTAGCGTCTATCTTACTGAATGGCGGAGTTATGACCCTTTGGTGGAACCAAGTGCTTGTTGCTCTGTGTGCATGGTTAGATAGATGGATGGATGGATGGATGGACGGAGATGATGATGGGGCATATTTCATGATAATTGGCAAACTGAAAGGAGCAGTGAGTGTGATCTGTGAACAGTGTGGTGAAGAAGTTTAAAACTGATGACATCCACTCAAATTACTTAAACTAAAAACTTCAAATGTAAGTCTGAATATTTGCCTTTAGAGGGCGAAATGAAATAGTTAAGCACTCAGGCAGGTAAACAGTTTCCCGTCGGAACTGTGAAGATGAACAATTTAAAAGGGAATACGTTGAAGACTAAATGCTCTCACTTGGCTCCTTGAACATCTGTTTTCCGAAATTCAAAAATCGTCACCGATGATACTTGACAATGATGCTTACGACTGCCTGAGCCAAAATCCTCTAAATAATTGAAACTAGGAGTTTTCCTCGAATTTTGTAATTTTTGCCACAGTCTCGAGCACATCGTAGTAGAAGGAGAAGAGAGGAGTTAGTAATGTTCCTTTCTTGACTTGTTGCTACTAAAGGACTGATCTGTCGATTGATTGAGGGGTAGGAGTCAATCCAGGATTTCGCTCCAAGTTTCCGTGTATGCGAGACTTACCTTCAATATAAACAGTCATTGCCAGCCCAGGTAAATCTACACACATTCGAAATATCTTAGAAGTCACTGCAGCGGTTTAGGGCATACTATAAAAACTGTGACAAACTCGACTGAGAAAAAAGCGCTCGCAGCGTAACTGATTCTTCTTCTGCTTGTTCTTTGACTGGCGAGACAATCCAGGATGGAACTGTGCCCTATCCAACATGTCTCCTGTCTCTAATTACGCACTCCAAGTTAAGTTCTTCGAGTCCCTTCTCCACACGTGTGTGTTCCACGCGGAACGCGGAAATAAATCTACTACTTTTAAACCCATTGTCCGCTCTTGATGAAATATAGTATCGGTGCCGTACAATCCTTCTGCTTTCAAAATATGGTCGATATAGCTTGAAGGATAACAGAGTAATCTTAATTTTAAGAAAATTAAAAAACCCACAGTTCTGCTTAATTGCATAAAAAAAATATTTAATAACAATTTACGTCAGTAAATTTGTGCTCAAAACAAAGCTCGAATTCATACCTATATAGAAAAATTACATTCAAAACTATTTACCAACACACTTTCGTTGGAAAACAGCTGTAAATCTGAATTTCGTGTAATAAGACTTGAGCTTCACTTATTAGTGGTTCGTGCCCATGATATATGCGCAATACGAGCATTACAAGGGAAATTGTAGGGAAATTCCAAAAATTGCCGAAAAATACCTGAGATTGTTCCACTTAAACTTCTCGTTCTACCAAAGCGCAAAAAATTGAACTTTCATTTTTGCAGAATCGACGGAGAATATTTCCAGCTTTCAGAAAAATGTAGCTTCCCGTTCCAGCTACTTGAAGCACTTTTGTTATGCTTCACGAAACAAGGAAGTACTTCTCACAAAAGGTGCCCTTAACTAAAAGCCTTGCCTAAAAAACTGGTGGTCAAAATGAAAAAATTGTTGATGCAGTCTGAGGGCTAAATAAATGCCCTTTCAAATAAATACAACATCATGTTCCAAAGTGGCTTATTTAAAATTTATATCAATATGTCACATCGAACTTTCTTGAACGAAAAACGTTCAATTTCTAAGTCCTAACTTTCAGCTGATCGTACACGGAAACGGCTCATTAGATGGCAACAAAATGTTGGCGTTCTGGGTCCTCAAATATGTAGAATCGAAAAACTAGTACCATCTGACCGAGAAAATTATTTCATTTTACCTTTTCTTTTCCGATGAGGCGGCACGTACATCGGCCTGATAAACTGAAGCTTGTGTCCACCATATTCTCATATATGTGTAGTTCATGTAGAGTCTAAGCTTAGCGACGTTTCGACTTGAAAGTCTTCTACTCCAAACCCGAATAACAAGAATTACGTGTGCCACATGCCTGCAGCTGGAAAGCGACGTCAATCGGTGGGGACATGCGTGGCTAACACAAAACCAGGATGAAGGCAGAGACCTCTCAGCTGAAGCCCAAATGAGTTGCAGACTACAGCGCCAATCAAGGAAGAAGAAGATGGGGGGCCAGTCTAAAGTATGACCGTAATCCCGGCCGTTTCATGTGATTTACCATCATATTTTGAAGATTAAATTTTAGAAAAGATTATTTGCCGCTTCAAGGACAACTCCGTACACACACTCAGCTCAAAACGGCTGCAGGATACTTGGATGCGTTTACCTATCACAACGCAGGGGGTGCACCCTGCTTTACACGGCTGCGCCGTAAAGACGGGTTTTGCTGTCACAGCGTAGGAGGTGCTCTCTGCCCCACTTGGCTGCAGGATTCTTGGATGCATCGAAATGTGGGTTTGTCCTGTCACGACGCAGACGGCGTACTCTGCCCTACACGGCTGCAAGCCGCGTTGTAAAGACGGGTTTTGCTGTCACAGCGTAGAAGGTGCACTCTGCCCCACTTGGCTGCAGGATTCTTGGATGCATCGAAATGTGGGTTTGTCCTGTCACGACGCAAAAGGCGCACTCTGCCCAACTCGGCTGCAAGAATCTTGGTCGAGTCGTAAAAAGGGTTCCAATCATCCCGTATGAAGTGTGAGTTTTTCGACTAGCAGCAACCCTCCGGTCAAACAAGTTCGATGGACTGTCTTCAGATGGCGATGCCGTGAAAAGAGAATGGGCACACAATCTTCTTCAGCTCTGAGTAACACTGCTTCGAAAAATATCACTCCGCCGATGGTGACAGTCACCAAAAATGACTTCAGTCCAACAAACGTAGGTCTGCATCTGCACTCGTGGTAGAATGATAACCCTCCCAACACGAGTGGCTGTAGGGAAAGTTGTATTCTGGAACCTCAGAGAGAAATCCATGCTCTGGCTGTAGCTGACTACAATCATCTGTGCCTTAAAATTTCTGTTCTCTTTAAAATTTCTCCTCTACCCCAAATATCATCACTTTTCCGCTGCGGCGTCCTCTGTTGTGCTGCCCCAATGGCTTGGATGAGAATACTTCTCTGATCGGAACACTGCTGCTTATACGCTCTACATGGACAAGCGTTATTTGCGAAGACCCCTGATCTGGCTCTTGCCGTCCTACAGCCCAAGTCGTTGAATCTTCTGCTCCAAATGCCATCAGCACAAACAGGACCAGAAACCGAACTCAGAAATTTTCTCTCGAAAAGACTAAGGGCTTCCTCATCGGCTTCGAGTATCGTAAAGATTTCCGCTACGTGAAGTAGGGTAAAGGGCTCTATTACCCGACTGCCTCTTGGGCTCAAAGGAACAGCCGTTGGCAAGAGTAATTCTGCGTTTTATTTTGGTGTTGATGTTGATGTCTTTTATGCCTCGAAGTTCCTGCTGTCAAGCCTTACACTCTGTGCGCGACAACGATGTTGCGTGTTCTGCTGTGATGACAACACGAACTGCGTTTTGCCCTTATTTACAGCCAGGCACATTTAAGCCGCTTCCGCTGCAATGCGGTTGATGACTCGCTTCGTTCGTCTAAACACCTCAATGTCGCCCGAGTAAGCTAGCAATTAAAATGACTTTTGAAAGATCGTGCCTTGACTTGTGCGCTACGCACGATTTTCCAAAGAATGATGTTAAAGAAGTAACATTACAACGCGTCGCCTTGTCTAAAAAAATTCTTGTCATTGAAGCTCTCGGTGAGTTCTTTACTGACCTTGACGGAGCAACGAGAATTCTCCCCGAACGTAACAAAATCAACAAAACTTTAAACGTCTTGTGTGGGAGAACGAAACCTTTAAAAAGTCAATGGGGAGTACACACAAGGAGAGTGTCAAATGTCAAGAGGCACCTTGGTCCTCATCAGGTCTTATAGTCCGTCAGCTATGAATTTGTACATCTGTCCAATGGGCTGGCTAACAAAACAGGCAAAAACTTTGATAGTCGCTGCACTTACACGGTCCAGTAACAGACCATCAAAGGGAACCAATTCTAATTCCAGAATCCTAACTAGCACTTGGTTTCAACGTGTTCCGATCCCAAAGGATTTCCCTTCTGGACTCATTCAGGATTGCAGGCATTCGGTACAGGTCCTGTCACAGTTTGAACACATTTTTCGAAAAATCAGGGGAATGCAACCAGACTTACTGGCGGAAGCACAAATCACCTCCAAGCAAAAGTAGGCAACTGTCACCACATTAAACAGTCGCCACCTTGACAACTTTCCAAGAATTCCTACCCAAGGCCCATCCCAAATGTCCTCTTCCCTCGCGGACATGCACCACCCCAAGCCACATGCGACATCTTGCTACATCGGTACTTTTTCTCCCATTCCACTAGTTTGTCATCAGTGCCGACACGATAACGACGACAAGCAGTCATCATCCGCCTCTGCGGCTATCTTATCTCCCTCGCTGGCATTCCATGGTCATGACTGCGAGCACACACGCACCGGTGCGATGGGGAATGCAGGCGATTCGCCCACGTCCCCCCACCAGCATCTAATTTCAATTGACAAGATAATCGGCCCCGAAACCCTCTCCCCCAACGGCCCCGGCCGTCCGATGTTATCGATTTCAAGAGAAGAAAGTCCCTGGTGGAGCACTGAAATGCAAATCACATCGAATATGATGGCTTACCTTGTTTGTCCTCGTTGCCGAGCGGCGATGGGGAACCTTTCTCGTCGCTGACAGCAGCTGGACTTCCAGGCGACGATGGAGTTGCTAATGACGCTGACGCCGGTGCGGACGACGTCGAGGATCCTGTTGACGATGATGACTTTGACGCCTCCGGAGCACTGGGCTGAGGTGAACTTTCACTGGCCGGTTTCACTTTTGATGGAGTTTCGACGGACGCGGAGGTTGCATGTCCGTCCGCATTGTGCTCGACACCCAAGATTATTCGTTCCAGCGGCTGGGGCTTGCCGCCAATGTTGGTGGCGGTGGTGGCAGCTGCAGCTGCGGACACTGAGCTGCTCTCTAATCCGCTAGGCTCGGTGCGGATCTCGTTGGGTGACTTGACAGCCGGCCAAGTGTCCTTCGACTCGATGGAGGCCTTCTTCTTGACGTCAATCACCTTGGCGGTGCACTCGCGTTTCGCCTCCATGGCAGGAGGGGATTTCTCTTTCTTGGCGTCTTTTTTGTCTGCTTCGAGCTTTGTTGGCTTTACTTCCGCGGGACTTGGCTCGGGAGCGAATGCCTCGGTTTTTGGAGGATCGCAGTGGATGATATTCTTATGCAGAACATAGACCGGGGCGAGGTCGCTGAACATCTTCTCGAAGCCCCGCAGCTCCTCCTTCGGCGCCTCGGGTTTGACCTTCTTGATTTCTCCCACCAGGACAGGGGCTTGTGACTTGACTGGGCTCTGCACCTCCACGATGTTGATGACTTCTGACGTGGGAGGCGGAGGAACTGCTTTCACTTTGACGGGCTCCTCCATCTGTTCATCGCTGAGGATGTCCAGTTCCTCGGATATGATGGGCTCTGTGACGTCGTCCAGTAGCTCAATGACATCCTCCATGTCAGGTGCCTTCTTCTGTTCGGACAGCTCAAGCTCAGCTTCCATCTCAGTAGGTGGGGCCTCATCGTCCAGATCGACGTGCGGTGCTTCCACGGAGAGCCTGTTTTCGGTTGCAACGCTCGCGGCACCCTCGCTCTTCTTAAGGTCCCTCACCACGTTAACCTCGGCGAATCCTTCGCACCTCTCGTGTGCGCACTCGACCACCTCCGTCACGTTGGACGCTTGCCTCGTCCTCAGACCGGTCTCAGATAAACTCAAAATACCTGTTACAATACTTTGCTTATCGCCCGCGTCCTCCGCCTGCCCGCCATCGACTTCGATAAGACGCGTCTCAGTGGAGACTGTGACGGTTATCCCCTCGGTGGCCGGCTCCACCGCTGCAAGCTGCTCGCCATCCTCCTTTACCACGGCCCGGACGGCTGCCCGCTCCGACTCACACTGCACCGACTCGTGGACATGCTCCTTGTCGTCCTGCCGCACGGTGGTCTGTGAGGTCGCCTTCTGGTCGCTCTGGTAGGTCTCCTCCAGCAAGGTGACCTTGGTCAGCTCGGCTGGCATGGAATCCAGGCTGGCCACGGCTACGTCACCTCCATCAACGGACAAATTCTTTTTGACCTCCTCCTGCACAAATTGAGTGGAGCTGCTGCTCTCCTCCTTGGCCTCACTGTGCTTGACCACGCTGATCTCCGGCCCGCTGTCGCTCCTCTCGATCTGCTCGAAGCTCTCTATCCTCTGACTCGACTTCACCGTCTTCCTGGTGGTCGTGGTCTTGGTTGTCTTGGTTACTTTGCGGTTCACTGCCACGCTGTCACCGCTTGGTTCACTCATCTCGCTCGGGATTGACTGTTTCGCGTCGCTGTCGCGTTCTTGCGAATCACCTTCACTTGCGGAACTATCACGAATACTGACTCCGCTGTCGGCCACGCTGCCGGCGCTTACCTGCTGCCGCTGTGGGGGCTTTTCTGCGATTAGGCCCAGGCGGTTGGGTGTCGATTCAATGCCATTTGTGTCGCTTTTCACGCTCGTATTGTTATTGTCGTCGCTTGTCTTACATTCCAGCACTGCTGTCACCTGTGGGACGACGAAGGCGGCCGGAGGAGAGACGTTGGTGGCGGCTCTGCCTGCAAGCGACTCATTATCAGTTAACGACGGCGACGTTATCTTATCACTTGCAGTTTCGTTGTCAATGGCTGGCGAAGGGGGTTTGTTTACTCCATCATCAGCCGCACTCGTGATGTGGCTGGCAGCGATGGTGGTCGGTGAGTCGGCCAGCTTTTCAATGCTCCGTGCTGTGTCCGAGGATTGCTCCACTGGGGCTGAGTTCACGGAAGATGATGGAGGTTTCGTTGGTAGTTCCGGGGGCTGCGGCTGGCGAAGTATGTGATGGCCGACATCGTTCACAACCACAACCGGTCTGAAAAAAGACAGGAAAAAGAGCGTTAGCTAGAAAAATTAAGAAGCAGAAGGAGGAAAAATGAAGCAGCAGGAGTGAGGAAATGGCGCCCAACAAGGAACCCGCTCAACACGAAAACCTGTCTTCAGCAGGATGCCCGACTATCTTTGCTTCACTCACTGTCATTAAGTGCTGTGTGCAAATGAAATATAGCAGATTCGAGTGGATTTATGAACCTATTCATAGTCTGTCTCTGCCAGGGTTTGTGAAGATAGAGAGAAACTGGAAGACTTTCCTCTTGGCAAACAGGCACCTTTAGGGGAGTTCTGTTTCCGTGGACTTCACAAAATTACAAATTTGCCCTTCAGCTGCATTTGTTTGTTCAGAAGTACATGAAAACTATAGGACACAGCTTGGTAAAGGTTTTTAGATGTGGCAACCAGCAGGCCGTTGGCAAACCTGTGTCTCTTCAACAACCTAAACATCGAGATCAGCAAATTCCCTCTGAGCCTCTTGATGCTTTCAAGAATAAAATAAATGACTAGAGGAACGAGAAAGAAGATTGAACCCGGGTAAACCATCTCCAAACCCATTCCATCCATCTCCCCATTCGCCGGATCAAATTTGACAACACTGACCAACTCAAAGGCCCAAGAGCAGCTTTAAACATTTCTCCCACTCATTCGACTTCCCCTGCATCAATCGATTGCACTCCTGCCACCTCATTATCCCGCGCCACCCATATTTTTAGAATGCGACGCACCACAAATTCTAGTGAAACTGTTAAAATATTTAAAATTGCTTTCGCTTTGAGCACTCTTTCAACCCTTTCTGCGCCTCTCTTGCGCTTCCCGTTATCGTCACCTCTGCGCAGCGCAGCGATAACATGGCAACGTGATTAATTCCTCACTCATACGGTGTCAGAATTTGTTTGAAATTGTTCCACACATGCAACAGTGTCAAAAATTCAATGTTCGACAGCAAATTGAAATTCACCGAAAGAGATGTTGTATCGACAACGTCGTTGCGCCCAGAAAACAATTTCAATTAAAACGATTCTCGATGATATCTGGGTCGCGGTGGCAGTGGAGTGCGTGTATCAGTGCATTACGCATTGTGAGGGCGCCACGTTTGCTGGCAGCGATTCCCCAGAGTTGTTGACGCCACAACGACGCACGTCAATGGACCTCCGGTCTGTGTGAATAATCAGATTAAATGGAAATGGATTGAATGAAAGTCGCTATCGCCGCCGTGGCGGTGCTCGTTCGCAATTTAATTAGCAAACCGAGCGGGAGATAAGAGCGAGGTCGTGAGTCGCAAAATGGGTAAACTGGTAAGCTTTAGCGTGAGTGGCTGGGCGACGATGTTGATCGGCGTTCGGCAATGTCACGAAGCGACCTTGAATTGATGTCTGAGATTGATGGGGATTTGTTTTTGGGGCTAAATGGATTGCCACAGAGCTCCGTTTCAAGTTTGGCGATGATCCTTAACGTCTGTGACACTCGTCGATCGGTGATCTTGAGCGACACTGATTCAACACTCATCATCAACAACGATCCCTGGTGTTCAATGGTCCTTTCTATTAATTCTTCTAAGCGCTTGTCCTAGAACCTGATCCTCGACACTTCCTTGACACTGATCTTCACTAGCGATCATCGAGATTGATCCTCAAAATCGATCCTCGCATGGTCCTTTCCACTAATTCTAAGCGCCTGTCCTAGAGACTGATCCTTGACCTTGATCCTCGACATTGATTCTCGACACTTCCTCGACACTGATCCCCACCAGCGATCGTCGATGCTCGACATAATCCTTTCCACTAATTCTAAGCGCTTGTCCTAGAGACTGATCCTTGACATTGATCCTCGACATTGATTCTCGACACTTCCTCTACACTTCCTCGACACTGATCGATCATCGATCATCGATGCTGATCCTTAAGATCGATCCTCGACATAATCCTTTCCACTAATTCTAGGTGCTTACCCTAGAGGCTGATTCTCGACATTGATCCTCGACACTAATCCTCACCAGTGATCATCGAGATTGATCCTCAAGATCGATCCTCGACATGGTCCTTTTCACCTATTCTAAGCGCTTGTCTTACAGACTGATCCTCGACACTAATCCCCGATATTGATTCTCGACACTTCCTCGTAACTTCCTCGACTATGATCCCCACCAGCGATCGTTGATGCTGATCCTTAAGATCGAACCTCGACATAATCCTTTTCACCAATTCTAGGTGCTTATCCTAGAGACTGATCCTCGACACTAATCCTCACCAGTGATCATCGAGGTTGATCCTTAAGATGGATCATCAACATTGCCCTTTCCACTAATTCTAAGCGCTTATCCTAGGCACTGATCCTCGACACTGATCCTCGACACTGATCCTCAGTAGAGTTTATCGAGACTGATCCTCAAGATCGAACCTCAACATTGTCCTTTCCACTAATCCTAGACACTAATTCTAGCCGCTTGTCCTAAGCATAGATGCTCGACACTGATCTTCGGATCATCCTTAACGGCAATAAACGATACTGATCCGCAAGACTTATCCTGTGTCCTAGACACCGATCCTAAGGATACTTATCATGGACTCTAATTTTAGCCACTGAACCTAGAAACTACCATACACAGTTCTCTAGTACTAATCCCGAATGGTGACTCTCTCGAAGATCGTTGAGGATCTTCCAAAATCCTCTTGAATAACCCCCCATGATCGTTGATCCTTATTGATTGTCTTCGAGAGTCCTCAGAACGTAAGTTTGCCAGGGCCCCAATGTCAAGTCCTGATTAAACCCAATTCCTCATCAAAAACTCACCCATTAGAAACTGGTTGCTGTTCCAGGGAAGAGAACTCCTCCTCAACCTCCCCGATGGTCGGCAGCATGTTCGAGT